>JAZHRO010000073.1:75297500-76497500 GCA_037157565.1 Thalassia testudinum | reverse complement strand
TTTGCACCATTGCCGGGGAGGCAATGCTCTTTGGTTTTTTTTTTCCATGTTTTGTTCCACCTTACCTAGCTTTTATCTCACTTTGTCTTTGATCTTACTGTGATTGCAGGTACTCTTCTGAGGTGGGCCAAAGCAGTTGGATCGGAGAAAACTGCGGATGAAGGTTCTGTAAGTGTCCCCCACACCACCCCTACCTTAGTTTTCATTCCATAACCTAATAACTCAGACCCAAATCAACTTAGGTGCCTTTTATAAACCCTAGGATAGATTTAGTTATTTGTTTGCCACCTCCACTCACCTCACCATCCACATAAATAAAAAAAATAATTAAAGAAAGTGTTATCTGATTGCGGGATTTTCTGAAAGAGACACACCTTAACACCCACAACTCTTGACTTAAGACACACCACTCCACTTTGATTCTACCACTTAACCAGGATCTAAGTTGTGGACCCGGTACACTTCAACTCAAAACAAGTAAGTGAGTAGAAATCAGATTAGGGTAAGACATTGCGTGCCTTAATCTGTGGTGTGAATAGGCCAATTGATTGATTTGTTTGGGCCGCACCACTCGAACTAAAAGCGATTCATCAAGTAGCTTGCCACTTAGAGTTGATTCTTAGGGCTGAATTAGGCACTCCACATTTCTTCTCTAATTTCTAAAGGAATATATTATCACCAGTGCTTGCAAAACTTAGACCGCTCTCCTAAACTTGATTGAATATACCTAAGATTAATCCCTAAAAGGTACTAAACAAGGTTAAACCCTAATAGACACATTATCAAATAACCTTGTTTGCAAACCCTGGTTGTGCATGCACACACATTTTAACTGATTATTAAGGGCACAACCCATCTAAATGGCCCATCACATTCCAAGAGCACAATCATCCCAAGCCTAAATAAAACTGAGTAGATGTTGGCCTAAAGGATTGATTCGTTCTTCAGGGCTCAGACTAAGTTTTTTTCGATTAATCTACTTCTGTTGGTCCATCTGATGTCTAGCTAGGGGAGTAGCATCAAACGACCACGGCTGGGGGCTACACTAGGAACTGGAGGCACAAGCCAAAGGAAGAACCTTCTCCCTAGTCCCTTCTAACTAGTTGGATTGATCGGATAAAAGTAGACTAAAACATTTATAATCTCAAGATGGGTCCTGGGAGTCTGTAGGTCTTTAGGCTACCCACATAAGGACAGGGTTGATTGATTGTATTGCAGGGTACCTTTCTCTCTTTTGATTTCCCTCCTTACTTCACCATGTATCCTTCTACTTCTTACACACATTTCCCATCCTATCCTCCTACCACCACTTATCCCCAAGATGATTACTATTCTAACTTGACTTGTAATTACCCATCCACTATCATGGATGACTTTGATTGGGGATACGAATCTGGACCTCAATGTCCAGGGTCTAACCCTGGACAACAAGACTATGATTACTATCATTCCCAGAGCTACAATAAATTATAGATCTCCACCCTTTGATGATCAGCCTAACCATATCTACAACCATGAAGGATATGCTAATTATAACACTTACCCTCCCCAGAATTATGCTGAATATAGGTCACCACCATTCTTTGAACAACCCAAGACGACCTACTATCAGGGAGGAACCTGAGAACCTCAATATCTTGACTCCCCTAGAATGAACCCAAACCCACCCAACCCTGAACCGAAATAGTCAGTTCAGGTGAACCAGATCCTAGACAGGGTGTTAGCTAACTTGAGGAACACTATACAATCTTTAGAAGCCCAGCCAACACCATGCACTGAAGCATTGGAGCCTATGATAAAAATGATCGATGAGCTGAATAGCTATTTATTGGATTTGGTACAAAGTGTTAGGGATAGGGACTTGAGTGAGTTTTTCTTGGGAAATTGTTGAGGTTGAGGATGAAAGTTGTGATTGCCCTAGTCAAATCTTGGGATGATTCTCAAGATGAACCCCCTTCAGGAGAGCCAATGTCTGAACCCGCTCAGGCACCTATCAGGGGGATACATTTTCTGAAACCGGGGATGACCAGGTTGGGCTAGAGCAACCCATTGAGGATGAACTGATTGATTCACCAGAGATCTCTGAGTCACAGAATGAGGAAAAATATGTCTCTTTGAACCAGGAAATGACAATCGATTTTGAGACATATATAAATGAGGATCATGGATTCTTTGATTCTAAGGGTGAAGAATCTCTTTAGTGAAGTCTCACTTGATCGTAAGGAAGATGATTTTAGTGAGACAAATGGGCTTGAGGAATCTGACAAACCATTTGATAGCCCAATTATTGAAGACCTAGATTCAGTTGGGGCTAACTTAGAGGATTCGAATCCTCATTTACTAGAAGATTCAATCAATAGCCCCATTCCTCAACTACCCCAAAGGGATTGATTTTGATTTGGAAATCATTGTACCTAAGTCAATTCTGAGTCATCCATGATTTTTGGACTTGGGTAAATCTTATGGGGTGAACGGTATGCTAGAGGTCCTAGAACCTAGGCACTTGATGTTGTAGGATAGGAATGTTGAAATGAAAATTTGGGAGGTTAATGTTGATGGAAAAACGAGTTTGGATCTAAGGGTTCCTATTGAGTTAAAACCACCAACTTTCTATCAGGACCCTTACAATATCTTTCACGTAAAACCCAAGCTCGAAATAACTGATTATTTTTTTGAGCTGAATGTTATGTGGACATTTGATTTCAATGAATCATATCAACTTGTTGTCCGACACTTTGGTCCTGGGTTGTACACCACTAAACTGTAGGCCCGACCCTGCAAGCTTAACAACCTTCGGTTCTGGGTGATTTTCATCCAGAACCTTAGAACCACTCGACCCTAAGGCATGGGTCTGCACCATAATCTAGTCCACGTCTGTGGACATCTTCTACTAGCGGTTTTCAGGATCAATATTTTTATTTTGATTCTGACCTGCACTTGTGAATTCTCAATTTCTTTGTATGTATATTATGCCTAGCTGAAGGCATTAAATTTAGCACGTGTTTATATTTCACCTTATCTGCGGAGCTGACCGGATTTCTCACGATATTTAGGTGATATTCTATTGACTCTGCCCTTTTCATGTCTTTGTTTTTACAATGAAGACATTGCATCATTTAGGCATGGGGGTTGGATAATCAATTCCTGAAATCATTTTGTTAACTCTCTAGAATTTATTTTAGTTTCTTATAAAATTAAAAAAATTAAAAATTTGAAAAAGATAAAAAAAAGAAAGAAATTAGGAAAAGAGAACTTAGGAATTTGAAGTTATTAACTTTAGGAAATGATACGAGAGGACCTAAACACATAAACTCTTCAGGTCTTCGGGCCTAATTAGCCTAGGTGTCCACTCGAATGTGAACTTAGTCTCGAGTCCTCGCCAATTAAAATTCATTTTAAGTTGGTAAATTAACTGGGATGATAAGTATGCGACTTATTAACCCACCCTCTGATTTGGGGAGACTTTAAGCCTAAGCATCTACACACTTTTTTTTTTGCACTAACTCAATTTTCGACGGTTTCTTCGGAAATTGGGTAGCTAATGAACTATCTAGGGTGGTATGGCTGGCAAGTTATCTGTGGTAATCGCTCATTGGTCAGTTGTCTAGAGCCCAGTCACAAGATCATTTTCATTGTACTGCCTTTAGGTAAATCTTAGATCAGGGAAGTCACCTAATTAAAGAAAAAAAAAGAAAAAAGAGAAAAAAATAAAAAATAAAACCACACTTCTCCATACAAGTATGGCTAGCAAGTTGTCGTGGGTAACAACCCATTGGCCGATTGTCCAGAACCCAACACACAAAAAATGCACAATGATTCCCAAAACACTTAGGGAAGAAGTAGGGAAGTGGAATAAATCAGGCAGATATATACTGGGTTCGCCCTTGTGTTGGCCCCATAAATAAAAGTAGGGAGAAAGCTACCAGTCAAAAAGATAAACCTTTAGGCGAGGTCACCTAGGGTCATAGAAATCCAAAGTCTGTTTCAATGGCCACCTGGTGAGTCTTTCACTATTTTCACAAGATGCTTAGCACTTAGAGTCCTTTTCGAGTCTTGGGTGGGTCGGGTAGTCGTAAAAAGTTATCCTGGAACTCTCAAACAACAAAAGTACAAAAAAAATTAGAAAGGACAAAAATGACAAAAAAAAATTAAGTGAAACACGAATTTAATAAAACGAAATGCTTGCCTCCCCGTGTTCGAACCAGGACTCACGTTTTGAGTTTTAGTTATAAATTTGATAGATGCATTTTGCAAGCTACAACGACAGGTCCACTGAACTTTGATTTTTAATTCATGAAGTGCACCCACATCATTTTGGCACCGTTGCTGGGGATGACTATTGCTTACGATGTCAGAGCGAGTCGTCCTTCGAGCAACCGTCGAGGGGGATTTCTTTCACCTCATTCTATCTTTTTACGCTCTCGTAGTGTAGATTTTCTACTTTCATAGTGTAACAAACAATTCTTCATGAATAGATGATTATTTCTCTCTCTCTTTCTCCCACTCTCTTATTTTTGCAAGTAGATAAAGTTTTCATCGACCGAATCTCTTGCTTGCTAAAAATACCAAAAGATTAGAAAAGATAAAAACAACCAAAAACAAATAAAAGCGAAGTGTGGATTTCCAAAACCAAACGTTCACCTCCCCGTGTTCAACCCAGGATTCCCTTTTCGAGTTTCGGTTATAAATTTTATTTGATCATGCATTTTGCAAGCTATGATGATGGGTCCTCCAAACCTAAATGAATAGATGATATAGACACATCTATTAAGGTTAAAAAGTATATTTATGCATGTTCCTAGGCTTAGATTTGCATTCCATAATATTACATAGCATGCATCATTCTACATTTATAGTAGTTGTGTATATTTTAGGTTAATTGTGTCCTTTTTATGGTTAGGAGAGAAGGAGATTTATTTCAAAACCTCAGATTGACGATCTGACCATAAAGACCTGATCAGGACGATGATCGGAGTCTAACGCCTCCGAAATTGCCTTGATCAGAGTCTCGCAGCACCATATGCAGTCTGAGGAAGATCAACAGCCAAGGGACTAGGTGACGTAATTCAGAGATTCAAACGACAAATCGACCACGTGGATGGATTTGGGTCGACGATCGCAACCCAACAATGTGAAAATCGACTCAATCCAATCTATGTAGGAACCCCTATCACAGAAAGAAGATGGATGACCCAGATGATGCCACGTGGTGCCATCCAGGCCACCCAACATCGGCCAGCAACAGCGCACGTGAACAGCCGTAGTTGCACGTAGCAGCAGCGTAGTGCATGCCAGTGCGTATGTGCCAGCGGCGTGGATCTTCAGTAACGTAAACCTTTAGTGATGCTTGCAGCTGTTACTAATGGTCTGCACACACCAGAAAGAGAAATTGAAGGGCGGATCTTCAGCGACGTTTATGGACGTTAGTAATGACCCAGATGTGAATTTGTTCTTCCTCCTCCACTATAAAAGGACCTACCCACCACCATTCCAAACCATCTCTTCCTTTCTTCCTCTCACCACCTCTAAGGCTCTAGAGAGAGCTTGTCCCTAGCCTAGGATGCTCCTTTAGAGTATAAAATCAAATAGTTTTCCCTCCCCTCATCCACATTCGTGGAGCATCCCATGGCCGTCCTCTCATCGCCCTTCGAGAAGATCCTCGCTGCGATGCGGTTCTGCCCCATCCTCCATTCTCCAACTCCATCCTCCTTCATTCTGCTCCTCACCACTTTCCTCCAGGTGACATCATTACGAGTCGTCCTCCGAGCAACTGTCGAGGGGGTTTCTCTCACCTCATTCTATCTTTTTACACTTTCGTAGTGTAGATTTTCTACTTTCATAGTGTAACAAACAATTCTTCATGAATAGATGATTATTTCTATCTCTCTTTCTCCCTCTCTCTTATTTTTGCAAGTAGATAAAGCTTTCATCGACCGAATCTCTTGCTTGCTAAAAATACCAATAAAATTAGAAAAGATAAAAATAACCAAAAATAAGTGAAAGAGAAGTGCGGATTTCCAAAACCAAACATTCGCCTCCCCGTGTTTGACTCGAGACCCCCTTTTTTGAGTTTTTGTTATAATTTTATTTGATCACGCATTTTGCAAGCTATGATGACGAGTCCTCCAAATCCCAATTTCTAATTCACAAAACACGTGCGATCAGTAGGCAGGTCTGGAGTTTCCTCTAAAATCAAGATCAAACGAGCGTGGATACGAGTCCATCCCTTGGTAAGAGTGGTGATGAATGTTATGCACAGCCTCCCTTCCTGAGGGTAGTTGTGCATATGTGCTTTGCTGTGAGGCGGTGGCTCTTTGGAGATGTCAAGCCAATTCATTCACCTTCTTTTCAACGATAGAGACCTTATCCAAGCAACTGGCCACCAACTCTAGATCGATGGATGTGGATAGGTCTTGAGTCTCGTGTACCCCTCGCATGTTTGTCAATGCGTGGGTGGTTTTTGAACGCACGAATCACTACGCTAATGTGTTTGGTTTTGGAAAACCTGTCGTAGCTTGAAAACGAAGAATTCATGTTCAACAAATAAAATTTATACCGAAATTGAAATTCCAGGTCGAACATAGGGAGGCGGACATTTGATTTAAAATCTACGCGTCTCTTTTTATTTGTCACAAAGTAATTCAATTTAAAACTATCTCATTATTTACAATAAATAGAAGAGAGAGAGAGAGAGGGTAAGAGAGAGAGAGAATATTACACATAGAAATAAAAAATGAGATGTAGAATAAACAGAGAATTTATCATTAAGGAACTTGTTCATTACAACTAGAAAGAATAAAACAATTGCACTAGAAAGAGATAAATTTACTCTAGAAAGCATTAAAAGAATGGAGGGAGAAATGTCCTCCTCGACGGTCGCTTGGAGGACGAGTAGAACTATACTAGAAAGCAGTAAATCTATACTAGAAAGCAGTAAAAAGAATAGGGAGAGAGAAATCCTCCTCGACGGTCGCTTGGAGGACGAGCCGGATGGGACGACGCCTGGACGAAGGAGAACGAAGCAGGACAAAGGAGGATGAAGCAGAAGAACGGGAATGGAGCAGCATGTCATCGTCGTCGCAGGATCCACTTCCGAAGGGGGACAAAAATTTTGGACTTTATCTCGTGAGAAGTATCCCAGGTGTGGGACAAGCTTCTCTTGAGCTTTGGAGAGGTAGAGAAGAGAAGGAAGGGATGAGAATTTCGTATGGAGGAGGTCTCCTTTTATAGTTGCAAGGAGTGGGGCAAAATGGTCATTACATCTTTAAAATAATAAATGAGGGGTCTTTAGTGACGGATAAATCCATCAGTAAAGCCCCAACGTGGGCGTAGCACCAGCGCCCACACGTGCCTCCTTAGCTACCCGCGCTTCCTCAATGCCCGCGCACGTTCTTCAAATCCCAACCGTTCGATTGTGAGATTGGACGGCTTATGATGCATCTTCGCCTGCTGTCGTGAGCCCACCCAGCACATACTATCGCGCGTCCTTGCTGCGCGTTCAATCGCGTGTGATCTCAATTGAGCGCAGACGGCCATCCGATGATGATCCAACACCAGCCATCGCCCACACGCCCGCGCCTTTCTCCCCTTCACTGCGGTTCGAACCCGTGCCCATAGCTCGCGTATGCGTGCTTGACCGCTATGCTACGAGGCATGGATGGTCGAGCAGGCGCTTTTAGGCGCGGTTGACCACAGCCGTTGGATCTCGATCCAACGGCAGATAGGGAGCAGGTGTTGGGTCTTCAGAAAATGTATGTGGTCATTTGGGTGGCCAGGATGGTGCCACGTGGCGCCATCTTGGCCGTCCATCTTCAGGATGTTGTAGATGGTGCCACGGATGTTGGATTGACTTGATTTTTGCGTCGTTGGGCTGCAATCGTCGATCTGAATTCATCCGTGCGGTCGGATTTGTCATTTGAAGTATGGATTTGCACCATCCTGCCCCTTGATCTTCTAGGGTTCCCTGGTCACTATCTGATGCTACGGATGTCTGATTAGGGTGATCTTGGAGTCATTGAACTCTAATCATCACCCTGATCACATCCATATGGCTAGATCTTTGATCCGAGGCCCCGATAAAATGTTTGCTTTGCCTAAGCACATAAAAGGAGACAATTAACCTCCATTTTATTCAAACTACTCTAAATGCAAGATGATGCATTTTATGCAATATTTATATCATGAAATGCAATCCTATGCTTAAGAACATGCATAAATAGACACCTTAACTAGTGTAAATGTGTTTACATCATACCCCCATGCCTATCTTTTGCTAGTCCCTAGCAAAAACTTTATGCTATTTATAAAAGAATTAGGTTGGATTATTTGGGCATGAGTTATCTTTAATCATTAAGAAACTATCTACTTAGGATCTAAACTTTCAAAGACACAACAGTGCCTGGGTATCAGCCAAAATGCAGACCGCCTCAAGCCCTCACCTTATTGAAAGAAAAATTTCTTTTTTCTCTTTTTTTCTTTTTTTCTAATTTTTTTTTATTTTCAAATTTTAGGGTTTAAGAGTGGCTTTCTGCGGCCATTCAACTCACCCATGATTTGATGAGAACCCTAAGCTTTAAGCATCTTATTGTGATTGTGATAGACTCGTTGACCGGCAATTAAAACGGACTTCGGATTTCTACGCCTCTAGGTGACCTCA
Organism: Thalassia testudinum; assembly: GCA_037157565.1. NCBI lineage: Eukaryota > Viridiplantae > Streptophyta > Magnoliopsida > Alismatales > Hydrocharitaceae > Thalassia > Thalassia testudinum. The sequence continues at coordinate 76,488,844 of JAZHRO010000073.1, read as the reverse complement.
AAAAGAATTCTACCTAAAGGTGTATCTTTACAACCGGTAGCTTTCTCCCTACTTTTATTTTTTTTATGGGGTCAACACAAGGGTAAATCTAGTTTATATCTCCTCGATTTATTCTACTTCTCTGCTTCTTCCTAAGTGTTTTGGGAATTTTTAGTGCATTTACTGAGCTGAGTTCTGGACAACCGGTTGATGAGCTGTTACCACCAACAACTTGCCAGCCATACTCGTGCTGGGAAGTGTGGCTTATTTCTTTTTGTCCTTTTCTCCTTTTTTTTTTGATTTTTTTTTTCTTTCTTTTTTTTTTTTTAAGTAGGTGACTTCCCTGGTCTAAGATTTACCTAAAGGCAGCAAAAAGAGAAAGGTCTAGTGACTGGGCTCTGGACAACCTACCTATTGGCTGTTACACATGATAACTTGCCAGCGATATCACCCTAGAAGGTTCATTAGCTACCCAATTTCCGTTAAAATCGTCGAACAATGAGTCAGTGACAAAATATTGTGTAGATGCTAGAAACTCAAAATTCCCTCAAATCAGAGGGCGGGTTGATAAGCCGTGTACTTATCACCCAAAATTTATTTACTCCAATTAAAATAAAATTCAGGTTGGCGAGAACTCGAAAAAAAATTCACATTTTAGTGGATACACGGGTTGATATAGTCCAAAGACCTGAAGGGTCTTTGTGTTCAGATCTTAATGTAGTATTTCTTAAGATTGAAAATTTTCTTAAACCCAAATTCTCTTTCCTAATTCTGAATTTCTTTTTTATAAAAGAAAATAGAACAAATCTACGGAGCTGACGAATGAATTCAGAGATAAATATCCACCCCCCCATGCCTATCTAATGCAGTGTCCTCATTGTATTAAAAAGACATAAAACAGAGTGGAAAAGCGTAGAAAGCACCTGAATTGCATGAATGTCAGGTTCGATCTAAGATGAAAACCAAAAAGAACTGTATATGTGCTGAGTTTAGTGCCTTCAGCTAGGCACACTATACAAGGAAAAGAAATGAAGAATTTACAAGTGCAGGTCAGAATTAGAATAAACAGAAGAATCTTCTGACCTATCAACAGAGGTCCACAGATGTGGACCAGATTGTGGTGTAGACCCATCCCCCATAATCGAGAATATCTTAGGTTCTGGATAAAAATTACCCAAAACCTAAAACTAGAATGCAAGTGGGGTCGGGCCTGCGATTTAGGAGGATGCAACCCAAGACCAAAAAGTCGGGTTACAAAGAATTGAAGCTCAAAAGGATAATCATTGAATGTGTGCTTGGGTTTGACATCCTCGAAACAAATGTCATAAGGGTTCTGATTTGATGGTTTCAGCTTGAAAGGAACCCTTCGACTCAATCTTCCATTTCCTCCGAAATTAACTTCCCAAATCAAAACTTCCCAGCTCCTATCCTCCTCATTCAGCATATCAAATTCCAGGACCTCTTGTATATTAATCACCCCGTCTGAAATCTCCAAATCTAAATGATGTGGCATAATCAGAATTGACTTGGGTCTAATTATCTCAGAAACAGAATTATCGATAAGCTCAACGGGGTGTAACTGATAACCAGGGCATTGAATTGATTCCTCCAGAAAATGTGATTCGGGATCCGTAATGTGTGCCCTAATAAGATCAGTTTCCTCAGTTATTGGGCTATCAAATGATCTATCAGATTCCTCAGGCCCAATCATCTTACAGAAATCGTTTTAAGAAAACTCACGTGAGACTTCGTAACTTGAATCTTCACGATCAAAGAAATCAGGATCCGTATCAATGTATTTCCCAAAATCATTTGTCACTTTCTGTTCCAAGGAGTTATACGTTTCCTCGTAACCCGACTCAGGGATCTTAGGTGAAGAAATCAGATCTTCCTTAATTGGTTGCTTTAATTCAATCTGGTCAGCCTCATAATACGTGTCCCCCCCAACAGGTGCCTGAGCGGGTTCTGTCATTGGCTTTCCTGAAGAAGGTTCATCCTGGGAATCATCCCATGATTGAATCAAAGCAACCACTAATCTCATCCTCAATTTCGCTAATTTCCCAAGTAGAAGCTCACCCGGGTTCTTATACTTAACATCCTGGAGCCAATCCAACAAAGACTTGTTCAAATCATCAATCATTTCGTATTGGCTAAGCTTCTAAAGATTGTATGATATTCCTCAAGTTAGCCAGAACCTTATCTTAAACCTGATTAACTTGAACCAAATGAGTTGGTTTAGGATTGGCCGGGTTTGACATCAATGCAGAGGAATTAACAAATTGAGATTCGTTATACCCTTCCTGATAATAGGTCATTTCAGATTGTTCAAAAGATGGTAATGACCTAAAGGTAGTGAAATCAGAGGATGGGTAAGGATTGGTGTATCCTTCTTGATTGTAGATCGTATTAGGTTGTTCATGAAAGGAAGACGATCTATAATTGATGTGGCACTGAGAAGGATAGAAATCACAATCAAAGTGTTCAGGGTTAGACCCTAAACACGGAGGTCTCGAGTTGTATCCCCAATCTGAATTATCCCAACTAACTGATGGTTGATTACAATATGAGTCGGGATAATCGTCATGTTGAGGATAATTCACAACAGGAGGGAAAGAGCGGGAATGCGTGAAATATGTGGAAGGATTCATGAGACACGGGAGGAAGAAAGGCACCCTGCAAAACAAACAATCAAACCTGTCCTTAAATGGGTTAGGCTAAAGACCTACAGACTCCCAAAAACCATCTTGAGATAAAGAAACGATTTTATCTACTTCCGTCTGCTCAATCCAACTAGTTAGAAGGAGGGACTGGGGAGAAGGTTCTTCTTTCGGCTTGCGCCTCCGGTTCCTAGCGTACCCCCCAGCCGCGATCATTTGATTCTGCTCCCCTAGCTAGACATCAGATTGAACAGTAGAAACAAACTAATCGAAAATAATCTCGTTCTGGGTTCTGAAGAGCGAGTCCAATCCTTAAGGCCAATGTCTACTCTGTTTTGTTTAGGGCTAGGTTTGAATGTGCTTTGGAATGTGATGGGCCCTTTAAATGGGTTGTGCCCTTAATGATTGATTGATTCATGTGTGCATGCACAACCAGTGGTTTTCAAGCAAGATTATTTTTGATGCGGTGAATTTTAAGGTTCAAATCTTGCTTAGTAGCTTTTAGGATTCAACTTTAGGTGTTTTCAGATAGGTTTCGTTGCCACACCAGGTTTTGCAAGCACAGGTGAAGATGTTTTCCTTTAAAGTTTAAAAAGAATGTGGAGTGCCTGGTAAATCCCTAAGAGTTAAACCTAATTGCTAGTTACTTGATGAGTTTATTTTATTTGTAGTGGTGCGGCCCAACCAACTCAAACAATTGGCATGATGCACCACTTAATTAGGCACACAAATGATTACCTAATCTGATTTCTACTCAATTATGTGTTTGAATGTGTGTACCAACTCCTAAGATCGGTTTACCGGTTGAGTTATAAAATCAGATGAGGTTGTGTACCTCTGTGAGATTTTTTTTTAATTTTTCTTTTCTAATGTGGGGGTTGGGGTGAGTATGGGTATCAAACAACAAACAATCTAACCTTAGAGTTTATTAAAACACCTAGGTTGATTGATGTTTGAATTATTATGTTGTGGAATGAAATCTAATGGGTGGGAGGTGGGGGATAACTTACAGAACCTTCCGTAGCACTTTTCTCCGATCTACTGCTTTTGCTTGTCTCGAAAGAGTACCTGCAATTACAATAAGAAAGGAGAAAAGTGAGGTAAATGATTTGTAAGTTACAAAACGCGAAGAGAAATAAAAAATCATCGCCTCCCCGGCAACGGCACCAAAATGTTGAATGCGCGAATCACTACGCTAACGTGTTTGGTTTTGGAAAACCTGTCGTTGTAGCTTGAAAGCGAAGAATTCGTGTTCAACAAATAAAATTTATACTGAAATTAAAATTCTGGGTCGAACACAGGGAGGCAGATGTTTGATTTAAAAACTACGCGTTTCTTTTTATTTGTCACGAAGTAATTCAATTTAAAACTATCTAATTATTTACAATAAATAGAAGAGAGAGAGAGAGGATAAGAGAGAGAGAGAGAATATTACACACAGAAATAAAAAATGAGATGTAGAATAAATAGAGAATTTATCATTAAGGAACTTATTCATTACTACTAGAAAGCAAAAAACAATTGCACTAGAAAGCGATGAATTTACTCTAGAAAGCATTAAAAGAATGGAGGGAGAAATGTCCTCCTTGATGGTCGCTTGGAGGATGAGCAAAACTACACTAGATAGCAGTAAATCTATACTAGAAAGCAGTAAAAAGAATAGGGAGAGAGAAATCCTCCTTGACGGTCGCTTAGAGGACGAGCTGAATGGGACGATGCCTGGACAAAGGAGAATGAAGCAGGACGAAGAAGGACGAAGTAGAAGAATGGGAACGGAGCAGCACGCCGTCGTCGTCGCGGGATCCACTTCCGAAGGGGGATGAAAATTTTGGACTTTATCTCGTGAGAAGCATCCCGAGTGTGGGACAAGTTTCTCTTGAGCTTTGGAGAGGTAGAGAAGAGAAGGAAGGGATGAGAATTTCGTATGGAAGGGGTCTCCTTTTATAGTTGCAAGAATGGGGGAAAAATGGTCATTACATCTTTAAAATAATAAATGAGGGGTCTTTAGTGACGGATAAATCCGTCACTAAAGCCCCAATGTGGGCGTAGCACCCGCGCCCACGCACGCCTCCTCAGCTGCCCGCGCTTCCTCAACGCCCACGCACGTTCTTTAAATCCCAGCCGTCCGATCGCGAGATCAGACGGCTTAGGATGCATCTTCGCCCGCTGCCGCACGCCCGCACAATGCGTACGATCGCGCATCCTTGCCACGTGTTCAATCGCACGTGATCTCAATTGAGCGCAAATGGCCGTCCGATTATGATCCAACGCCCGCCATCGCCCGCAATCCCGCGCCTTTCTCCCCTTCGCTGCGGTTCGAACCCTCACCCGCAGCTCGCGTAAGCGTGCTCGACCGTTGCGCTACGAGCCGCAGATGGTCGAGCGGGCGCTTTTAGGTGCGACTGACCATAGCCGTTGCGCCTCAAAGTCTGATACTAATGGGTAGCCTTATCCATAAGGGAGAAGGAGAACATCTTCATGAGAAGAATGTCCCGATTCTAAATAGGTGGTCCAAAGGTCTGGGCCAGATGTTTCAGCTATTTGATGTGCTGGAAGGGATCATCGGAGTTTAAGCCATGGAATTTGAGGATAACATTAATCAGATTCTGCATCAATTCAGTGTTAGGTCCTCCAGCAAGGATTTGCACCCTCGGTTCGATTGCCACCACTGTGGGATTGTAGTGATCTCTCACCTATGGACATTATGGCAAGTTCATGAATGTGTGAAATAGATTGGTGAGGTGCTACAATTGGTTTTGAGCATTAGGTTCTTCTTCGTGGTTCTCCATGGATGCAGTTGATGGAAAGTTGGGTTCAGATGTGGAAGAGTCAGACGAAATCTCTATTTGATCGAGTGAAAGTATAAACAAGTGGGTCAAAGCTTGGCCTCGACGAGAATGAATTCCTAATGGAGGCCTCAAGTTTGGTCTTAAGGATCTCCTCCCGAACATGCACTAAAGAATCAGATGAGGGACATAATGTGTAATGGACCCAATCAAGGCACCCAAAAGCTTTTGGACGACTAAGGAGGTTCAAGGTGGATGATACCTCTGGATCAGAAACTTACTCACCCAAGAATTACTTGGGTAGCCAGGAAGGGAAAGTCCCACAAAGACCCCTACATGGTAGAGCGTCCCCACTGGTTATGGGGTTTCCCCCACCCGATCTTCCTTGTCACTGATAATCCAAGTAGACCGGAATGAGCAAGCTTGACTCCTAAGTCTACCAATTTTAATCTTGAGTATGTGCCTTGAATTTCACTTGAACTTGAGACTTGATTTTGATTTGTGACCTAATTTAGAGGTTGGTTAATCCATAAAGTGGATCAACTTCACCTAACTTGCCCTAAAATTGAGGTTGATTTGTGTTAAAAACCCAAAATCTCCCTGAAGTGGTTTGCAAACAGGTTATTAGGTCAAAGTTTCAGTAACTCAAGTGATTGTTAGAGCCTGATTTTAGGGTTCCCTTGATTAGATCAATTCAACCAGGGTTTGGGCAACACACAATGCGAGAAATTTATTCTTTTTAAATCAAACAAGTGTGTTTTCTTGAAACCCTAATATGGAAACACTAATTTGGCTCTATTTTCCAAGTCCAATTCTTTCCAAAGTTGGAACCTAGGGCTCAATCAAGAAGGTGAGTAGCCCAAGATATCTTAAGTTTCTAATAGGTGCAAGTATCAGATGGGGATCTCTAATCAAATCAAATTAGGCAACTCAGATGACTAATTACTAATGAAATAAGCTAATTGATCCTAATTGATTTCCTTTTGAAATTTTCCAAGAGATGAGGGGCTTAAAGAATAAGGGAATGAAATTACTTGCCCCTTGGTGTGGTTGCTCGTATGGCTGATCTTCAGATTCACTTCACAAAATCACAGCCAACCAGATAAACCAAGTTAATATCAAATCAAAATTGTAATTCGTGAATGAAATGCATGTTGCTCCCTGGCAACACCGCCAAAATGTTGAGAACAGTTTCATCAAGTTTCAAATACGTGTTGCAGTATAGTCAACAAAAGTGAATCAACATTTACATTTGTAAAGTCGAAAATAGAAATGAGTCTGAAGTCATTCACAGGGAGCAAATTTAGCAAATCAATTCACTAATCATAGTAATCAGAAACAATAATTGCAAATGAAATAAATAATCAGAAATGATATTCAATATGTAGCAAAATGTAACCTAGATGTCAAGTAGAAAATGTAAAAGAAAGGGATAAAAATGCTGGCTCAAACCACCATATTAACCCTATAATTAAGCTCTAATCAAAATCAAATAATTGAACAGTAACTTGCAACCACTAATACCAATTTCCAAGTTAGTAGATGTGTCCATAGTAACCAAGGAATAGAAGGAGCACAAGGCTTCAGATGCCTTATTTTCTCAAAGGCCTCAGCAGAGAGCACGAGGCACAAGCATAGCATAGAGGCAAGCAGCAAGGAGCTCAAGAATGGCTAAGTGTTTAGCGAGGAGAGGGGGGATAGGAATCCCAAAGCACTATAGTGCAAAAGCCCCCTCCCTCCTCCTCAGATCTCTCTCTCTTTAGCTAAAACCTGGTTGAAGAGTAACCGTGTATACGGATCCAGGCCCAGGCCTACATGGCATGAGCACAGGCGAGGGTGCGTGCGTGGGGGCGTGTGAGGGAGCTCACCCTTGTGCATTGGGAGGCAATGAGTAGATGGCATGAGTTCCTTTTATGCATTGTTGCGGTCTCTGAAACCCACGATGTGGGACTGATCCCAGGGCCTTCCTTTGCATGCTGTAGCAGGGTAAGTGTTGTCGAATTGAGGTAGTGGATGCTGCCTACTGCTTCGATTATGTGCCTGTGAGACTTTAGGAGTTTTGTTCACATTGATGGAAAGTGGCAGCAGGGTAGATGATGGCTTGATTCAAGTGAACGGAGTCGGAGAAGATGAAGGTAGCGATGATGCTCCGGTGAAGACCTTCATGCACGAAAATGACCTCGCAGCCCTATCAGATATGCACAACAGCTTCATCATGTGAAGCCGAGTGCAGTGGTGGTGGTTTGAGCACGTCTAGTGGTTAGAAGAGGTCTGTCGTTGCCGAAGAAGGGGAGGGGAGGGTGTGGCGTTTGGTGGACTAAAAGAGCGATCAAAGCCCTAAATTTCTTTGAGGCTTTTGATCAGTGAAATGTGGTGATGCTTTTGGGTGCTATGGCATGGAGTTTGGTGAGGTGTAACATCGGTGCAAGCTCACCTGAGCTCGTGACGGACGTGGGGAAGATAGAGGTGTTGACAGTGATCTGGTGGTTGTTCCTAGAATCTAAGGGTTTAGGAGTGCTCTAGAGAGGAAGAAGAGTTTAGAAAGACTTAGGGGGAGCGAGAGAGGAAGAGTAGTATAGTGTTGATGGGCTGGAGTGAGAGAAGATGAGATCGACAGCGAGGGAGAATGGCAATGACGAGGGTAAAAGGAACCTCAACTTTGGCCGGTGAGAGGTGGAACAGAGAGACGAAGATGGCGAGCATCCTAATTTGATTGTTGGGCGGTTAGAGGAAGGAGATGGAGGAGGACGCCAAAGCATAAGTGTGGTTGGCTGGAGGATGAAGAGGAAGGGGAAATCCAGCTTGTTCTTTGCTGAGTTTGACGTAGGGACTAAGAGTGTTCTTTATAGAGTTCAGAATCGAGCTCTAAATCATGGAAGAGGTCTGATCAAGCCTTAGTTTGGGGAGTAAAACTTCCCTAATTTCCTCTATCTCACTTGAGCTCTAGGGATCAATTTGGAATCCTTGAGGCGGTTCAAAAGATTAGGAATCTCCTCAAGATTCATCCCTCAAAATTTGGAGGGATTTGCTCGAGGATTGAGTGAGAAATATTCGCTCAAATGTCAATGGAGAAGCTCTATTCACACCAATGGTGGTAGGGAACCCACTGTATAAAATGATGAGAAAGTTAGGGACACAATTGCAATAAAATTAAAACTTAAGGGTTTAAGTAAGAGAATTAGAGTTTTCAAGGGCTAAAATGTAAACTAGGTCAAGATGGACACTGATTGGGTGTAAATTTTGGTGTTAACCTAATTTGGACCAAGGAATATAATGGTGAACTTGGATTTTAGTTTTGAGCACGTTTGAGTGGGCAATTTACATAGAAGCCCAAATTAAGGCAAATTCCCTTTAGAAACTCTATTCTAAGTCAAAATAGGTTCAGATGGTCAAATCAATGGTACCAAACCTATTAGAATATTTTTATATGAATTTTAGGAGGTTTAGATTCATTTTATACTGATCAAAACTTCTTTAATTTAACTGGGTTTGATAATTAGGTTTTTGGTACTATTTTCACCCTCAAAATGTGTGCGACTCTATTTCAGTCTGTGTTGATTGACTTTTTAGACTTTTGTACTCATTTGACATTCAATTAACCCTTGGGTGACCCCATGGTTATTCTACATTCGTGTTGTGCTGTTAAAACTGCAATTAACCCTATGTCCCAATTTTCTTCTCAAATTAGAATCATGAAGAGTTGTGACCCTCAGATGATTAAGTAGGAGCTTTTATCATTCAATCCTAACAAAGTGTGGCTAATTATGGCCCATGATGGCGTTACCATCACTAGGAGAGGGATATTGATTTTCACTTGGCCAAATAATTCATGTAATTCTTCTTTAGATGGCTCAATTTTTCTGGTTTTCTTTTTCTTGGAATTTAAAGCTTATGGGGAAGGTGTCATGTTTGTGTTGTCTCCTTTATCCTAAGAGTGAATGAGGGTGGGAAAAATTTTCTCTTGACTTGGTTTTTGCTCATGTGAGCGTCCCGCGCTTTATGTAGTTTTGCCACTTCTTAATGTGGCTGCATTGGTAGTGTGATTATTTCAATATGGAAAATGTTCATTTTGCTGCGAGTTTTGAGAATTTGGTGGGAATTGGGGTGTAGGATTTATTGGTTGTTGATTTTGTTGACCATGATTATTTCCACTTAGAATTTGGTTTCGTTGATTTTGAGGATTTGGGATAGGTTGGGAAGGAAAATTTCCCATAGGCCTTTAATTTGACATTACCGTGATTTGGCTTTGTAGATTTGAGATGGCACAGGTAACGTCGTTCATTTGTTATGGCATTCCTTGTAGGGCTTTCATAAATTGGTTATTAATATCAACCTGCGAAGGCTGGTTTTGGCCAAAATTTCCCATTTGATTTTGAAATTGCGGAAGTTGATTGGTATTCTTCTAGGAAAAATTAGGGTTATTCCTCCAGTTGGGATTATAGAAGTTAGAGGGATTGTTTCTGAAATTATCCTACAGAGCGAAAATGTTTTCATTGACTGGGACAAACATAGTAGAATTATCAAAAGTCCCAGTAAATTCAGATGTAAGGTTAGGGTTTTGAAATCTGCTTGTGTCAATTTGTTGCAAATTTTCCCAATGGAGGAGGATAGGGTTTGTGTCGGACTTAGAAAAGCAAGCATTAGGATTGGTCTAAACAAGGTTATGTGGTCATGCATTAAACTTTTCCTTCATTTTCTTTTGATTAATTTGCATTTGGTTGAGCAAATCATCCTGTGCGATAGGGAGAGCTTGTTGTTGCACGCCTACTTCAACACCTACTTGGGGGTTGAAATTTTTGCCAAAGGTATCCATGGACGAATGGTTGAAAGAATGTTCGTTCATTTTGTCAAAAATTTCGTAGGCATTTTCGACATCCTTTTTTAAAAAATTGTCCCCACATGAGGCATCGACAAATCACCTCAATTGGTCATCAAGATCTTGGTTGAATATTTGCATGAGTTGCCAAAATGGTACCGCATGGTGGGGGTAGCTTCTTAATAAATCTTGAAATCTTCCCCATGCTTCAGGCATAGGCTCGCCAAGTTTTTGTTGGAAAGTTGTTATTGTGTCACGTAAAGCGTTGGTTCGACCAATTGGGATGTATTTTTTTAGAAATATGCTTTTCAGCTGAGTCTAAGTGTTGATGGGATTTCCTACTGTCCTAAACCAATAGGCAGCCTTGTCTTTGAGGGAGAGCGGAAAGAGCTGCATTAGCCATAGGTCTTCCGGCACATTGTGGGATTTAGTGGTTTGGGTGAGGACCGTAAGTTTCTCTAAATGGCTAAACGGGTCTTCCCGAGGAAGGCCATGGAAGTAGTTAATAAGATTTTGGACAGCGGGTTTAATTTCAAATTCTCCATCAGGTATGAACACCCCAGGTCTTTCTTCATAATTTGAGGGATCATAGAAATCCCTCAAAGGAATAGTTGGTTTAGCATTGGGTGGACTAGTCAATTATTGTTGATTTGCTTGGAGTTGTTGGAGTTGGGTTACCGTCATGAACAATGGGTTTGAATTGTCAAAATTCAAATTTCCCATTGGGTTTTGCTAAGGCGGCATTTCAAATTGTGGTTTGGGAACTTCAACTTCAGGAGGTTGAAAAATGGTGTTCCTGTTTAGATGGTCAGATGTTGATGGGTTAGTATTTTTTGTAGGATTTTGGGCATTTTCCATTTTTTGTTGATTTTCGGTAGAGGAAGAAAACAAGCGACTACGGGTAATGCAGTGGGTCGAAAAATTAGTTGGTCCCTTAAAGTGAGGATTTTGGGATCGTCGGCCATGCATACACATAATGGAAGAATGGGAGGGGAGGAGAAGAGATAGATGAGAAGTGTGTTGGCATGTTGAAAATTGTCGTAAAAAGATCGTATTATAGTATAGCAACAAAACTTGAATTGTCAACATTTAAATTTATAAGTGCTCTAAACCCAATCGTGAGTTCCGAGGTCATTTGTAAGGATAAAATATGGAATTCAAAACAATAGTCCCAATATGATGAATAAATGAGCATAGTAATCCACAATAAAGATTGCAATGAATCTCAATCAAAATATATTCAATAGTAAGCTAAAATGTATCTCAAAAGTCACTGGGATAAAAAGAATAATAAAACCCTAAAAATGGTGATTTGAATCACCAATTTAATCCCACAATTAAGCATATATCCTATGGTAATCACAATCTCAAACGAAATCAATTTCTCAATAGTGGTCTGATAAATGCCAGTTTATCATCATCCTTAGCATCCATTCACATCTAGTTCCTAAGATTTTGTCCACAGCATTGCATTAAATCATTGCATTTAGCATGCATGTGCATTTAGGGTTTAGAGTATACATTAGCATTCATTTCACATTATCTCATGTAGTTTCCGTTTGATTGCCAGGGATAAATGCATTGGAAATCAGAGAAACCCTGGCAGTATAGATGGCACTTGGAACATTTGTGAAGATAGAAGCTCCAGTAGTTTGGCCCCAGCTCAACTAAGCTAGATTCAATTCAAATCCAACTCTTAGCCTACTCCCTCCCCACCTTAATGGAAGTCCACCTACATTAAAACCGCCAATCATTGGTGTCGAAAATACACTCCTTGGCACCCTTTCACATGGTGCCAAGGAAGCTTCCTAACAACCCTTCTTGGCACCTTTTCACATGGTGCCAAGGAAGCTTCCTAACCACCCTCCTTGGCACCCTTTCACATTGTTCCAAGGAAGTTCCCTAACCACCATCCAAGCCACCCTCCTTGGCAACCTTTCACATGGTTCCAAGGAAGCTTCCTAACCACAATCTATACTATCCTATAAAAAGGCCCCCCATCCTATCATTGAAACCATCCTTGGCAAGCAACAATTCTTCCTCTTATCAAACACCTATAGCCACCACACATCCCATGCCCAAGAAAGGAGAAGGAGAAAACAAGATTAAGGGACTAACCTACCCGCTCCCTTAGTGCCTTCTTCCTCTTCTCTCTCCTTCCTTAAGCCACACCAAGAAGCAAGCTTCCATCTAGGAAGGATAGCCAGGCAAGAGGAAAGATGGGTGGAGGACGTCCACACTTGAGAGGAGCAACTCAAGGAGCTAGAAGGAATTCTTGTTCAACAACTTGGGAAAACTTTCTGTCCTTTATTTTGTTGCATTTTAGTTCCCGTTAAGCATTCATCTACCTAGGGATTAACTAAGTGGAACCTTTGCTTAGTTGAGCTCCCTAGGTACTTTGTAAACATTTCTTCTTAATAGCAAAGTGTCTTTCTTCATTCTTGAATTTCAATTTCAAGTAACAGCTTTATTTATTTTAGTCCATCACATCTCTCTTTTAATTACCCTAGGTGCACTTGCCTAGAGTGAGGTTAGAAGAGAAGACTTCTCTTCTCACTTAGGTTCTAGTTGTTAGGCAAGTTTCTTTAGTGTAATTCTATCTTCGCATTCGTATCCGGCTTATTTCCACACATAAAAAGTTACAAAAATCAAAATACAAAAAGAGAAGTGTTAAATCGAGAGATGAGAGGGAGAGAGAATCACTTATTTGACTAAAAAATTGACCTCCTTAGATGACCTTAGATACCACCACTATCTAGAAATATAAATTTAACAGCTAATCGATTTTGTGCATTGTAACGATATTAAAACCCCCATTTATAAAATCATGCAAATCTCGCATCGCTTTTTGGTGCCATTGCCGGGGAGGCATGACTTAGTCACACATTAATCTCTTTCTTGCTTGCTTGATCTTCTTGAAATTTTGTTTATTTTGATTTTAGGTGTGAATCAGGAGTAGGAGTGGGTTCGGAGCACTTGGAGCGGAAGCTTCAAGTTTCTTTTCTTCCTGCACACTTTAGGTTAGTATCCAATGTCTTTTCTTATCAAAAACAAAAGAAAAATCTCTCAAAAAATCTTTAAATAATCAAAAAAATCAAAAACAAGAAAAATTAAGGGTGGTTGAACCCAAAAATTCATTTTGTTGTTTGTTTGCTCTATTTTTCCACCACCTTTGACCTTATTGGTGTCTAATTTTTGAAAATCCAGATTTCTATCTTGATTTTCAAAAGTTAGGTTCAGGCACTTAGGAGCTTCCTAAAATCATCAAATTTCTTCCAGGGAAGCTCCTTTGAGTTAAGAACCTTGAGTCCAATTTCCAAGTAGTTTTGCTGAAGTGAAAAAATTAAAAATTTCACGAACTGAACAGGGATCAGACCATGTTTTCTTACTATTTTCTTACTATTAGAGTATTTATAAAATTTTATACTCATCAGATTTCGGAAAACTGTATATTTCTAGAAACCTTGCGAAATTATGTACATAATATAAAATTCTCAAACATTTTTGAGATCATTTGAGGTTTTTGCAGTTCAATTCCCAGAATCTATCAATTCTGACTCTTGACACTAGCAAGAATAAAAAATTTGACGATATATCAAATAATTTCATAAAATCTAAAAAGAGTTATTTTTGGATTCCTTGTTTGATTTTCTATTAGGAGGTGGTGTTGTTTATCTTTTTTGGACCACCACCTAAAAAGATTTCCTAAAAAAAAGATTCATTTAGGAGTTGCATAACTAGGATTTTAAATTCTAGGGTTTTGATTTTATTCTCTTAGTCACACATACACTCAAAGGAATTGATTCTCACCAACTTGCAACTTTATTGTCTTATTTTGTGATCACCTTCAAACTTGTTTGAATATTTAAAAAGAGAGAATCTTAAAATCTAAAGAAATTTTATCAAAACCGTAAAATCTTTTCACAAAAATCCTTGTTTGCAAACCTCCTGTTTTGGCTTAGGCTTCAATTCCCACCCAATTTTCGCACACACAAAAATTGAAATAATCAGACATTACCCCAATTAATGCCCATCACATTTCTTATGCACTTTAGCCTCCTAGACATAATTAAAATCTATAGCAATTTGACCCCTAAGGTTTCATCAAACTTATGCTTGCTACCTAGGATTTAAGATTTCCTTAGTTGGTTTCAATTCCTTCATCTATATCTAGAGTTAGATTGAGGGGTTGTGTGAAACGACCAGGCGCGGGTTTACACAAGCCCCCAGTGATTTTCCTGTGACATGCTTGGGCCCAACCATCCCCTTATTCAGCCTAACCAGATTTTCTGAGGGAACGGATATCCACTACTGATTTCTTATTTCCTAGATAGACCAAGTCTTAGGTTAATTTTTAGGGAGTCACATTTACGTTAGGTCTAGAATTTTGTTGGTTGATTGCACACTTTCTATCTTCTCTCCCTCCTCTCCTCCCTATTCTTCCATTGCATGCATGGGTGGTGGTCTCAAAATCGACACTTGGAGGGACCTCTTGATTCTGCCCCTGCACAAAAAGACTTTCTTCCTCTCATTTTCATTCTTCAAAAATGAAAAATCCACAAAATAGGTCCGACACCGCTTCCACCTCTCACTGACAAAACACTTCTGATCCCACCTTTAATCCTGCTTTTAACCCTTCCACCCAAAATCCGCAATCTAACCCACTTTTTGACTTACCCATCCCCATCCTACCTGTCTTAGAACTACTTGAGATGCCATAAGGACAAAACCAAGGCCCCCCGCCTAATCCTTTGTACATGATGGTTGAGCAACTGTCTCAATTACAAGCAAACCAACAACAGTTGGCTAGGGCTGTAACGAACCTAGCCAACTAAGGGCAAAACCCACCACCTCGTCAGCAGCTTGTCATTCCTCTTAAGGATTTTTACGATCCTTCCAATTATGAGGACAGACTAGAGGTTGTCATGCCAGAAGGGGACTTTGAGATTAATCTTACCATTTTGACCTTAATCAAGTACTTCGATGGCCTTCCTCAGGAAGACCTGTTTAGCCACCTTGAGGAACTTACTCTCCTCACATAGATGGCCCATTCTTGCAATGTGCGAGAGGATTTATGGCTGATGCGGTTATTCCCACTTTCCCTAAAGGACAAGGCTGCATACTGGTTCAGAACCATTGGCAAACCCATTACCACTTGGCTTCAGCTTAAAACTGCTTTCCTAAAGAAATTCTTGCCCATTGGTCATATGATTTCCCTACAACGATCTATTACGACCTTCCAACAAAAACCTGGTGAGACCTTACATGATGCCTGGGAGCGATTCTTGGATCTTTTAAGAAGTTTCCCACACCATGAGGTTCCATTATGGCAGCTCATGTAGATCTTCTACCATGGATTAGAAGATCAACTTCGACGTTTTGTCGATGCCTAGTGTGGTGGCAACTGTTTGATTAAAGATGCTGAGAGTGCCTATGATCTTTTTGATGAAATGAGTGAAAGCTCATTTAACCATGCATCCATGAACACTTTGGCAGGACTACCAACTCGTAGTTCGGTGTTCATGAGATAGGCACTCAATCAATCCCTACTACCTAAGATGACCTTCAAATGTTTCCCACAGACTCGACTAGATGCAATTAAATCAAAAGAAAATTGAGGAAAGACTTACTACACCCACCCAGGTTCCACATCCAACCCCACCAAACATTCTAAAGAAAGAGAACTTGCACAATCACAATACTATCCCTACTGAGTATAATCAAATTTCTGAGGCTTTATATGGTTCCCCAGGGACTTGCAGTTATCCAAATCCTAACCCCACTGAGAATATTTTTGCCCTCCAGGAGCAATTTAGAACTCTCTCTAACTCAAATTAGAGGAATTACCTGACTCACTCTTGGCCCAAAATGGTGCCCTCTCGGAAACAAAACCTATTTCGAGGGTATGGGTAGAACCAGACTTTCTATCAACTAGGGCCATCCCAAGAAGACATCAATGCCCAAGTTATGAAAACCCTGCAGGGGATGCAAAATCAGATGTTGGTGGTAACCTATGTTGCTACAAATCTCTATAATCAGATTGGTGTTACTTTGAACTAGAGACCTACAGGACATCTGCCTTCCCAGCCCATACCCAACCCTATCAATCAGAGGAACCACTACCAAGGTGGGCACTCAAATCAGAACCATACTAATCAACCTCCAATCAACTTAGCATCACATCACTCACCAAGTTTCCCACAACATCAAGCCCCCCAACCCCCTCCTAGGAACAACCAAGCTGCTAATGCAGTTACTTTGAGAAATGGGAAAACAATCACCGATACTGGGTCTTCACACCAACTTGATGAAACCCACAGTACCCAAGTGCAAGTCCACTCTCCTAACACCATCACTCATGGAGAAAATGAAATCGATTATCACAACACAACTCCTGTCCCTTTTCCCTAAGCTCTCCACTCCACCACCAATAGAAGAAAAAAATCTGAGCCCACAAATGAGGAACTCATGGAATTATTTGGGCAAGCTCATATCAACATTCCTCTCCTAGTCACAATAAAATATATCCCTACCTATGCTAAGTTTTTGAAGGATCTCTATACTCCAAAAAGGCATAATAAAAATCGAGGAAGAGTTCATCTTTCGAAGACAATAAGCTCTATCATACAGAGCAAGCTACCTCCTAAGATGAAAGACCTGGGCAAGCCTTTGATTTCTGTGATTATTGATGATACTACATTTAACCGTGCCCTTCTCGAACTCGATGCCTCGGTCAATATCATCCCCACAGTTCTATTCGAGGAATTTAAGATTGGTGATCTCAAGCCTATCGAGGTTACCTTACAATTAGCAGACCAATTTTTGATTAAACCTCGAGGGATTGTTGAGGATGTCCTTGTCAAGTTTCAGAATTGTGTCTTCCGCATAGATTTTCTGGTCCTTGACATTGAGGTACTCGATTCTCTAATCAATGCCCCTATCATTCTTGGATGACCCTTTTTGGCCACTACGAAGCAAATATAAATTGTCATATGAGTAAAATGGATATCACTTGTGCGGGCCAAACAATTACCCTAGATATTTACAACTCTTCTAGGAAATTCCATGATGATGATGACTTCTTCGGGGACTCAGATATTGAAACATCTACTTTGGTGGAGGAAACAATGAGGATAGATTCTCTTCCCGACCATAATTTTTTCTAGGATTCTGACTCTGAATTGGTGGTTAGCGACATCAAAGACTTGAAGCCTTGTATTCACTCAAAATCTCTTCTTGAGTATTCACCAGACCCGCCTACTTTAATTTCACCTTACTCACCCACTCTAACTTCAATTCAACCTCCCACCCTAACTTCACACTCCCTTCATCTCACGAACTTTTCCCCCAGTCCCTTTCCCCTAGATCTACCATCTGATTCCCCCGAGCATGGCCTTCTTCTTGAATTGAAACTTTGGACAGACTCAAGTATTTCTTCCATTTTTCACACTCATTTTAGTCACCCAACTTCCACCATTTTCTTTTCAAGGGACTAAGAGGAAGATTGCATTTTATAGGGAATTCACGCATCCAAGTATCTTCATGATTGACCATCTTCCATGCATCACTTAACACCCGACTAAATGGCATTAAAGACAACACTAGTTGGGAGGTAACCCAACAACATTTTCCTTTTTGCTTTCGTCTTCCTTTTTAGTTTCTGCAAAACTTTGCCTCTATCCTAGTTCCTCTCTCAGGTGATATCATCCCCTACTCTTTTCCTTTTGCAAGGGACTTGCAAGCCTTAAGCATGGGGGGGTACATCAATTTTGTTAGGCATTTGATTATTTTTCAGAGACTAAAAACATTAAAATATTTTGCATTCACATCATCTGCATTTGCATCTTCATATGCTCTCTATTTGCATAACTTCTAAAAATATGTTTTGAGAATTTTTAGTGAAAGAAAGGACCAATGGTTGAACTTTAATTCAAGCTAGGTACACCTGGGGTTTAATCATTAACAAACTAAGGATGAAGCTGTGGATTCATTTTTAGACATTTCAGGTCTAGAAACCGAGACTAGATCAGGTATCCTGCAAAGAATTACATCCTAACACTTGATGATTCAAGTAACCCGATTTTGTTTAGTGACTTGGATAGTACTTGACTTAGCTCTCAATCCAAAAATTTGCTTTTCTTTTGAAAACCTAGTTGCAAACATTTCACACACAAAGCCAACACTACCCAACCCTAAAAACATCTAAATAATTAAAAAACTCTTGCAAAATCTTAGTAAAAGATCGAGACAGATGATTGGTTTGAGTTCCCACCACCGAGAAGGAAAAATACTTCCTTTGAGGATGCGATGTCAACATGTTACCACCTTGACACTGCTCTATATCTATATTTCATATATTTAGATGGAGCATTAAGGCGCATTTTGCAGCTCAGGTGTCTCGGACGATTTTCTACCCATAGCGTTGGAGCAAGAGCTTGAGTTTGCTTGGAGTGCTCCTTTACACCGCGTTGTGTTTTGGGATTGTGAGCTCATGGGGTGTGTCTTAGACGGTACTATCTCGAAGTGCCAGTGCCAGAGTGCCCTGAAGGATTTATAACGGGAATGATGATCGTGACACATTTGTAGTAGGACTAAGCTAATGCTAAGAATGGGGGAAATAATTAAAAAGAAAAAGTTCCAATAACATGACCTTATCCCAATAATGTTGGCACTGACTCCTAAATTTTCATGAACTTGCGAGTTACGGACCAAGTTCACAAGCCAGGGAAATCCTAACAGCAAAAATAGTTTTGGGACATTTGAATTAAAAAGGAGTTAAGTAGTGAATTCTCAAAGGATATAGTGGTCCTGACTTGTCTAATCTTTGAATCCAAAGCCAAGTCCAGATGTTTTATCCTTAATAAACCTCGTACCTACCTTAACCAAAAATCAACCAAGGTCCTATCTTGAACTTTTTCCTTAAGACACAAAAAGTTGGTTTCTTGAGAAATAATGTGGTGTAATCACAATTTTCGCTAAGGGACTAGCAAAAAGATAATCATGGGGAGTGATAAACGCCAGTTTATCATCATCCTTAGCATCCACTTACATCTAGTTCCTAAGATTTTGTCCGCTGCATTGCAATATATCATTGCATTTAGCATGCATGTGCATTTAGGGTTTAGAGCATACATTACCAATCATTTCACATTATCTTATGTAGTTTCCATTTGATTGCCAAGGATTAATGGATTGGAAATCAGAGAAACCCTGGCAGCATGGAATGCACTTGGAACATTTGTGAAGATAGAAGCTTCAGTAGTTGGACCCTAGCTCAACTCAGTTGGATCCAACTCAATCCAACTCCTACCTTACTCCCTCGCCACCTTAATGGCCATCCACCTATGCTAAAACCGCCAACCGTTGGTGCTGAAGATACACTCCTTGGCATCCTTTCACATGGCACCAAGGAAGCTTCCTAACCACCCTCCTTGGCACCCGTTCACATGGTGCCAAGGAAGCTTTCTAACCACCATCTATACTATCCTATAGAAAGACCCCCCATCCTACCATTCAAACCATCCTTAGCAAGCAACAATTCTTCCTCCTATCAAACACTTATAGCCACCATACATCCCATGCCCAAGAAAGGAGAAGGAGAGAACAAGATTAAGGGAGTAACCTACCCACTTTCTTGGTGCCTTCTTCCTCTTCTCTCTCCTTCCTTAAGCCACACCAAGAAGTAAGCTTCCATCTAGGAAGGATAGCCAGGCAAGAGGAAAGAAGGTTGGAGGACGTCCACATTTGAGAGGAGCAACTCAAGGAGCTAGATGGAATTCTTGTTCAAGTCTGGGAGGCACCATTCCTGGAGTGAAGGCTACCTCAGCAACTCGGGAAAACTTTCTATCTTTTATTTTGTTGCATTTTAATTCCTGTTAAGCATTCATCTACTTAGGGATTAACTAAGTGGAACCTCTGCTTAGTTGAGCTCCCTAGGTACTTTGTAAACATTTGTTAATAGCAAAGTGTCTTTCTTCATTCTTGAATTTTCAATTTCAAGTAACAGCTTTATTTATTTTAGTGCATCACATCTCTCTTCTAATTACCCTAGGCACACTTGCCTACGGTGAGCTTAAAAGAGAAGACTTCTCCTCTCACTTAGGTTCTAGTTGTTAGGCAAGTTTCTTTAGCGTAGTTCCATCTTCACATTCGTATCCCACTTATTTCCAAACATAAAAATTTACAAAAATCAAAATACAAAATGAGAAGTGATAACTTGAGAGATGAGGGAGAGAGAGAATGACTAATTTGACTAACAAATTATTCTCCTTGGATGACCCTAGATATCACCACTATCTAGGAATATAAATTTAAAAGCTTGTTGATTTTGCACATTGCAACGACATGAAAACCCTCATTTATAAAACCATGCAAATCTCGCGTCACTTTCTGGTGTTGTTGCCGGTGAGGCATGACTTAGTCACACATTTAATCTCTCTCTTTCTTGCTTGATCTTCACAAAATTTTGTTTGTTTTGATTTTAGGAGCGAATCAGGAGTAGGAGCCGGATTTGGAGCACTTGGACCAGAAGCTTCAAGTTTCTTTTCTTCCCACGTACTTCAGGTTAGTACCCTAGGTCTTTTCTTACCAAAAATAAAAGCAAAATCTCTTAGAAAATCTTTAAATTATAAAAGAAATCATTGAGTTTAAAGTAATGCGTCATAGTATAGTCGACAAATCACGAAGAACACTTAAATTTATAACTCGAAAAAGTTCGAGGTTGAACACAGGGAGAAGTATTGCAATTCAATCTCAAAGATCACAATAAAAATGCAAATATTAGCAGTTATAATCAAAATTCCATTAAAAAATGATGTATCAGTAGAATCAAGTAACAATATGCAAAAAGAAGAGGGTAAAATGGTGATTTAAATCACCAAATTACTCTACAATGTTAAGCTTCACAATTCACTCAAATATCAGAGCCAAGAATATCTTAATTTAAGAACTAGCAGAACCATTGCACCAGACAACAGAGATGAAGCCCAGACGGCTTAAATGACACCCAGCTATAGTGCCTTTAAGAGGCTCAAGGGCCTCTTCCTTCTTCTCTTCAAGCCTCAAGGGAGAGGCACAGCGCAGCATAGTAGAGGCACGAAGTCTCCAAATTGGCTAAGTGTTGAGAGATAGAGAGCGAAGCAAAATGCCCTCCTCTTTCTCTCTTCCTCTTCTCAACCTGAGTAATCGGGTTTCTAATCGGGTAACCGGATTCGGAACTAGGTCTAGGTCCGCGTGCATGTGGGCAGGGATGAGGGTGCGTGGGTGAAGGGGACCTCAGCCCCGGTGTCTGAGGCGAAGTGCCTAAGGCACCAATTCAATTTATGCGCTATTTGATGCTTGCTCGTGCACGATGTGGGAATATATGTCCCTTTCTCTTTGTGAAATCACAGCATCAGGTCTTTGAGGAATTGCTGTAGCTACAGTCGTTCTTCGTGCGATTGGAGCTCCAACTAGGGATGCGAATGCAATCTGTGTCTCCTAGAAGTGAAACCAGGTCTTGAACTCGCTGGAGGACTATAAGCAATGGTGGTGATGGGAGGAATGTGACAATACCTGAAAGAGCAAAATACAACCTCTCGACCACATTAGAACATCTCAGGATAATTGCCAAGTGATGGCGAAGATGGTCATGGTGGTTTCATGGAGTAGGGTTGTGAGTGGTGGCCGGACGAAGTCGGATATGAAGGTCAGAGAATGGGTTGTTCGGCGGAGGTCTTGGGTGGCCACTAGCCCCAAGAAGGTTAGGGCTTTTGGTCATGGGGTGATGGCCGAGCTTTTGGCAGTAACGCGAGGGTGTTTGGTGGTATGGCATAGCTTGGCGAGCTTGTCAGAGCTTCAGCGGTGCGGGAGAAGATGACGGGGGAGGCTGATGATTGTGGGTCAAATTAAGGAGTTAAAGAGAGAAAAAGAGAGTAGAAAGGAAGAAGAAGAGGTTTTACCTACTTACAGGACGAAGAGATGAGGATTCCCACGTTGATGTGATGGCCAGACGTGGGGAATACAAACCCTCCATTAAGGGAGGCAGCAGTGAGGAAAGGGAGAGGATGCCCTCATTGTGGCTAGAGAGGCATGGATGAATGTGAGGAAGAGGATGGACGGACCAATTTGGTCATTGGTCATCCTTAGGAAGATAGAGAAGGAGGCCACTAGAGCTTAGGTTGGAGGTGGTCGGAGATAGGGAAGGAAGAGTGTTTTCGAGGCCAAACCTAGCTAAGGATATCAGCCATGCATCAGGGAACCCTTTATAGGCATTTGAAGGGCCTTCCAAGCTTGGAAACCAAGCTTGGAAGCTTAGGACTTATGCATGTAAGGGAAACTCGAACCTTTGAATGGTTCGCATGAGCTTTTGGGGGCAAAGTAGGATCCATGGACAATCTTATTTGGAAGGGAATTCCTCAAGGTATCTCCCTTTCAATTTTAGGATTGATTGATTGAGAATCGAGCGAGAAATCCTCGCTCGAATATCAACGGTGGAGCTACTGTTCACACTAATGGCGGTAGGGACTTATTTACAAAGATATAACAAGAAACTTAGGGACTTACTGCAAGAATTTCAGAAGTTTGGGGCTGGTGTTAGATAGAAAGAGTCTGATTAGACTGAAATGCAAACTAGGTCAAGATGATCTTTGATTGGGCCTAAATTTTGGTATAAACCTAATTTAGACCCAAGGAATCTGACGATGAAGTCAGATCTTGGTTTTGACCATGTTTTTGTAGGTAAATTACGTAGAAACCCAAATTAACGTAACTTTCCGTCTAAGACTCTATTTCAGGTCAAAATGGGTTCTAATGGTCAAATCAAAGGTACCAAATCTTGTAGAATATTTTTCTATGATTTTTAGAAGGTTTAGGTGAATTTAATTCTGAATAGAACCTTAGTTAATTAAGCAAGTCTGAAATTAGGGTTTCAGATGTCCATTAATTCTTAAAATGCATGAAAATCCATTTCTGTCTGCACTGACCTTCTTATTAGACATTTATGATCATTTGACCTTCATTTAACTCCTAAGAAACCTCATGATTGCTCTGCATTTAGGATATGATGTTAAAACTGTAGATCTAACCCTGATTTAGTGCATTATTCTTAGAAAGGACATGCAAAAAATTACGACTCCTGTAGTTATGTAGGAGCATTTGTCTATTGATTATGACTAATTAAATCTAGATATGGATAATGATGACATTATAATCATACCCCATGCCTAACTTTTACTAGTCCCTTAGTAAAATCTTATGGAATGAACTCGAATTCTAGACCATGCCTTTTTATGCTCAGATCTCTGATGTGTGCTTTTTCTAGAGATTAGGTCAGAATGCTAACAATAGGCTTAGAGGTACCCAAGTACCAACCAAGATCCAGACGTGACCAGATTTAGCCTTAGTCTACCACAAAGGTCTCTAAGGCCCGCAAAAACTATCTAAAGGTTCATTGGACCCAGTAGTTAAAGCTCTTGTGCAAAAATGTAATAGGTCTAGGTTCAGTTTGTCGTGTATTTTTGCAAGAGAGAGGGATAGAAGAATTTCTTTGCATTTTTGGAGAGCTTTCTCTCTTTTTCTTGATTACTTTTCTAGCCTTAGATTGGCTCTAAACATGATTTCTATCGGATTCTTTGTCACACCATCAATCGTCGTAGGGTCCTTAACAATCGATGCTTTGAGATAGCACCACCCATGGCAACCCCTAGAATCCTATTTTTTGACACTTCAAGATAGTACCTCCATGGTGTTTTATAGCTAAATTCACGCCCTGGCGATCGGCATTTTAAGATAATCTCGCCCATGGCACTTGAATTAGCATAAGAAGCTTATGTGCCCCTGGTAGGATATTTATATATCCTAGGAGATTAGCACAGAGGAGACGATATGTTATTACGCATCTTCGAGGGGAATTTCCCACCTCTCTGCGCCTGGAACTCGTCCAAATTAACTTTTATTTTTAAGCTGCTCCTAATCTCGGTAGAATTTTCACAACAAAATAAGCACTTTTGCATGATTTTTATTATTAAGCTCACTAAACCAAACTGGTGTGTGGATTAGGGTGCTTAGGTTACCGAGCCTTGCAAACCAGAGGTTAGGTAATGAGGCAGAATAATCTCTAAGCCTTAGACCTAATACATAAGCTTTGCATTTTCCTCAACCTCTTGAGAATTATCAGGATCTTAACAGATACTTGAATGTTTAAGCCCTAAAACAAGTTTAAGTGGCCTAAGATCAACACCCATACTAATCTCCTTGTCTCTTTGCACTTTTGACTTTATTTTTCTTTCTTTTGATTTGGTCGAGAACTTAAGTAGATTCCATAATCATTTACTACGACTATCATTTTTGTTTCAAATTGTTGCTCCTTTTTAACATTTTGAATCACCTTGTCATTCCTTCCTCAAGAATGATATGCAATGATCTCTCAAAATTTCCTCCCTTTTCCATTTTTTTGTTTTTAATTTTCTTATTTTTATTATTTTTTTGGATATGTACTTTTTTGTGAGAACCCCTCAAAAACTTGAATTTTTATGTGTTTGCACTTTAACACCTTCCCATGCTAAAGTTTTGTAATGTCATCATTGTAAATTGGAGGGTATGAAATCAATTTGGTTCATGGGTTTGAATAGGTTCAAAGGGTGGGTGAATGGGTCGGGATGACTGCTGCAGACGACTTCAATCTTTGATACGAATACTGCAAGTGGAGTCGACTGTTCTAAAACTAAACTCTAAGTGCAACAGGAGTGTAGCTCAAAAGGATGATTAGAAGGGTCTCAATTTTTTGGAATGATGGGTTGCCTCCCGATAAGCGCTAAATTCAATGCGTTCAGTCGAGCAGAAGGTGGTCATGGAGAGGGAGTGGTCAAATCAAATGAGTTTTGTAGAACAAGCACCTTGATCAATAGCCTGGTTAGTTCAATCAGGTGCTTGTTCAGAGTAACAGGCTAATGATGCAACCCAAACTCAATTAGTCTAGTGGGTTGGTGGATGTGAATCAATAGATGTGGAGCCCACCAGATACTTTGAGGTTCAACTAGATGTGGAAATGAAAATTTAGGGCTTAGCTGGGTCGAGTCAGCCTGGTCAGAGTAGGGATCCTCAAAAGAAAATGGATCTAAGAAGGATATAGGAACCCTACTATTTAACCTAGATTCTAGATCTGAGCCTAATTGGGATGATTATGAGGTCCCATATGATGAGACACAGATTTTGAATTCAAGATACGATTCTGGGCCTGTATTTGATGACTACACCTCTCCAGACTCCTCTGAAAGATAGATCGAATTTTTAGAAATGATGCCAATTTACGATACAGAAATTGAGCTGGAAGAGTTGGGATTCGATTGGGTCTACCCTAGGAGCTAAGAACCCAAGCTTATACCTAATAGGGACACCTTTTTGAGCTTGAAATATGAAAGTAGGTTAGATCCAAGTCAGGTTGTTGACTCTACGCATCATGATTTATTCTATTTTAAACTTCTGATCTGGAATCAGGTTCAAAACACGATCTTCGCAAATTCTGCGATGATTTTGAATCTTACTTTGATTTTGGATAGACTTTGTTTCCTAATACTACAAGCCAGTTTGTGACCTTTGCATCCACGATCCATTCTTTGATTCCGATGCTGAGGTCAATGATTTGGACCTTAAAGAAGCCACACCTTCTAATCTACATAAAAAGCTTTCCAAAACCCATTCCCAAGCCCGACCTGCCACCAGAATCAACTTCTACTCTGATTCACCTCTCTCTGATTCAATTGCATACGATTCTCCTCCATCTTTCAATCAGGTTTCGGACTTTGATCTGATCGATAATTAAACAACCAGGCATGGGTTGACACAAGCCCCAGTGATTTTCTTGGGACATGCTTGGGCCCAACCCTCCCCTTATTCAGCCTAACCAGATTTATTGAGAGAACGAATATGCACTACTGAATACTTATTTCCTATATAGACCAAGTCTTAGGTTAATTTTTAGGGAGTCAGATTTAATTTAGGTCTAGAATTTTTCTATTTGATTACACACTTTCTCTCATCTCTCCCTTCTCTCCTCGTTTCTTCCATTTTTTGCACGGATGACGGTCCCAAACTCCGCATTTGGAGGGACCACTTGATTTTGTCCCCCACACCAAAGGCCTCTTTTCTAGCTTTCTTCCTCTTCTTTGCATTTTAAAAACAATGGAAAAAAAATAGGCCCTCTAACCCACATGTTGATTTTTCTATCCCCTATCTACCCTAGAGCTACCTACTCAAGCCCCCCCACCTCATTTCTACTCCATGATGGCTCAGCTACAAGCTAATCAACAATAGTTGATTGGGGATATAACAAACCTAACCAACCAAGGGAGACCTGCCAAAATTACCCAAGCTTCATGAGTTCCACATCTAACCCCATCTAATCCAAAGATTTGACTAGAGCAACCACAAATTTCATCATCAACCATGATAATTTCACAAGAAGAAACTCACCTAGGTCCCTATCCCTAACATTTTGGAGCAAATCTAATAGAGAACTATTAAGTTCATCAATCATTTTGATCATAGGATCCAATGCTTCAGTGCATGGTGTTGTTGGTTGAGATTCTAAAGATTGTATAGTATTCCTCAAATTAGCCAACACCCTATTTTGGATCTAGTTCATTTGAACTGACTGGTTCGTGCTGTAGACATAATTATTAAAGATAAAATGCCTATTCATGCATGTTCCTATGCTTAGATTTGCATTTCATGTTATAAATATTACATAGCATGCATCATTTTGTATTTAGAGTAGTTGTACATATTTTACGTTAATTAGGTCGTTTTTATGGTCAAGAGAGAAGGAGATTTATTCTAGGGCCTCGAATGGATGATCCGACTGTATGGATCTGATCAAGAAGACGATTGGAGTCTAACGGCTTCGAAATCATCTAGATCGGAATCCCATAGCATCATATGAAGTCTATGGAAGATCAATGGCCAGGAGGGCAATGTGACATCCATATGGGTTTCGGATGGAAAATTCAACCATATGGATGGATCCGGAGCAATGATTGCAGTCTAGCAATGCGAAAATCACCTCGATCCGAGCACCGTGGCACCCTCTACAATCGAAAGAAGATGGATGGCCTAGATGGTGCCATGTGGCACCATCTGGACCGCTCAACACTAGCCAGCAGTGGCTGCTCCTCCTCAATGGCATTCCCCCTGGTGAGATCTGGGTCGTTGGATGCCCATCCAATGGTTCTTGTGAAGCCACGTCTCCCGCCCATCTTTAAAAGAGCCTCCATCCTGCGATCTTAACCGTTGGTTGAAAATCCAATGGCTTGGATCGCTTGACCACCAGCCTCGAATAGTTCAAAACCGTGACACCTTTTGACGCGTGGCGCAGTAAACTCCAGAGGCGTTCTCAACGCTTTGGCACCTATTCGAACTCTCCCACCCTTCCAATCCAGCCGGTGGTGAGGCTCACTTGATTTCTATCGCTTGATCATGTATGAGTGGTTGAGATGCGGATACGTGGACTCATAGATGATCACTGATCTAGTGGAGGTGCTCACTCGAGCATCGACGCACATCCCCAAGTGCAATCCAACATGCACCCAAGTGATGAGTCTATTTTAATGGACTATTGTTATGCCTAAGTTAACTCTATTCTTACATTTTATGTCTGTTAATAACCACATTAGGTCATAAAATGATTGCATGCATCATTACCGAAGTTTACATTTTTTCTATTGCATTCTATAACTTATTATGTAATTATTTTATATTTCATGCAGGTCTCGCACATAGCACATCCTATGCATCTCCTCCACTTAATCCACTCCATCAGGCTAATTTAAGAGTTAACAAATAATCGAGAAAGTGAGAGAGGAGGAGGATTAAATTTGCAAGAGACTAGGGGGTGAAATAAATTTCCCCCTCCCCCAACAGCCGTCGGCCAAGTTTAGTAAGGGATTTGAAAATCCCTTGACTTGAGGATGGGGGGGATGGAGATAAAAGAAGGTGCTCTTGGCGAGAGGAGGGCCGTCTTCCTTCCCCCCTGCGGGGATCATCTCCACCTTCCCCACCGTGGAGAGGGCATACACTATGGAACCAACAAGCACTACACAACCACTGGAAAAGATCCTGCATGCACTGTGGACCCTTTCATCTTCTCCCACCATGCGCCCTGCAAGCGCGCTCTAGCCTCTCCCATCGCACGCCTGTAGCCCTGCAAGCACGCAGCCGTGGACCTACAAGCACTCTCCATTCTCCCACTACAGCCCTTGCAAGCACGCCACCGCCACAGCCTCCATGCCATGCAAGCGCGTGCAGTGCCCCCACCGCGCGCAAAGGACCCAACACCACAAGCGCAGCCCCTCATCGTGCAGTGCTCTCACTGCGCCCCTTCACCATGCGCTGCCCTCACCGCGCCTATGCCAACTCACGTGCAATACCACCAGGAGCAGCACGTGTGGCCACCTCCACTTTGTCTTCTTCATCTCCTTTCTTCCACTGCTGCAGCAAAGAGAAGAACCCAAAGCGTGCAGCACCCTTCCCCCCTCTGTGCAGCACACCATGCACCGCCTCGCAACGCCCTCACCACGCAGCACCCTCAACGCACCCATGCGCGACCACGCACCCGCAGGCCATGCCACTGGCAGCCACAATCGTGCACACAACACTCGTAGCCAGCATTCTTCTCCTCCAACATCCGGCCGCCCCTGGCCACCTCTGGCCACCGCATCACCTCCATTACGATGCCCGGCCTCCGACACACCTCCACCTAACTCCAGCCAGCCGACGGTCGCCTCTCCACATGCATGAGCAAGAGAGAAGGAAAATCCCCTTTTTTCTCTCCTATTAAAATTTATGGGGCATGCCATTGTCAAATACACTATTCAGTTATTTATTAAATTATCATATTCTGAAAGATTTGTGAATAGCCCTCCTTTCCATCAAAATTACGGATAATTGAACTCTTCTCATACTTGTTAGAGTATTGAATAATGGTTATGGGAAATGAGTTCCATTTTGATTAAGATAGACGATGCTTGTCAGTACTAAGATCATGATTCACGTGTTTCCATTATGGTGATTTTGCATGTGCACCCTCACATTATTGATTAATTATTTAAATTAGGAATTTATGTTGGAAACATGTACACCAGTTAGTTTGCATACACATTGAGATTCCCGAATAAACGAAGCACAACACACTAGTTTAAATAAGCTAATTCCTCCCTGTGGAGACGACCTAACTCTTCATGATTAGTTTTGAGAATTAAAATATTTTAAAAAGCGATTTTCTACCACGCAATTACATAAAATGACACATCATTTTATGTTAAAGTTTTTGACGAAAACGAAGATTGCTCTTTCAAATGGTGCCATTGCTGGGGAGGAAACACGCCTATTAATTTTTTCAGGAATTTTAAGTTATTTTTATGCTAATTTAAAAGGTTTTCTAAATTACTAACTGTGGATATTCTTCTGTGCAAAAACACACAACGAACGCAACATGCGCACACGGTAGAGAAGATCTTTTTGGTGGACCTTGACACCACCTGGAGGTTAGCAACAAATGCTTGTGGGCCTTGATCCCATTCACGTAGGCTTACGAAGGAGCCTTTTTCTTATTTAGTCATTAGATCTTAGTTTAGATTTAGTTTAGGTAGACATTAGTACTTAATTTCTATCTTTTGGACCCTTGTCGGGTATTTTTGAGAACGTGTTCCCAGTGTTTCTTTATTTCTTATAGCTCTTGTATGCTGGAGCATATTTTCGAGAGCATGTTCCCATTTTTCTAGATTATAGGATTATTCGAATTTTTTGAACAGCATGTTGGTTAGTTAGTTATATTAGGTTTGTTTGTTTATTATTATTAAAAAAAAAATTTGAACTGCCTGCTAGAAGTTGTATATCTATAGGATGATCATCTAGGACTGAATGAGTAGCATCTAGCTTTTCTTTTTACGTTGAAAACATCCTACATTGAAGAAAGCTGGAGTAAGATACATTTTTTGAGCATCAATTACCTGTCATGCATCTGCATTGAACTTAAATCTAAGACCACTAAAGTGCTTGAATCGAATTAATTCAGTGGTTAGTTTAAAAATTGGGATAGCTAAGAGGTTGGACCTTAAAATCTGTGACTTAAAATTGCGTGCAAAAGGATCTTGTTTGCGAGATTTCAAAACTCAAAACACGAACGTATGATTGCACACCTGAGACACTATGCACCTCACACATAAGATCACTAAATAAATTTCTACCTCTCCTCTTTGCACCACAAGGGAAGTTAGTCTGAAATCAACAAGCCTATCCACCAAGTTACTTCGATTCCTCGTGCATGGGCTCGATTCGAGACTTCCATCCTTTGCGAGTAGGTTATAGGCACCAACGAAGGTTGGCCTAGGAAGCGTAATTATTGAAAAACTTGTTTGTCCACTAACTAAACATTTAATTCTAAGACTTACAATCTACTAAAAACAGATCCCACTGGATTTGCATTTGTTTTGATAGCGATAGAACTCTGTAGGAAGTTTCTGCTTGTGTTCTGAATTCTTTTAAATCCTAAGAGAGTTAAAACTATTTGGCTTAAAGAAATGGATCACCCTTACTCCTATCATTTAGATTATTAGAGTCAATACTTCCCATCTTTTAACCAGGATCCCATGCCCCGAGCGTATCCATACTTTGATGGGTACATTAACAATTCATGGGATCATTCATATTGCTATCCTAGGAGTATGGGCCTGATAACTCCTACTTTTGAGTAGAGACTAGAAGCGGGATTTTCCAACCCTAGAATCCCTACTACTATGCAAACACCCAACCCTCCCACCATTCATGGTTTTCTGTATCGAGGTTGGACCGATACCCCTAGGCAACTAGAGCCTCAGATTGACTATCCTCCCAAATCTGATAGTACTAGCCTCTCCTCTTTATGATAGAAATGCAAAAACAACAAAAGGAAATGATGGAATCTATGGGAGAGATGTTGAGGAATAGTAAACATTTGAACAATGAAATTAGATAGCCTAGCTACGCTCTTCCCAGTAATTCTGATCCCTACTCATATGACCGTGATCATGGAAATAATTCTGAGGAAACCAATGACAATAGGGATCCCATTGTATGTAGCTATCACTTAGACTCTCCTAATGAGACACTGCCACTAGAGGAGAACGATCCTAGTGATTATCCACCTGAGCTATATTGGAGTCAACAGAAAGGGAAGATGGTACCTCTTGAGGACCTTGACCCTAATGACAGTATTCTCCTTACCCCTACTAACCCAGGTCAAAGTTGTATTGTTCCTATCACTTCCCCTATTGATTATCTGGTGGAATCTCATTCTACCCTTAGAGAGCCTAATCCTGACCCTCCACTTAGGGAATCAACACCTACCATTCAGCATCCTGAGGATTTAAATGCACCCAATGAAGGTGACCCTAAGGGAATGGAGGATGAATTAGATCAATTTTGGTCTCAGGGATATAAAGAGTCTATTTCAGAGGACGAGGATGCCCCAATGGAGGAACCCGAACTGAAAATCTAGAGTGAATCCTAGGGGGATTATTTATTATTTGAGGATTTACCCCGTGAGGATCTAAATAATATGGTGAAATTCAGATTCCTCCCTTCGTTTGAGAGTCATCCTCCATCAAACCATGAGTTGATATTAGAGGAAGACAAACATAATAGTGAGAAGTCTAGGGGAGACTCTCGGGGACAAAACACGTCAATTAAGGATTTATGCCCCGAGAAGAACAAAGAATTGCATGATATAGGCTTACTCCAAAACATTAAGATGTATCCTCCATTAGAAATAATTGATAATACTCAAGGAACTCCTTTCTTTACTAATGAATCACATATACACCCCAACAAAAATTTAAGTGAACCAAAAGAATTTGGGGATGAGATTAATGATAATGATTCTATTGTTTCAACCCTGCCATCAAAGGAATATAATTTGGAGTCCACCATTGTTTCACATATAATGGAAGGTGAAAACATGACTTCGATCATTACTGCTACGTAGGGTGACATGAATTTTTCTACAATTGTTAGGGAGAATACACATTCTGAATTGTTGTTGGAATTGGACTTGATAGCGACTAAGCCCCCATTGGACTTAATCATTACCTTCCAACACTACAAACAACCCTTACACTCCTTAACCAATCCTTGGCTCAGATCTATGCTCATGTACATTCCTTTTGGAGAACATATCAGGCCAGTACATCCTTGGGTAGAATGGCGAGTGTGGATTGATGCTTGTACTTTTAGTCTCGCCATTCAAGGGTTTGAAATAATAATGTTTATATCTTTTAAAACCCATCCTTCTTTGGAAGATCCTTGTTATCCTCCACTTATTCCATTTCGGGAGGTCCTTTTTCATATTTCTTTTGTTATTCCTAGACCTCCCCAGGTAGCCAATGAAGTTTTCTACTTTCATATCTTCTGGCGAGAATTTGGGATTACGTTGCATCATCAACTCACAAACATCCGTGGCTACCTATTTTTTAGGCCCACGCTATTACGCATATTTTTAGAGCCTAGCTTTTTCTGTCTAGAACCAGATTTACAGGTTCCTTATAAGTCTGGCTGCTGACAGAGAATGTAGCGCTTGTTGGGAGGCAACCCAACGTTTTGAATAACACCATCTTCAGGTGATTTCATTCCTTTCTCCCCTTGTTTTAATTTTACAATGAGGACATTGTAGGATTAAGGCATGGGGGGATGCATTTTGCATTTTAGAAAGTATTCATGCATTTAGGTTAGCATATAAAAAGAAAATTCTTTTCTTGAGCTGAATTGGTTAGTCCCTAGCAAAATATCTTTGTCATGGAGGTGTCATTGGAGGTTTTTCTTCTTGAATTATTTCTTAAGTTTAGAATCCAGTACATTTACTTCACGTGCACGTAGACTGGGTTATAGATCTTTGAAGAAAACCAATAAGCATTTTTATTATACTGAACCTTTGGACAGTTAATAGGGAGTCAGGCATACTATCTTCTAGTAGATCCACCTCATATTTATGAGAAGAAAGTAGAGAGATTATTGGTGCTCTAAGTCTAGTGCAAGGACTCTTAAGTTTTGGACAATTAGATGATGATACTTCATAGTTAGGCACAGTTTTCGCTCTCTGTTCGTGTGTGCATACATTGTGTGAATTCCTGAGAGTCACCAAATAAGTAGGTACACAGAGATTGAGTCTTAATAAAGCTATGACTATGGTAGATGGTTACGACCATCCTTCATAAGTCCTCGGCTGAAGGAGGGCAATAGTGTCAAAGGTCAGAAATATGCTTATCCTATCCGTTCCTTCCCGGTGCCAAGAATAGGCACTTCCACCAAATAAGCCACATAATATCTTCTTGACCATCATCATCCCTAATAATGCCTCATAAATAAAAGTCTGCGTCGTGTTATGTTGATTTGTGAAGAAAGAAAAAGAAGGAAAAAAGAAACAATTATGTTTAAAAAAGAAAGAGAAGAAGAAAAGAGAGAGTGAAAAGAAAAAGAAAAGAGTCCAAGTTTATAATTTTTCCTTTGTAACATTGTTTCTGAGATAACAAAAACACTTATCGCGATTCACCAAATATGACCCATACCCACCTTTCAGTTTTTCTGATCTCTTGTATACTGGCTGAGGACTCTAACTTAGTTGTAGAGTTATTAGGAGTTTAATTGAAGTGTGAATGTCATGTGAGGCCACCAAACAGTGAGTACACTTACTACATCTGGCGAGATTTGTGATCTCAGAAAGAAAAGAAAGAAAAGAGTGAGCGCCAAGGAACATAAAGAGAGCATAGTTGTTTAGCCTCTCTCCGAGTTGACTTGTCTAATAATCTAGAAATCTAGAGTTTGTAGTACTAGATTACATGTAGCATCAGATGAGTGTGCGCCACCATATACAAATCCATTCAACTCGATATCTCCTACCTAAGCCTAAAGCTGGGGTCAATTTACAGATTATTTTTCTACTTTATCCCCGAGGGAAATAGTTGCCTATCCTGATAGAAATATTTACTAAAGGATAAATACGAACTGCAAATGCAAGATGGTTATTTTCATTGGGATCCGTTACCTAGGCTATTATCACTTTACATTTGTCTGGATCTCTAAAGTTTTGAAATAAGAAAAGAAGAAATCTTTTGATTACTTCTATTATTTTTCATTTTTGCTAGGGACTAGCAAATCTTAAGAAAGGGGGTATTTGATGAGACCATTTTAATGGACTATTGTTACGCCTAAGTTAACTTTATTCTTACATGTTATGTTTGTTAATAACCACATTAGGTCATAAAATGATTGCAAGCATCATTACCTAAGTTTACATTTATTCTATTGCATTCTATAACTTATTATGTAATTATTTTACATTTCATGCAGGTCTCGCACATAGCTCACCCTATGCATCTCCTCCACCTAATCCACTCCATCAGGCTAATTTAAGAGTTAACAAATTATCAGGAAAGTGAGAGAGGAGGAGGATTAAATTTGCAAGAGACCAGGGGGTGAAATAAATTTCCCCCTCCCCCAACAACCACCAGCCTCAACAAACCTCAACAGCCGCCGACCAAGTTTAGTAAGGGATTTGAAAATCCCTTGACTTACGGATGGGGGGAGGAGATAAAAGAAGCTGCTCTTGGCAAGAGGAGGGACATTTTCCTTCCCCCCCTGCGGGGATCATCTCCACCTTCCCCACCGTGGAGAGGGCATACACTGTGGAACCAGCGAGAACCACACAACCACTAGAAAAGATTCTCCGTGCACCGTGAAGAAGGCGTGCACTGTCGATCCTTTCATCTTCTCCCACCACGTGCCCTACAAGTGCGCTCCAGCCTGCCCCAACATGAGCCCTACAAGCGCACTTCAGCCTCTCCCATCGCAATCCCACAGCCATGCAAGCCCGCAGCTACAGACCTGCAAGCACTCTCCATCCTCCCACCGCAGCCCTTACAAGCACACCACCACCACATCTTTCACGCCCTGGAAGCGTGCGTAGCGCCCCCACTGCATGCAAAGGACCCAACACCGCAAGCATGGCCCCTCACCGCACAGTGCTCTCACCGCGTGCCCCTTCATCGTGTGCTGCCCTCACCGCGCCTACGCCAACTCACGCATGGTACCACCAGCAGCCACACGCATGGTCTCCTCCACTTTGTCTTTGTCATTTTCTTCTTTCTTCCACTGCTACAACAAAGAGAAGAACCCAAAGTGCGCAACACCCTTCCCCCCTCCGCGCAACACACCACACACCACCTCGCAGAGCCCTCACCACGCAGCGCCCTCAATGCACCCACACGTGACCATGCACCCGCAGGCCATGCCATAGGCAGCCACAACTATGCGCACAACACCCGTCACTGGCATTCTTCTCCTCCACCGTTCGGCCACCTCTGGCAACCGCGTCACCTCCGTTACGTTGCTTGGCCTCTGACGCACCTCCACCGAACTCCAGCCAGACGATGGTTGCCTCTCCACGTGCACAAGAAAGAGAGAAGAAAAATCCCCTATTTTCTCTCCAATTAAAATTTGCGGGGTATGCCATTGTCAAATACACTATTCATTTATTAATTGAATTATCATATTCTGAAAGATTTGTGTGAATAGCCCTC
The DNA here is from genome assembly GCA_037157565.1 of Thalassia testudinum. NCBI lineage: Eukaryota > Viridiplantae > Streptophyta > Magnoliopsida > Alismatales > Hydrocharitaceae > Thalassia > Thalassia testudinum. Next base: position 76,453,026 of record JAZHRO010000073.1, on the reverse strand, counting down.
CTTTCTTTTAGAATTATGGATAACTGAACTCTTCTCATACATGTTAGAGTATTGAATATTGGTTATGGGAAACGAGTTCCATTTTGATTAAGATAGAAGATGCTTGTCAGTACTAAGATCATGATTCACATGTTTCCATTGTGGTGATTTTGCATGTGCACCCTCTCATTATTGATTAATTATTTAAATCAGGAATTTATGTTGGAAACATGTGCACCAGTTAGTATGCATACACATTGACATTCCCGAATAAACAAAGCACAACACACTAGTTTAAATAAACTAATTCCTCCCTATGGAGATGACCAACTCTTCATGGTTAGGTTTGAGAATTAAAATGTTTTGAAAAGCAATTTTCTACCACACGATTACATACAACGACATATCATTTTATGTTAAAGTTTTCATCGAAAACGAAGATCGCTCTTTCACCAAGCGGTGCGACCTGCACATAATTAGGACCATCCATCTCCAATTGAGTGGTCCTCCTTCGACAATACGTGCATAGCTACAAGCGAATGTGAGCTTGAGGCAGCAACGATAGTTGCGTGGGCCTTTAGTGACGCTTGTAGCTATCACTAATGGCCTACGCTATGCACGCACCAGTAAAGGAATTGAAAGGCGTGGATCTTCAGCGACAGTTAGGTGGATCTTCAACGACGATTACAACCGTCACTAATTGCCCATGGATGATTTTTGGCTCTCCTCCTCCACTATAAAAGGACCTATCCCCCTCCATTCCAAACCATCTCTTCCTTTCTTCCTCTCACAACCTCCAAGGCTCTAGAGAGAGCTTGTCCCAAGCCTAGGATGCTCCTCTAGAGTAGAAAAGAAACTAGTTTTCCCACCTCTCATCCCTATTCATGGAGCATCCTGTGGTTGTCTTCTCACCGCCCTTCATTAAGAGGATCCTCATCGTGACGTCGTCCTGCCCCGCCCTCCATCCTTCGGCTCTATCCTCGTTCGTTCTAGTCCTCACCACATTCCTCCTGGGGATGTTAGAGAGAGTTGTCCTCCGAGCAACTGTCAAGGGGGATTCTCTCACCTCTTTCTATCTTTATTGCTTTTGTAGTGTAATCTTTCCTGCTTTCTTAGTTGTAAAAAAACATTTCATTAGAAATCCATGATTATTTCTCTCTTTCTCTTATATTTTCGTAAGTAGATTAGCTAGATAAAATTTTATCAACCTAATCTCTTGCTTGATAAAAAATGCCAAAATAATTAGAGAAGATAAAAATGACAAAAACAAATAAAAAGCGAAACACGAATTTCATAAAACCAAACGTTTGCCTCTCCGTGTTTGGTTATAAATTTTATTTGATAGACGTGTTTTGTGAGCTACAATGATGAGTTCTCCAAACCCTAATTTTAATTCGCTAAACACGCCCTCATCACTTTGGCATCGTTGCCAGGGAGGCAACGGAATTTACTTTCTTGTTTTCTGTGCTTCTTTGCATTTACACATTATTAACCCTGCTTGTCTCTGGTCTATTATCTTGCAGGTACCCTAGCGTGGAGATCCAAGTGCGGTAGACCGGAGTAAAGTGCGGGTAGAGTAATCTGTAGGTGCCCCCCACATTCCCCCCCACTAGTTTCATTTCGCCACATTCATAACCAAGACCTAATCTTCTTAGGTGTTTACCTAAACCCTAGGATAGAATTGTTTGTCTTGTTTGCCACCTCCACTAATCTCACCCCCTCATTTTATAAAGAAAAACAAAAAGATACTTTTTGTGGGACGAATCAATATACATACTTTATACACCCACATTTGAGGCACATAACCTGACTTGATTTTCATCTACTCAATAGGGATTCCGACTTGAGGAACCGGTACACCAATTCAAAACATAAAGGAGTAGAAATCATATTAGGTTAATCACCTTTCGGTGTGCCTTAATCGGTGGTGCATTTGGGCCGATTGATTGAATTGTTTGGGCTGCACCACCTAATTTAAAAGAAATTCATTTTGTAGCTACCCCATAGGATTCAATATTTAGGTCAAGCTAGGCACTCCATATTTTCTTGATTTATAATGGAAAAACACTTGAACTCGTGCTTTCAAAACCTGGTCTGCCTCACAAAACTTTATTGAATACACCTAATATTTGAATCCTAAAAGCTACTAAGCAAGATTCAAACCCTAAGGCTGACCTCATCATTAATAATCTTGTTTGAAAACTTTTTGGTTGTGCACATTCACACATTCTCAAACAAATCATTAAGGGCACAACCCATTAAGGGTCCATCACATTCCCGAAGCACCAATGTCCCAAGCCTAACTAAAATTTATTAGACGTTGGCCCTAAGGACAGGTTTGCTCGTCGGGATCCAAATTGAGATCGTTCACTATTAACCTGCTTATACTAGTCAATCGGATGTCTAGCTAAGGGAGTAGCGTCAAACGATTGCGGCTAGGGGGTACACTAGGAACCAGAGGTGCAAGCAAAAGGAAGAACATTCTCCCCAGTCCCTCCTTCTAATTGGTTGGATTGCCTGGATATAAGTAGAGTTAATCATCCATAATCTTAAGACAGATTCTGAGAGTCTGTAGACCTCTAGCCTACCCAACCTAAGGATAGGCTTGCATTTTTGTGTTGCAGGGCTCCTTCTCTTCCCTGTCCTTTCGACTTCCTGCAAGTGTTTGGTTGGAAGGAGGTCATTGAATCGTAGTTTGGAAGGACCTTTTGACCATTCCCGGAGGCAAAGGTTGAGTTATAGCCAAGTAGATCCCATGGCTGATCAACAACCACCTCCCTCGCCCTAGAACCAGTAGGAGCTGACTCAGAGGCAGTTGGAAGAATTACAGTAGATGCAGCAATGGTTCCAGCAAATGAATGGTCAGGGTGCTCGGCCCTTGAAGGATTTCTATGATCCTTCAAACTATGGGGAACATCCTGGGTTCATGATTCCCATCGGAGACATAGAGATCAAACCTCAAGTATTGAGTTTGATTAAGCATTTCCATGGGCTTGGCTCAGAGGACCCATTCCAGCATCTGGAGGATTTGACCACTTTGGTTCAGACCACCAGAGTAAGGAATGTGAACGAAGAGCAAATGATCATGAGACTCTTTCCCCACTCTCTCAGGGATAAGGCCGCACATTGGTACCATACCATCGGAAGGCCTATAGAAACAAGGGTTGCTCTTAAGTCAGCTTTCCTGAAGAAATTCCTCCCAATCGGACAGACCAATGCCTTGCGACGGGCAATTACCACTTTGGCCCAGTGGCTAGGGGAACTGTTTCATGGTGCCTAGGAGTGATTCCAGGAACTTTTGAAGAAGTGTCCACACCACGAGGTGCCGAATTGGCAACTCATGTAGATTTTCTATCACGGGTTGGTTGAACCACTTTGTAATCACGTGGATGCCTCCTATGGAGGTAATTTTCTCAATAGGGATGCAGATAGAGCATACGACTAGTTTGAGGAAGTGAGCGAGAACTCAATTAATCATGCCTCGATGGATGCATTCAACCGGCCCCAACAACCTAGGTCAAATGCTAATGAGATACAGGATTCTCATTCATTTGACATGGAATTGATTTGTAATAAGCTTGATAAAATGGACTTGGTTTCTAAAAGAATGGAAGAATGGATGTTTGGGAATTCGGGAAACATTTCTACACCTACACAATCCCAGAATTTGGGATTCCATTCCTCACGAGCTCCCATAGGGTGGGAGTTTGTGAACCAACTTGAATCAGCTCAACCTATGAGCCAGGATTTCTTAGAACCTTATGGGTTCCAAACTGGGGCCTTTGATCCCAGTTTTTCTGATCCTTCCTTCTCTCCATCCTCGCCCTATGAGGATGCGTATGCATTGTAGGAGAATGTTAGGTCCAACCTATATTCCAACGCTTATAACTCAAGTTGGAGCAACCACCCTAACTTCTCTTGGAAAAGTCAGGGGCAACAGACCCAAACTCAACCAAGCAACTATGCATCTCAAATACCTATGGGTCAGGGTCAAGGATACACCCAGTTTCCCCCAAGACCGGTTACTCAGCCATCTTAGAATGCCCAACAATCTACAGGGTAGGCTGATTTAAACCGACAGATGGTGGCAATGCAAGGGACCATGTTTCAGCTTATGTAGCAAATGAAGACATCATTGGATACTTGTAATCCGGGTTAATTGCTAGCACTCGACAACCCAGATCTCTACCATCCCGACTCATACCCAACCTGCTTAATGTGCAAAATTAGGTTAATAGAGCCCAAGGGTACAGGAATCAAAGGGACCCACACGCACATGCTTAGGTGGTCGAGCAGGGTCCCTCCTCTTCTTCTTCTAGTTACATGACCAATCAAGGCCCTCCAGACTTCACTAACCCACCTCAAGACCTGAACACATTGCCTCTACAAACTCCGTCACTTTGAGAAGTGGAAAGCAGACCTAGAATCCTGAATTACCTTCTAGATGCCAAATCCCTGGGGAGCTTGAGAGAGAGAAAGTGATTGAAGAAGACAATAAGGCCTAGGGATCGGAAATTGAAAATACCACCCATATCCTATTCCCTAAAGCCCTATTTAAAACCAAGAAGAAGAAAACCTTAGAAAGCAACGAGGAGCCCCAGAATTTATTCAAGAGCATAGAGATCAATATTCCACTCCTCAATGCTATTAAGCACATCTCGGCTTACGCTAAATTTCTGAAAGAACTATGTACCGAAAAGCGTAAGCCGAGAGAACCCACTACAAGGAAGGTAATTCTCTCTGAGTAGGCAAGTTCTGTCATCCTGCATCATCTTCCTCAATGGAAGAAATATCCTGGTGCCACCTTGATTTCATGCATTATTGGGGAATTCACTTTTGATAGGGCACTGTTGGATCTAGGTGCATCCATCAATCTAATTCTGACTTCTCTTTACGAGATGTTTGGATTAGGCGAACTTAGGCCAACCTTAGCAACGCTACAATTAGCGGATCTCTCGGTCACCACACTGAAGGGCATTATTGACGATGTAATTGTCAAGGTCAAGGATTTCTATTTTCCTGTATATTTCCTAGTCTTTGACATGGATGTACCTAACAATTTGTGGAACACACCCATCATTATGGGGTGCCCGTTCCTAGCTATTGCCAAGGCCAACACAAACTATAAGAGTGGTAGTATGGAGATCGCCTTTGGTGACAGGAAGCTAACTCTTGATACTTTTAGGATGATAAGAGGATTTGAGGATGGTGGATTCATTGAGGATCTTTAGGATCATTATTTTGAGACCTATATGACGATCAGTACACTTGAGGACTCCACGAGCTTTAGTGAGCCCAACCCACAACCCTCCGTGGCAGACCTGCCACACCCCAAAGAGGCTGTTGATTTTGTTCATTCCTAGCCTCTTCCACTGAATCGTCCGGATGAATCTTCATCATCATCCTCATTGGTGCTAGAGCACCACAATCATTTGTTTTGATGATAACAAAACACGTGTCATTTAACATTTGCACTTGGAGTCATAGATTTTAGGCCAATTGCAAATGGATACGTGATTAAATGGAGTTCAAGCTCGCATCCAGGATGGATTGGAGGAGGTTGATGGAGAACAAAGGAGTTTCACGAGAAGCGATAGATTGAAGATGGAAGAACAAGAAGAATAGGATAGAATTCTGTTTAATTCTTTCTTGTACTTTTGTCTTTATTTTCTTGCTCTTTTTGTTCCTTAGAACATCTTGTTAAAGAGCCTCAAAGTACCCTAACGGTAGTCCTAGGAACACCTGCACAACCCTAGGATACTTAGGTTTTATGTAGAAAACTTAGAAAACCAATATAGGATTCAAACAGCCTTTTCAGACGTCTAATTCCAAAATCAGACATCTGATAATGAGTTTTAAGATGTCTGACTGTTGATTCAGACGTCTGATAACATTTAGGCTGGACTTAGTTATTTCTGTCTGATAAAATCAGATGTCCAGACCTTAGTCCAGATGTCTTAGAAGACGTCTGATGTTTTTTCCAGACATCCAATTAGTGGACCGTTTGTTGGCTTAACAAACACTGAAAGATATGACCGTTAGAGCCTTATTAGACGTCCTTAAGCATTTCCAGATGTCTGATAAATGACCGTTTTGCCTCGGCTGACCCAGAATCTCTTCTCAGAGATTTTCTAGCTGTTGCAATGCTTGGAAATCCATTCTCACAGAAAAAGTAGGTTTCCAGGCGTCCAGACATAGTGCCAGACATCCTGTATGTCTTCTGATGGACTTGCACTAGAACCCTGTTTAGATCTGATTCAAGTCAGGAAGAAACCCGTCTAAAATCAGATGTTTGATTACCCTGTCAGTGCAATCATTATTCCTGATTTCGGGCTGATTCACTTGGACTTTGCACCCAACAGCTATGGAAGCTTTCCTAAGCCTTCCAAAGCCTTCCTAAAGCCTCTATAAATAGAGGGGAACCTCTTGCACACAAACATACACCAAGATACACTAAGACACACCTAGTAAAACACTTTCACACTCTTTTGTGTCCAAGAAAAGCCCTTGCTCTCCAGGCTCAAGTTCTTCATCTTGAGAGCATCAAGCTTTTGCGCACCTGCTCTCCCGCCACAGTTCACGAGAGCGATGTTGTGCCGTCACGTGGCTCGCACACCCGTGTCATCGATTCGACGCACTCCTTGCAAAGGGGAGTTTCCTAATTCCTATAGAAGCTAGGCTTAAATCTTTATTGGCTCTATAGGACTATATTTGTTATTTTATCTTTGTTCTTTGGTTGGGTATTCACTTTGCAAATTCCCGTCTCCTTCGTGGGACAAAATCCTTCTCGTGAACAGAAGGGGTTGAGGAACGCTACCCTTACACTTGTAGCATGGTTGTATTTGAGGTTTAATCACCCTCGTTTAAGTGATTCGTTTAGTGGATTTGATCAACTTGGTTGATCGGAAAATCCTAACTTGAGAGGGTTAGGTGGTGGCTTTCACCCGGTTTGGGTTTCCACCTAAAAATCGTTGTGTACTTTGTGTGATTGAATTTTGTGAGATTGTTCATTATCTTTTCTGGAATTTTTTACGTCACGCTGATCTCACCCCCTCCGAGTAGGAAATTCACAATTGGTATCAGAGCAGGTTTCGCATTATCGACGTTACACACCGGTGAAGATCCTATGGAGGGGAGCGGTTCCGTGAGCAGGATTTTCGAGGGGCAGTCCACCGTCTGACCACCCTATTACGACGAGAACAACTATAGCTACTGCAAGCTACGGATGAAGACATGGCTTCAAGCCACCGAATTTACAATATGGGACTGTTGCGAGACCCCCTTCAACATCCCAAAAAGACCCGCAGCAGGCTACTCACAGCAGCAGATTCAAGAACTCTCACTCAACGCGAAAGCTATGAACACGTTGTACAGCGCACTCAGCCCGGACGAGTTCAATAGAATCTTGCAATGCGCCACCGCATACGAGATTTGGCACACACTTGAGGTAACTCACGAAGGTCTTCTAAAATTAATTTACTTTCACAAGAATTTGAATCATTTTCTATGAAGACTAACGAAACTTTAAGTGAGATGAACACTAGGTTCACTCTCATAGTAAATAATTTGAAAGCTTTAGGAAAGTCCTTCATCAAGGGGGAGCTTCAAGGAAAGCTTCTTCCTTCCCTTGGACCAGAATGGGAGCAGAAGGTCACCGCCATCGAAGAGGCGAATGAAGTAGAGGAGCTCAACATGGAAGATATCCTAGGCAATCTAATGGCCTAGGAGACAAAGTTGAAGCAGAAGAAGAAGGATACACCAGAGCCTAAATCGAAGAAGACTCTTGCCTTCAAAGCCACGACGGATACCGTGGTAAGTTCCGACGACGAAGACTTTAGAATTTTACATAAAAAATTTTCCAAGTTTTGTAGGGAATCAAAGAAAGAGAAAAAGGAGAAGAAGGAAAGCCCTAGACGTTGGTACCACTGCAACGAGAAAGGGCACCTGCGACCAGAGTGCCCTCTTCTCAAAAAGGAGAAGAAGAAGGAAAAGGAGAAGAAATCTAAGAAGAAGGCGTTCCAGGCCACTTCGGACGATTCGAGCTCAGAGGAAGAAGAAGAAGAAAAAGAAGAAGAAACCACTTGCTTTGGTTTCATGGCCAGAGGAAGCAATAGCGACAGCGACAGCGAAAGCGATTCCAACAATGAGGTAAACCCGGATTTAGAAGACGCTTTTAATGAGCTTTTCGAAGTTAGTAAATCACTAAAAATAGAAAACAATAGCATGAAAAAGAATCTTAGTTTTCTTAGAAGTGAAAATGAAAGATTAGAAATAAAACTCAAGGATCTAGAAGCTAGTCCTAAAAATGATAACCTGTTATTAGAAAATGAAGATTTAATCAATGAAAATACTAAAGTGATTAAGGAAAATGCTAGTCTAAAATTAAAAATTTCTGATTTAAAGACTAAGATGAATATTATAGAAAAAGAAATTGCATGTCTTAGGGAAAATTCAAACAAATTAATCAATAAAGTAGATAATTTTTATAGCCCTAAGGTTGAGAAAGGATCTCCGTCAAGGAGACCTGCTAATAGATCCGGATCCAAGCTCACTTGGATACCGAAAAAAGAATTGGAATCTTGTTTTGTAGGTTTTAGGGATAATTACAACACGAAGGACTGGACCTACAAGCCCAAGGCTGGTCAACTCGTCTTGGGAGAACCAAGCCGCAGACCAAGGAGGAGAATGAGAAGACCGACGAGACGGCGAACAAACGATGGACCCGTCGCACGTCGACCACTAGACTGGAGATCGGCGCCAATGCCCAGGCCTCCAAGCTACGAATGGGAGCCCCATCCGATGTGGCATCCACCACCACCATTTGGACCATTTTATTGTCCATGGTAGGTGAGGTAAAAATTCTTTACCCTATCTTTTTAAGCATTTAGATAGTGGCAGCAAAAAAAATTTATGAGCTAATTGACAATTTTTAAGGGGGAGATGCAAGTTAGCTAAATTTCCTTTAGTAAGGGGGGGGAAAAATAATAGCTATCTTGTTGTTACAAAAAGGGGGAGGACATTACTTTTGTTAAAAGAAATTCATAGAAGAGCATGTTTTAAGGGGGAGTTATAGGAAATTTAAAATCAATCAAACCTTGTTGATAATGTCAAAAAGGGGGAGGATTTTTTGCATTATTATTTATGGTTTTGTCATCATCAAAAAGGGGGAGATTGTTGGTGCTAGAGCACTACAATCATTTGTTTTGATGATAACAAAACACGTGTCATTTAACATTTTCACTTGGAGTCTTAGATTTCAGGCCAATTGCAAATGGATACGTGATTAAACGGAGTTCGAGCTCGCATCCAGGACGGATTGGAGGAGGTTGATGGAGAACAAAGGAGTTTTGCGAGAAGCGATAGATTGAAGATGGAAGGACAAGAAGAATAGGATAGAATTCTGTTTAATTCTTTCTTGTACTTTTATCTTTATTTTCTTGGTCTTTTTGTTCCTTAGAACATCTTGTTAAAGAGCCTCAAAGTACCCTAACAGTAGTCTTAGGAACACCTGCACAACCCTAGGATACTTAGGTTTTTTGTAGAAAACTTAGAAAACTAATATAGAGTTCAAACAGCCTTTTCAGACATCTAAATCCAAAATCAGACGTCTGATAATGAGTTTTAAGACATCTGACTGTTGATTCAGACATCTGATAACATTTAGGCTAGACTTAGTTATTTCTGTCTGATAAAATCAGATGTCCAGACCATAGCCCAGACGTCTTAGAAGACGTCTGATGTTTTTGCCAGATGTCCAATTAGTGGATTGTTGGATGGCTTAACAAACACTGAAGGATATGACCGTTAGAGCCTTATCAGACGTCCTTAAGCATTTCCAGACGTTTGATAAATGACCATTTTGCCTCAGCTGACCAAAAATCTCTTCTCAGAGATTTTCTTGCCATTGCAACGCTTGGAAATCTATTCTCGTAGAAAAAGTAGGTTTCCAGACATCCAGACATAGTGCCAGACGTCCTGTATGTCTTCTGATGGACTTGCACTAGAACCCTGTTTAGATCTGATTCAAGTCAGGAAGAAACCCGCCTAAAATTAGATGTCTGACCTTGTGTTCAGACATCTTAAACTGATCTTCCAGACGTCTGATGCCCGGATCAGACGTCTGATTACCCTATCAGTGCAATCATTGTTCCTGATTTCGAGCTGATTCACTTGGGCTTTGCACCCAACGGCTATGGAAGCTTTCCTAAGCCTTCCGAAGCCTTCCTAAAGCCTCTATAAATAGAGGGGAACCTCTTGCACACAAACACACACCAAGATACACTAAGACACACCTAGTAATACACTTTCACTCTATTTTGTGTCCAAGAAAGGCTCTTGCTCTCCAAGCTCAAGTTCTTCATCTTGAGAGCATCAAGCCGTTATGCACGCGCTCTCCCGCCGTAGTTCACGAGAGCGACGTTGCGCCGTCGCGTGGCTCACGCACCCACGTCATCGATTCAATGCACTCCTTGCAAAGGGGAGTTTCCTAATTCCTATAGAAGCTAGGTTTAAATCTTAGTTGGCTCTATAGGACTATATTTGTTATTTTATCTTTGTTCTTTGGTTGGGTATTCGCTTTGTGAATTCCCGTCTCCTTCGTGGGACAAAATCCTTCTCGTGAACAGAAGGGGTTGAGGAATGCTACCCTTGCACTTCTAGCGTGGTTGTATTTGAGGTTTAATCACCCTCGTTTAGGTGATTCGTTTAGTGGATTTGATCAACTTGGTTGATCGAAAAATCCTAACTCAAGAGGGTTAGATGGTGGTTTTCACCCGGTTTGGGTTTCCACCTAAAAATCATTGTGTACTTTGTGTGATTGAATTTTGTGAGATTGTTTATTATCTTTTCCGCAATTTTTTACGTCACGCTGATCTCACCCCCTCCGAGTAAGAAATTCACACTCCTTACCGTCTGTACTATACCCACCTCAGTTTGAATTGAAACCATTGCCTAAAAATTTGAAATATGAGTTCTTAGGACCTTACAACATGCTCCCTATGATTATTAGTGCTGATATAAGTAAGGAGCAATAATTGAGGTTGATTAAGGTCCATAAGAACAATAAGGAGGCAATTGGTTGGACCATTCACGACCTTAGGGCGATCGAGCCATCATGTTGTAATCATCGTATTTTAATGGAAGATGGATCCCGCCCTTCTTGCGAAGTGCAAAGGATACTAAACCCAAATATGCGAGAAGTGGTCAAGAAGGAGATAATCAAGTGGCTCGATGCTAGAATTATATACCCAATCTTGGATAGTCCATGGATTAGCCCCATTCAGATTGTACCCAAGAAGGTGGGAATAATCGTTATGACTAATGAGAAAGGGGAAACCTTCACCACTTGTTCAGCTTCTGCTTAGAGAGTCTGTATTGACTATAGGAAGCTGAACACAACCACCAAAAAGGATCACTTTCCCTTGCCATTCATCAATCAAATCCTAGAATGGTTAGCTGGGCAAAAATACTTTTGCTTCCTTGACAGTTATTCGGGGTATAACCAAGTCCCTATCCATCCCGAAGACCAGGAAAAGACAACTTTCACATGTCCCTACAGAGCCTTTTCATTCTGCAGAATGACATTCGATCTTTGCAATGCATTGGTGACTTTTCAAAGGTGCATGCTGGCCATCTTTTCTGACATGGTGGGAGATTGTCTTGAGGTGTTCATGGATGATTTCTCCATTTTTGAAGATTCTTTTGAGTCCTGCCTAGCTAACTTGGAATTGATCCTCCAGAGATGCATCAAGACACGGCTGGTCCTTAGCTGGGAAAAGAGCAATTTTATGACTTGGAAAGGCATTGTCCTAGGTCATGTGGTTTCTAATCGGGGTATTGAGGTTGATAAGGCTAAGGTGGATGCTACCTCTAGACTTCCTCCACCCACATCCATGAAACAAGTCTGCTCATTCCTTGGGCAAGTGGGTTTTTATAGAAGATTCATTAAGGACTTCTCGAAGGTTGCTCAACCCTTGAGTAACCTTCTGGCTAAAGACACACTGTTCGAGTTTGATGAATCATGACGTAAGGCATTGATTTGTTAAAAATGGCAGTAACTTGTGCCCTGGTGTTGCAACCCCATTTGAGATTATGGCTGACGCATCTGGTTATGCTGTCGAGGCTTTCTTGGGTCAGAAGATTGAGAAAAAGCCCTCTATGGTTTACTACGCTAGCATGACTCTGGACGAGGCTCAAAGGAACTACACCGTTATTGAAAAAGAATTGCTGGCTGTAGTTTTCACTTTGGAAAAATTTAAGGCTTGTATTTTAGGTTCTTGTGTCATCATTTATACTGACCACTCGGCCTTGAAACATCTCTTGGCCAAAAAGGATGCCAAGCCCCGACTTATTCGCTGGATTCTGTTACTTTAAGAATTTGATCTTGAAAGCAAGGATAAAGCCGGGGCACAAAATGTAGTGGCGAATCACCTCTTGTGAATATTAATTGATTCTCCTCATCTAGATATCCCTATTTTAGACACTTTTTTGGATGAGACTATCCTTACAGTCCTGGGTATTCGAACCCCCTAGTTTGCAGATATCGTCAACTATTTGGCCATTAGTCAAATCCCCCAGGATTGGACTAAACAACAATGGGACAAACTTATGTCTATGGCTAAATATTAGTTTTGGGATGATCCCAAGACGTATCTCATCGACGCAGACCAGATTATTCACCGATGCGTGCTGGAAATTGAGTTCCATAGTATACTTGAGTTCTGCCATACATCTTCGTTTGGTGGACACTTTTCTGGGAAAAAGATGGCAGCAAAAATCTTGCAATTTAGATTCTATTGGCCATCATTATTTAAGAATGCCCAGGAATTCTGAAAGTCATGTACTCGATGCCAGACACTCGGGAACATGGCTAATAGAGATATGATGCCCCTTAACCCAATACTTTCCATCGAAATTTTTGACATTTGGGGCATCGACTTCATGGGACATTTTCCTCCTTCATTTGGACACCAGTATATTCTGGTCGCTATTGATTATGTGTCTAAATGGATTGAGGCAATCCCCACCCGAACCAATGATCACAAGGTGGTCATCGATTTTGTGAAGAGGAGTATCTTTAGTCAGTTCGGGATTCCTCAGCCAATTATCAGTGATGGTGGCACACATTTCACTCATGCCCTGTTTTGGAATTTATTGGGGAAATATGGGGTGAACCATCAGATTTCCACACCCTACCACCCTCAGACGAATGAACAGGTTGAGGTCACCAATCGGGAGATCAAAAACATTTTGCAGAAAACTGTAAAGCCTGATAGGAAGGATTGGACCCAAAAGCTAGATGATGCTCTTTGGGACTACCGTATGGCATACAAAATGCCTATCGGTATGTCTTAGTTTCGTCGGGTGTTTGGTAAGGCATCTCACTTACCCGTAGAGCTAGAACATCGGGCATTTTAGGCCATCAAAAAATGTAATTTTGACCTAGAGTTGGCCGAGAAGACTAGGAAATTCCAACTAACTTAGTTGGAGGAGCTTAGAAATGATGCCTATGAGAATGCCATAATCTATAGGGCAAGGACCAAAGCTCTCCATGGCCAGATGATTTCACATAAGAGCTTTGAGCCAAACTAGAAGGTCTGGCTTTTTGGTTCTCGACTAAACCTCTTCCCCGGTAAGCTTAGGTCTAAGTGGGATGGCCCGTTCGTTATTGAGTGGATTTTCCCTAATGGGGCCATCGAAATCTCTGACCCAAAGATGGGTAATTCAAGGTCAATGGATAGTGTCTCAAACCCTTTGTTTGCCAAGTGCTCCCTGAACCCATCTCGGACAAGGTTGCTATTACCTTACCCTAACCACCGTCGACCAATCATTGCCTAGCTGAAGGCATTAAACTCAGCACGTGTAAAGACTGTTCCGAGCTGACCAGAATCTCATGGAAACTAGGTGCTATACTTCCACTTCTACTCTCCTACATGATTTCATTTTTAACAATGAGGACATTGCATTAGCTATGCATGGGGGGGTGGATATTTCTTATGAATCTTTTTTGTCAGCTGTAACAGTAATTTCCTATTTTTCATGTTGAAAAAAAAAAAGTGAATTAGGAGACGAGAACTTAGGCATTAGGAGTTGCAAACTTTAGGAATTGATACTTTGAGACCTGAATACTTACACCCTTTAGGTCTTCGGGCTTAATTAGCCCAAGTGTCCACTCGAATGTGGACTTAGTCTTGAGTCTTCGCCAAGTAATTTTATTTCAAACTAGTCAATAAATTGGGGTGATAAGTATACGACTTATCAACCTGGCCTCTAATTTGAGGGGACTTTTAAGCCAAAGCATCTGCACACTTTTTGCGTTGGCATACCTTTCAGTGGTTTCTTCGAAAATTTGGTAGCTAATGAACTGTCTAGGGTGATATGGCTGGTAAATTGTCGGTGGTAATAGCTCATTGGTCGATTGTCCAAAGCCCAGCCACAAGACCATTTTCTTCGTCCTATCTTTAGGTAAATCTTAGATCAGTGAAGCCACCTACTTTTAAAAAGAAAAAAAAAGGAAAAAAAAAGAAAAAAAGAGAAAATAGAAAAATAAACAAATAAAATCACACTTCACCACTTGAGTATGGCTGGTAAGATGCCGTGGGTAATAGCCCATTGGTCGATTGTCCAGAGCCTAGCTCACAAAAATGCACAATAATTCTCAAAACACTTAGGGAAGAAGTGGGGAAGTAGAATAAATCGGGGAGATATACACTGGGTTCACCCTTGTGTTGACCCTGTAAATAAAAGAAGTAGGGAGAAAGCTACTATTCGAAAAGATAAACCTCTAGGCAAGGTTACGTAGAGTTGTAGAAACCTGAAGTCCATTTTAGCGGCTGCCTAGTGAGTCTTTCACTCTTTTTACTAGATGCTTAGCACTTATAGTCTTGTTCAAGTCTTGGGTGAGTCGGGTAGCTGTAAAAAGTTATCCCGAAACTCTCAAACTCCAAAATTCCAAAAAAAAAAAGAGAAAAGGAAAAAGAAATGTATCTTCCCCTTTCAAGTAAGGTGAGGACTTGGGTGGTCTACATTCTGGCAGACACTCGGGTACTACTGAGTCTTCGTAGTTTAGGATGTTAGTTGATAATTTCTATTGTTAGTAAACAACATAGGCCTAAGTGATCGAATCCTAATTCTGATTTTATACATAGCATGTAGTTTGATTTTGCTAGGGACTAGCAAAAGATAGGCATGGGAGTATGATGTAGACACAATTATTGAAGATAAAAAGCCTATTCATTCATGTTCCTAGGCTTAGATTTGCATTTCATGTTATAAATATTGCATAGCATGCATCATTCTACATTTAGAGCAGTTGTATATATTTTAGGTTAATTAGGTCCTTTTTAAGGTCATGAGTGAAGGAGATTTATTTTAGGGCCTTGGATGGATGATTCGACTGCACGGATCTGATCAAGATGATGATTGGAGTCTAACGACTCCGAAATTGTCTAGATCAAAATCCTGTAGCATCATATGAAGTCTGAGGAAGATTAATGGCCAGGAGGGCAATGTGACATCCATACAGGTTTCGGATGGAAAATCTAACCATACAGATGGATCCAGAGCAACGATTACAGTCCAGCAATGTGGAAATCACCCCTATCCAAGCACCGTGGCACCCTCTACAACAGAAAGAAGATGGATATCCCAGATGGCACCACGTGGCGCTATCTAGACCACCCAACACTAGCTAGCAGTGGCCGCTCCTCCTCAATGGCATTCCCCCTCACAAGATCTGGGCCGTTGGATGCCCATCAAACGGTTCTTGTGAAGCCACGTTGCCCACCCATCTTCAAAAGAGCCTCCATCACGCGATCTTAACCGTTGGATGAAAATCCAATGGCTAGGATGGCTTGACCACTGGCCTCGGATAATTCAAAACTGCGATTGACACGTGGCGCAGCAATTTCCAGAGGTGTTCTCAATTCTTTGCCGTAGATTCGAGCTCTCCTGCTCTTCCAATCCAGCCGGCAGTGAGGCGTGCTTGATTTCGACTGCTCGATCATGCATGACTGATTGAGATGTGGATACGTGGACGTACAGATGACAACCGACCCAGTAGAGGTCCTCACGCGGACATCGACGTACATCCCCACACATAATCCAATGCGCACTCAAGCGACGTGATCTCCGCACAATCAGGACCGTCCATCCCCAATCGAACAGTCCCCCTTCGACAACATGCACACAGCTGCAAGTGAGTGTGAGTTGGAGCAACAACGATAATTGCACGGGCCTTTAGTGATGCTTGTAGCTGTCACTATTGCCCTATGCTATGCACGTGCCAGCAAAGGAATTGAAGAGTGCAGATCTTCAGCGATAGTTGGGTAGATCTTCAGCGACGATTACAACTATCACTAATTTCCCATGGACGAATTTTGTCTCTCATCCATTATAAAATGATCTATCCCCGTCCATTCTAAACCATTTCTTCCTTTCTTCCTCTCACCACCTCCATGGATCTAGAGAGAGCTTGTCCCAAGCCCGAGATGCTCCTTTAGAGTAGAAAAGAAAATAGTTTCCCACCTCTCATTCCCATTCGTGGAGCATCTCGTGGTCGTCCTCTCACCACCCTTTGGGAAGAAGATCCTTGCCACGACGCTGTCCTACCTTGCCCTCTATCCTGCGGCTCTGTCCTTGTTCGTCCCGCTCCTCACCACCTTCCTCTAAGCGATGTCAGAGTGAGTCATCCTCCGAGCAACCGTTGAGGGCAATTCTATCACCTCTTTCTTTCTTTATTGCTTTTGTAGTGTAATCTTTCTCGCTTTCTTAGTTGTAGAAAAACATTTGATTAGAAATCCATTATTGTTTCTCTCTCCCTCTCTCTTATATTTTCGCAAGAAGATTAACTAGATAAAATTTCATCGACCTAATCTCTTGCTTGATAGGAATTACCAAAAAAATTAGAGAAGATAAAAATGACAAAAACAAATAAAAAGCGAAACGTGGATTTCATGGAACCAAATGTTCGCCTCCCTGTGTTTGACCTGGGACTCACATTTCAAGTTTCGGTTATAAATTTTATCTAATCATCATATTTTCTCGCGAATCAAACTACGACGATGGGTTTTCCAAATCCAATCCTTTCTGCGTGAGAATCCGATGCGATCAATTCAGTTCAGGGTTGGGTGGGTTCGGGTTAAATCTAGGGGAGTCAAGATATTGAGGTTCTCGGGTCCCTCCTTGATATTAGGTCATCTCGAGTTGTTCAAGAAATGGAGGTGACCTATATTCAGCAGAATACTAGAGAGGGTAGATGTTATATCATTATATCTTTCCTGATTATAGATCGAGTTGGTTTGATCATCAAAGGATTGAGATCTTTAATCATTGTAGCTCTGGGAAGGATAGTAATCATAGTCTTGTTGTCCAGAGTTAGGCCTTGGACACTGAGGTCCAGATTCATATCCCCAATCAAAGTTATCCCGGCTAGTGGATGGGTAATTACAGGTCAAGTCGGGATAGTAATCATCTTGGGGATAAGTGGTGGTAGGAGGATAGGATGTGAAATGTATGTTGGATGTGGAAGGGTACATGGTAGAATAGGAGGGGAAATTCGAAGAAAGAAAGGAGCCCTATAATACAAGCAATCAACCTTATCCTTAGGTGGGTTAGCCTAAAGACCTAAAGACTCTCAGGACCAATCTTGAGATTATAAACGATTTGGTCTAATTCTATCTAGTCAATCCAACCAGTTAGAGGGAGGGGTTGGGGAGAAGGTTCTTCCTTTGGCTTGCACCTTCAGTTCCTACTATACCCCTCAGCCACAGTCGTTTAATGCTACTCCCCTAGCTAGACATCAGATGGACCAGAGTGAATCAATCCTTAAGGCCAACATCTACTTAGTTTTAATTAGGCTTGGGATGATTGTGCTCTTGGAATGTGATGAGCCCTTAAGATTGGTTGTGCCCTTAATGATAAATTCAAATGTGTTTGCGTAAACAACCAGGGTTTGCAAACAAAGTTATTTGATGATGTGTCATTTAGGGTTCTTGTTTAGTAGCTTTTAGGGTTTAATCTTTAGGTTCGTTCAATCAGGTTTAGTAGAACACTCCAAGTTTTGAAAGTACTGGTGTAGATATATTCCTTTAAAAATCAGAAATAAAATGTGGAGTGCCCGGTTCAGTCCTAAAAATCAACCCTAAGTGGCAAGCTACTTGATGAATCTATTTGGATTTGAGTGGTGCGGCCCAAACAGCTCAATCAATTGGCCTATTGCACCACTTAGTTAAGGCACACAAAAAGTCTTAACCTAGTCAGATTTCTACTCACTTATGTGTATTGAGTTGAAGTGTACTGGGTCCACAGGTTAGATCCCGATTAAGTGGTAGAATCAAAATGGAATGGTGTGCCTTAAGTCGAGAGTTGTGGGTGTTAATGTGTGTCTCTTTCAAGAAATCCCACAATCAGATAACTTTTTTTTTTCCGGGTCCACAGGTTAGATCCCGATTAAGTGGTAGAATCAAAATGGAATGGTGTGCCTTAAGTCGAGAGTTGTGGGTGTTAATGTGTGTCTCTTTCAAGAAATCCCACAATCAGATAACTTTTTTTTTTTATTTTTTATTTATGTGGATGGCGAGGTGAGTGGAGTGACAAATAAGAAAAACAATTTCTATCCTAGGGTTTGTGGAAACACCTAAGTAGCTTAGGTCATGATTATTATGGTGGCAAAATGATCTAGTGGGTGGGAAGTAGGGGAAAGCTTACAAATGTCTCAACCCGCACTTTACTCCAATCTACCACCTTCGGCTCCTTAATTGGGTTCCTACAAGACAATAAATCGAACAAGAAAGATAGGTTAGAAAAATATGTAGGTAATGTGGGAAAATGAGAAAAAAAAACCAAAAAGTGTTACCTCCCCAGCAACGACGCCAAAATGATGAGGTGGATTCGTACGTGAAAAAATTGGATTTGGAAAACCCGTTGTTGTAGTTTGATTCGTGAGAAAATCCATCTATCAAATAAAATTTATAATCAAAACTCAAAAAGTGAGCCTCGAGTTGAACACGGTGAAACAAACATTTGGTTTTGAAAGATACGCATTTCTATTTTATTTATTTTTGTCATTTTTATCTTTTCTAGTTTTTTTGGTATTTTTTGTCAAGTAAAAGATTAGGTCGATGAAATTTTATCTAGTTAATCTACTTTCGAAAATATAAGAGAGAGAGAGAGAAATAATCATGGATTTCGAACTTCGTCTTGCGAATAGCATGACCCATTTTGGAAGGAAATGGGGCGAAGGCGGGAGGAGGGCGATCGACGCTGGGCGGAGGGTGGCTATGGCGCGAAGCCGTCCAGGGCTGGAGAAGAAGGTGAATGGAGGACGTGGAGATCGATAGCTTGGAGGAGAAGGGAGCGGATTTGGCAGGAGAGGTTCTTTAGGTCATCTGAAAATTCTCGAAGACGTTCCTGGAGGAGAAAGAATGGAGAGGTTCTTTGCTTCAGATGCAAACGAAGGGGGCATGTGGCAGCGATTTGTAAAAACCCCCTGATTTGCTTGGAATGCAGGAGTGAAGGACACAAGTGTGAGTCGTGCCCTAGGAGGATTTCTTGGCGGTCTCAGAGGGCAGTCTCGCATCCT
This sequence comes from Thalassia testudinum, assembly GCA_037157565.1. Taxonomy (NCBI): domain Eukaryota; kingdom Viridiplantae; phylum Streptophyta; class Magnoliopsida; order Alismatales; family Hydrocharitaceae; genus Thalassia; species Thalassia testudinum. The sequence continues at coordinate 76,433,468 of JAZHRO010000073.1, read as the reverse complement.
GTCTGGAGGGTCAAGAATGAAGCTCGTCTGCCGCCGCCGCCGACTCTAGGTAGCCACACAATTGAAGTTGAGATCCCATCTTCGGAGGAGATCTCGACTGCAGAGATCACACTGAGAGGTGCTCTGATTGGGGAGATCATGGCAGGCAGGCCATCAATGGCAATGTTTCAGAATCTGGTATGTTCCCTGGATCTTTTTTCTGCGGGCTGGAAGATAGCCATGTTATCCCAGTCTCGCTTCTTGGTGTATGGTTTGGGTATGCTAGATGTGGAACGATTGAGGTTTCGCTCAAGTAATTTTGAAGAAGTCAGTGTGATTTGGAGAATGGTCTCCCCATTTGATGGGGCTCTGTCTAAGCACCCTCCACAAAGAGTGACCTCCAGGAGGATTCTCCTTGAGATCTATGGTCTGTCATTGCACTTGCGGCTAGAGGGGGTTGTCTCTAAAATGTTAGCAGGTTTTGCTTCAATATGTGATGGTTCTGAAGTTTTGATTGGAGAGGGGGATATTAGGTCTCTAAAAGTCGAGGTAGAAGTTACAAATGCTGGCTCAATTCCTGATTCGATCACAGTCAGATGTGGGGGCACTTCTTGGCTTGTTAGACTTGTTGCTCTTGGACAGGTGTCTGGGCAGGCTAAATGTGGTCAAGATAGGTCGTCTGAGAATAAAATGAAGTCTGGAACCAACAGTGAGGAGAGAAATCAGAGTGACAGATGTGGACGCACTCCTCCTGCTGATGCTCCTGAAACCAAAAAGAGGAAGGACTGTCACTGTGCCATGGCTGAGGAACATCAGATGGGAGATGATGTTTCTGTTGATGATAGCAGTCAAGCCATGATTGTCAAAGAGGACTGCTGTTTGGAGGCTGCTGAGACTCCAATGGCAGATCTGAGATGAACTGCAGTATGGTAGTGGGCAGGACAGGGAAGGATTTGTTGATTAAAGAGCCAGTCCAGATGCAACTTGCTATTCCTGCTGATTTGCAGTATGGCAGTGGTTCAAATAAAAAAGAGGTGTGGGTAGATCTCCATACATGTTGAGAAGGAGAAGGAAGGAGTCCTTGCCTCCTATTGAGGAGCAATGTATTGCTAATTCCATTATGGTTGAATATGTGGGCTGCAAGGCCAATGGGGATCTCTCTAATGAGAAATGAGAATTTTGTCTTGGAATGTGCGTGGGCTACGCAACAAACGGAGAAGGGCTTCATTGTGTAGATATCTCTCTGAGTGGGAGATAGACTGTGCTCTTATACAAGAGACTCACTTGGAGAGGGAAAATGGTCAAGAATGGGAATGTTTTAAGCAACTGGGTCGTAATGATATGGCAGCTAAGGGTGCTACTGGTCGGTCTGGAGGAGTGGCTTTTCGGTGGAGAAAATCTTCCATGTCAGTAACTGAAATTATTCGTGATAGGCTTTTAATTTCTTGTAAATGTCAATCTCCTCAAGGAGATATGGAATGGTTTATTTCTTGCATATATGGTCCTTGTGTGGCAGAAGATAGAGTTGGCTTGTGGGAGGAACTCTATGCAATGCATCAAAGAGTGCAAGAGACCCCATGGTTGTTAGGGGGTGATTTCAATTGCTATCTTTCTGGTGATGATAACCCGGATGGGAGAGTGGATAGTTCTACAGCTGGCTTCCAATTGGCTATGTAGAACATGGGCTTGACTGAATACCCCATCAGTGGTGTGGAGTATACTTGGAGGAATGGCAGTGGGCAGCTTTCCAAATTGGATAGATTCTTTGGCAGTCCTAGTTTGTTAGAGAGATATCAACTATCAGCTGTGTTGAGCCTTGATAGGCCGTTCTCTGATCACACACCTTTGGTTTGGGACAGTGGAGTGAATGCAGACACGGGATCTTACTTCAAACTCAGGAGATCATGGCTTAGGGAAGATGGATTCATGCAAATGGTTTCTCAGTGGTGGTAAAGCAAGGTTGTTCAAGGCACTGCCACACAGCTGTTTGCTTCAAAACTGGCTGGTCTGCGTGAAATGTTGAAGGAATATGGGTAGGCTGTGAATCTGATTAGAGACCAGAAGAGGAGGGAAGCCTTGACAGTCATCAAGGATTTGGATCTGAAAGAGTGTAGGTTGGCTTTGAACCAATAGGAGCAGCAGCTGAGGCAACAGATGCAATCAGTTGTGGGGGATGAAGATCTGAAAACAGAAATGGATTGGCGTGAAAAATCCAGACAACTATGGCTTAAAGAGGGTGATGCGAATACAAAATTTTTCCATCTTGCGGCCAGTGCTAGAAGGAGATTCAACCTTATCTCTTCTATTAAAGTTGAAGAAAGAATTATTACCTCTATTAAGGAGATCAGATTTGAAGCAAGTAAATTTTTTAAAGAAATGTCTAAGGCTGCTCCTAGAGGTTCTTGGAGGCTGGCAGCAATGGATTTCCCTTGTGTCAATAATGAACAAAGAGACATGCTTGTGTCCCCTATTTTTGAACAAGAAGTGCTAAAAGCTATTAAAGAATTAAATAATGAAGGTGCTCCTGGTCCGGATGGATTTCAGGTGTTTTTCTATAGAGAGCTATGGAATGTGGTTAAGGAGGATGTGTTAAAGGTTATTCACGAGTTTGAATTGGGCAACTCAAGATTTGAGAGGCTGAACAAATCTTATCTGTTTCTGCTGCCTAAGAAATCTTGTGCGGAAAGTTTTTCTGATTACAGACCCATCGCGCTATCTAATTCCATCTATCTTATTATTAGTAAGATTATTGCTAATTGATTGCGGGAGGTTTTAAAGGACTTGATGTTCAGTCAGCTTTTCTTCCTGGGAGATCTTTACAGGAGTCATTCATTGTTGCACAGGAGATTGTTATGGGTTGGCATAGGAGAAAATCTAAGGCTTTCTTGTGGAAAGTTGATTTTTCCAAAGCCTATGATTCAATCTCCTGGTCATACTTGTGGGAGATTCTTAGAAGGAGAAAATTTCCACCTTTACTGATTCAATGGGTGAAGAGGTGCATTACGATATCCTCTTTTTCCCCATTGATAAATGGTAAACCGTGTCACTCTTGGATTCAGCCCCAATGTGGAGTACGGCAAGGCTGCCCTATTGCCCCTCTGATTTTTAACCTTGCGGTGGATACTTTGGCTAGATTTGCTTGTAAACTGGCAGTGGATGGTTTTATAAGGGGGTATTCACTGTCTAATCATAGGGCTCTAGCCCCTATACTTCAATATGCTGATGATACTGTTTTTCTTGTGGAAGGTGGGAAGAGAGAAGCGCAGGCTCTGTTACATATGGTAAAAATTTTTGGAGAGGTTTCTGGTCTCGGATTGAATTGTAGTAAATCTTCCCTGGTCTGTTTTGGGATGAATAGTGGGTTACAGAATGAGATCTCCACCATTCTTGGTACATCTGTGGTTCCACTGCCAATTAAATATCTAGGTCTGCCTCTGAAATGTTCTAAGATGAAGAAAGCAGATTGGTCTTTCCTCTTTGAAAAGGTAGCTACGAAATTGGAGGGCTGGAGTAGTAGATACTTATGAAAAGGGGGGAGGTATATATTACTGAATTCTGTTATCACTTCAATTCCCATCTTCTTTTTCTCTATCCTTAGAGCTCCAAATTCTATTTGGAAAAAGCTGGAGGTGATGCGGAAATGATTTTTTTGGAAAGGGGCCTCTCATCAAGGGGCCTTTTTTCAACCCTTAAAGTGGGAATCAGTTTGCAAACCTAAGCAGATGGGAGGTCTGGGTGTTAGATCCCTCAAAGAATTTAATGAAGCACTACTATTGAAGTGGGCTGTTCGATTGCCACAGGGGGAAAAAAAAATTTGGACAGAAATTATCCAGGACAGTTATGGGAGTACCAATGATGAGATAAATCATCTTAACCCACGTAAATCGTCCCCCTTTTGGTCTTATGTGGTGCGGGCCCTGAAAGATAATTGGAATTTTTTCAAATTAGTTTTAGGTGATGGAAAAAGCTTCAAGTTTTGGCTGGAAAATTGGGTACATGGACGAACGTTTAAAGACAGGTTCCCCCTTGCTTATGCTCTTGCTGCAAATAAAAATGCAGTGGTAGCCGATTATTGGGATGTGGATTCGGAGCAGTGGTTGTTAAATAATGGTGGGTGGAATAATCATGAAACAAGATCTCGTGTAGAGACTGAACGTCTCATGCAAGAGCTTGCGGCTTTTAAACCCATGCCTCAGGAATATGATACATACAAATGGGAAGGTAATTTTTCTACTGCGGCTGCCTATGACAGGTTGATAATGTCCTTTAAGATGGCGGAAGATGAAGAAATGGGGAAAAAGCTATGGAAGTTAAAAATACCACTAAAGTTACAAATTTTCTTATGGCTCTGCAGGAGGGATGGATTGATTACTTGAGATCTGAGGCATAGAAGGATGGGGACCCCCGTCCAGTTTTGTTTTTTATGTGGGATGCATAATGATTCTAGCGTTCATATCTTTTCTTCATGTGCGATCACTGATTATGTATGGAGGAGAGTATGCAACGAGTCCTTACCCACTTGGGCGAATTTGTGGCACTACCTTTTGGATGGGAATAAGCCTTATATACACATGGTGGCTGTGTTATGGGCTATATGGAGGGCTAGAAATGAGCATGTTTTTCAGGAGACCCCAGTGTATGTGGAAAATATTGTAAATTTTTGCTGGTGTCTCATATAGCATTGGGAGTCGAACTTGTAAATATTTTTTCTTATCAATAATAGCTCTCCTGGTTTGCTATTGGTGATTCGATAGCATTTCTTTCTTTCTCAAAAAAAAAAAAAAAAAATCATGGATTTGTAATGAAATGTTTTTTACAGCTAAGAAAGTGGGAAAGATTACACTACAAAAGTAATAAAGATTGAAAGAGGTGAGAGAATCCCCTCGACAATTGCTCGGAGGATGACTCGCTCTGACATCGCTTGGGGGAAGGTGGTAAGGAGCAAGACGAATGAGGATGGAGTCAGAGGATGGAGGGTGGGGTAGGATGGCATCGCGGCGAGGATCTTCTTCCCAAAGGGAGGTGAGAAGTCAGCCACGGGATGCTCCATGAATGGGGATGAAGGGAGGGAAACCTATTTGGTTTCTACTCTAGAGGAGCATCCCAGGCTTGGCACAAGCTCTATCTAAAGCCTTGGAGGTGGTGAGAGGAGGAAAGGAAGAGATGGTTTGGAATGGAGGTGGGTAGGTCCTTTTAAAGTGAATTAGGAGAGACAAAATCATCCATGGGCAATTAGTGAAGACTGTAATCGTCATTAAAAATCCACCCAACTAACGCTGAAGATTCGCGCCCTTCAATTCCTTTACTGGCACGCACATAGCGCAGGCCATTATTGATAGCTACAAGCGTCGCTAAAGGCCCACCCAACTGTCATTGAAGATCCACATCCTTCAATTCCTTTATTAGCATCGCGCCCAATTGGCCAATTGGGGGAGGTTGTGGGGATTCGAACCCGCGTCCCTCCATTGAGAGGCCACGCCTCCACCTTTGCACCAAATCGTTCAGATGGTTGCACGGACGTCTTAAGGCTTGCAGTGGAGGAGAGTTCTCAGCCGTTTAATCAAGATCCAATAGATGAGAATTGACAACGAAGATATTGAGGGGGTGCCTCCCAGTTGCTGCTGGCCGGTGTTGGGTGGCCTGGGTGGTGCCACGTTGTGCCATTTGGGCTATCCATGTTTTGTCTATTGCAGAGGGTACCATGATGCTAAGATCGAGATGATTCCCACATTACCTAACTGCGATCGTCGCTCCAGATCCATCCATATGGTCAGATTTTTCATCCGAAGCCTCTATGGATGTCGCATCACCCCCTGGCCGTTGATCTTCCTCGAACTTCATATGATGCTGCGGGACTCCGATCTAGATGATTTCGGAGGTGTTAGACTTTGATCGTCATCCTGATTAGATCTATACAGGCTGATCATCCATCCGAGGCCCTAAAATAAATCTTCTTCTCTCATGACCATAAAAAGGACCTAATTAACCTAAAATATATACTACTGTAAATGCATAATGATACATGCTATGCAATATTTATAATATGAAATGCAAGTCTAAGCTTAGGAACATGCATGAATAGGCATTTTAACCTAATTAAATGTCTACATCACCAAGTCACCAAATCCAGGACCCATTTGCTTTAGTTTCTCCAAATTGATCTTGCAATTGAGCTCTATAAATGCTCTATGAACTTCCGACGTCAATTTGAGCTCGGTTATAGGCCAAAAAACCTCTTGTTCCTCTTCTCCGACCACCTCTGTGCAGCTCTGGAGACTGTCCTCCCCCATCCTCCTACGACCTTCTTATGGCCAAATTGGGAGAACCTCCTTATTCCTCACCTTTATCCGCTTCTCACTGGCCAAAGCAGAGGCACTCTTCCACTTTCCTCATCGCACTCTTCATCGTCGGAGGTTTCATCTTCCTTGCGACCGGCAAGACATGCCAGCATGAAATCCTTCCCCTTTCATCCAGTAAACTAGGTCATTCTCTTCCACTTTGTCCCTAACGTAGGTCTAGCTCCTTAGGAAGTCAATTCCACCACTGAACCACCTCCCAGTTCGTCTTCTCCACCTCCAGCCATGCTTCGACGAGTCTCCCCGGCCACCACACGGACCGACAAAACTTGCCACCACCACTACCTTCCTCTCCCTCCATAGGCCAAAAGCCCTCAGATTATTGGGAGCTTTGGCCTCTCCACAACATCGTAGAACAAACCCAATTACGTAGCTCATCACCATCACCGACAGACCTTTATACACCTCCACTCATGAAACCAAGACCATCACCACACTCCACACACCATGGAGACCTTCATGAGCTCTCTAATTTGGGCATTTAGCCCATGTTTCTGAATTTCACACATCACCAGATCTCTGCTATGCACCACCGTTCGATCGTCAATCACCTTGCCAGTGCCCTCTTTGCGTGCAGACTCTTCCCACGAACTTAGGTGCAGATCTAATTGAAGAACAACAACGACAACAGCTACAATTTGACACAAACGACTCAATGGCAATAATTGAAGAAGAAGCCCTATCTTAGTCCCACATCAGTAGGAGATAAAAAAAAATTGATATTTATTGAGAAATGCCTATAGCCATGGTGCCTAAGTACACATGGTGGTGAGGTTCCCTTACTTGCCCACGCACTCCATGCCCACGGTCACGTGCACGTGGGCTTGGTCACTGCTCATGACCCGAATACCTGGTTACTATTCACCCCATTACCTATATCCAGATCTGAGAAAAAGGAAGAAGGAAATCTAAGGGAGAGGGGTGAGGTTCTGCACTATACTCCTCGAAGTTCGTGCCAACACTTAGCAGATATCTGAGTTGGCTTGGGCTAACGCTTTGAACACTTTAAGGTTTCTGACATTGGTGTGCGACGTCTGATTTAAGGCACTGTAGGCTTATTTGGATATTTGGCTGACGTATTTAAGTGGTTCAAGAGCTTTGTTGAGAAATTTAACTATGAATTGAGATTGAGAGTTGACATTGGGATATATGCTTGATTGTGGGATTAAATTGGTGATTCAAATCACCAATTTTATCTTCATTTATATTCTTTTTGTCCCATCAATTCTGAGATACAATTTGTTTTTTTTGAAACAGAAAGGATGGCTTTCAAATCACCGATAGCAATCTAGGAGAGCCTTTATTTGCTATATAAAAAAAAAAACATTACAAGATCGATCCCCACATGTGTATGAGAGACCAACAATTATTTACAATACATTCCATGCACACAGGCCTCTCCTGAAATAAAATCTCATTTCTTGCTCTCCACATACACCATAACACAACCACCATAGACACATGTGGCTTATTACATAATAAAAATGACTCCCATAAGTTTTCTCAAGTGGGGATCGATTCCCTACAAACAGTCCTCCAGGCATAATCTATCACCATGCATTAGGAAAAAATGTGTCGACTACTGTCATTATGTAATCCACATAGTTGGAAAAACTGGGTGGGAGTTCCCATCCTTCTATGGCGCAAGTCCCCCGTTATCAAGCCTTCTCTTCTGCATAGCCACAGAAAAATTTGCACCTTCAGGGGGACCTTCAAATTCAAAATTTTCCTTCCTATTGCATCCATTTTAGTCAATTGAGATAGTAATATAAGCTTTTCATATGTTGTTGATGGAGTAAAAATCCCCTTCCACTTATACGTATCTTGCTCCTCTGGTGTGGACTTAAATGCCCTTATCTCCTGCAATTGGCACTCCTTGTCTTCCCATGTGCTTGTCCAAATTCGGCTAATTTCATATGTGCTGAAATTCCACTGGCAAGATTCCACATCCCAATAGTCACTCACAACCACCTGTTTGCCAATAGCACCAGAGAAAGACAATGGATGTTTGTCCTTTATCACCCCCATCGGGGTCCATTTCTCATGACAAAAATGAAAATTTCTTCCATCCCCCAACACCAGAGTTAGCATATTCCAATTCTCAAATAAAACCTTTATCACTAAGCCTCAAAAGGGAGAGGGTCTAACTAGATGCAATCTAGCCATCTCATCATTTGAAGCCCCATAACCATCTTTGATAATCTCTACCCAAAGCTTCTCCCCTTGTAAAAGCTTGATTGCCCATTTCAGGAGTAAGGCTTCATTGAACTCTTTGAGAGACCAAATTCCCATACCACCATAATCCTTGGGACAACACAAAAGGTCCCATTTGACAAGTTGAAAAAAATGGCCTTGATGAGAAGCACCCTTACAGAAAAACCTCTTGTGCATAATATCAAGTCTCTTCTAAATCGACTTTGGCACCTTGAAGTTAGAAAAATAGAAGATTGGGATTGACCTGATTACCAAATTTAATAAGATGAGCCTTCCCCCTTTCGACAAGTAGCGGCTACTCTAGCCTTCTAATTTGACTGATACTTTCTCAAACAATATGTTCCAGTCACTCTTTTTTAGTTTAGTGCATTTCAAAGGTAGCCCCAAATATTTGATTGGTAAAGAGACCAACGGGGTACTTAAAAGAGAAGAGATATAATTTTGTTCATTCCCATTCATTCCAAAACACACCAAAGATGATTTCCCTCCATTCAGCTTTAGGCCAGAGATTTCTCCAAAAATGTTGACCATACGATAAAGAGCTTGGGATTCCCTTAAACTACCTTCCACAAAAAGAATGGTGTCATTTGCATATTGGAGATAGGTGCCATAGCCTTTCTATTAAATAATGAGTAGCCCTTGATCATACCATTCTCGTCAAGTTTACATGCGTATCTGGCTAGAGTATCCACTGCAAGATTGAAGATCAAAGGAGCTAAGGGGCATCCTTATTGTACCCCACATTGCAGCTGTACCCAGTCACTGCACGGTTTCCCATTAATTAGGGCAAAATAAGAAGTTGTTGTGATACATCTGTTCATCCATTAAACCCATATTGGTAGGAACCTTCCCCTTTTGAAGATTTCCCATAAATATGACCACAAAACCGAATCATAAGCTCTTCTAAAATCTACCTTCCAAAGAAAAGCTTTGCATTTTTTCCTATGCCATCCCATCACCATCTCTTGGGCCATAATAAAAGATTCTTGCAATGATCTCTCTGGCAGAAAGGTAGATTGGATTGGCATGATCAGATTCTGTAGAACACCATGCAACCTGTTGGCAAGGATTTTACTTATAATCAAATATATAGAGTTTGACAAGGAGATTGGCCTGTAATCTACAAAATACTCAGCCCCAAACTTCTTTGGCAACTTAAATAAATAAGACTTATTTATCCTTTCAAAACCAAACTTGCCTTTTTAAAATTCATGAATAACTTCCATAACCTCCTCCCTCAGAACACTCCACATTTCTTTATAAAAGAAAACTTGAATTCCATCTGGGCCGGAGATCCTTCATTATTTAGGTCCTTAATTGCCTCTATAGCCTCCTCTTCAGAGATAGGAGCCACCAGCAGTTTTGATTGTTCCTCATTCACATAAGAAAAGTCAATAGCAGCTATCTTCCATGTTCCCCTTGGAGCAGGCCTCGAAGCCTCTTTAAAATAGCGTGAAGCTTCTACTCTAATCTCCTAAGTGGATGTGATTCTTCTATCTCCAATTTTAACTGAAGAGATTAGATTACTTCTTCTTCTAGCACTTGCAGCAAGGTGGAAATACTTTGTATTGGCATCCCCCTCCGTAAGCCACAACTGCCTCGATCGCTCACGCCAGTCCATTTGTTCTTTTAGATCTTCTTTGGAGACAACTTCTTGCCAACATTTTCTCATTTCCTATTCTTGAAAACTCAAGGCCATCGTAGCTTCCTCGATATCAAGCTACTACACAACTGCAACACCTCAGCTCTTTTCTGTTCTCAAAGGGTCTACACTCTTGTCCATAGTCTTTCAGCAGCGCATGCATGTTTGAAATCTTGGATACCAGCCTCTTAGTTGTTGTTCCAGCACCTGTCTTGGCTATCCACTAGTTCATCAACATGTCTTTGAATCCAACTTCCCTGTACCAAGATCTTGTGAGTTTAAAATAAGATCCCACATAAACATTTTCCCCACTATCCCATACAATTGGTGTATGGTCTGAAAAGGGTCTTTCTAACATAAACATGTTTATATTACATAAAATGTCCATTTATGCATGTTCTTAAGCATAGAATTGCATTACATACTACAAATATTGCATAGCATGCACCATCTTGCATTTAGATTAGTCTAAATAAAATGGAGGTTAATTGTCTCCTTTTATGGTCAGGGATAGGACGATTGTTTATTAGGGCCTTGGATCAAAGATCCAACCATACAGATCTGATCAGGGCGACGATTGGAGTTCAACAAATCCAAGATCACCCTAATCAGATATCTATAGCATCAAATAGAGACCGAGGAACCCTAGAAGATCAAGGGCCAAGATGGTGTTAATCGGCACTTTTGATGACAAATCCAACCGAACAGATGGATTAGGATCGACGATCGCAACCTAACGACGCAAAAATCAACTCAATCCGATACACATGGCACCATCTACATCACCTAGAAGATGGACGGCCAAGATGTTGCAACGTGGCACCATCTCGGCTGCCCAACCGGCTGTACACAACTGCTGAAGCCCATAGCACGAACGCCTCTCTACCGTTGGATCAAGATCCAACAGTTGAGATTGGATCTTGGACCAGCACCTTCATCATCAGAAGCTAAAGAGGAAGCAGTCTTGACCGTTGGATCTCGATGCAACGGTCTAAGTCTCGTGCTGCGTGAATGCTCTGCTCGCCAATCCACGCACGCAGCACAGTGGATAAAGCGCTCGCCCGCCTCAAGATGCAGGTTTGAGACCGCGGGCACTTCAATTGGCGTGGATGAGCCGGTGCTATCGACCGCATGATGGAGATCGGGTAGCCGTGCACGCCCAATCGGCTGGACGCACCATCTGACGCGGCAAGGCGACGTGGCATCGCACATGATAAGGCACGTGTATGAGGCGGGCGAGGATGTGCTCTCAGCCGTTCGATCTCATGATCGAATGGCCGAGATTGGGAGATCATGGACGTGCATTGAGGCATGGGGAGGTGAGCGGGCACACGAGGATTTATCCGTCACTAAAGGTCCTGAATTAATGATTTTCAACATATAATGTCCAAATTGCGCTCACTCATTGCAACTATAAAAGGAGACCTCCTCCATACGAATTCTCATCCCTTCCTTCTCTTCTCTCCCTCTCCAAAGCTAAAGAGAAGCTTGTCCCACACCTAGGATGCTCCTCGAGAGATAAAGTCAAAATCTCGCCCCCATTTCGAAAGCAGATCCCACGACAATGATGATGTGCTACCAGTTCTCATTCTTCCTGCCTCGACCTCCTTCTTCCTGCTCTATACTTCATCTTCCAAGCGTTGTACCATCCAGCTTGTCCTCCAAGTGATTGTTGAGGAGGATAACTTCTCTCTCCCATTCTTCTTTCCGCTTTCTAGAGTAGAATTTTCCTACTTTCTAGTGTAATAGTTCTCTTGCTTTCTAGTGTAATTTCTTACTTACTTAATTTTATAAACATTTTGAAGTATCAAGTGAATGTTTTCTCTCTCTCTCTTATGCTAATTGTTTATTGTGCTTCATTATAATTACTCTATTTCTTACAAAAACCCTAAAAGAATATAATTGTGAATTTAGATTGACAGAGCCTCCCTGATTTCGACCCAGGAATTCTATTCCAGTAAAAATTTTATTTGTTGAACACAAGTTCTTCGCTTTCAAACTGCAATGATAGGTTTTCAAAACCAACTTCAATAGCGTAGTAACCCGTAGCTTCAACACTTTCCATACCCATGACTGAGGAGAGATGAAATTTCTCCAATATAGCAGTGTTAGCAAAGAATCTGTCAAGGTTAGAGAGTTGTCCACTCCCATTTTTCCATGTAAATTCTACCCCATTGGATGGGAATTCACTCAGACCCAAGTTCTGAACAGTCAATTGAAAAGTAGTCGCAGCACTGTCAATATTGTCGTGAGGTCTGTCTCCACTCTCCAAAGTGCAATTAAAGTCCCCACCTAAAAGCCATGGCCTCTCTTGCAACATCTGATGGGCAGTAGTCAGATCTCCACAAAGCTCCAATCTAGCAAATGCTACACAGGGCCCATACACACAGCTAATGTACCACTCCAAATCCCCTTGACTATTCTGACACTTACATGTAAGCATATGCCTTGCCATAAGAACATCAACCACTTTAAGGCAAGATTTTCTCCACGAAAATGCCAACCCACCAGATCTCCCATTTACTGCCAGAGCAATGTGATCAGCTCTACCAGATTGCAGGAGCACATTCCATGCATCATCAGACCCCTCTTCTAAGCGTGTCTCTTGAGTAAGAGCACAATCAATCTCCCATTCCAGCAGGTATCTTGAAAAGGAGGTTCTTCTCACATTGTTGTGCACCCCATGCACATTCCAAGATAAGATTCTCATCCCTTAAATTGCATTCCTTCTTGTGCTACCTTCTCCACATTCCACCATGAGAGTCTTGGCAATGACATTCTCATCAATAAGACATTGGGTTTCCTTTCTCCTCCATATATAAGGGAATCTCCCAACCCCTTTCTTTAAGCATGTGCCTTTCCCAAATTTAAGGACCTTAGGAGTGCAGAAAGGTACCTGGTTGTGATCACCCAAAATACTTCATTCCTTACAATTACCAACCAACACAATCTCCTTACTAGAAGCCTTGTCAAGTGCCTCCCTCATTTGTTGATCGTCCACCCCAGAATTCCCCCCTCCATGTTATCTATTTGTCCCCATTAGATACAACATGATGATGGCCTTTCCTCTTCTTATATTTTGGTGCCTCATCAAAAGATCTACGGCCATCCTACCCCAAAATCTATTCATCACCTGCTAATAGCAGTGGATTCGCATGCGAAAAGGTTTGAGCTTGGAAAACCCTTCGTCATAGTTTGATTGGCGAGAAAATCCATAGATTAGATAAAATTTACAATTGAAACTCAAAAAGTGAGTCCCAGGACTAACATGGGGAGGCTAACATTTGGTTTGAAAAATATGCATTTTGCTTTTATTTGTTTTTGCCATTTTTATCTTTTCTAAGTTTTTTGGTATTCTTAGCAAGCAAGAGATTAGGTCGATGAATTCTTATCTAACTAATCTACATGCAAAATTTAAGAGAGAGAGAGAGAGAAACAATCACATATATTTCTAAAGCAAATGTTTTTTACAACTAAGAAAGCGAGAAAGATTACACTACAAAAGCAAAAAGAAAGATATAGGTGAGAGAGTCCCCCTCGACAGTTGCTCGAAGGATGACTCGCCCTGACATCGCCTAGAGGAAGGTGGTGAGGAGCAAGATGAACGAGGACGGAGTCAGACGACGGAGGGTAGGGCAGGACGGCATCGCGACGAGGATCTACTTCCCAAAGGGAGGTGAGAAGACGACCGTGGGATACTCTAAGAAGGGGGATGAGAGGTGGGGAAAAAATTTTGATTTCTACTCTAGAGGGACATCCCAAGCTTGGGACAAGCTCTTTCTAAAGCCATGGCGATGGTGAGAGGAAGAAAGGAAGAGATGGTGAAGAATGGAGGGGGTAGGTCATTTTATAGTGGAACGAAGAGGAAGAAATCATGCATAGGGCATTAGAGACAGCTTCAATCATCACTAAATGCTTGCCCAACTATCATTGAAGATCCACCCACGATCCTGCTCGCACACACATCATGCGCTCCTTGTCGCTAATGCACACTCACGCACCAGAGCTATGCTGCGAGTACTAGCATGCGCATGTGCACTGCGGTGGCTTCATGCCCTCAATAAGGGGCCGTGGGGATTTGAACTTCACCCCTCCCTTGGAGGCCAACATCCTAACCATTGCGCCAAGTCGACGACTTTATCGAGAAGATGTCTTATTGCATGCGGTGGAGGAAGCTTTTTAGCCATTGGATCAATATCTAATGGCTAGGAATGAGGGTGCAGATGATGAAGGGTTGGGCGGTGGCTGCTGGCTGATGTTGGGTGGTCGAGCATTTTTTGCTTGCAGAAATAATGTGTATCAGAAAAATATGTCGCCGCAGCATGTAAATCTTGGTGGAAAATCCTGAACAAAAATATTTTAATAAAAGTAACCATGAAGAGTTAGGTCGTATCCATAGGGAGTAACAAATCAATAAAATCACAAATAATTTTTCCTTGTATTCATCCAATCGAATGCGAGATTCGTGCTCAAATCTGATGCGAAATGAGTTGTAAAGAAGGAAACATACAATAATTTAAGAATGAAGATGGTATGTATGTAATTTTCCTTCCTTGAAATAAGTTGCAATGGCATGTAGCGTAATTATACTTCAAGACGTTGGGGTTTCTCCTTTAGGTCAACTGAGCTCTTTTGATAAGATTTTATGCAAGTACCAATTTCAACATATAAGAGTTCACTGAATGAGAGAAATAATGTAAACATTTAAGGGCATGCATGCAATTTCACTCAAATAATTTAAGTCATCAAATAAAGCAATAGTATTCCACAATGGCATATTTGGTAAATTTAAATTGAACCCAAAAAAGGGAATTACTTACCCCTGTCTCGACGCGAAGAGGAGGTGATGGCAGGCTGCGAGAAGCTCAGAGGAGGATGTTCATGATGAGGGCGTTCCGATGGCGGTGGTGGCACTCCGAATAGTGGCTGGAATTGATGCCGGCAACGAGGAGCGGCGGCGGTGCCAACGGTTCTCCAGCGGGCGTGGCTACTGTTGGAGAGTCTACGGGTGTGGTTGAGCTCATGAGGTTGAGGAGAGCTCAACGGAGGTGATGGCGTGGAGAATGGTGGCATGTAGAGGTGGCTGCGTGGAGGGGTATCGGCGTTGATGTTGGGTTCCCTTCGGTTTGTTGGAGAGGAAGATGAAGAAGAAGAAGACGGTGGCCACCTACGCATAAGGAGGGCCCGCTACTGCTGGTGGTGGCACGTGTGAGGCAGGTGCCTACAAAGGCGGTGGGTGAACAAGGTTGGTGTACAAGGGGGCCAGCTCTGTGCATGGTTGGTGTGCACGAGGGCGTTGCTGCACGAGGACGTGGAGGAGGCTAACCGTGCGCGGTGAGACAATGCATGCAGCTCTGTTGAAGAGAAGATGGCATTGCCTTGAGTCTGAGATGATGGAGCATGGAGCTGTGCGTGGTGTGCGCTGGAGGGAAGGAGAGGCCGTGGAATGCATAGTCAAAGAGGAGACGTTGAGGCCACAATAGGGTCGTGGCTTTACGGTGATGTGGTGGCTAGCAGTGGTAGTCACGGCATAGGCCACACGCTGTCACCGTGTGGCTTGCCGTAGGAAGGAGATATGAGGAATAGCAGGACGTGGTCGGTGGCTTGTAGTGGTTGATGGAGGCACACGATGGTGTTTTGTTGGGGAGTGGACGTCGGTGTTTGTGATTGGCTCGCGGTGGTTGCTTCGGTCGTGTTCGGTGGAGCGGGAGTGGCAAGGAGGAAGTCGCAGTGTCGATGGAGACTCGCAGTTACATGGGGCTATGGTGGCTCGCTGTGGTGATTAGGAGACATGGTTGAGGATGAAGGCTTGTGGTGGTGAAAGGCACACGGTTAAGGTTGCCTATAGGGAGGAGAGGTGGAGAAGGAGGCTTCCTCCCTTTCGAGGGAATGATGATCTGGGTGTCCTGATGTCCCTGTTATATAAAGAGAAATGAGAGAGAGAGAGAGACAGAGAAGGAAAGAGTCAAAGGGAAAGAGATTTTTCAGTATGTTTCCAAATAGAGAATAGAGAATTGAGGGAGAGAGATTTGTCAGGGAGATATTTAGGGAAACTAAATAAGGAAATGTGCTTGAATAATTGAGAGGCATATAAGGATGCCTCTAAAATATATTTTCTTGCTATATTTTGCTAGAACAAAATCCCACATATCTCAAATCAAGCTTTGATGTGATGCCCTTGCCTTTTATAGTGAGTAATCAATCCTTCCATATCAGGATTAATGCAATTAATACATGAGATGATAAATCTAGTGTTCACATGATTTTCTCAATAGCATGCATGCTTTAAATTAATCTCTCATCCCAATAATAATGTACTTAAGCATTAAATTAGTCCACTAAAGTGGACCCATCAAATACCCTTATGCCTAAGTTTTGCTAGTCCTGAGCAAAATTATCTGAATTAGACTGGATCTCCAAGCCAGACTTTACTATTAGGACGTCTTATCAAGCCACACCTCTAGAGACTAGATTGAAATACCAACTATAGGCCTAAAGGTACTCAAGTACCAGCCAAGATACAGACCTGACCAGCCTTAGCCTTGGGTCGACCGCAAAGGTTTCTAAGGCCCGCAAAGGCTGCCCTGAGGTTCGTTGACCCCAGCAGTTAAAGCACTCATGCATATGTGTTGCAAGGCTAGGTTTAGTTTGCAAGTGCATTTTTAGTAAGAGAGAGAGGAAGAAATATTATTTCGAGAGCTTTCTCTCTTTCTTTTTAACTTCCCTAGACTCAACATTGAATTAGCCCAAAACACGATCTGTATTAGATTCCTTGTCCCCACCATCAATCCTCGTAGGGTCCCTGGCAATCAATGATTCAGGATAGCACCACCCATGGAAACCCCCAGAACCATGGCTTTCAACACTTCAAGATAATGCTGCCCATGGCATTTTGTAGTTGAATTCAGACCTTGGCAATCGACATTTCGGGATAATGCCACTTACGGTATCTAAACAAACATAAGATGCTTTCGTGTCTCCTGTAGGATATTTAGATACCCTAGGAGACAAGCATCAAGGAGACAATATGTTATAACGCATCTTTGAGGGGATTACTTTACATTCGTCCTCTCTGCGTCAGAAACTTATCCAATCAACTTGTGTCTTCAAGCCGCTCCTAAGTCAACTTTTCGAGAAAACATTTTTAGAATAGACACTTTTTGCCATTATTCTTCTTTATGCGCACTGAACCAGACCAATGTGTGATTTTTGGGTGCCCAGGTTACCAAGTCCCACAAATCAAAGGGTAGGCAACGGGGCCGAATGATCCCTAAGCCTTAGACTTAATACATCGGCCTCGCAACTCCCTTAACCTCTTAAGGAATAGTTAAGATCTTAACAAGTGAGTGTTTAAGCCCTAAAACTGACCCAGAGGCCTAAAATCAGTATCCCTCACTTATCTCCTTTTCTCTAGCACCTCAGGACTTTTTTTATTCATTCATTCTGGCCTAGAAATTAGGTAACTCTTCCATAATCAACTGTTAGGACCAGTACAATTTTTACACATTTTCTCTCTGTGTCTCTCCTCAATATATTTGAAATTCAGCTCAAAAGATTTCCTCTCTTTCTTACTCTCTCTTCCTTTTTCTTTTCTTTTCTTTTGTTTTTGTTTTGTTTTGTTTTTGTTTTTGTTTTTTTATGCAAGATGGATGCCTAATTGCATGTAGAATATGTATAAATGCTATGAACAACCTTAGGTTATACCCCCTTATGCCTAAATATGACAATGTCCTTATTGAAAAGCAAAAGCAAAGAAAGATATTACCTGAGGTGGATTCAGGATAGCTTGTGAATTGGGTTTTGGAAGGGAAACAGAAGGAGACCCAAAGAAACATAACAAACCTGGCCTGGCGAGTAAGTAACATAAGATATTGGCAAGCTGGTGATGGATAGTGAGGCCAAATACTCGCTAGAAGCAGGTGAAAAGAGGGTACTCCTGAGCTACTTGTGGAGGTTTTACATAATGCACCTGAGTAGTGACCTCCAGGAGTGTGTGATGAGAAGGCAAAGGCTCCTTAAGTAAATATGTGTGGGCAATAGAGGATGTGAAGAACGATACCCTAAGACTGCTGGGCTGACAAGTAAGATCGTTGATCCAAACTTGCCACTCTACCACAAGGTGTATTGGTCTAGATATTCCCTCGTTAATCAAAAGTGTGAGCAGAGATTTTAGGAAGCTGGTACTATGTGAGCCGAAGTCTCTCAGGTGCGGGGTAGGGAACAGGGTTAAAGTTGGTGTGAGTAGTTCGACATTCATCCTCGATATCCATTCCAGTTCTTGAATGTTATCAGAAGCAGCCCTAGTTACAGATTGCATATCATTTGTGTGCTTGTCCTGGAATGGCCAAAATGTTCATCATCCAAATTGAACCGCTCAAGGGTGTCACTCATTTCGCTATCATGTAGAAGTGGTTTGGAAGCAATAGGACTATGAGTGTCCTCAATAATGACATCCCCAGGTTCTTGTTCAATGCTAAGATCCTACTCCTATGGTGTATAGATTCATTCCTCAAGAGTAGTAATTGCTTCCATTTCCTTCAATTATTTGAGAGGATGATCTTGATAGTCAAAGGTATGTAAAATTCTAGATTTTGTTAAATCAGTCAGATCCTCAGGGGATAGGTCCTCGAACAAAACATAATCTCCCCTAGAGTCACTCCATACTTTGCATCCAGGCCCTTGAAAGTCATCATCATCCTCTTCTACATTTTGTCCCTCTTGACTGTGAGCCTCTGGGTAAACTTTCATATCAAGATCAAGTGCTTCCTTAAAAAGTAACTCTTTGTGTCCTTGAGACCAATATTGATCTAATTCTTCTAATTCTGTCTCAAGTTTCTCATGGTCACTTAGGTTGGGGACTTGTGAATCCTCAAAATATTCAATGACAGGTGTTGGTCCAATTGATAGAGGAGTGTGGTTATTATCACTTCCTTCTAGTATGATTTCCTCTAGCATCTAGGACTCTTGGAATTTGTTAACTTCTAAATCACAATCCTCATGGGGTTCTAATTGAGGTGCAAGGTCCTTAGAAGCTTAAAGTATATGCTCAGGATCCCTAGGATGGGGTATAGATTCCATCTCAAGATTCAGACTGGGAACTGGGTTGACTATTTGACTGCGACCCATTTCATCAAATGTAATGAAGATACTATCATTCGGGTCGAGTTCATCTAATGGGACCAATTTCTCTTGCAAATTAAGATTAGGTGGATAGTCACCAAGATTGCCTTCTGGTGGCATATCTAATGAGAGACGTCTAAGTGATAGCTACTCCGCAAAATAGGATCCTTATTGTCATTGTTTTCCTTGAAATTGTCTTGGTAATCGGGGATATAAGGTTAGGGGTCTGGATTTACTGTAGGAGGATCGCTAAGCTAGTTAATCCCTTCAGTTAATCTTTGACTATTCCTAAAAATCTCTCCCATAGAATCCATCACCTCTTTCTGCTATTTTTGCATTTCTATCATAAAAGAGGAGAGGCTACCATCATATTGAGTAGGATAGTCAATCTCAGGTTCAAGTTGCCTAAGAGTATCGGTCCAACCTCGATAAGATAAATCATGAAGGGTGGGCGGGTTGGGGATGGTCATGGAAGAGCTAGGGTTGGTGTATCCTTCCCCTAGGTTCTACTCATGATCACAGGATTAAGGAATAATCAGACCAATGTTCCTATAGTAAGAGTAGAAAGGATACCATTATTCATCAGACAAGGGATAACTGTAGGTCATGGGATTGGGATTGGGTATTCTGGGGTGAGAAGTCAAGTAGTTATGTAATCCATTTGAAACACGAATTGAAAAACACACCCCAATCAAACACAAGGCAATGTGACTTCTCTTTTCTTTCTTAGAGTAGATTTAAGCCAACCTCCAATAGACTCCTTAAAGTTTGTCAAATGGAGTCAAGTTTGCACCCGTCCGTTCCCACTTTAGTAGTATAAGAGGGAGATGTGACTTGAG
This sequence comes from Thalassia testudinum, assembly GCA_037157565.1. NCBI lineage: Eukaryota > Viridiplantae > Streptophyta > Magnoliopsida > Alismatales > Hydrocharitaceae > Thalassia > Thalassia testudinum. Next base: position 76,413,318 of record JAZHRO010000073.1, on the reverse strand, counting down.
ATCCCTTACAAGCTCTTTAGAGAAGATATAGGTTGTTTACATTCTCACTTGGTGGCAAAAGAAGTTTCACAATCAATTACGTGGCTTAAGTCAACCTTCGAGTGCCCTAGGACCTATATTTGCTTAGATGATACTCCTAGGTGATCAAGTGAGAAGTTACTCCAATGACGAACAAAGGGATGCAAGTAGGGCAAACCATTCCTTTGAGGTGATGCATAAGTAGTGCCTCTTAACTACTCTTTTGTTCCTTTAAGGGGTGTCCCCCTCTATGAAGTATCAAAACACTCGGTCAAAAGATAGTACCACTACCACAAAACAAGATAGGAGGGTCTGCACCGATAAAGAGATCGGTGCCTATATCCTTAAGGGAACGAGCCTTAGTGCGTTGCCTAATGTGCGTGCTCAGTGCTAGAAGTGCACATCACACCGCAAATCATTTTTGATTTTGAAAATGCAGATAAGTCACTTTAAATCAGATCAAGTGTGATTTGGTTTTAAGGTTGAATCTGATGAGCAGTCCCAATTGCAGTTATGCGACCACTGAATTAGGTCAATTCAATCAATTTCGTGGTCATGAATTTTAACCAAAATGCAAATGCATGAATGGGAGCTAGATGCAAAGATAGAAAGATATACCTGTCTCTAGCAATCTTCTTGCAAATATGTACACAATGCAAAGAAGAGATCTAGTATGTTGCTTAATCACCCATAAATGTGCGCACCTAAGGACATGCAACTCCTAAACAGGCTGCTCGATATTTTTTGTCCTTTTGTTTTTAAAGCAAGCAGGTAGAAAATGAATCATGCACGTAGAAGAATAACACCCTTAGTAACAAAAGAAAATGTGAGGACAGATCCCCAACAATAAGCCCCAACTACTACAAGGGCAAGAAGATAGAAATAAAATTGCGACGAAGGAGAATCCCCTTTAAGAGCGGGATCCAGGTCTCCTACGTCTTCTCCACATGTGGATGTCGCTCAAGGTCGATGTCGGTGCTCTGCTACACCTCACACAGAAAGATAAAGAATGATCAGATAAATGCACAACCCAGAATAATCAGAAATAAAAATCAAGTGAATCTATTGCATCTGTTGCCTCCCCGGCAACGGCGCCATTTGGTCGGGCATTTTTCAGTTGTAGAAATAATGTGTATCAGAAAAATATGTCGTCGCAACGTGTAAATCATAGTGGAAAATCCCAAACAAAAATATTTTAATAAAACTAACCAAGAAGAGTTAGGTCGTATCCACAGGGAGGAACAGATCAATAAAATCATGAATAATTTAGCCTTGTATTCGTCCAATCGAATGCAAGGTCCGTGCACAAATCTGATGCGAAACGAGATGAAAAGAAGGAAACATACAATAAATTAAGAATGCAGAGGGTATGTATGTGATTTTCCTTCCTTGAAATAACTTGCAATGGCATGTAGTGTAATTATATTTCATGACATTAGGCTTTCTTATATTTCATGACATTAGGCTTTCTCCTTTAGGTCAAGTGAGTGCTTTTGATAAGATTTTATGCAAGTATCAATTTCAACATATAAGAGTTTAATGAATGAGAGAAATAATGTAAACATTTAAAGGCATGCATGCAATTTGACTCAAATAATTTAAGTAATCAAATAAAGCAATAGTATTCCAAAATGGCATATTTGGTAAATTTAAATTGAACCCAAAATAGGAGATTACTTCCCCTTATCTTTGTGCGAAGAGGAGAGGATGGCAGGCCATGGGAAGCTCGGTGGAGGATGTCTGTGACGAGGGCATTCCGATGGCGGTGGTGGTGCTCCAAACGGTGGTCAGAATTGACACCGATGACGAGGAGGAGCGACGGCTATGTCGACTGCTCATAGGCAGGCGTGGATGCGGTTGGCGTGTCTGAGGTCGTGGCCGAGCTCATGAGGTTGAGGAGGGCTCAATGGAGGTGATGGCGTGGAGAACGATGGCATGTAAAGGTGGCTGCGTGGAGGGGGATCGGCGTTGATGTTGGGTTCCCTTTGGTCTATTGGAGAGGAAGAAGAACAAGAAGAAGATGGAGGCCACCTGCATGTAAGGAGGAGGGCTTGCTACTGCTGGCGATGGAGCATGTGAGGCAGGTGCCCGCAAGGGCGGTGGGCGTGTAAGGTTGGCATGCAAGGGGGCTGGCTCTTTGCGTGGTTGGTGTTCCCAAGGGCGCTATTGCGAGAGGATGTGAAGGAGGCTAGCCGTGCATGATGAGATAGTGCGCGCGACTCTATTGAAGAGAAGATAGCACAGCCTTGAGTCTGAGATGATTGAGGAAGGTGTTGTGCATGGCGTGTGTTGAAGGGACGGAGAGGCCGTGGAATGCAAGGTCGAAGAGTAGACGTCGAGGCCGCAGTAGGGTCACGGTTGTGTGGTGACGTGGTGGCTAGCGATGGTGGTCATGGCATAGGCCACACATTGTCAACATGTGACTTGCTGTGGGACAGAGATACGAGGAGGAGCGAGATGTGGTTGGTGGCTCACGGTGGTTGATGGAGGCACACGGTGGTGTTTTGTTGGGGAGTGGATGTCGATCTTTGTGATTGGCATGCCGTGGTTGCTTCAGTCGTGTTCGGTGGAGCGGGAGTGGCAAGGAGGAAGTTACGGTGTCGACGGAGGCTCACAGTTTGCTTGGGGCTGTGGTGGCTTACTGTGGTGATTACGAGACACGGTTGAGGATGAAGGCTCGCAGTGGTGAAAGGCACATGGTTAAGGTTGCCTACGAGGAGGAGAGGTGGAGAAGGAGGCTTCCTCCCTCTAGAGAGAATGATGATCTGGGTGTCCTAATGTCCCTGTTATATAAAGAGAAATGAGAGAGGGAGAGAGAGACAGAGAAGGAAAGAGTCAAAGAGAGAAAGAGATTCTTCACTATGTTTCCAAATAGGGAATAGAGAATTGAGGGAGAGAGATTCACGCGGGAAATATTTAAGCAAACTAAATAAGGAAATGTGCTTGAATAATTGAGAGGCATATAAGGATGCCTCTAAAATACATTTCCTTGCTATATTTTGCTAGAACAAAATCCCGCATATCTCAAATCAAGCTTTGATGTGATGCCCTTGCCTTTTAAAGTGAATAATCAATCTTTGCATACCAAGATTAATGCAATTAATAAATGAAATGATAAATCTAGTGTTCACATGATTTTCTCAATAGCATGCATGCTTTAAATTAATCTCTCATTCCAATAATATTGTACTTAAGCATTAAATTAGTCCACTAAAGTGGACCCATCATTGGGCGGCCCAGATGGCACCACGTGGCACCATTTAGGTCGTCCATCTTCTTTTTGTTGTAGAGGGGGCCACGGTGCTCAGATCGAGATGATTCCCACGATGTCGGACTGCAATCGTCACTCTAGATCTATCCATATGGTTGGATTTTTCATTCGAAGCTCGTAAGGATGTCTCATTGCCCCTTGGCCATTGATCTTCCTCAGGCAGCATAAGTTGCTACGAGATTCCAATCTAGATGATTTTGGAGGCATTAGACTCTGATTGTTAGCCTGACCATATCCGTATGGTTAGATCATCCATCTGAGCCCTGAAATAAATCTCCTTCCCTCCTAGCTTTAAAAAGGATGTAATTAACCTAAAATATACACAACTACTCTAAATGTAGGATGATGCATGCTATGCAATATTTATAACATGAAATGCAAATTGAAGCCTAGGAACATGCATGAATAGGCATTTTTCCTACTTAAATGTGTCTACATCATACCCTCATGCTTATCTTTTGCTAGTCTCTAGCAAAATTAAACTATATGCTATGTATAAAAATAGAATTAGGGCTCAACCGCTTAAAGCATTTGTTGTTTATTAACAAAAGGAAATTTTAAACTAAGATCCTAAACTACGAAAACGCAAGAGTACCTAGGTGTCTGCCAAAATGCAAATCGCCCAAGTCCTCACCTTATTTGAAAAGAGAAGATACAATTTTTTTTTTTTTTGCATTTGCTTCTTTTCTAATTTCTTTTGAACTTTTAGAGTTCGAGAGTTTCGGAATAACTTTAAACGGCTACTCGACCCACCCAAGACTCGAAAAGGACTCTAAGTGCTGAGCATCTTGTGAAAGGGTGATAGACTCACTAAGTGGCCATTAAAACGGACTTCAGGTTTCTACAACCGTAGGTGACCTAAAAAAATTCTACCTAAAGGTTTATCTTTCTGATCGGTAGCTTTGTCCCTACTTTTTTTTATATTTTTTATGTGGTAACGTAAGGGCAAATCCAGTGTATATCTCCCTGATTTTTTTCTACTTCCCCTCTTCTTGCTTAAGTGTTTTGGGAATTATTTGTGCATTTTTTTGAGCTGGGCTCTGGACAACTGGCCAATGGGCTGCTCCCTATGACCACTTACCAGCCTACTCATGTGGTGAAGTGTGATTTTATTTATTTTTTTATTTTCTCCTTTTTCTTTTGTTTCTTTTTCTTTTTTATATTTTTTTCTACTTTTTTTTCTTTTCTAAGTAGGTCGCTTCCTTGATCTAAGATTTGCCTAAAGGTAGTATAAAGAGAATGGTCATGTGGCTGGGCTCTGGACAACCGACTGATAAGCAATTACCACCGACAACTTGCCAGCCATACCACCCTAGACGATTCATTAGCTATCTAATTTCCGTAGAAACTATTGAAAGGTGAGTAACTGCAAACAGTGTGTAGATGCTTAGGCTTAAAGTCCCCTCAAATCAGAGGGTGGGTTGATAAGTCGTGTACTTGTCACCCTAATTTATTGACCAAATTAAAATGGAATTACTTGGCGAGAACTTGAGACTAAGTCCACATTCGAGTGAACACCAGGGCTAATTAAGCCTGAAGACCTGAAGAGTCTAAGTGTTTAGATCCTAAAGTATGAATTCCTAAGTTTGCCACTCCTAATGCCTAACTTTTCTTCTCTTAATTCTATTTTTTTTATTAATTAAATAACAGGAAATTACTGTTACAGCTGACAAAATGATTATTTCATAAGATATCCACCCCTCCATGATTAGCTAATGCAATGTCCTCATTGTTAAAATGAAAGCATGCAGGAGAGTAGAATTAGAAGAATAGCACCTTGTTTCCATGAGATTCAAGTCAACTCGAAATAGCCTTTACATGTGCTGAGTTTAGTTCCTTCAACTAGGCAATGTCTTCAATAAAAAATAACTAATCATTGAGGCTGCAATAACACAGTTTTTAGGCCCCTAGATATGGGCCTTGGAGAGTGAGAATGGGCTTGACAAAGAGATGATCGATGAAAGTGGTAAGCTAGTGGTGCAAGGAGAGCCCAAATGGTCTCCAATAGGAGTTTTGTTGAATTAGTAAAGAGGAGGTGTGGGTGGATATAGAAAGTGCAATGGTTGGGTGAACAAGGATGATGAGGGTTTTGTGATGTGTTAGGGGTTTGTGGGTACTCTAGAATACCTAACATTTCAAGAGTTTCTCCCTAAAGATCAATTTCATCCTCACAGTCAGGATGCTTAATCCAACCATCCTAGTCCTCATGATTCCCACCCAAAAGTTGAACCTTAAACTCTAAAAATTTAGGATGAGGACATTATTGGGTTTTAACTTGATCATGTGAATCATCCAACAAATTTCCAATTTCATGAATATCTTCCTCATCCCAGGTTGCCACAGTTTGTTGTATGTCTTTATTGTACTCAATTATCCCTGCAACTGTGTGATTTTTTTCCTGAGTTTGGGTTGAGTTGGCCCTTAAAAGGTTGTCTACGGTTTGTATGGCCATTACCTCCTCTATTCTTCCAAGCTCCTCCATCAAACCACACTTAATTTTATCCTTCTTTGTGACCTTAAAAATATTAAATTGATTTATTTTATTCCCAGAGGCCATTTCTATATTTCCCAATTCACAATCAATCCTTGCCTTGGCAGTAGCCAAGAAAGGTCTTCCCAAAATAATCAGGGTGTGGTTGAGCTATTTTGGTGCTTCCATGTCCAAGACCATGAAATCAGCAAGGTAATGCAAATCATTAACCTTGACTAAAACATCCTCTAAAAGACCCCTTGGTTTTGTAATGGATCTATCACCTAACTGCAAGGTTATGTTAGTGTGTTTCAGGTAGCCTAGACCCAGTTTCATATGTAGTGAGGTGGGGATCACATTAATGGATGCACCCAAGTTTAGGAGGGCCTGGTCAGAAGTAATGTTTCCTATTGTGCAGGAAATTAGTGGGGCTTTATGGTCCTGCTTCTTAGGAGGTAGCTTGTTTAAGATCAGTGTGCTTGTGTTATTAGACAAGATTACTCTCCTATTATTTTCAGATTCTACCCTACAGTTTTCTTTATATGAATTCAATAAACCTATGGCATATGCAGGGATTGATTCGATAGCCGCGAGAAGGAAAATGAATGTCAATTTGAAAGCCTGAAGTAAGGACATCCTTTCCTATAATTTCTCCTTTGACTTTTTCTATTTGCCCATACAACAACATACTCCCAAATTAGACTGTGATGTTTTGTTGATCACATTCTTAGTTGGGAGTCTAGAATTCTTACTACGAGACCTAATGGCGTTGACATGGGGTTGGGTAGGTCCCTTATGTCTACTACCACTACTCAAGGTGATGGTATTTGCAGTGGCAAAATGCTGTTGGTTAGTGCCTTGGGGACGGTTGGGCAAAATAGGAAGCTCCCAGTTGATCATGGTGGGGACTTGGTTCGCTCTAGGAGGGGCTGGGGTAGCCTGATAGATAGCATAAGCTTGAGCTTGCAGCTCCCCACCATTACCAACCTCTTGAGTCCCAGCTCATTGATTCTGTACATTCCTTGGGTTTGGTATATGTTGTGACGGTAGAGATCCAGGCTGTCGATTGTTTGCACTAAGTCTTTATTGCAAGGTGTCCAGTGAAGTTTTCATTTGTTGCATGAGCTGGAGCATTGACCTTTGCATTTCTACCATCTTCAGGTTTAAATCAGCTTGCATGGTGGGTTGTTGAGTATTCCACATGGACTAATTAACCTGATTCAGAGGCAACTGAGTATATACATGACCTTGACCCATTGGTTTTTTGCGACACATAATTGTTCGGTCGATATTGGGTCTGCTGCCCCTAATCTTTCCAACCAGGATTGTAGGAATTTGAGTAAGTGTTGGACCTAACATTCTCTTGCATAGCTTGAACATCCTCGTAAGATGACGATGAAGAAGGATCAGAAAAACTGGGATCAAAGACCCCAGTTTGGAACCCGTAAGGTTCCGAGAAGAGCTGACCCAAAGGTCGAGCCGACTCTAGTTGGTTCACAAACTCCCATCCCGTAGGAGCTTGTGAAGAATGGAATCCCAAGCCCTATGATTGAGTGGATCTAGGAAAATTAGAGTTTTCGAACATCCACTCTTCCATTTGTTTAGCAACCAGATCCACCTTATCTAATTAATTGCAAATCAATTCCATATCAAATGTATGATAATCTTGGACCTCATTGGCATTTGATCTAGTTTGTTGGGATTGGTTGAAGGTTTCCATGGAGGCATGGTTTAAAGAGTTTTTCTCATTTCCTCAAAAAAATCATACGTGCTATCTACATCTTTGTTGAGGAAATTGCCCCTGTAAGAAGCATCCATAAGATTACGAAGTTGATCATTCAACCTGTGATAAAAAATCTGCACAAGTTGCCATTTAGGCATCTCGTGGTGTGGACACTTCCGCAATAGATCCTGGAATCACTCCCAAGCCCCATGAAATGGTTCCCCCTGCCACTGCGCAAAAGTGGTAATTGCCTGTCGTAATGCATTGGTTCGCCATTTAGGAAGAATTTCTTCAAGAAGGCCGATTTCAAAGCTGTCCAGGTAGCAATCGGTCTTCCAATGGTACGATACCAATGTGCGGCCTTATCCCAGAGTGAATGGGGGAAAAGCCTCATGAGCATTTGTTCTTCATCCACATACCGCAATTTGGTTGGCTGAACTAGAGTGATCAGGTCCTCCAAATGTTGGAATGGGTCCTCCAGGCCAAGCCTGTGAAAGTATTTAATTAGACTCAAAACCTAAGGCGTGATCTCAACATCACCGGCGTGGATCACAACACTGGAATGATCCTCATAATTTGAAGTATCACAAAAATCCTTCAAGGGCCGAGTGCCCTGACCATTCATTCCTTGGAACCATTGCTACATTTGCTGCAATTCTTCCAACTACCTCTGAATCAGCTCCTGCTGGTTCGAGGGTGGGGGAGGTGGTTGTTGATCAGCCATGGGATCTACTTGGGTATAACTCAACCTTCGCCTCTGGGAATGGTCTATAGGTCCTTCCAAGTGAGGGCTCAATGAACTCCTTCCAAGCATACAATGGAAGAAAGTCGGAAGGACGGGAAAAAGGAGCCTTGCAGCACAAAAATGCAAGCCTATCCTTCGGTTAGGTAGCGTAAAGGTCTACAGACTCCCAGAATCTATTTTAAGATTATAGATGATTTACTCTACTTGTATCTAGTCAATCAAGCCAGTTAGAAGGAGGGGCTAGGGAGAAGGTTCTTCATTTGGCTTGCACCTCCAGCTCCTAGTGTACCCCCCAGCCGTGGTCATTTGACGCTACTCCCCTAGCTAGACATCAGATTGACTAGTACAAGCAGGTTAATCGTGAGCAGTCTCAATCTGGGCCCTAAAGAGTGAATCAGTCCTTAAGGCCAACGTCTAATCAATTTTAGTTAGGCTTGGGATATTTAGTGCTTTCATAATGTGATCGGCCCTTAATGGGTTGTGGCCTTAATGATTCATTGAAAATGTGTGTAGGAGCACAACCAAAAAGATTTTCAAGCAAGATTATTGATGATGAAGTGAGTTTTAGGGTTTGAATCTTGCATAGTAGCTTTTAAGGTTCAAATATTAGGTAGATTCAACCAAATTTCTAGGAGGCAAAACAAGTTTGAAATCACAAGTTCAATTGTTTTCCTTTACAAATCAAAAAGAAATATGGAGTGCCTGGCTTGACCTAAATATTGAATCCTATGGGGTAGTTGATCGGGAGTTTTTCTCTTACAAAAATAATGTCAGAAAAATATGTCGTCGCAGTGAAATCACGTGGTGGAAAAATCTCGAGCAAAATTATCAGTAAAACTAACCACAATTGGATTAGGTCGTATCCACAGGGAGGAATAGATCAATAGATTCAAGAATATAGAGGCATCATGTTCACAGAAACACTCACGAAATTAACTCAATGAATATGCAGCTCAGAGTGTAACCTTTAATTTCATAAGAATTTGAGGTCTTCTAATGCAAATTTTACATCACAAATCAAGCTCTCAAAAATATGTAAATGATGCATGTGTAGTGGCAGAGTATGTAATTTTTAGTTACATGTAAATCTGAATCCTATTTTAATTAGAATTGGTGTGCATAACAGGAGCCAATTAAGTATGAGAAGGAATAAGTATAATGTCACAATTTTACCATAATAATTTAACCAGCCAAATATTTGAATAGTATTCCGCAATAGCATTTTTGGTAAATTCTAGTAGAACCCAAAATAGAGGAAGTGCTTCTCCCTGCCGTGCGTGTTGAGGAGTCGATGGCGAGGGCTGAGGAGCTAGAGGAAGGTTGAGGTGGATGAGAACTTTGCGTCGGGGGTGGCAACCTGAAGAGAGATGCTCGTCATTCGGCAGCTGGAGAGGAGGTTAGCCGATGACATGGAACTCCACTGACGTACGTGTGGTCGATGTCGCAGTCGTGGATCAGGAGAAAGGTGTTGTGAGGTGTGGCGAGCAGAATGACGATGTTGTCAGTGAGTTTGGTGGCTCGAGTTGGCGGCTACATGTTGATGGCATTGGGTTCTTCTTCGGTGGGTGTAGTTGCAGCCGGTGGAGATGAAGAATAAGAAGAGGAGGAAGACTGTTGCGTGGATGGTGCGTCGCACACGAGGGGTGTGTGTGCAAGCATGCATGCACATGCTAGGAGGGTGCGTGTGGTGGGGCTACTATGCGAGGAGCGGCTGCTTCACGCACGGGCGTGGCTGTGTGTGATGAGGGGGCGTGCACAATGGGGCCACTGTTTGCTGGCAGGAGCGCGGTGAGGGGGAGCGAGCGCAGTCTGGCTAGTGAGTTGTGAGAGGGCCACAGTGCGCACGGCTTTCACGGTGCAGGCTCTGCTTCACGGTGGAGAGGAAGGGAGAGGATCCATCCAACCCCCAAAGGGAAAGAGATTCATTAACCTTTTCTAGATCCACAATGTTCGTCTCTCCCTTTGCATGCGCAACTGTTGGATTTGAACGTTGGCGGAGGGAGTGGCAATGGGATGTGAAAAATTATGGGCATACCCCCCTTCAAATGCTAATTATATTCATGTCCAGCCACCTATTATGCTTTTATTTTTTTCTCTCTGCATGCACATATCAAATAAGAAGTATAAATGTATGTATTAGAATGCAAAGCAAATAAATAATTATTCGTAAGCTAAGATTAATTACTACTTAGCTTAGGTCATTAAACTATAAGAAAATGTATTCCATATGTACTTAAGCAAAATAAATGTCCAATAAATTGGACTTATCAAATGCTCCCATGCCTAAGTTTTGCTAGTCCTGAGCAAAAGTGAAAATAATGGAAGTAATCTAGAGAATTCTTCTTTCTTTATTCAACAAATTTAGAGATCCTGACAAATGTGAAGTGATAATAATAATAGCCTAGGTAACGGATCGAAGTGAAAATAATAAACTTACATTTACATTTTGTACTTATCCATTGGTAAGTATTTCTTTCAGGATAGGCAATTACTTCCCTCGGGGATAAAGTAGAAGATAATCTGTAATTTGACCCTGACTTTTTAGCTTAGGCAGGAGATATCGAGTTGAATGGATTTGTATTTGGTGGCACACACTCATCTGGTGCTAGGCGTAATCTAGTACAACAGACTTTAGATCTCTAGACTATCAAACAAGTCAACTCAGAGAGAGGCTAAACAACTATGCTCTCTTGATGTTCCTTTGTGCTCACTCTTTCCCTTCTTTTCATTTTGAGATCACAAATCTTAGTAGATTTTGTAAATGTGCTCACTGTTTGGCGGCCTCACATGGTATTTACACTTTAATTAAAGTCCTAATAACCCTACAACTAAGTTAGAGGACCTAGAGGACCTTAGCCAATATTCGGGCGATTAGAGATACTGAAAAGTAGCCATGAGTCATATTGGTGCATCGAAATGGGTGTTTTTATTGTTGCCTCAAAAACACGGACACAAAAAGTGACATGAAGATAAAACTCCAAACTTAAACTCTTCTTTTTTTTTCTTTTTCTCTTTTTTCATATTTTTCTAAATATAAATGTTTGTTCTTTCCTTTTTTTCTTTTTTTGTTTATTATTATTACTATTATTATTCAACTACTAAGCAAAAAACAACACATACTTTTATTTATGAGGCATTATTAGGAATGATGATGGTCGAAGGAATATTGTGTGGCTTATTTGGTGGAAGTGCCTACTCTCGGCACCAGGAAAAGATGGATAGGACAATCGTATTTCTGACCTTTGACATTACTATCCTCCTTCAGCCAAGGACTCTATGAAGGACGGTCGTAACCATCCACCATAGTCAGAGTTTTATTAAGACTCAATCTCTGTGTATCTGCCTTATTTAGTGATTCTCAGGAATTCACACAATGCTTGCATGTAGGAACAGAGAGCAAAAACTATCCCTAACTCTAAGGAATCATTATCTAATTATCTAGAACTTAAGATTTCTTGCACTAGACTTAGCGCACCAGTAGTCTCTCTACTTCCTTTCCACAAATAATAGGTGGATCTAATAGAAGATAGTATGCTTGACTCCTTATTAAATGTCCAAAGGTTCAGTAGATTAAAAATGCTTATTAATTTTCTACAAAGATCCATTACCCGGTCTACGTGCAAGTGAATGTAACTATACTGGATGCTAAACTTAAGAAATAATTCAAAAAGAAAATCTTTCGTAACACCTCCTTGATAAATTTTCTGCTAGGGACTAACCAAGTGAGCTCAAGAAGATGAAAGATTTTTTTTTTTTGAATAATACAATATCTTGAATGTATGCAAATATTTATAAATGCTATAAACATCCTCAGGTTATACCCCCCATGCCTAAGATTGACAATGTCTTCATTGAAAAAATACAGACATAGAAAAATATCACCCGAGTAGGAGAGTGGGAGGAGCTAAGACTCCTCAAGCCGAAGTGCATCCAAAACCTGGTCATTTGAAAGAGTAATATAAGGTTTAAGTCGTTGGCCATTTACCTTAAAGCTCACAACAGAAGTAGGGTTCCGAATTTTTATAGCTCCATGAGGGAAGGTAATGATAACAACGTACGGCCCATCCCAGCGGGACTTGAGCTTTCCTGGAAATAATTTGAGTCTGGAATTGAAAAGCCAGACCCACTAGTTGGGCTCAAAAGTCTTCCTAATGATGTGCTTATCATGGAAGACCTTTGTACGTTGCTTGTAAGCTTGAGAAGTTTCCATAAGCTTCATTACGAAGCTCCTTAAGCTCACTTAACTCCAGCATACTTGCCTTTCCCGCTTTACCCAGATTTAAGTTAATGTTTTTAATAGCCCAATAGGCTTTGTGTTAGATTTCAATGGGAAGATGGCATGCCTTTCCGTAGACAAGACGGAAAGGAGACATGCCCAAGGAAGTCTTATACGTGGTTCTATAGGTCCAAAGAGCATCATTTAATTTTTTCGACCAATCCTTATGGTCGAGCCTGACAGTTTTTTCTAAAATTCATTTAATCTCATTATTAGACACTTCAACTTGTCCACTCGTTTGGGGATGGTAAGGTGTGGCTATCATGTGGTTAACTCCCAAATTTTGGGATAGTCTTGTGAAGTATACGTTTTTGAAGGGAGGTCCTCTATCACTTATGATCATCCTTGGGCACGCATAACAAGAAATGATATTAGCCTTAACAAAACCCTAGACCACGGAATGGTCATTGGTTTGCGTGGGTATGGCTTCTATCCATTTTGATACATAGTCCATAGCCACAAGGATGTACTCATATCCGAAGGACACAGGTGATGTGCAAACATCTGACTAACCTAAAATGTCTATTAATGCATATTCTTAGTGTCATATTAGCATCATACATTATAAATATTGCATAACATGCATAATCATGCATTTAGGTTAAGTTGTATAAATTGTATAGTAATTATCTCCTTTTATGGTCAGGGACACGATAAATTGTTAATCGAGGCTTCGAATCGAAGATCCAACCATACGGATATGATCAGGGCAACGATTTTAGCCCAACGACTCCAGGATTGCCTGATCAGACATCTGTAGCACCAGATAGAGACCGAGGAACCTGAAAGATCAAGGGCCAAGATGGTGCCAATCTGCACTTCAAATGACAAATCCAATTGCACGGATGGGCTCAGATTGATGATCACAGCCTAACTACGTGAAAATCGATCCAATTCGACACCCGTGGCACCGTCTACAACACATAGAAGATGGACAGCCAAGATAGCACCACGTGGAACCATCCTAACCGCCCAATCGGCCCTTAGGACCGCTGTTTCATCTCCAAAGGGTTTTCAACGTGTGATCTGGGTCGTTGGGTCTTGATCCAATGGCCACATGCATGCGTGCCTTAAATCCTCCCCGTGAAAAAGTCGTCACCGCAGTACAACGGTAGAGCGCGTTGCACGAGCGCACAATGTGTGTTCGAATCCGCACTCGCAGCGCGTGGGGGAATATTCCTGATTGTGTAATCGGCTGCAGATGGCACTGATCTCCCAATCAGGTGTACGTGGGATCAGACACTGCACCTCATGCCAGATCTGACGCGCGATCAGGCGATGCGAAGCTGAAGAGCAAGCATGGGTGAGGATCGATCTCGACTGTTCGATCTCATGATCAGACGGCTGACATCAATCCAAATGTGCACAGGCATTAGAACGTAGAAGAGGAGCAGGCATGCGTGGCGCGTGCACATCGGCCACGTTCAGGCCTTTAGTGACAGATAAATCTGTCATTAAAAGCCCTGAATTAATGTTTTTGAAATTAAAATGTCCAAAATGCCCCCACTCCTTGCAACTGTAAAAGGACACCCCAATGCTATGAATTTCTCATCCCTTCCTTCTCCTCTCTCCCTCTCCAAAGCTTAAGAGAAGCTTGTCTCACACCCGGGATACTCCTCAAGAGCTAAAACCAAGTTTTTTCCCCCATTTCGGAAGTGGATCTCGCGATGGTGATAACGTGCTGCCTCGTTCCCATTCTTCTAACTTCGTCCTTCTTCCTGCCTCATCCTTCATCTTCCAGGCATCGCCTCCATTCGACTCGTCCTCCAAGCATTCGTCGAGGAGGATAGCTTCTCTCACCCTTCTTTTTTAGCTTTCTAGAGTAGAATTTCTTGCTTTCTAGTTGTAACAGATTCCCACTTTCTAGTGTAATCATTTTCACTTTCTTAGTTGTAAAACAATATTCAAATATCAAGTGATTGTTCTCTCTCTCTTATTGTTTATATCGATTCCATTGTGAGTATTTCGCTTTTTAAACAAAAATACAAAAAAAATATAACTATGGATTTTGAGGTCGACGTAGCCTCCCTTTGTTCAACCTAGAACTTCCTTATGGATTTTTCGGTATAAATTTTATCTGTTGAATAGATTTCTTCACGGCTCAAACTACAATGGGTTTTCGAATCCAACTCCGAATGCATAGTTTTCTATATCAACATTTTGGCGCCTTGCCAGGGGGGAATGATTTTTCGATCTTCTTTTCACATTTCGCGCACTTTACTGTTTTCTAACCTGCTTTATCTCTTGTCTATTATTTTGTAGATATCTCGATTAGGGAATCGTCAAGCGGTAGATTGGAGTAAAGTGTAGTTGAAGACGACTGTAAGTGCTCCCCATTTTATGCCCTCCATAGATTTCATTTCACAACAATAATTCAAACTCCAATTAACCTTGGTGTTTGCATAAATCCTAGGATTAGTTTGGTTGCTTGGATTTCCACCCACATTTCACCCTTGCATATAAAAAAATCAAAAAGATATTTCTTGTGGGGTAATTCAACATACACACAACACACACCCACATTCAGGGCACATAACCTAATTGATTCTTATCTACTCAACCAGATTTTGATCTGTGGAACAAGTACACAAAATCAACACATAAAAGAGTAGAAATTAGTCTAGGTCAATTGCTTTGTGTGCCTAACTCAGTGGTGCAATTGTGGCCAATTGTTTGAGTTGTTTGGGCTACACCACTCAACCTAAAATCAACTCACGAAGTAGATTCCTCTTTGGGTTTTCAATTTAGGTCAATACCAGACACTCCACTTTATTTTTTATTTCAAAAGGAAAGTGATCTTCATCCGTGCTTGAAAACTTGTTTTGCCTCAAACTTGATTGAATTAAACCTAATTCTAAACCCTAAAAGCTACTTAAGCAAGATTTGAACCTTAAAATCTACTCACCACAAATAATCTTGCTTGAAAACTCTGGTTGTGCATGCACTCAGACATACTCAATTAATCATTAAGGGCACAACCCATTTTAAGGGCCCACGACATTTCATAAGCACTACAATCCTAGACATAAATAAAATAAAGTAGATGTTGGCCTTAGTGACTGATTCGCTCTTAGCGGTCTAGTTTGGGATTGTTTACGATTAACCTATTTGTACTGATCAATTTGATGTCTGGCTTGGGGAGTAGCATCAAACGACCGTGGCTGGGGGGTACACTAGGAACCGGAGGCACAAGCCGAAGGAAGAACCTTCTCCCCAGTCCCTCCTTTTAACTGGTTGGATTGAGAAGGCACAAGTAGAGTAAATCGTCTATAATCTTAAGGCGGGTTCTGAGAGTATGTAGATCCTTAGGCTACCCCACTTAAGGACATGCTTGTTTTGTTGTGCTGGGGGGTTCTTATACCCAGTCCTTCCGACCTTTTCCTAGTTTATGCTGGGAAGGAGGTCATTGAATCCCCGATTGGAAGGACCACTGGAGTATTCTAGGAGGTGTAGATTGGATTTTGGCCAAACTGATTCCATGGTTGATTAACAGCCTCCTCTGCCTCAGGATCCACAAGAGGTATTTCAAAGGCAGCTGAAACAAATGTAGAGAATGCAAGAATGGTTCCATAGAATGTAGGGCACTCAGCCTTGAAGGATTTTTACGATCCTTCAAATTACGGGGAATGTCTCGTCATCTAGATTCCTACCAGAGATGTAGAAATCAGGCCCCAGGTGTTAAGCCTGATCATACACTTCCATGGGCTTGGCTATGAAGACCCATTTCAACACATGGAGGACTTGACCAATTTGGTCTAGACCACCAAGGCACGAAACATGAATGAGGAGCAAATGATCATGAGGCTCTTCCCCCACTCTTTTAGGGATAAAGCTGCTCATTGGTATAGGACTATAGGAAGGACAATTGCAACTTGGAATGATTTGAAATCGGCTTTCCTGAAGAAATTCTTCCTAGTCAAATGTACCAATGCCTTGAGACAAGCAATTACTACCTTCACCCAGTTGCCTGGGAGAGATTCAAGGACTTATTGTGGAGGTGTCCATACCATGAGGTGTCAAAATGGCAACTCGTGCAGATCTTCTACCACGGGTTGACTGAGCAACTCAGAAATCACGTGGACGCTTCTTGCGGAGGCAATTTCCTCAACAAAGACGCAGATAGTGTGCACGATTTGTTTGAGGAGATGAGCAAGAATTTGATCAATCATGCCTCCATGGATACTTTTAACCCGTCCCAACAGCCCAGATTGAATGTTAATAAAGTCCACGACTCTCATTCATTCGATATGAAATTGATTTGTAATAAACTTAATAAGGTGGACTTAGTTACTACGAGAATGGAGGAGTGGATGGCTGGAAACTCAATGAACAACTCTCGATCCACTCAATCTCAAAATTCAAAATTCCATTCATCGTGAGCTCCTTCTAGACGAGAGTTTGTGAATCAACTTGATGCGGGTCAACCTATGAGTCAGCATTATTTGGAACCCCACAGGTTCCAAACTGGGGCCTTTGATCCCAGTTTCTTAGATCCCTTCCTTTCTTTCTCTCCATCCTCACCCTACAAGGATGTTTATGCTGTATAGGAGAATGTTAGGTCCAACCCTTATTCCAATGCTTACAATCAAGGTTGGAGGAACCACCCTAACTTCTCCTGGAAAAACCTGAGGCAGTAGACCCAATTCTGACCCAGCAACTATACTCTGCACCGACCAATGGGTCAGGGTCACATTTACAATCAGCTGCCCCTGAATCAGGTCAATTAGCCAGCTTGGAATGCCCGTCAACCTGTAGGGTAGGCTGATTTGAACCGACAAATGGTAGAGATGCAAGGACCTATGCTCCAGCTCATGCAGCAAATGGAAACCTCACTAGACAACTTGAAAAATGGGTTCATTGCTAATTCTCATCAACTCGGATCTCTACCATCTCAGCCTGTACCCAACCCAATTAATATCCAGAATCCGGGCAATCAAGCCCATGGGTATGGGAATCAGAGGACCCACACGCACATGCTCAGGTGGTTGAGAAGGGTCCTTTCTCTTGTTCTTCTTCCTTAAATCAATAGTTCTTGGCTAATGAAGCCCCTCCAATCTTTCCTAACTTTCCCTAAGACCCAAACCTATATGCATCTTCTAATTTGTTACCTTGGGGAGTGGTAAACAAACTCAGTATCCACAACCACACTATTCTGATTTACCCAATCCTGAAGAGCCTGAGGAGAGGAAGGAGAACTCTGGAGAACTAATAAAGGCTCAAGAACCTGATTCTAAAGATCCAACTCATGTTCCTCTTCCTGAGGCCTTGATTAGATCAAGGAAGAATAACTCTATTGATAGTAATGAGGAGCTTCTAAATATTTTCAAGAATGTCAAGATCAATATCCTGCTCCTCGACACTATCAAACATATACTAGCTTACGCAAAATTTTTAAAAGATTTATGTACGCAGAAGCGTAAGTCGAGAGAATCTATTCCGAGGAAGGTGGTACTCTCCGAGTAGGTTAGTTCTACTATATTGCACCACCTCCCTCAGAAAAAGAGAGATCCAGGTGCTCCTTTGATTTCTTGTGTCATCGTAGATTACACCTTTAATAGGGCACTGCTGGATCTGGGTGCATCCATTAACCTAATTCCAACTTCTCTTTATGAGAAATTCGGATTAGGTGAACTTTGGCTGACTTTAGTAACGCTGTAGTTAGCTGACCATTCGGTCACAAATCCGCGAGGTGTTACTGATGATGTTATTGTCAAGGTTAAGGATTTCTATTTTCTTCTAGATTTCCTTTTCTTGACATGGATGTACCTGAAAATCTGAGGAACACACCCATCATTCTGGGGCGTCCGTTCCTGGCTATCGCCAAGGCCAACATTAACTATGAGAGCGGTAGCATGGAAATTGCCTTTGGGGATTAAAGAATTAAATTGGATATTTTTAAGGCGATTAACAAATTCGAGGATTGTGGATTTATTAAGGAACTTGAGGACGATAATGTGAATATTGAAACTTGTATGGGGGTTTATGCATTTGAAAGTTCCTCCACTGATGATGATTTGGACCCGCAACCCTCTATGGCAAACCCACCTCCTTCTGAAGAGGTTGCTGATTTTGTTCACTCTCAACCTCTTCCTCTTGATGTGTCTTTATCAGCATCTTCCTTACCTTCAATCATCAACCCGCACCAGCTTGAACTGAAACCATTGCCTGAGAATCTAAAATATCAGTTTTTATAACCACATAAGATGCTCCCCGTGATTATTGATGACGAAATACGCATGATTTGTAAAAGTGGGTTTTTAACGTCGTTGTAACATGCGAATTCGCATACGCTTTTAAATTTATAAACCTAGATAGGGGAGTATCTAGGGTTGTCCAAGGAGGAAAAAATTGTAATTCAATTCTCTTGCTAAAAACACATCTCAACTTTCTTTTTGGTATTTGAAATATGTAATTTTTTTTGTTTTGAAAAGACGAGGGCAAAATGCGAATTGTAGCGGAAAGTACTAACACCTATAATTGCTTAACTAAAAATTAAAAGATAGATATATCTTCTTCCTAAGCTCACTTTAGGAAAGTGGAGGCCTAGAGTAATTAGGAAGAAGAGGTGAAACAAGTGCTAGAACCAAAACAACAATTGCAATAGAAAGTAAAAGAAGGCAATTTGATTGACTAGAATTTGTGTTCTTTTTCCAAGACAAGTAGAGGAATGCTTCTACTAGAAATAAAAAAATATAAAAGCAATGAAAGAAGCACAAATCCTCTTGGAAAAATTGGTGGAGAAGGGAGTCTTCTTGCTCCAAGCCTAGCTGCTCCTTGGCTTGAAAAGAGGGCCTCCTTCTTCTCCTTCCTTGAGAGCTCCTCCAAGGTGGAAGCTACCACCTTCAATGCTCTCCTCCAAGGGGTGGGCGTGCACCACCTTCAAAAGCTCCTCCAAGGTGGTGTGGACCATCTTCAAGATCTCCCCCAAAGATCTTCCTTGCCTGGCTTCTCCTTTGGCTGGCGTGACTCAAGAGAGAACGGAGGAGGGGAAGGAACCAAGGGGATAGAATATCCCCTTAGTCTTCTTCTTCTTCTTCTTCTCTCTTGGGCGTGGGTTTCTAGGTAGCATATGAGAGTGTATTTGCTAGCCAAGGATGGGTTGAATGGTGGTAGGTAGTGGTCTTTTTATAGGGTAGGGTGAGGGGTTAAGGTGCCTCTTGAAATGGAGGGCTAAGATGGTTGGATGGAGGTGGTTAGATGATCCTAGGGTTAAGGATGGTTGGCGCCACCTTAGGGGTGCTAGGGGGGTAGTTAGGGTTGGTCAAGAGGCACCTAAAAGTGGCGCCAACCATGGAAATGTGCCATGGGTTGGCGCCAACTTTAAGGCTTCTGGAAGGTGAGGTTATGTGGAGGGTGGAGATGGGTTTAAGGGGAGATGTGTGGTGGAGATGAAGGGGATTTTTGGAGGGAAAAGTGGCACCATCAAGGGGGTAGTTAGGGTGGTTTTGGCACCACTTTTAGGTGTCTTTTGGAGGTGGTGAGTAGGCCAGGTTGGCGCCAAGTAGGTGGAGCTTAGGTGGAGCTAGTAGGTGGAGTTGTTAGGTAGGGTTTTTGGGTGGTACAAGCCAAGGAAGTTGGAGCATAGCTAAGCTAAGCTAAGCTAAGCTACGCTAGCTTAGCTAATGGAGTTGAGCTATGCTGAATCCCCAGGAGCTGGACTTGAGCTTCCTGAGCTGGGATGAGTTCTTCTTCAGCTGGCTGGAGTTGAATGGAGCTGGATGTAGCTGGATCTAAGCTGGGGTGAACTCCCGCCAACTCAGCTGAGCTAGCTAGAGCTCCATGTGGACTAGTGGGAGCTGAGATGAGCAAGACTCAGCTAAGTTGAGCTGGATCTGAGCTGACTTGAGCTAGGGTTAGCTAAGATGAACTCTCTTGAGCTGCCATTCAGCTGAGATTAGCTAAATGGAGCTGGGATGAGCTAACCTTAGTTCAAGTGAGCTAGGTTCCAGCTGTGGTGAGCTAGATTAAGCTGAGTTCCAACTAGTCTGAACTCCTTCCTCACCAATTTCCTTCTTGAGTGCTAGGGTTTTAGGGATCTACATATCTGTTCATCCCTAACACTCACAAAAACATATTAAAATAACAAAAGAAAATGCAATGCATGCCTAACCTAGTGAATGCCTAAATGCAGCCCAGAAACCTGTTTGCGGAGTAAAATCTTAAGAGCTAGATTTGTTTTAATGCATAAGAATGATGATAAACTGGAGTTTATCAATTATCAGTGCTAAATTAACAAAGGAGTAGGAGATTAAACTGATTAAGGTCCTAAAGGAACACAAGGAGGCAAGTGGTTGGACCATTGATGACCTTTGGGGGATCGAGGCATCTTACTGCAATCACATAATATTTTGGAAGATGAATCCCGCCCTTCTCGCCAGATGCAAAGGAGATTAAACCCAAATATGCGAGAAGTGTTCAAGAAGGAGATTATCAAGTGGCTTGATGCAGGAATCATTTATCCGATCTCTGATAGTCCTTGGGTAAGTCCCGTGTGAATTGTTCACAAGAAAGCTAGGATTACCATTGTGACTAACAAGAAAGGTGAATCTGTTACAACTCGTTCAGCTTATTCTTGGAGAGTTTGTATTGATTACGGGAAGCTAAACACAGCCATGAAAAAGGATCATTTCCCTTTGCCTTTATTGATCAAATCCTTAAAAGACTAGCTGGCAGAAGTACTTCTGTTTCCTTGATGGCTACTAGGGATACAACCAAGTCCCCATCCATCCTGAGGATCAAGAAAAATAGACTTTCACCTATCCCTATGAAACCTTTGCTTTTCGTAGGATGCCATTCGACTTACGCAATGCACTTGCAACTTTTCAAAGGTGTATGCTGGCCATATTCTCTGACATGGTGGGAGAGTTTATGGAAGTCTTCATGGACGATTTCTTTATTTTTGGAGAATCGTTTGACTCTTGTCTAGATAATCTTGAAATGATTCTTAAACGATGCATCAAAACAAGACTAGTCCGTAGCTGGGAAAAGAGTCATTTCATGACACAAGAAGGCATTGCCTTGGGTCATGTAATCTCTAAATGGGGAATTGAAGTGGAGAAAGCTAAGGTTGATGCTATCACTAAACTTCCTCCTCCCACTTCTATCAAACAAATTCGATCATTTCTTGGTCATGTGGGATTCTATAGGAGATTCATCAAGGACTTTTCGAAGGTTGCTCGTCCTTTGAGCAATCTTGTCGGCAAAGAAATGTCGTTTGATTTTAACGAATCATGCCGTAAGGCATTTGATTTTCTTAAAACGATAGTCACTTGTGCTCCAGTGTTGCAACCACCGATTTGGATAGCCCCATTTGAGATCATGACCAACCCTTCTGATTATGTGGTCGGGGCTATTTTGGGTTAGAAGATTGACAGGAAGCCCTCTGTCATCTACTATGGTAGTAAAACTCTAGACGACTCTCAGAGGAATTACACTATCACTGAAAAGGAATTACCAGCTATAGTATTTGCTTTGGAGAAATTTAGGGCTTATCTCTTAAGGTCTTATGTCATCATATATACCGACCACTCGACCTTGAGACATCTCCAGGCCAAAAAGGATGCCAAACCCCAGCTTATTCGATGGATTCTTCTACTTCAAGAATTTGATCTTGAAATCAAGGATAAATCCGGGGTACAGAATGTGGTGGTGGATCATCTGTTGAGACTTCTGAGTGATTCTTCTTGTTCGGATATTCTGATTGCTGATACTTTTCTAGACGAGACCATCCTTACAAATTAAGGTGTCCAAACCCCATGGTTTGCTGACATCGCTAATTATTTGGCCGTTGGTAAAATCCCCCAGGATTGGACCAAGCAACATCAGGATAGACTCAAATCTAAGGCCAAATATTACTTTTTGGGAGGACCCTGAACTGTACCGCATCGGCTCTGATTAGATTATTTGCCGATGTATTCCAGAGAACTAATTCAAGAGTATATTAAAGTTCTGCCATGCATCTGTGTGTGGTGGACACTTCTTCGGGAAAAAGACGGCTGCAAAAATTTTGCAATCTAGATTCTATTGGTCATCTTTATTCAAGGGTGCTCAGGATTTCTCAAGTTCATGTTCCCGATGTCAGGCACTTGGGAGCATAACTAAGAGAGCTATGATGCCTCTAAACCAGATTCTTCCCGTCGACGTCTTCGACGTTTGGGGCATCGATTTCATTGGACCCTTCCTCCTTTCATTTGGACATCAGTACATTCTTATCACTGTTGATTACGTGTCCAAGTGGATCGAGGCTATTCCCACCCGAACCAATGACCACAAGGTGGTCATTGATTTTGTTAAGAAGAACATCTTCAGCCGGTTCGGGATTCCGAGGGTCATCATCAGTGATGATGGCACTCATTTCACTAATGCCCAATTCCATAATTTGCTGCCAAAATATGGGGTTAATCATAGAATCTCCACACCTTACCATCCCCAGACAAATTGACAGGTTGAGATCTCTAATCGGGAGATCAGGAATATTCTGCAGAAAATGGTTAGGCCTAATCGCAAAGATTGGACTCAAAAGCTTGAGAACGCTATTTGGGCCTACTATACGGCATATAAAATGCCCATCAGCATGTCTCCATTTCGTTTGGTGTATGGAAAGGCATGACATTTACCCATAGAAATTGAACATAGGGCATTCTGGGCAATCAAACAGTGCAATCTAGATCTGAGTTTAGCCATGAAGATCAGGAAACTCCAACTATCTGATTTGGAGTCGCTTAGAAATGATGCATATGAGAATGCCAAGATTTATAAGGCTCGGACCAAAGCTCTTCATGACCAATTGATTTCCCACAAGAGCTTTGAGCTGATCCAGAAAGCCTAGCTCTTTGATTCTCGACTTAAGCTCTTTCCCGGCAAACTTAGGTCAAAATGGAATGGCCCGTTCATTATCGATCAGATATTTCCAAATGGGGTTGTTCAGATCTCTGACCCGAAGATGAGTAATTCATTCAAAGTATGATGTAAACACATTTGCACTACTTAAAATGTCTATTTTTTCATGTTCTTAAGCATAGGATTGCATTTCATGATATAAATATTGCATAACATGCATCATTTGCATTTAGACTAGTTTGAATAAAATGGAGGTTAATTGTCTCCTTTTATGTGCTTGGACAGGGCAAACATTTTATCGGGGGCTCGAATCAAAGATCCGACAGTATGAATGTGATCAGGGCAACGATTGGAGTTCAACGACTCCAAGATCACCCTAATCTGACATCCGTAGCATCAGATAGTGACCGGGGAACCCTAGAAGATCAAGGGCTAGGATGGTGAAAATCCGCACTTCAGATGATAAATCTGACCGCATGGAAGAATTTGGATCGACGATTGCAGCCCAACGAAGCAAAAAACAAGTCAATTCGACATCCGTGGCACCATCTAACACTTCCAGAAGATGGATGGCCAAGATGGCACCACGTGGCGCCATCTCGGCCGCCCAAATGGCCGCACACATTCTACGAATGTCTCGCACCCCGCTCGTTCTCCACCGTTGGATCAAGATCCAACGGCTGTGGATGCGGCGGGCTAATTCATCCGCGCGACCATTTCGAAGGCGTTGCGCAGCGATGACGCAGCCGCAGGCGAAGCGGAGGTCGCGGGATCGAGTCCCACGAGCCTCAAATCTGGCGCAAGCGAGCAATGTGTGGAGCATCAGATTGTGGTCCAACGGTTGCGCGCGCCCAATAGCGTCGACGCACGATTGGACGCGCAGCGTGGACGCGCAATCACACGCGGGCGGGCGCGCAGCGTAGTGGATGAAGATGCGTTTTAAGTCATCCGATCTCGCGATCGGACGACTGAGACTCAGCGTGCGTGCGATGGCGTTGAGCGCGCAGGCAGCTGAAGCGGCATGCGTGGGCAGGGAAGCTACGCCCACGTCGAGGCTTTAGTGATGGATTTATCTGTCACTAAAGATCCCTCATTTATTGTTTTGAAGTTGTAATGTCCATTTTGCCCCCACTCCTTGCAACTATAAAAGGAGACCCCCTCCCTACGAAATTTTCATCCCTTCCTTCTCTTCTCTACCCCTCCAAAGCTCAAGAGAAGCTTGTCCCACACCCGGGATGCTCCTCGCGAGATAAGGTCTAAATTTTCGTTCCCCTTCGGAAGTGGATCCCGCGATGACGACGGCGTGCTGCTTTGTTCCCATTCTTCTGCTTCGTCCTCCTTCATCCTACTTCGTTCTCCTTCGTCCAGGCGTCGTCCCATCCGGCTCGTCCTCCAAGCAATCGTCGAGGAGGATAACTTCTCTCTCCCATTCTTATTTACAGCTTTTCTAGTGTAGAATTTTCCTGCTTTATAGTGCAATTGATTTTCCACTTCCTAGTATAACTTTTATTTAGTTTGATTATATAAACAGTTGAAATATTGAATGCATGTTCTCTTTCTCTCTCTCTCTCTCTTTTAGTCTAATAGCTCCATTGTAATTATATCGCCTTGCTTATCAAAAATCCTAAAAAAATATAATTGCGAATATAGATCAACGTAGCCTCCCTATGTTCGACCCAGAATTCATTTCAGTATAAATTTTATTTGTTGAACACGAATTCTTCGCTCTCGAACTACAACGACAGGTTTTCCAAAACTGAACACGTTAGCGTAGCGTTCGTAAACGTTCAACATTTTGGCGCCATTGCCGGGGAGGGAACGATTTCCGATCTTTTCTTCGCATTTCTTGCACTTTATGTTATTTTCTAACTAGCTTTCTCTTGTGCCTATTGTGTTGCAGAGACTTCCATCAAGGAATCAACAAGCAGTAGACTAGAGTAAAGTGCAATTGAAGACAACTGTAAGTGTTCCCCCATTCTTACCCCCTCCATAGATTTCATTCGCCACATTAAATCCAAATCCCAATTAACCTAGGTGTTTGCATAATTCCTAGGAATAGTTTGGTTGTTTGGATTTTCACTCACAT
This sequence comes from Thalassia testudinum, assembly GCA_037157565.1. NCBI lineage: Eukaryota > Viridiplantae > Streptophyta > Magnoliopsida > Alismatales > Hydrocharitaceae > Thalassia > Thalassia testudinum. The sequence continues at coordinate 76,387,890 of JAZHRO010000073.1, read as the reverse complement.
TCATTCCACCCTCATTCATAAAAAAATAATAAAAAGATAATCTTGTGGGGTAATTTCCAACAAACACAGAACACACACCCACATTCAAGGCACTTGATCAACTTGATTTATTTTCTACTCAACCGGGTTCTGATCTGTGGAACTAGTACACACAAAGCAACATATAACAGAGTAGAAATTATTCTAGGTTAACCATTTTTGAGTGCGTAACTTAGTGGTGCATTTGTGGCCAATTGTTTGAGTTGTTTGGGCCGCACCACTTTATTTAAAACCAACTCATCAAGTAGCTCCTCCTTAGGGTTTTCACTCTAGGTATATTCCAGGCACTCCACTTTCTTTCTGATTTTAAAGGAAAACAATCTTCACCCGTGTTTTACAACTTGGTTTGCCTAGAAACTTGATTGCAATTCACCTAATTTGAAACCCTAAAAGCTACTTAAGCAAGATTTGAACATTAAAATTCACGCATTATCAATAATCTTGCTTGAAAACCCTGGTTGTGCACGCACTTACGCAAATCTCAATCAATCATTAAGGGCACAACCCATTGTAAGGGCCCATCACATTCCATAAGCACCACAATCCCAGGCCTTAATAAAATTTAGACGTTGGCCTTAAGGTTTGATTCGCTCTTCAAGGCCTAGTTTGAGATTGTTTTTGATTAACCTACTTGTACTAATTAATCTGATGTTTAGCTAGGGGTGTAGCGTCAAACGACTGCGGCTGGGGGGTACACTAGGAATCGAAGGCGAAAGCCAAAGGAAGAACCTTCTCCCCAGTCCCTCCTTCTAACTGGTTGGATTAAACAGATGCAAGTAGAGTAAATCACTTATAGTCTTAAGGCTGGTTTTGGGAGTCAGTAGATCCTTAGACTACCCCACTTAAGGACAGCCTTGTTTTGTTGTGCTGCAGGGTCCCTATCCCGAGTCCTTCCGACCTTCTCCTAGTTTATGCTCAGAAGACGGTCATTGAATCCCCGATTGGAAGGACCGTTATAACATTCTAGGAGGCGCAAGTTAGATTTTGGTCAATTTGATCCCATGGCCGAACAACAGCCTCCTCTGCTTGAAAATCCACAGGAAGAATTTCGAAGGCAGCTGGAACAAATGCAGAGAATGCAAGAATGGTTCCAGAGAATGCAGGGTGCTCAGCCCTTGAAGGATTTTTATGATCCTTCAAATTACGGGGAACGTCCCGGCGTCCAGATTCTAGCCGGTGACATAGAAATCAAGCCCCAGGTGTTAAGCCTGATTAAACATTATCATGGGCTTGGCTCCGAAGATCCGTTTTAGCACTTGGAAGATTTGACCACTTTGGTCCAGACCACCAAGGCTCGAAACGTTAACGAGGAGCAAATGATCATGAGGCTCTTCCCCCACTCTCTTAGGGCTAGAGCCGCACATTGGTATAGGACAATAGGAAGACCAATTACAACTTGGAATGAGTTGAAATCAGCCTTTTTGAAGAAATTCTTCCCAGTCGGTCATACCAATGCTTTGAGATGGGCAATCACTACCTTTACTCAGCGGTCGGGGGAGCAGTTTCATGTGGCCTGGGAGCGATTCCAAGACTTATTGCGAAGGTGTCCACACCACGAGGTGCCGAAATGGCAACTCGTGCAGATCTTCTATCATGGGTTGAATGAGCAACTCAGAAACCATGTGGATGCTTCTTGCGGAGGCAATTTCCCCAATAAAGATGCAGATAGTGCACATGATTTATTTGAGGAAATGAGTGAGAATTCAATTAATCATGCCTCCATGGATACTTTTAACTGGTCCCAGTAACCCAGATCAAATGTCAATGAAGTTCATGACTCTCATTCATTTGATATGGAATTGATTTGTAATAAACTTGATAAAGTGGACTTGGTTGCTAAAAGAATGGAAGAGTGAATGGCTGGCAATTCTATGAACAACTCTTAATCCACTCAATCCCAAAATTCGGGATTCCATTTCTCACGAGCTCCTTCTGGACGGGAGTTCGTGAATCAACTCGATATGACTCAACCTATGAGTCAGCATTTTTCAGAACCCCATGGGTTCCCAACTGGGGCCTTTGATTCCAGTTTTTCTGATCCTTCCCTTTCTTTCTCTCCATCCTCACCCTATGAGAATGTTTGTGTTGTACAAGAGAATGTTAGATCCAACCCGTACTCGAATGTCTATAATCCAGGTTGGAGAAACCACCCTAACTTCTCTTGGAAAAATCCAGGGCAACAGACCTAATTCCGACCAGGCAACTATGCTCCGCAACGACCAATGGGTCAGGGTCAAGTATATACTCAGTTGCCTCCAAATCAGGTCAATTAGCCAGCTTAAAATGCCGGTCAACCCACAGGGCAGGCTGATTTGAATCGTCAAATGGTAGAGATGCAAGGATCTATGCTCTAGCTCATGCAGCAAATGAAAAACTCGCTGGACAACTTGCAATCCGGGTTCATTGCTAACTCTCGTCAACCCGGATCTCTACCATCCCAACCCGTACCCAACCCGCAAAACATTATGAATTCGGGCAATCAAGCCCAAGGGTACGGAAATCAGAGGGACCCGCACGCACATGCTCAGGTGGTTGAGCAGGGTTCCTCGCCTTCTTCTGCAAATCAACAATTCATGGTCAATCAAGCCCCTCCAATCTTTCCTAATCCTCCCCAAGACCCAAATTCTTACACTTCTGCAAATTCTGTAACTTTAAGGAGTGGTAAGAAGACTTAGGATCCATAACCACACTATTCTAATCTTTTGAATCCTGAAGAATCTGAGGAGAGAGAGGAGAATTCTAGAGGAGAAATCAAGGCTCAGGAACCTGATTCCAAAGATCTGACTCATGTTCCTTTTCCCGAAGCCTTAACCAAAGCAAAGAAGAAGAAGTTTGTTGATAGTAATGAGGAGCTTCTGAATTTATTTAAGAATGTTGAGATCAATATCCCACTCCTTGATGCTATCAAACACATACTGGCTTACGCAAAATTTTTAAAGGAATTTTGTACACAAAAGCGTAAGTCGAGAGAATCTGTTCCGAGGAAGGTGGTACTCTCAGAGCAGGCTAGTTTTGTTATCCTGCACTACCTCCCTCAGAAAAAGAGAGATCCTGGTGCTCCTTTGATTTCTTGCGTTATCGGAGATTACACGTTTGATAGAGCACTTTTGGATCTTGGTGCATCCATCAACCTAATTCCGACTTCTCTTTATGAGAAGTTTGGGTTAGGTGAACTTCGGCCAACTTCAGTAATGCTACAGTTAGCAGACCGTTCAGTCACAAACCCGTGAGGCGTTATTGAAGATGTTATAGTTAAGGTCAAGGATTTCTATTTTCCTGTAGATTTCCCTGTCCTTGACATGGATATACCACATAATCTGAGGAACACGCCCATCATTCTGGGGCGTCCGTTCCTAGCTACCACAAAAGCCAACATTAATTGTGAAAGCGGTAGCATGGAAATCGCCTTTGGGGACCAACGAATGAAATTGGATATTTTTAAGGCGACCAATAAATTTGAGGATTGTGGATTTATTGAGGAACTTGATGAGGATAATGTTAATATTGAAACTTGTCCGACAGTTTCTTCAATTGAAAGTTCCTCTTTGGTTGATGAATTTGACCTACAACCCTCTGACCTGACATCTTCGGAAGAAGTTACTAATTTAGTTCACTCAAAACCTCTTCCTCTTGTTGAAACTTCAGCATCTACCCTACCATCAATCATTACCCCACCCCAGCTTGAATTGAAATCATTGCCCGAGAATTTAAAATATCAATTTTTAGGACCGCAGAATACGCTCCCTGTGTTATTAGTGCTAAATTGACAAAGGAGTAAGAGATTAAATTGATTAAGGTCCAAAAGGAGCATAAGGAGGCAATTGGTTGGACCATTCATGACCTCAGGGGGATCGAGCCATCTTACTGTAATCATAGAATATTTTTGGAAGATGGATCCTGCCCTTCTCGCCAGATGCAAAGGAGATTGAATCCAAATATGCGAGAAGTGATCAAAAAGGAAATCATCAAGTGGCTCGATGCAGGAACTATTTATCCAATCTCTGACAGCCCCTGGGTAAGTCCCATTCAGATTGTTCCAAAGAAAGCCGGGATTACTGTTGTGACTAATGAGAGAGGAGAATCTGTCACAACTCATTCAGCTTCCTCTTGGAGAGTTTGTATTGATTGCAGGAAGCTGAACACAGCCACTAAAAAGGATCATTTTCCCCTGCCCTTCGTTGATGAAATCTTGGAAAAATTAGCTGGGCAGAAGTATTTCTGTTTTCTTGATGGATACTCGGGATACAACCAAGTTCCTTTCCATCCCGAGGATCAGGAAAAAACTACTTTCACCTGTCCCTACGGAACCTTTGCTTTTCGTAGGATGCCTTTCGGGTTATGCAATGCACCTACGACTTTTCAAAGGTGTATGCTAGCCATATTTTTCGACATGGTGGGAGAGTTTATGGAAGTCTTCATGGATGATTTCTCTGTTTTCGGAGAATCATTTGACTCTTGTTTGGCTAATTTGGAAATGATTCTTAAGCGATGTATCAAGACACGACTGGTCCTTAGCTGGGAAAAGAGTCATTTCATGACACAAGCGGGCATCGTTTTGGGTCATGTAATCTCTGAACAGGGAATTGAAGTAGACAAAGCTAAGGTTGATGCTATCGCTAAACTTCCTCCTCCCACATCTGTTAAACAAATTAGATCATTTCTTGGCCATGTGGGATTTTATCGAAGATTCATCAAGGATTTCTCGAAGGTTGCTCATCCTTTGAGCAATCTTCTTGCCAAAGAAACATTGTTTGTTTTTGATGAATCATGCCGAAAGGCATTTGATTTCCCAAAAACGGCAGTCACCCGTGCTCCAATTTTGCAACCACCAATTTGGACAACCCCATTCGAGATCATGACAGATGCTTCTGATTACGCAGTCAGGGTTATCCTGGGTCAGAAAATTGACCGAAAGCCCTCTGTCATTTACTACGCTAATAAAACTCTAGATGAAGCCCAGAGGAATTACACTGTTACTGAAAAGTAATTACTAGCTGTAGTATTTGCGTTGGAAAAATTTAGGGCTTATCCCTTGGGGTCTCATGTTATTGTTTATACCGACCACTCGGCCTTGAGACATCTCTTGGCTAAAAAGGATGCTAAACCACAGCTTATTCGTTGGATTCTTCTTCTTCAAGAATTTGATCTTGAAATCAAGGATAAAGCTGGGGTACAAAATGTGGTAGCGAATCATTTGTCGAGACTCATAGGTGATTCTTCTTGTCCGGACATTCCGATTACTGACACTTTTCTGGACGAAACCATTCTTATAGTTTTAGGTGTCCACACCCGATGGTTTGCTGACATTGTTAACTATTTGGCCGTTGGTCAAATCCCCCAGGATTGGACCAAGCGACAACGGGATAGACTCAAATCTGAGGCCAAATGCTACTTTTGGGAGGACCCTGAACTGTATCGCATTGGCTCTGATCAGATTATTCGCCGATGCATACCAGAGAATGAATTCAACAGTATACTCGAGTTCTGCCATGCATCTGGGTGTGGTGGACATTTCTCCGGGAGAAAGACGGCTGCAAAAATCTTGCAATCTGGCTTCTATTGGCCGTCTTTATTCAAGGATGCACAGGATTTCTCAAGGTCATGTTCTCGATGCCAGGCACTCGGGAGCATAACTAAGAGAGACATGATGCCCCTAAACCCTATTCTTCCTGTCGAAATTTTTGATGTTTGGGGCATCGATTTCATGGGACCCTTTATCCCTTCATTTGGACATCAGTACATTCTTGTTGCTGTTGATTATGTGTCCAAATGGATTGAGGCAATTCCCACCTGAACCAATGACCACAAGGTGGTCATCAATTTTGTCAAGAAAAATATCTTCAGTAGGTTCGGGATTTCGAGGGCTATCATCAGTGATGGTGGCCCTCATTTTACTAATGCCCAATTCCAGAATTTATTGGACAAATAAGGGTTAATCATCGTATTTCCACACCTTACCATCCCCAAATGAATGGACAAGCCGAGATCTCCAATCGAGAGATCAAGAACATTCTGCAAAAAATGGTTAGGCCTAATCGCAAGGATTGGACTCAAAAGCTTGAGGACGCTCTTTGGGCCTACCGTACGGCGTATAAAATGCCCATCGGCATAATCCATTCCGTTTGGTGTATGGAAAGGTGTGCCATCTACCCGTAGAGATTGAACACAGGGCATTCTGGGCAATCAAACAATGCAATTTAGATCTGAATCTAGGTGGGAAGACCAGGAAACTCCAACTATCTGAGTTGGAGGAGCTTAGAAATGATGCTTATGAGAATGCCAATATCTACAAGGCTCGGGCCAAAGCTCTACATGATCAATTGATTTCCCGCAAGAGCTTTGAGCCAAACCAAAAGGTATGGTTATTCGATTCTAAACTTAAGCTCTTTCCTGGCAAACTTAGGTCTAAATGGAATGGCCCATTCATAATTGATCAGATTTTTCCTATTGGTGTCGTTCAGATTTCTGACCCAAAGACGGGTAACAACTTTAAAGTCAACAGTCAATGTCTGAAGCCTGTTGTTGACCGTAATCTCCCAGAACCCGTCTCATACTCTATTGCTCTAGCCATTCTGTGACTTCATTGGCTGGACTTCGCCTAGCTGACGGCATTAAACCCAGCAGTTGTACATATGACACAAGGCTGATATGAGCTTCATATCCAGGTGACATCTTTCATATTCTACCCTTTCTTTCATGTCTCTTTTTCAATGAGGACATTGCATCAGCTAGGCATGGGGGGCTGGATTCATTCTTGAATTATTTGGTCAGCTTTGTGAAATCCATATAAATTGTCTCTCTTCTTATTTTTAAAAAAAAATTAGGAAGGATTAGTTGGACATTAGGACTTTTCAATCCTAAGAAATTTTACATTAGGATCTAAACACAAAGACCCCTCAGGTCTTTGGACATAACTAGCCTGTGTATACACTAAAATGTGGATTTGTCTTTGAGTCCTCGCCATCTTAATTCTATTATAATTGGAATAAATAAGTTTGGGTGATAAGTACACGACTTATCAACCCGCCCTCTGATTTGAGGGAATTTTGAGTTTTCAGCATCTACACACTTTCTTTGCACTGACTCGTTGTTCGACAATTCTAATGGAAATTGGGTAGCTAATGAACCTTCTAGGGTGATATGGCTGGCAAGTTATCGTGGGTAACAGCCCATAGGTAGGTTGTCCAAAGCCCAGTCATTGGACCTTTCTCTGTTTGTTGCCTTTAGGTAAATCTTAGACCAGGGAAGCCACCTACTTAAAAAAAGAAAATCAAAAAGAAAAGGAGAAAAGAAAAAAAAGAAAAAAGCCACACTTCGCTGCACGAGTATGGCTGGCAAGTTGTCGGTGGTAACAGCTTATCGACCGGTTGTCCAGAACCCAGCTTAGAAAATGCACCAAAAATTCCCATAACACTTAGGAAGAAGCGGAGTAGAATAAACCGGGGAGATATACACTGGATTCACCCTTGAGTTGACCCCGTAAAAAAAAGGAGAAAGCTATCGGTTGTAAAGATACACCTTTAGGCAGAATTCTTGTTAGGTCACCTAGAGGCATAGAAATCCGAAGTCCGTTCTAACTGCCGGTCAACGAGTCTATCACAATCACAATAAGATGCTTAAAGCTTAGGGTTCTCATCAAATCTTGGGTGAGTTGAATGGTCGTAGAAAGCCACTCTTAAACCCTAAAATTTGAAAATCCAAAAAAAAAATTAGAAAAGAGAAAAAGAGAAAAAGAAATTATTCTTTTAATAAGGCAAGGGCTTGAGGTGGTCTGCATTTTGGCTGATACCGGGCACTGTTGTGTCTTTGAAAGTTCAGTTCCTAAGTAGACAATTTCTTAATGATTGAAAATAGCTCAAGTCCAAATAATCCAACCTAATTCTTTTATAAATAGCATATAGTTTTTGCTAGGGACTAGCAAAAGATAGGCATGGGGGTATGATGTAAACACATTTACACTACTTAAAATGTCTATTTTCGCATGTTCTTAAGCATAGGATTGCATTTCATGATATAAATATTGCATAACATGCATCATTTTGCATTTAGAGTAGTTTGAATAAAATGGAGGTTAATTGTCTCCTTTTATGTGCTTGGACAGGGCAAGCACTTTATCGAGGCCTCGAATCAAGGATCCAATCGTATGGATGTGATCAGGGCGATGACTAGAGTTCAACGACTCCAAGATCGCCCTAATCAGACATCTATAGCATCAGATAGTGATCGGGGAACCCTAGAAGATCAAGGGCCAGGATCATGAAAATCCACACTTCAGATGACAAATCCGACCGCACCGATGAATTCGGATCGACGATCGTAGCCCAATGATGCAAAAATCAAGTCAATCCGACATCCGTGGCACCATCTACAACTTCCAGAAGATGGACGACCAAGATGGCGCCACGTGGTGCCATCTCGGCCGCCCAAACGGCCGTACACATTCTACGAAGGTCCCGCACCCCGCTCGTTCTCCGCCGTTGGATCAAGATCCGACGGCTGTGGATGCGGCGGGCTAATTCATCCGCGCGACCATTTCGAAGGCGTAGCGCAGCGGTGACACAGCCACAGGCGAAGCGGAGGTCCCGGGATCGAGTCCCGTGAGCCTCAAATCAGGCACAAGCGAGCGGCACGTGGAGTGTCAGATTGCGATCCAACGGCTGCGGGCGCCCAATAGCGCCGACACACGATTGGACGCGTAGTGTGGACGCGCGATCACATGCGGGCGGACGCACAACGTAGTGGGCGAAGATGCATTTTAAGCCGTCCGATTGCTAAGACTCAGCATGCGTGCGATGGCATTGAGCACGTGGGCAGCTGAAGCGACGCGCGTAGGCGCGGAAGCTACGCCCACGTCAGGGCTTTAGTGACGGATTTATCCGTCACTAAAGACCCCTCATTTATTGTTTTGAAGTTGTAATGTCCATTTTGCCCCCACTCCTTGCAACTATAAAAGGAGACCCCATCCATACGAAATTTTCATCCCTTCCTTCTCCTCTCTACCCCTCCAAAGCTCAAGAGAAGCTTGTCCCACACCCGGGATGCTCCTCGCGAGATAAAGTCTAAATTTTCGTTCCCCTTCGAAAGTGGATCCTGCGACGACGACGGCGTGCTGCTTCGTTCCCATTCTTCTACTTCGTCCTCCTTCATCCTACTTCGTTCTCCTTCATCCAGGCATCATCCCGTCCGGCTCGTCCTCCAAGCAATCGTCGAGGAGGATAACTTCACTCTCCCATTCTTATTTACAGCTTTTCTAGTATAGAATTTTCCTGCTTTATAGTGTAATTGATTTTCCGCTTCCTAGTGTAACTTTTTTTTAGTTTGATTATATAAAAGGTTGAAATATTGAATGCATGTTCTCTTTCTCTCTCTCTTAGTCTGATAGCTCCATTGTAATTATATCGCCTTGCTTATCAAAAATCCTAAAAAAATATAATTGCAAATATAGATCAACGTAGCCTCCCTGTGTTCGGCCCGGAATTCATTTCGGTATAAATTTTACTTGTTGAACACGAATTCTTCGCTCTCGAACTACAACGACAGGTTTTCCAAAACCGAACACGTTAGCGTAGCGTTCGTAAACTTTCAACAATCAACGATTAATGTCTAAAGCCTATTATTGACCGTACTGTTCCAAAACCCATCTCAGACATGGTTGCTCTAGCTATGTTGTGACTTCTTTGGTTGGACTACACCTAGCTAAAGGCATTAAACTTAGCAAATGTACAATCTGACTCAGAGCTGACCTTAGCTTCATATTTAGGTGATATCTTCCACATTTTACCCTTCCTTTCATGTCTTTTATTCTCAATGCGGACATTACATCAGCTAGGCATGGGGGGGTGGATTCATTTCTGAATCATTTTGTCAGCTCTATGGAATTCTTGCAAATTCTACTTATTTTCTTATATATACATTAAAAAAAATTGAATTAGGAAGGAACACTTGGACATTAGGACCTTTCAATCTTAGGAAATATTACAGTAGGATCTGAACACTAAGACCCTTCATGTCTTTAGGCTTAATCAGCCCGGGTATCCACTAAAATGTGGATTTGTTTATCGAGTTCTCGCCATCCTGAATTCTATTTTAATTTGATTAAATAAGTTTGGGTGATAAGTACATGACTTATCAACCCACCCTCTGATTTGAGGGTACTGTAAGTCTAAGCATCTACACACTATTCGCACTGACTCGTTGTTCGGTGGTATTAATGGAAATTGGGTAGCTAATGAACCTTCTAGGGTGATATGGCTGGCAAGTTATCATGGGTAACAGCCCATTGGTATGTTGTCCAGAGCCTAGTCACTGAACCACTCTCTTCTTGCTTCCTTTAGGTAAATCTTACACTAAGGAAGCCACCTACTTAAAAAGAAGAAAAAGAAAAAGAAAGTTCAAAAGAAAAGAAAAAGAAAAAAATAAAAAGGAGAAAAGAAAGAAAAAGAAAACAAAAGAAATAAGCCACATTTTGCCGCACGAGTATGGCTGGCAAGTTGTCGGTAGTAATAGCTCATCGACCGATTATCCAGAACCTAGCTCAAGAAATGCACTAAAAATTCCAAAACACTTAGGAAGAAGCAGAGAATTAGAATAAGCCGGGGAGATATACGCTGGATTTACCCTTGTGTTGACCCTATAAAAAATAAAAGTAGGGAGAAAGCTATTGGTCATATAGATACACCTTTAGGCAGAACTCTCGTTAAGGTCACCTAGGGGCATAGAAACCCGAAGTCCGTTCTGATTGCCGATCAACAAGTCTATCACATTCACAAAAAGATGCTTAGAACTTTGGGTTCTCATCAAATCTTGTGTGGTTGAGTGGCCGTAGAAAGTGACTCTGTAATTCTAAACTCAAAAATCCAAAAAAAATTAGAAGTGAAGAAAAAGAAAAAAGGAGATCTTTCTTTGAATAAGGCTAGGGATTGAGGCGGTCGACATTTTGGTAGATACTCGAGCACTATTGTGTCTTTGAAAGTTCAGGTCCTAAGTAAATATTTCCTAATGTTGAAAATGATTTGTACCCAAGTAATCCAACCTAATTCTTTTATAAATAGCATGTAGTTTTTGCCAACGACTAGCAAAAGGCAGGCATGGGGGTGTGATGTGCATACATCTGATTAACCTAAAATGTCTATTAATGCATGTTCTTAGTGTCATATTAGCATCATACATTGTAAATATTAAATAACATGCATAATCATGCATTTAGGTCAATTTGTATAAATTGTATAGTAATTGTCTCCTTTTATGGTTAGGGATAGGACAACTTGTTAATTGGGGCCTCGGATCGAAGATCCAACCTTACGGATTTGATCAGGGCAACGATTGGAGTTCAATGACTCCAAGATCGCCCTAATCGGACATTTCTAGTACTAGATAGAGACTGAGGAACCCTAAAGATCAAGGGCAAGATGGTGCCAATCCACACTTCAGACGACAAATCTGACCGCATGGATGGATTCAGATTGATGGTCGTAGCCTAATGACACAAAAATTGGTCCAATCCGACACTCGTGGCACTGTCTACAACACACAGAAGATGGACTGCCAAGATGGCGCCACGTGGTGCCATCATAGCCGCCCAATCGGCCCTCTGCACCGCCGCTTCAGCTCCAAAGGGTTTTCAATGCGCGATCTGGGCTGTTGGATCTTGATCCAATGGCGGCAAGCATGCGCACCTTAAATCCTCCATGCGACAAAGTCACCGCCGCAGCACAGCAATCTTGTGCGTTGCTCGAGCACATGATGTGCATTCGAATCTGCACCCGCAATGAGTGGGCAAATATTCATGCTTATGCGATCGGCTGCGAATGGCGCTGATTGCCCAATTGGGCCTACGCTAGATCAGATGCCCTGCCTTACGCTAGATCTAACACGTAATCAGCTAGTGCGAAGCTGAAGAGCAGGTGGGGGTGAGGATCAATCTTGACCGTCCGATCGCTGAGATCAATCCAAACATGCGCAGGCGTTAGGACACGGAGGAAGAGTAGGTGCATGTGGCACGCACATGTCGGCCACGTCCAGGCCATTAGTGACAAATAAATCCATCACTAAAGGCCCTGAATTAATGTTTTTGAAATTAAAATTCTAAAATGCCCCCACTTCTTGCAACTATAAAAGGAGACCCCTACCCTATGAATTTCTCATCCCTTCCTTCTCCTCTCTCCCTCTCTAAAGCTTACGAGAAACTTGTCCCACACTCGAGATGCTCGCGACGACGATGATGTGCTGCCTCGTTCCCGTTCTTCTGACTTCGTCCTCCTTCTCGCATCGTCCTCCATCTTCCATGTGTCGCCTCCATCCAACTCGTCCTCCAAGCATTCGTCGAGGAGGATTTCTCTCACCCTCCTTTTTGTGCTTTCTAGAGTAGAATTTTCCTACTTTCTAGTTATAACAGTTTCCCACTTTCTAGTGTAATCATTTTCCACTTTCTTAGTTGTAAAACATTATTCAAATATCGAGTGATTGTTCTCTCTCTCTTATTGTTTATATCGATTCCATTATGATTATTTCTCCTTTGAAACAAAAATACGAAAAAAATGTAACTGCGGATTTTGTGATCGACGTACCCTCGCAGTGTTTGATCCAAAACTTCTTTATGGAATTTTCAGTATAAATTTTATCTGTTGAACGGATTTCTTCATGACTCAAACTATAATGATGAGTTTTCAAATCCAACTCCGAACACGTAGTTTTCCATATCGACAATAGGAAGGGACCCATGAAGTCAATGCCCCAAATATCAAAGATCTCAACAGGGAGATTAGGTTGCTGGGGCATCTCATCCCTTTTTCCGATGGTTCCCGTCTAATGGCAACATAGACATGTGCCCACATATGTATGTACATCTCGAAATAATGTGGGCCACCAAAAGCCTGACTGAAGAAACTTATGGGCAGTCTTTTTTCCACTAAAATGTCCCCCATAGTGGAGGTCATGGCAAAAACTCAAAATACTTCTTTGTTCTTCGTCAAGGATGCAATGGCAGAGAAGCTTGTTAGGGCCTATTCTTAAAAGCTTGGGTTCCTCCCAGTGATAAAATTTAGCGTCATTAAGAAACCTATCTCGCTTCTGCTTGTCCCAAGTACTGGGGGTAATGCCCGTGGCCAGATAGTTCACTATGTCAACGAACCAAGGAGTTTTGGCCTCCACGGCCATCAAAGAATCATCAGGGAAAGTCTCTTGGGTACCACCAGCAGGGTTTGAAGCCTTAATAAGGATCCTAGACAGATGATCTGCTACCACATTCTTAACTCCTTTCCTATCTTTAATTTCCAGGTCAAACTCCTGGAGTAGCAGAATCCAACAAATTAGGCGAGGTTTGGTGTCCCTTTTAGTAAGAAGATGCTTTAAGGCAGAATGATCAGTGAACACCACAACCTTAGATCCTAAAAGATAAGACTGAAACTTTTCCAAAGCAAATACTACAGCAAGAACTTCTTTTTCAGTGATCGTGTAGTTTTGTTCAGGATTTGTAATGGTCTTTGTTTTAACAGGCGAGATCAGTGCTTTAAAATCGATGTGTCGTAGTATAGTTGAAATCACTTGAAAACAAATAAATTTTATTACTCGAAGTTTTAAGTCTGAGTTTGAACATAGAGAGCAAATTGGGGTTTAAAATCAAGAGCACAGCTTTAAAATTGAATATAATATGCAATGAAAATCAGAGTTATAGGGCAAAAATGTAAATGTAGACACTGAATATCAATGTATATGAAGACCACAAAAAATGGATGTCTGATTTGTGAATCCGACATCTTAAACTTGTGATTGCTACATTGCTATTTTTGATTTCTGATCTATCTTTGCTGCTTCTCTTTCTTCTTTTTTCTTTCTTTTCTTCTGTTCTTGTGCCTGTGCCTTTGTTTTTCTGCCTTTAGCCTCTCTAGCCTTTGCCTTCTTCTTCTTCTTCTTTCTCTAATAGCTTCTTATTCTTCTACCTTCAGTGCCTTCTCATTCTTTTTCTTCTTTGTTCAGCCCTTCAGCCTTCAGCCTCTTCCTCTTCAGTTCTTGCCTTCTCCTCCCTTAGCTTCTCTGGCTTCCGCCCTCCTCTTCCTTGGCTTTTTCTTCTTCTCCTTCCCTATGAGAGAGCAAAACCTACTCATACCGACCCCCGCAATCTCTCTTCCTCTTTCTCTCTTAGGCTAGCTCTCCTAGAGCTGCTTCTCAGGTAATCGGGTTGGGTATGTGCTGAGACCAGGCCCATCGGCGTGCGGTGGTGGGGGAGGAGTGCAAGTCGGGTATACGGGTCAAGCCAGGTCCACGACGATTGGGTCATAGATGAGGCAGTGAGAGGGCGAGTGGGACCTCACCTCGTGGTCAAGAGTCGAGGAGCCTACTTCACTTTTTCAATTTATTTCACTGCACCAGCTTGACAGCTTCCGAGGTGGGACTATGTTGTCCTACCTTCCTTCGCGAGGGTGGGAATCTGAGCAACCTGGAGCTGTGCACCAGGAGTGGGGAGTCTTAGAGTGAGGAGTCCCGGAGCCATGCACCTAGAGCGGGGAGTCCTAGAGCGTGGTCTAGAACTCAGTTAATCCCTTAATTTCTTACTAATGACTAAATGTTTCTTTTTTCTTTTCATTTTGTGCTCCCTTTTGACATTTTTCACTTTTCCTCCACATTTTCTCCTTATGATTTGTATGGCCTCAAAATTTTGCTCTCCCCTTAGTATTTTTTGTTCCTTTTTCAAGATTTTTTCATTTTTTTGGTGTTTCTTGTGTTACGTGATTTTTTTATTGAAATCTTTTCTTATGAGATGAGTTTTCATGGTGTTTTGCACTTTTATACCCTCCATGCCTACGATTTGCAATGTCCCCATTGTAAATTAGCTAGGTTCGAGTTCAGCTTAGATCATTCATTAGAACAGGTTTTGGGTGGGCGAACGGGTTGAGGTGACTGTTGTGAACGATTTCTAAACTCGGGTATGGGTACCTGGGGTGGGGTCAGCTGTTCTAATGGATGAACCTAAAGTGCAATATGAATTCAACATAGGAATGTCAAGAAAGGTTTCGGGTTTTTCAAGAATGACGGGTTGCCTCCCATTAAGCACTGAGTTTTATGCCATCAGCTAGGCACAATGAGCTCAGAGAGAATGGAGGGTGAAGGATATCTCAGCCAAATTTGTATCGGTCAAGTCATTGAACAGTTTGAGCCTTTGACCATTCATGATGAAAGGTTCTGAATCGTGGCTGAGTGGACTGATCTCAATGGCTCCATTTCCAAAGATTCGTCAGACGAGGTAGGGTTTGATCCATTTTGATCATAGCTTTCCTGGGAATAGTTTAAGCTTGGCATCAAAGAGTAGGACTTTTTGGCCAGGGTGAAAGATCTTTCTAGATATGTGCTTGTCATGAAAGGCCTTAACCCGGTCTTTGTAAATTCGTGAATTCTCATACTCGTCGTAGCGTAATTCATCGATCTCACTCATTTGAAGCTTTATGTGGGTTCCTTAGAAAAATCTAGGTTGCAGTTCCATACTGCCCAATAGGTTTTGTGCTCCAATTCTACGAGGAGGTGACATGCCTTCCCGTACACCAATCTGAAGGGAGACATACCAAATTGGGTTTTGTGGGTGGTCCTATAAGCCCACAAAGCCTCCAGAAGTTGGGATGACTAATCTTTCCTGTCAGGCCGAACAGTAACTTGGAGGATTTTCTTGATCTCCCGATTTGATAGCTCAGCTTGACCATTAGTTTGGGGGTGGTAAGGAGTAGAGATTCGGTGTGATACTCCATATTTGGTCATTAGTGACCTGAACTAAGAATTAGTGAAATGGGTCCCTCCATCAGAAATTATAGCACATGGAATCCCGAACCGTGAAAAGTTGTTCTGATGAATGAATTTGATAACCACTTTATGATCATTGGTTCAGGTTGGAATGGCTTCGATCCATTTAGACACGTAGTCAACAACGAATAAAATGTACTCGAAGCTGTCAAAAATAGGCAAGGGTCCCAAAAAATCAATCCCCCATATGTCGAAGACTTCACATACCAAAATCGACTGTAAGGGCATCATATCAAGATGGCTCATATTGCCTAAGGTCTGGCAATAAGTGCATGCCATATAGTGATTGTAAGCGTCTTTGAAAATTGTGGGCCAATAGAAGCCACATTGGAGGACTTTCACTGTGGTTTTATGACCTAAAAAATGTCCACCACTTGCTTGGTCATGGAAGAAAGATAATGTCTTGAATTTTCGCTTCTGCGACACATCATCGAATGATCTGATCAGCACCGATGAGGAAAAGATGCGGGTCTTCCCAGAAGTAGTACTTGGCATCGGAAAGCAATTTTTCCTTCTTGGCCTTCGGCCAATCGGACAGGATATGATGTGATGCTAGGTAGTTTACTATATCAGCAAACCATGGAAGCCCTGTATTGATAGTCAGAAGGTGCTCATCAGGAAAATGTTTCGTGATGGGTCTGGAAGGGTCGATGATCTCAGAAGGAAGGTGGGACAAGTGATCAGCTACCACATTCTGTTTTCCCCCTTTGTCGTGAATCTCGAGGTCAAACTCTTTCAACAGCAAGATCCAGTGGATTAATCGAGGTTTCGCATCCTTCTTTGCAAGGAGATGCCTCACAGCTGTGTGATCCGAGTAAATGATAACACGGGAACCTAGGAGATAAGATCTGAATTTTTCCAGGGCAAATACTATGGCTAACAGCTCTTTCTTAGTAACTGTGTAGTTACACTGAGCCTCGTTAAGTGTCTTGCTAGCGTAGTATATGATCACAGGTTTTTGGTCAATTTTCTACCTGAGTGTCGCTCCTACAGCGAAATCAGATGCATCGCACATGATCTCAAAGTGTTGAGACCAATCAAGGGACTGTAGGATCGTGGCTTGGGTAACTCGATCACGGAGGGTTTCAAATGCTTGACTGCATTCCTTGGAGATTTCAAAAGGTACATCCTTAGAAAGTAAAATGGTTAGGGGCACGCGATCTTTGAGAAATCAGGAATGAATTGACGGTAAAAATCGTCGTGCCCCAGAAAAGATCGGATGTCCTTGATCGAGCTAGGCATAGGGAGTTTGGAAATCAAGTTCACCTTGGCTAGATCTACTTGGATGCCTTTTTCTGAAATGAGATGTCCCAGGACAATTCCTTCAGGCACCATGAATTGGCTCTTTTACCAGGAAAGAACCAGATTCACGTCAATGCATTGCCTAAGGATTTGGACCAAGTGCAGGAGGCAATTGTCAAATGATTCTCCGAATACTGAAAAGTCATCCACGAAGACTTCCAAATAATTACCTACTATATCTGAGAATCTGGCAAGCATGCACCGTTGAAAAGTAGCGGGTGTATTACAGAGACTGAGCGGCATTCTTCGAAACGCATACGTCCCGAAGGGGTAGGTGAAAGTGGCCTTTTCTTGTTCCTAAGGATGGATTGCCACCTGGTTATACCTGGAGTACCCATCCAAAATGTAGAACCTATTTCTCGCTTGTTTCTCGAGGATCTGATTAATAAATGGTAGTGGAAAATGATCCTTCTTCGTGGAGGAATTGAGTCTTCTGTAATCAATGCAGACTCTCAATGAGTTTACCACATGGGTCGGTATGACTTCTCTGATTTCAATCGTGATCACGGTGAGTCCTGCCTTCTCAGGCACAACCTGGATTGGACTCACCCACCGACTGTCGAAGATCAGGTAGATGATCCCTACATCTAACCACTTGATGATCTTTTTCACGACCTCCTGCAGATTAGGATTTAGACATCTCTACATTTCACAGGAAGGTCGTGTGCCCGCTTCAGTGTAGATACAGTATGTGCAATAAGAGGGCTGAAACCAGTCAAATCATCAACAGTCCATCCAATGGCTCTACGATGTTGTTGGAGAACAGTAATCAGAAGGGATTCCTGGTCAGGTGTGAGTCTGGAGTTGATAATCACAAGAAACATCTAATTTGAACGCAAAAATACGTACTTTAGATAGTCGAGAAGAGGCTTGAGTTCCAGAATGGGGTTATCAGTAATAGCAGGTGGTTCAAGGTGTGTGTTAGTAGCAAGGGAAGGAGTTATGGGTGTATTTAAGTTAGATTCAGACTCCTCTGATTGCGGGCTTTGATCCTCTTGTGGTTGATCGAAAGTAATAAGGTTGTCCTCAATATATGGTTCATCAACCACAGCCTTGATATCACATATCTATTCTATAACACCGCAATTAATCCCTTGTTGGGCCTTAAACATGTCAATCTTCAGTGTTTGGTTAATGAATTTTAGTTCAATTTATCCCTCCTTACAATTTATATTGGCCCTAACAGTGGCCAGAAAGGGTCTCCCTAGTATAATTGTTGTATCCCTTAGGTTTTTTGGGGCATCCATATCTAAGACTACAAAATCCACCGGGAAATAGAAATCTCATACCCTAACAATGAAATCCTCAAGAACACCGTTTAGTGACTTAATAGATTGGTCAGCTAACTTCAATGTCACCTCTGTCGGTTTGAACTCAGATTCTTCAAGGTGGTTAAGGAGGGATGTAGGTATTAGGTTTATGGAGGCACTTAAATCTAATAAAGCTCTGTCGAATTGGGTATCACCAATGGTATAGGAAATCAGGGGAGTACCTGGGTCTTTTGCCTTTGGTGGGAGTTTGCTCAAAATTATAGAGCTGGCTTGCTCTGACAGTACGATTAGACTCCCACTTTTGGTTTGCGGCTTACGCTTGGGTGTATATACATCCTTTAGAAAACGTGCATAAGCCAATACGTGGTGGATTGCATCCATCAAAAGAATTTTTATATGGACCTATTCAAAGAGCTTGACCAGATCCTCCACAGGGGCCATAGGTTTGTTTGTCCTCTTTCCCTTTGTTAAGGCCTCAGGAAATGGAACCTTGGTTGGTTCCTCGAGAATAGGTCTAGGTTCTTGATCTGGGACAAGGGTGTCCTGGATAACTATCCTCGGGCTTGGGTTACTACCAGGCTGAAAGTGGCTTGGATAAGGTGGGTCTTATGTTGCTTTACCACTATGGGTCGTTACATAATTCAGTCCTGCCTGGTTTTGGTTTGGGGTTGGTAAAATAGGTGGCTGCTATTGAAATCCCGCATATGGTGTCGAAGCTTCCATCCCATTGGGTGATGGAATAGAAGGGGCTTGATAAATCATGCGGGCTTGGCCCGGATTTAGGTTCATAACGTGCCTCTGGTTGGGCATGTTATTTGGATTCAGCAGAGGTTGCGAAGGGAGTGCGCCAAGTTGGCAGGAATTCACCATCTGGGCGAGTTGATTGCGAACCTCTGTGATCTCATCCTTGTGTTGTTTTTGCATAGCTGCATTCATCTCCTAAATGTTAACTAGAGTCTGAAGGATAAGAGTCATTTAATCTATTTGGGTTGGCCCAGATTGATAGGTGGGGTTGGGAAGAGGCTGAGGCGGCTGATATGGATGAGGAGCTTGTGGACAGGGCTAATATGGTTGTCTTTGATTCTGATTATTTCCCGTCCACAGGAAGTTGGGATGATTCCACCATCCAGGGTTATAGGTATTAGAGAATGGGTCATTCTGGATGGCATTGAGGTTTTCGCAGGTCTGAGGAACCTCAGGAAAGTCAGAATGTGAGGGTTCAGAGTTCCCCCAACTAGAGTAAGTCAGATCAGAGTTTCCTCCGATCCTAGAGTTAGATGGGGGTGGATACGGGTCCATCCCCTAAGAAGATCGGTGATAGATGTTATGCACAGCTTCCCTCCCAAGAAGTGGCTGTGCAAATGGGTTTTGCATAGAGGTGGCTCGCTGCAGATGTCGAGTTAGCTCATCCTCCTTCTTCTCTATGATAGAGACCTTGTCCAACTGACTGGCCATCAGTTCCAAGTCGACAGATGTGGACAGACCCTGCTTCTCATGTGCTCCCCTTGGATTCGTCAATGCACGGGCATTCATCTGGTCGAATAAGCCCATGGAGTCATTATTGTTGGAGTTCTCACACATATTCTCGAGAATCTCCCACACAGTGTCTTCATGTTGACCTATGATATTTCCTCTACAAGTTGCATTGATGAATAAGCGGATATCTTCACAGAGTCCCTAGTAAAAAGACCAGACTTGTTCCCATCTAGGAACTCCGTGATGGGGGCACTTTTGCATGAGATCCAAGAAATGGTCGCATGCTTCATGAAGAGGTTCTCCAGATTGCTGGGTGAAGTGTGTGATCTGGTGGCGTAAGGCATTCGTCCAACCAACTGGGAAGAACTTTTTCAAGAATTCAGATTGTAGTTCAACCTACGTGCTGATTGGACACATTTGAGTCTGATACCAATGAGCTACCTTGTCCATGAGAGAGAAGGAAAACATTTTCATATGAAGAATATCCAGATTTTGTACATCTGACCCGAAGGTCTGGGCTAGATGTTTGAGTTGTTTGATGTGCTAGAAGGGATCCTCAAAATTAAGCCCATGAAACTTTGGAATAGCATGAATCATGTTGGGCCTGAGTTTAGAATCAGGACCTCCAGTCGAGATTTGGACTCGAGGTTCGATCGCCACCACAACGGGATTATAGTGATCTCGCATCATAGGATGCTGTGGTGGGTTTACAAAGTTTTGAAATAGATCATTCAGGCACTGGAGTTGATTCTCAAGATTGTTCTCTACTTCTACTGGTTGTGCCATGATGATGGAAGGAGAATTGGGTTTTGATGAATTAGAGATGTCTATGTGGTGGTGTTGCTGCACAAACACGATCGTCGAGGCTTGGCCTCGGCGGGACTAAATCGCTAAAGGAGGTCTTAAGGATGGTCTTAAGGACCTCCTACCAAACATGCACTAATGGTTTGGACGAGAGTAGAATGTGCTAGGCCCAATCAAGACACCCAAAAATTTGGATGACTATAAAGGTTCAGGGTGAATGATACCCCTTAGTTAGAAAGCCATCCACCTGAGAAATACCTGGGCAGCCAGAAAGGGAGAGTCCTGCAAAGCCCCTACATGGTAGAGCGTCCCCACGAGTTACAGGGTTTCCCCCACCCGACCTCTCTTGTCATTGAGATTCCATGTAGACTAGAATGGGTACTTTGACCTCTTAAGTCTAGCACTTTTATTTAAGAGCAAAGGTGCTTAGGATTTCACTTGAACTTTAGATGTATTGAGTGCAAAAGTGACCTAATTTCATGGTTGGTTGACCCAACAAGGGGGTCAACTTCACTTATTTGTCCTTTGAGAGCTTTTGGTCCTTTCTTTTAGGGTTTAAGTGAAATTAAGAGCTTGAATTTTAGGGTTTCTCTTGAATAAGTCTTTCCAAGAAAGGCTTAGGCACACCTCTTTTTGGAATAGTTGATTCTTGCTTAGAAAGATGTGTCTCTAAAATCCTAAATTGGAATCCTTAAGTTGGCTCTAATTTTGGTCCAATTTAGTTACCAAAAATATGGTATCTAGGGCTCAATCAAGAAGGTGGTAGCCCTAGTTACCGTAAATGGATGCACAAATCAATATTTGTTGTTGAAATCAAAAGCAGGCAACTTTTGTGACTTAGCTAAATATGGAAAGCAGGTAGCCCTAATTGATTTTTTATCTTATTTTTCCTTCTCAGAATGAGGTGATTAAGAGAGAGGGTTAATCAGAGATTACCTGCCTCGGGTGTGTTTGCTGTGCGGTCATCTTCCTTTGAATCTTCTCCCCTGAAACAATCACAACAAAAGAGATATATTAAGTTAGTACCAAATCAGAAATTGTGATCAAGATTTCTAAATCACCCGTTGCTCCCTGACAACAGCACTAAAATCTTTTAACGGGTGAGATCAATGTTTTAAAATCGATGCGTCGTAGTATAGTTGAAATCGCTCGAAAACAAATAAATTTTATTACTCGAAGTTTTATGTCCGAGGTCGAACACAGGGAGAAAATTGGGGTTTAAAAATCAAGATCACAACTTTAAAATTGAATGTAATATGCAATGAAAAATAGAGTTATAGGGCAAAAATGTAAACGTGGACACTGAATATCAATGTATATGTAGAGGACAAAAAATGGACATCTAATTTATCAATCAGACGTCTTAAACTTGTGATTGCTACAGTGCTATTTCTGATTTCTGATTGGTCTCTGGCTGCTTCTCTTTCTTCTTCTTTCTTTCTTTTCTTCTACTCTTGTGCCTGTGCCTTTATTTTTCTGCCGTTAGCCTCTCTGGCCTTTGCCTTCTTCTTCTTCTTCTTCTTCTTCTTCTTCTTCTTTCTCTGATGGCTTCTCTTTCTTCTGTCTTCAGCTCCTTCTCCTTCTCTTTCTTCTTTCTTCAGCCCTTCATCCTTCAGCCTCTTCCTCTTCAGTTCTTGCCTTCTCCTCCCTTAGCTTCTCTGGCTTCCGCCCTCCTCTTCCTTGGCTTTTTCTTCTTCTCCTTCCCTGCGAGAGAGCAAAACCTACCCCTACCCACCCCCGCGATCTCTCTTCCTCTTTCTCTCTTAGGCTCACTCTCCCAAAGCCACTTCTTAGGTAATCGGGTCAGGTACATGCCCAAAACCAGGCCCACCGGCGTGCGGTGGTGGGCGAGGAGTGTAGGTCGGGTATACGAGTCAAGCCAGGTCCGCAGGGATCGGGTCACGGATGAGGTGGTGAGAGGGTGAGTGGGACCTCACCTCGTGGTCAGGAGGCGAAGAGCCTACTTCACTTTTTCAATTTATTTCACTAAACCCGCTTGACAGCTTCCGAGGTAGGACTATGTTGTCCCACCTTCCTTCGCGAGCACCTGCAGCAAGAAGCTTCCTTGATTGCAGCAACTACTGGGTCTTTGAAGCCAATTGCTTGACTGGTTTTGTGCATAAGAGGAATCCGTGCAACCTGTAGCCGTGCACCTGGAGTGGGGAGTCCTTGAGGAGTCCTGCAAGCAAGCTCCTCATG
Source organism: Thalassia testudinum (assembly GCA_037157565.1). Classification (NCBI taxonomy): domain Eukaryota; kingdom Viridiplantae; phylum Streptophyta; class Magnoliopsida; order Alismatales; family Hydrocharitaceae; genus Thalassia; species Thalassia testudinum. The sequence continues at coordinate 76,365,013 of JAZHRO010000073.1, read as the reverse complement.
GTCATTAATGGTGGTGGAGGTGCCTACACCTGTCAACACGAAAATGGCCTTGCGGCCTTGTCAGAAAGCTCATGGAGATTCGCCTAGACATGGCAAATGTAGTGCGGGGGTCAGCGTGGCATGGGGTGGCTGGAGCGTGCGTGCATAGGGAACCCTGTGTGCATGAAAGTGGGTGTGTTTAGGGGTGTTTTGGGGGGGTGGTGCGGTAAGTGGAGTGAGGGTTTAGGATCTGTGAGGTGTTGCGATGATTATGGGGTGGTTGGAGAGGCAGATGGAGTTGTGGAGCAGTAGGGACACCTCACTGGAGGTCTGGTCAGAGATGAAGATGGTGATGGTGGCTGCGGGCGTCGATGCGTGTTTTTAAGAAATAAAGAGAGAAAAATGAAGAGAACAGTGAGAGGACGTAGCTGTTCGTAGGGAGATGAAGGGGGATGCAGAGATGGTGGCCAGCTCGTATTGCCGTCGCTGGAGACGAAGCACTCGGTGGAGGAGGACGACGACAGTGAAGGGGCTATAGGGGCACCGGTTGGTGCGGCACGACGCGGACGAAGAGGAGGAAAAGAACCCTACCACTGTTATTGTTGCAGAGCGACAATGGAAAGAGAGGGATGTCGCCGAAGCTTGCTGAGTCACTGGCCAAAGGGAGAATAGATGAAATAGAGGGATTCTCAAGCCAATTTCAAGCTTGAAGGATTCAAAGGGATTTGGGCGTGCTTTTATAAGCCCTGGAGGGAGGATTTGTGCTTGAAAGCCAAGCTTTCAAGCACGAGAACCTCGCCGGAGATGGAAGGTCGAATGATACCCAAATCTCTCATGCATTAGCATGAGAGATTGGGTACCATATCGAGCTTGGAATTGTATTCAAACTGGTGGAGATTTCTCAGAGAATCTCCCTTTTAATTTTGAAGAGGATTCTCTGAGAAATCAGAGAGATATTTCCCTCGAAACCATGCCAGAGTAGGATTCCCTCCGCTATAATGGCGGAGGTACCTAATTGCAAAGAATGAAGGCAAAGACAAGGGGGTTTCTGCAGAAGTTTTCAAAAGTTAGGGGTAGAAATGTAATTAGGTTGGACCTATTTGCGAAATAGATCAAGGTGAATTCTTCTTAGGTCTAAATTTTGGTACTAACCTAATTTTGATCTAAGGAATCCAATGGTGAAGTTGAATTTTGGGTTTGACCAAGTTTGACTGGGTAATTTACGTAAAAATCCATTTAGGGCAAACATTTGACTAAGACCCCAATTTAGGTCAAAATAGGTTCTAAGGGCTAAATTGAAGGTTCTAAACCCTAGAAGATATTTTCCATGATTTATAGAGAGTTAGATGAATTTTATCCTAACCAAAACCTTGTTAAATTAAGTGGGTCTGTTTTAGGGTTACAAGAAGTCATTTAATTCCCATAATTCACATGAACCCTTTTCTATTTAAACGAACCCACTTTTTATCATGTTAAGATCATTTGACCTGTGTTTTGCCCATGAGAAAACCCGTTGTTGCATTGCAATGGTAAAATTGTAGTTTTATACCTTGTTTCTTACTTTTCTCTCAGAATGGTTATTCACTGAGTTAAGACCTCCAGTTGGTTATGTAGGAGCTTTTGTTCTCTTTTCTGGGTCAAAATGAGCTTGTTAGGGCTCATGATGGTGTTCCCATCAGTCTTGCTAGCGTAATGCAACACATGAGATTTGCCATCAACCCTTTAACCTAAGATCGCTTCCACTGCAAAATCAGAAGCATCGCACATTAGCTTGAACGAAAAGGTCCAATCTAGTGCTTGAAGAATCGGTGCGGTAATAAGGGATTTCTTTAAGACTTGTAAAGTCTCGCCACATCTATCATCAAAATCGAAGGAGACATCCTTCACTAACAGGTCGCAGAGTGGCTTAGAGATTTTACTGAAATCTCTAATGAAGCACCTATAAAATCCAGCATGGCCAAAGAAAGATCTAACCTGATAAACAGTGGCGGGTGATGGAAGCTTAGAGGTGGAATCAATTATTGCGGTGTCCACCTCTAATCCTCTCTTGGAAACTACATGCCTTAACACAATGTCCTGTCTGAGTCTTTTCTCTCACACACATGCCCTTAACTTTCAAAATTCTTACAATAAGCCCCCTACCTTTCTCATCATTCTTTGCAAATAGGTCCCTCATCCATTATCTTGGAGGAATCCTTCTTTAGCAACCTTTGATTGAAGATAACTCTAAACAATGAATCCCTTCCAAAATTGGAAGGGAGATTCCTTGAGAAATTCTCTTTCTAACGAATCCGATCTTGAGCCCAACAACCTTCCTAATCTCTCATGTGAATGCATGAGAGATTCGGGTATCTCATAGGTTTCCTACTCCGACAAGCCTTCCAAGCTTGGCTCTAACCGCTCTCTAAAGGCTTATAAAAGGAACCCCAGGGCAAATTGTTCTCCCTACGCTCTAATTTGGCCTGGAATCCCTCTAATTCATCCCTCCTCTTAGGCCAAATAGCTCCTTGACATTCAACGATCTTCTCTAACATCCGTCGTCTTCCGTCTGCAATTCTAGTGGCGGATTCTTCTTCCTTATCTTCCTCCGAGTCATGCCGTACCAGCCGACGTCTCTCCCTTTGTCGTCCTCACTGTCCTACCCTCACCGGAGCACCTTCTTCCCCGACGTCGATGTACCCCTGGCAAGTCGATCCTACCCCTTCATCAGATTGGGCTAAGTCCACATTCGAGTGGACACCTAGGCTAATTAAGCCTAAAGACCTAAAGAGTCTAAGTGTTTAGGTCCTCTCATATCATTTCCTAAAGTTAATAACTTCCAAATGCCTAAGTTCTCTTTGCCTAATTTCTTTCTTTATATATCTTTTTCAAATTTTCAATTTTTTTTTAAATTTTATAAGAAACTAAAAGAAATTCTATGGAGTTAACATAATGATTTCAAGAATTGATTATCCACCCCTCATGCCTAAGTGATGCAATGTCCCCATTGTAAAAACAAAGACATGAAAAGGGCAGAGTAAGCAGAATATCACCTGAATTTTGTGACAACCCCGGTCAGCTCCGCAGAAAGAAGGGAGTATACACATGTGCTATGTTTAATGCCTTTAGTTTGGCATGATATACATATAAGGAAGAAGTTGGGAATTCACAAGTGCGAGTCAAAATCAAAAGGTTGATCCTGAAACCCATCTGCAGAAGATGTCCAAAGTTGTGGACCAAATTATGGTGCAGACCTATGCCCCAGGGTCGAGTGGTTCTCAGGTTCTGGATGAAAATCACCCAGAATTGAAGGTTGTTGTGTTTGCAGGGTCGGGCCTACTGTTTAGTGGTGTGCAACCCAAGACCAAAGTGTCAGAAAATAGGTAAAGATGGTTCAATAGGTGCGGTTGTCCACTTAACATCTAGCTCAGAAAAATAATCAGTTATTTCAAGCTTCGGTTGCACGTGAAAGATATTGTAAGGATCCTGGTAGAAAGTAGGTGGTTTCAAGTCAATGGGTACCCTTAGATCCAAAATCAAAGTTCCCTCAGAATTAGCCTCCTAAATTTTTATTCAACAATTCTATCTTCCAACATCAATGGCTCAGGCTCCAGGACCTCTAGAATATCATTCACCCCATATGATTCTCCCAAGTCCAAAAATCATGGCTAAATCAAGATTGACTTAGGCACAATGATCTCAGAAGTCAGCTTCTCGAGGTGCAGATGAGGAATGGGGTCACTAATTGAATCATCAAGTAAAAGAGGATTCAAATCCTCCTTATTAGCCCCAATCGAATGAAAATCTACAACAACTGGGCTATCAAATGGTCCGTCATGCTCCTCGAGCCCATTTGTCTCACTAAAAACATCTTTCTTAAGCTCAATTAAGACTTCACTAAGAGATTCCTCATCCTTAGAATCAAAGAATTCATGATCCCCATTTATATATGTCTCAAAATCGATTGTCATTTCCTGGTTCAAAGAGCCATATTTTTTCTCGCTCCCTGGCTCAGGGACCTCGGGTGAGAAACTCGGTTCATCCTCAAAGGGTTGCTCTAGACCATCCTGGTCATGTCCAATCTCAGAATATGTATCCCCTGATGGAGAGAGTTTCGCTTATTTGTGATAGCAATAGAATGATGTGTCGTTGTGTTTTATGTGGTGGAAAATCTCTTAATCAAAACTAAATATCAATTTTAACCACAGTAAAGATGTCGTATCCATAGGTAGGAATAGACTAATAAATTCATGAGTTGAGGAATATACTATTTGCAGACACTACAGTGACTTTAATGAGAGGAATTTGCTATTTTAAATGAAGCTTGCAATTTCCTTAAAAGTTCAGGGGTATTTATGCAATTTTCATATCAGGAATTAAGCTCCAAGAATATGTGTATGATGCATGTGTAATGGCATATCATGTAAATTTAACTTGCATGCAAATCTGATTTGAAATTCAAAGTTAAATCATGCACATAACACAAGTGATGTAATTTCAGGAAAGTATGAGTGCATCAATGCAATGTGGCCTGAATAAAATATTAATATATAATTGACAATGGAATTGAATGTAAATATTAATTGAGAAGAAAATAAAGGATTTCTCCTCTCTCTTCCTCGCATGGATGGACATGCACGGTTGGCGACGAGAGTCGACGGGGTGGTACGCAACGGTGGTGACGCGATGGCTGGACGGAGGAGAATGGCCGCCGGCCTGTTGGAGGAGGAGGCCACGCTAGGAGAAGAAGAACAGCGCTGCTGCAGCCCGCGTGGCTAAGCACTGGGTGCGCTAGGGCACAGCTGAAGTGGCCTGCGAGTGTGGCACCTACAGGTGTGGGCATCTGCTGCCTGCGAGCACTTGACGTGGGGGAGCCTGTGGGGTGCAGTGCTTTGGCGTGAGCACTTGCAGGGTGCTTGGCAGTAGCGATGGAGGGCGATGGAAGGTGGCGTGCAAGGGCGCTAAGCGCCTGCGTTCACTTGGCAGTAGCGGTGATGGCACTTGAGGGGGCATGCCTATGGGGGTGTGCCTGTAGTGGAGAGTGCTGCGCTTCCATAGGGCACGCAAGGGCGTTGAGCACATGCAGGCAGTGCGGAGAAGGGTGCTTTGTGCAGGCTGATGTAGCGTTTGTAGTGGAGAGGATGGTACGGTGTGGGCGCAGGATGGAAGGGCACGGTGTGGGCATGCCTGTGCGGTGGACAGGCGATGTCACGGTGTGGTGCAGGCTGGGGCAAGGCACGCATGCAGGCTATGTTTGGCGGTGATGGTGCACAATGCATGCTCCCTTCACTATTGGGCCCTTGCCAGGGGGAGAAGAAGATGAAGATCCCCTACTTTGCCAAGCCTCTCTCTTTTTTATCTCCTCTCCCCACGTGAGTTAAGGGATTTTCAAATTCCTTTACTAATTTTGGCTGGCGGCTGTTGGGGGTGTTGAGGCCGGTCGGAGATTGAATAAGGTGAAGTTGAGGCGATTGTTGGGGGAAATTTCTTTCACCCCCTCTATCTTTTCCAACCTTATTCCTACAACAACAAAACATAAATCATTACATATTAAGTTATAGAATGTGATAAAATAGATGTAAACTTAAATAATGTTGCATGCAAATATTCTATAACTTCATGTAGTTATTATCAAACCTAAAAGGTAAGAATAATGTTAACTTAGGCGTAACAATTGTCCATTAAAATGGACTCATCAATTACCCCCATGCCTAAGATTTGCTAGTCCCTAGCAAAAATGAAAACTAATAGAAGTAATCAGAAGATTTCTTCTTTTCTTATTTCAAAACTTTAGAGATCCAGACAAATGTGGAGTGATGATAGCCTAGGTAACAGATCCAAGTGAAAATAACAAACTTACATTTGCAGTTTGCACTTAGCCCTTGATAAAATTCTATCAAGATAGGAAACTACTTCTCTCGAGGATAAAGCAGAAGATAATCTGTAATTTGACCCCGACGTTTGGCTTAGGTAGGAGATATCGAGTTGAATGGATTTGTATTTGGTGGCACACACTCATCTGGTGCTACATGTAGTCTAGTACTACAGACTCTAGATCTTTAGATTATTAGACAAGTCAAATTAGAGAGAGGCTAAACAACTGTGCTCTCCTGATATTCCTTGGTGCTCACTCTTTTCTTTCTTTTCTTTCCGAGATCACAAATCTTGCCAGATTTAGTAATTGTACTTATTGTTTGGTGGCCTCTTATTGCATCCACACTTCAATTAAAGTCTTAATAATTCTACAACTAAGTTAGAGTCCTCGACTCGTATTCGGGCAATCAGAAATACTAAAAGGTATGTATGGGTCATATTTGATGGAACGTGATAGGTGTTTTGTTGCCTCAGAAACAATGTTATAACGATAAAATATAACCTTGGACACTTTTCTTTTTCTTTTCTCTCTTTCGTTTCTTTTTTCTTTCTTCTTCTTCTCTTTTTTTTTATTTGTTTCTTCTTCTCTTTTTCCTTTTTCTTTCTTTATTAATCATCATAACATGATATAGACTTTTACTTATGATTCATTATTAGAGATGATGATGGTCAAGAGGATATTGTGTGGCTTATTTGGTGGAAGTGCCCATTCTCGGCACCGGGAAAGAATGGATAGGACAGGTGTATTTCTGACCTTTGACACTATTACCCTCCTTCAACCGAGGACTTTATGAACGATAATCATAACCATCTACCATAGTCATAGGTTTATTAAGACTCCATCTCTATGTGTCTGCCTTATTTGGTGACTCCCAGGAATTCACACAAAGTACACACACAGGAACAGAGATCGAAAACTATGCCTAACTCTGAAGTATCATCATCTAATTGTCCAAAACTTAAGAGTCCTTGCACTAGACTTAGTGCACCAGTAATCTCTCTACTTTCTTCTCACAAATATGAGGTGGATCTACTAGAAGATAGTATGCCTGACTCCCTACTAACTGTCCAAGGGTTTAGTAGACTATGAATGCTTATTGGTTTTCCTCAAGGATCCATTACCAAGTCTATGTGCACGTGAAATAAATATACTAGATTCTAAACTTAAGAAATAATTCAAAAAGAAAAACCCTCCAATGATAAAGATATTTTGCTAAGGACTAACCCAATCAGCACAAGAAAAGAGAATTTGTTTTTTATATATGCTAACCTAAATGCATGAATACTTCCTAAAATGCAAAATGCACCCCCCATGCCTAAATCCTATAATGTCCCCATTGTAAAGTTAAAACAAGGGGAGAAAGGAAAGAAATCACTTGATGACGATGTTATTCAGGCCTCTAGGTTGCCTCCCAACAAGCGCTGCATTTTCTATCAGCAGCCAGACTTAGAAGGAACCTGTAAGTCTGGTACCAGATAGAAAAGGTTAGGCCCTAAAAATATGCGTAACAGCGCGAGCCTAGGAAACAGGTAGCCACGGATGTTGGTGACCTGATGATACAACGAAATCCCAAATTCTAGCCAGAAGATATGAAAGCAGAAAACCTCATTGGCTACCTGGGGAGGTCTAGGAATAACAAAAGGCATATGAAAAGGGACCTCCCGAAATGGAATAAGTGGAGGATAACAAGGATCTTCTAGAGCAGGACGGATTTTGAAAGATATACACATTATTAATTCAAACCCTTGAATGGTGAGACTAAAAGTACAAGCATCAATCCACACTCGCTATTTCACTTGAGGATGTACTGGCCTGATATGTTCTCCAGAAAGAATGTACATGAGCAGATATCTGAGCCAAGGATCGGTTTGGGAGTATAAGGGTTGTTTGTAGTGTTGGAAGGTAATGGTTAAGTCCAATGAGGGCTTAGTCGGTGTCAGGTCCAATTCCAATAATGATTCAGATTGTGTATACTCCCTAACAGTTGTAAACTTCAGGTTACCCTACCTAGCATTAATGATCGGAGACATATTTGAATCAAGGGTAGACTCCAAATTACAACTCTTTGATGGCATGGTCAAAATATTAGAATCATTATCATCAAGCTCATCCCCAGATTCATTTGGTTCACTCAAAATTTTTTCGGGGTGTATATGTCATTCATTAGGAGTTGGATCAGTATCCTTAATTATTCCTAAAGGAGGATCAGTATTAATGTTTTGGAGCAATCCTATATCACTGAATTCGTTATTCTTCTCAGGATATAAATCCTCAATTGACGTGCTTTATCCTCGAGAATCTCCCCTAGGCTTCTCACTATTTTGTTTGTCCTCCTCTAATATCAACTCCTATTTTGATGGAGGATGAATCCCAAAAGAAGGGAGGAATCTAGATTTCACCATATTATTTATATCCTTTGGAGGTAAATCCTCAACTAATAAATAATTCCCTTGTGATTCACTCCAGATTTTCAGTCCTGGTTCCTCTATTGGGGCATCCTTATCCTCTGAAATAGACTCTTCATATCCTTGAGACCAAAATTGATCTAATTCATCTTCCATTCCCTTAGGGTCACCTTCATTGGGTGCATTTAAATCCTCAAGATGCTGAATGATAGGTGTTGATTCCCTAAGTGGAGGGTCAGGAGTAGGCTGACTAAGGGTAGAATGGGATTCCACCAAATAATCAATAGGGGAAGTGATAGGAATAATACAACCTTGACCCGGGTTGGTAGGGGTAAGGAGAATACTATCATTGGGGTCAAAGTCCTCATGAGGTACCATCTTCCTATTGGGGAATCGTAGATTGCATTTTTGATAGAAAAGGAATGTGTTGTAGTATAGTCGCGAAGTACGATCCAACAAAGATATTATTTTGTAAAAATAACGAGACTTGAGTCTCGATCGTTCGTCTCTGGGAGGAGTTGTTTTTGCTTTTGAAATCGATCTTTTTTACTACTCTACTTCATTTAAAGATGCATGCCGGTTTCTAATCTCCTAACTAAGACTTCACTGCTCCTGTTATTAACTCGGATCACATGCGCATGCATCAAGTAAATCACGAAAGTGAACGTGTCAGTTTTTCTGCGTACGATTCTAGTAAGGTGGTGACTAGTTATGGAGAAAGCATCTATTTTCAGATTTTCAATATCCCCAGGAAACGACATGCTGGTGCGTAATATATGGATAGTTAAAGAGCAGGCACTTAAATCATGCAAATACGATAATTATTAAGCTCGCAGTGATTCCAAACACATAAAGAGACATATATATATTAATGCAATTTCATTCATTCATTGGAGAGTTGTTACACAAGAAAATCTAGAGGAAAGCTTATACATAAAAATGCTTGAAAATTAAACCTAGCTACCAGAAAATGATTGCATACAAAAATCAACGGGGGGATTTCGCATGCATCATTGGGGGAGAAGTAAGACTACACTACTAAGCAGCAAATGAAAGCAATAAAGATTATGAAGAGCATAATTTAAAGCTAGAAGAATAAAGGACAGTCAGGGGTGGTCCCCGATGGCCTTGGAGTGGTCGAGAGGAGAATGAGGGGTGGCCAATGTAGCTTAGGCCAACCCTTGGAGAGAGGTAGGGTAGATCCAGCATCCTGTCATGGTGTCCTCCATGGTGGTGGTAGTGAGCTCGTGGAGGTGGAGTGACTATCTAAGTGGAGGTGGCATGAATGGCACCAATGGAGTGCAATTGCCAAAGAAGTGAATGAATGTGTTTGGCCGCCCATGGGGTCTTTTTATAGACCCAATGGCTTCTCTATAGAGAGGTGTAGAACTCTCTAGAGAGAGTCCAAGAGTGGCTGGCCACATGTGGGTGGATGTGGTCTTTGAGATCCAAGAATTGTGGATCTCAATTTGAATTCCTCTTGGTTGCTAAATTTGTCAACCAAAAAGTGGCGCCATCTCAAGAGGTTTCTAGAGAATTCTAGAGAAGTGTGTGTGTGTGTATGGTCGTGCTCTATGTGGCTAGGTGGCTTAGGTTAGGTCCTAAGGGGTTTGGGTAGGTGTAGGTCTTGAATTAGGGTTACAAACCCTAATTGCTAAGGGGAAAATGCAATTAAACTTAACCTAAGTTTAATTGAATGAGTGTGAACCTAATTGAGAGTGGAATAACTCAATTAGGTTGGGTTTAGGTCAATTGGACTCTCACCAAGTCCAATTAAACTTGTGTGGTTTGAGATCTAACCTCAATTGGACTCAATGAGTCCAATTGAGCTTAGATCTCCAATTGACTTAGGTGAAGGTAATTGACATTGATCTAAGTCAATTAGGTTTAGTGAGGACCTAATTAGGTCCTTAGGGAGGTCTAGGGGTGATGTACTAGGGTTAGGGAACCTTAATTTAGGTTCCTATGGGGTTGGAATTGGGTTTAGGGACCTAAAGATCTAAGATCAAGACTTGAATCTCAAAACAGGGACTGGAGACCAGCATCAGACGTCCAACAATAGGATCAGATGACTTATACTCAAAAATCAGAAGTCCAAACTTCAGTTCTGGGCGGCCAATTTGAGTCAGGGGGAAATCAGGGTTCTGTTTTGGATACTCTGCAAAAATTGGATCTCTGACAAAGTGTCTGGACGTCCAATAACACTGCAAAAGTGGGTTTGAGGTGTGCGGGAGATGGCTAAGGGTCTTGGATGTCTTATAACTTATCTGGACATCTAGATAAGGGCTGGAATTAGGGTTTTAGGGCTTCCTAGGGTGTTGTGACCTAATCTAAGGGTGGCTAAGGCTTGGGGAAGTTTCTAGGCTATCCTAGGGCTAGGATGGACCTAAGCTCTTCACATTTTACTACTTTATTCCTACTAAATAGAATAGCAAACTTTAACCCCTTACATTATTGTTCCTATATCTAAACTAAGCCTTCTACTCCAGCTCTACTGCAACTCCCGTTATTTTAGATCTAGCTTCAGATCCTGCTCCAGATCCAGCTCCAGATCTGCTTATTGCCTGCAATCAACATAATGCACTTAATCCGCACATTATAACATTATTTTATGCATAGCTAAAGGAAAGCAGTAAAGATGCAGATAATGCTTATGTGTGCGTGAATTTCCCTAACTTATGCTAAGTTCTAGCCTAATCTAGGTCAATTAAGACCTATGATTGCTACGCAATCACTTCCCTTGCTTTTGACTCCAATAAAGCTATGGTGGATAATCACTATGATCGTTCTCCTCTAGTGGTCGCATCTCATTGGGAGAGTCTAAGTGATAGCTACATAAAACTGGATTCCTATTGTCATTGGTTTCCTCAGAATTATTTGCATGATCATGGTTGTATGGGTAGGGATTAGAATTACTGGGAAGCATGTAGCTAAGCTGTCTTATTTCTTCATTTAATTGTTGACTATTCCTCAACATCTCTCCCATTGATTCCATCATTTCCTTTTGCTGTTTTTGCATTTCTATCATAAAAGAGGAGAGGCTGCTATTATCAGGTTGGGGAGGATAGTCAATTTCAGGCTCTGGTTGCCTAGGGTATCGGTCCAACCTTGATACGAAAAATCATGAAGGGTGGGAGAGTTGGGTGTTTGCATGGAAGTAGAGATTTCAGGGTTGGAAAATCCCGCTCCTAGTCTCTGCTCAAAAGTGGGAGTTATCAAGCCAGTACTCCCAAGATAGGAATATGAATGATCCCATGAATTGTCAATGTACCCATCAAAGGATGGATACGCTCGGGGAATGGGATCTTGGTTAAAAGATGGGAAGTATTGACTCTGATAATCTAAATGATAGGAGTAAGGGTGATCCATTTCTTTAAGCAAAACAGTTTTAACTCTCTTAGGATTTAAAAGAATTTAGAACACAAGTAGAAACTTCCTAGAGAGTTCTAACGCTATCAAAACAAACGCAAATCCAGTGGGATCTATTTTTAGTAGATTGTAGGCCTTAGAATTAAATGTTCAGTTGGTGGCCAAACAAGTTTTGCAAAAATTACGCTTCCTAGGCCAACCTTTGCTTATGCCTATAACCTACTCGCAAGGAATGGAAGTCTCGAATCGGGCCCACACATGAGGAACCGAAGTAACTTGGTGGATAGGCTTGTTGATTTCCGACTAACTTCCCTTGTGGTGCAAAAGAGAAGAGGTAGAAATTTATCTAGTGACCTTATGTGTGAGGTGCACAGTGTCTCAGGTGTGCAAACATACGATCGTGTTTTGAGTTTTGAAATTTCACAAACAAGATCCTTTTGCACACAATTTTAAGTCATAGATTTTAAGGTCCAACCTCTTAGCAGTCCCAATTTTTAAAGTGATCATTGAATTAATTTGATTCAAGCACTTTAGTGGTCTTAGATTTAGGTTCAATGCAGATGCATAACAGGTAATTGATGCTCAAGAGAAGACGTACCTTACTCCAGCTTTCTTCATGCAATAATGTATGTAATACAATAAAAATAAACTAGATGCTGCTCATTCTATCCTAGATGGTCATCTTATTGATATGCAGCTTCTAGTATGCAGTTCAAATTTTTGTTTTTTTCAATAATAACAATAAGCAAACAGACCTAATCTAACTAACTAACCGACATGCAGTTCAAACAATTCAAATAATCTTATAATCTAAATAAATTGGAACACGCTCCAAGAAATATGCTCTCGCATACAAGAGCAATAAGAAATCAAGAGGCATTGGGAACACGTTCCCAAAAATACCCGATAAGGGTCCAAAAAGATAGAAATTAAATTATAATGTCTATCTAAACTAAATCTAACTAAGATCTACTGACTAAATCAAAAACAGACTTCTCCGTAAGCATAAGCATGTAGGATTAAGGCCCACGTGTTCCTGTTGCTAGCCTCCAAGTGGAATCAAGGTCCACCAAAATGATCATCTCCGCTGAGCATGTCGTTCAAGGTCAATGTCATCACTTTGCTGCACCTATCACCCAGTCAGATTCCTTGCACAATAGAAAAAATGATCAGATAACTGCACAACTTAGAATATTCAAAAATAATGAAGTGAATCTATTGCATCTGTTGCCTCCCCGGCAATGGCACTATTTGACGGAGAGAGTTTCGCTTATTTGTGATAACAATAGAATGATATGTCGTTGTGTTTTATGTGGTGGAAAATCTCTCAATAAAACTAAATATCAATTTTAACCACAGTAAAGATGTCGTATCGACAGGGAGGAATAAATCAATAAATTCACGAGTCGAGGAATATACTGTTTGCAAACACTACCGCGACTTTAATGTAAGGAATTTGTTATTTTAAATGAAGCTTGCAATTTCCTTAAAAGTTTAGGGGTATTTATGCAGTTTTCACGTCAGGAATTAAGCTCTAAGAATATGTGTATGATGCATGTGTAGTGGAATATCTTGTAAATTTAACTTGCATGCAAATCTGATTTGAAATTCAAAGTTAAATCATGCGCATAACACAAGTGACGTAATTTCAGGAAAGTATGAGTGCATCAATGCAATGTGTCCTGAATAAAATATTAATATATAATTGACAATGGCATTGAATGTAAATATTAATTAAGAAGAAAATAGAGGATTTCACCTCCCTCTTCCTCACGTGGACGACCATGCACGGTTGTCGGCGAGAGTCGATGAGGTGGTGTGCCTCGATGAGAGCTACGCAACAGTGGTGACGCGGCAGCCGGAGGTGGCAGATGGTGGCCGGACGGAGGAGAATGGCCGCTGGCCTGTTGGAGGAGGAGGTCTCACTTGTAGAAGAAGAATAGTGCTACTGCAGCCCGCGTGGCTACACGCCAGGTGCGCTAACGAATGGCTGGAGTGGCCTGCGGGCGTGGCACCTGCAGGCATGGGCATCTATTGCCTGCGGGCACTTGGCATGCTACTGCCTATGGGCAATTGGCATGGGGAGCCTGCGGAACGCGGTGCTTTGGCGTGAGCACTTGCAGGGTGCTTGGCAGTAGCAGTGGAGGGCGATGGAAGGTGGCGCGCAAGGGCACTGAGTGCCTGCGGGTGCTAGGCAGTAGCGGTGATGGCGTTGGAGGGGGCACGCCTATGGGGGTGCGCCTGCAGTGGAGAGGGTTGCACCTGCAGAGGGTGCGCAAGGGCGTTGAGTGCCTGCAGGCAGTGTCGAGAAGGGCGCTTGGTGCAAGCTGATGTAGCGTTTGCAGTAGAGAGGATGGTGCGATGTGAGCACAGGCTGGAAGGGCATGGTGTGGGCGTGCTTGCACGGTGGATAGGCGATGTTGTGGTGTGGTGCAAGCTGGGGTAGGGCACGCATGTTAGGCTGTGGGGGGCGGTGATGGTGCACAGTGCAAGCAGCCTTCCCACAGTGCATGTTCCCTTCACAGTTGGGTCCCTGCTAGGGCAAGAAGAAGATGAAGATCCCCCACTTTGCCAAGCCTCTCTTATTTTCATCTCATCTCCCCACGTGAGTTAAGGGATTTTCAAATCCCTTTACTAATTTTGGCCGGCGACTGTTAGGGGTGTTGAGGTTGACCGGAGATTGGGTAAGGTGAAGTTGAGGCGCTTGTTGGGGGAAATTTCTTTCACCGCCCTGTCTTTTCCAACCATATTCCTACAATAACAAAACATAAAATCATTACATATTAAGTTATAGAATGCGATAAAATAGATGTAAACCTAAATAATGATGCATGCAAACATTCTATAACTTAATGTAGTTATTATCAAACCTAAAAGGTAAGAATAAAGTTAACTTAGGCATAACAATAGTCCATTAAAATGGACTCATCATCCCCCCAGACAAGCGCCTGAGCAGGTTCAAACATTGGCCCTCCTGAAGAGGGTTCATCTAGAGAATCATCCCAAGATTTGATTAGAGCAACCACAAATTTCATCCTCAACCTCGACAATTTCCTAAGAAGAAACTCACTTAGGTCCCTATCCCTAACACTTTAAAGCAAATCCAATAAAGTGCTACTTAGCTCATCAATCATTTTTATCATAGGCTCCAATGCTTTAGTGCATGGTGTTCCTCAAGTTAGCCAACACCCTGTCTTGGATCTGGTTTACCTGAACCGACTGGTTCGATTCAGGGCTGGGTGGGTTTGGGTTCATTCTAGCGGAGTCAAGATATTATGGTTCTCAGGTTCCTCCCTGATAGTAGGTCCTCTTGGATTGTTCAAAGAATGGTGGTGACCTATATTCAGCATAATTCTAGGGAGGGTAAGTGTTATAATCAGCATATCCTTCATGGTTGTGGATCTAGTTAGGTTGATCATCAAAGGGTGGATATCTATAATCATTGTAGCTCTATGATGAATAGTAGCCATAGTCTTGTTGTCCAGGGTTAGACCTTGGACACTGAGGTCCGTATTCATGTCCCCAATCAAAGTTATCCCGGCTAGTGGATAGGTAATCATAAGTCGAGTCGGGACAGTAATCATCTTGATGATACGTGTTGGTAGGAGGGTAGGATTGGAAATGTGTGAAAGATGAGGAAGGATACATTGTGGAGTAGGAGGGAAAACATAATAGAGAAAGGTGCCCTGTGGCACAATCAACAAAACCTATCCTTGTGTGGGTAGCCTAAAGACCTACAGACTCCCAGGACCCGTCTTGAGATAATAAATGATTTAGTCTACTTTTATCCGATCAATCCAACCAGTTAGAAGGAGGGACTGGGGAGAAGGTTCTTCCTTTGACTTACACCTCCGACTCCTAGTGTACCCCCCAGTCATGGTCATTTGACACTACTCCCTTAGCTAGACATCAGATGGACCAGTAGAAGCAGATTAACTGAAAAGAATCTTAGTCTGAGCCCCAAAGAGTGAATCAATTTTTAAGGTCAACAGCGTCTACTCGTTTTTAATTAGGCTTAGGATGCTTGTGCTCTTGGAATGTGATGGGCCCTTTAGATGAGTTGTTCCCTTAATGATCAGTTAAAATGTGTGTACGTGCATAAGTAGGGTTTTCAAACAAGGTTACATGATGGTGTGTCTTTTAGGGTTTAACCTTGTTTAGTAGCTTTTAGGGTTTAATCCTTAGGTTGGTTCAATCAAGGTTCAGTAGAACACTCCAATTTTTTACAAGCACTAGTGCTGATGTATTCCTTTAGAAATCATAAAAAAAATGTGGAGTGCCTAGTTCAGCCCTAAGTATCAACCCTAAGTGGCAAGCTACTTGATGGATCGCTTTTATCTTATGTGGTGCGGCCCAAACAGTTCAATCAATTGGTCTATTGCACCACTTAGTTAAGGCACACAAAAATGTTTGACCTATTCAGATTTCTAGTCACTTATTTGTGTGTTGAGTTAAGTGTATTGGGTCCATAGGTTAGATACTGGTTAAGTGGTAGAATCGATGTGATTGTGTGCCTTAGGGTAAGAAGTTGTGGGTGTTAAGTGTGTAGCTTTTAGAAAATCCCACAAGAGAAGAGTATTTTTTTTTTCATATTTGCGGGGGTGAGATGAGTGGAGGTGGCAAACAAACAACCAAATTTATCCTAGGGTTTATAAAAAGCACCTAAGTTGATTTGGGTTTGAGTTATTAGGTTATGGAGTGAAAACTAAGGTGGGGGTGGTGTGGGGGACACTAACAAAATCTTCATCTGCAGTTTTCTCCGATCTAATCGCTTTGGCCTACCTCAAAAGAGTACCTGCAATCACAGTAGTATCAGAGAAAAAGTGAGATAAAAGATAGGTAAGGCGGAAAAAACATGAAAAAAAATCAAAGGGCATTGCCTCCCCGGCAACGGTGCCAAAATGATCGCACGTGTTTCGTGAGTTTGAAATCAGGGTTACAAGTACCCCGTTGTCGTAGTTGCAAAATGCGTGGTCAAATAAAATTTATACTGTAACTCAAAAAGTGAGTCCTGGGTCGAACACGGGGAGGCGAACGTTTGGTTTTGGAAATCCATGCTTCGCTTTTATTTTTTTTGGTTATTTTTGTCTTTTCTAATCTTTTTGGTAGTTTTAGCAAGCAAGAGATTCGGTCGATGAAAACTTTATCTACTTGCAAAAATAAGAGAGAGGGAAAAAGAGGGAGAGAAACAATCATCTATTCATGAATAATTGTTTGTTAGACTGAAAGTGGAAAATCTACACTACGAAAGCGTAGAAAGATAGAATGAGGTGAGAAAAATCCCCCTCGATGGTTGCTCGGAGGATGACTTGCTCTGATGTCGCTTGGAGGGAGGTGGTGAGGAGCAGGACGAAAGAGGATGAAGTCGGAGGATGGAGGATGGGGCAGGATGGTGTCGCGGTGAGGATCTTCTTCCAAAGGGCGGTGAGAGGACGACCACGAGATGCTCCAAGAATGGGGATGAGAGTTGGGAAAACTATTTGGTTTTCTACTCTAAAGGAGCATCCCAGGCTTGGGACAAGCTCTCTCTAGGGCCTTGGAGGTGGTGAGAGGAGGAAAGGAAGAGATGAAGAAAAATGTGAGGGGCAGGGGTCCTTCTATAATGGAGGAAAGAATCAAATTTGTATACAGGACATTTAGTGATGGTCATAAACATCGCTAAAGATCCACCGCAAACGTTGCTGAAGACAGCCCACGCGCCCATGCTACCACTTCGTAGGAACGAGCTATATGTGCCCTTGTTGCACGTGCATGGGCGATAGGTGCCGCTGCCTCCTCATAGGCGCTGCATTGCTGTGCGAACTGCTAGGCTTGCACGTGCGTGCCTCCACGTGCATGCATGCACCTGCACTACTGTACGAGTGTGGTGGCGCGTGCATGTGCATGGGCGGCCTGGGTTGCACCACGTGGCGCAATCTGGGTCGTCCAACTTCTTTCATTTGTAGGGGATGATACAGAGGTTAGATTAAGTCGATTTTCGCGCTGTTGGGTTGCGATTGTCCACCCGAATCCATTCGTGTGATCAGATTTGTCATTTAACTCTCTAGATTGTGTCACCTAGTCCATCGACAATTGATCTTCCTTAGATTGCATATGGTGCTATGGGACTCCGATCAAGGCAATATTGGAGGCGTTGGACTCCAATCATCGACTTGATCAAATCCGTTTGGTCGGATTGTTAATCTGAGGCTCTGAAATAAATATCCTTCTCTCCTGACCACAAAAAAGATGCAATTAACCTAAATTATATACAACTACTCTAAATGCAGAATGATGCATGCTATGCAATATTTATAACATGAAATGTAAATCTAAGCCTAGGAACATGCTTGAAAAGGCATTTTAACCTAAATAAATGTGTCTACATCACGAACCAGATTTGGAGAGGAGTATGTGGTCAGCCTCTACCCACGTGGGATGACCTTTGGAGGTAAATTTTGATGACGGGGAGCCAACAGATGAGGTTGGTGGCTGTTATGTGGTGTGTTTGGCATGCTCGTAATGAGCATCTTTTTAGGGGGGCTCTATTAATGTAGCAGCTATTGCAAGGGAGTGTTGGGTGCATGTTAAAGAGTGGTGTGACTCTATGTAATGGCTCCTTCTACATATGAATAAATGAACCCCAGTTTGCTATCATTTTCGATAACACTCCTCATCTTCTTAAAAAAAAACCCTTTGGCTTAGGGCACGACTGATTCTCCTTCGCTGGATGCATACCAGCTTTTATACATGAGTTACGTTTCTGACCATGTCCTCAACATTCCAGACACACAAGAGGGGAGCGGCAGATTGCAGCCATATGCCCTCTTCTCCTGCACCAGTAGCAAAGGATGTCTTCCTTAGTTCTCCACCCGACCTCTCTCATCCCACCCCTTTCATCCCTTCCCCATTGGAAAAACCATCTATGCTCCCTTCTCCTCCAGGATTTTGGTCTCCAAGTCCTCCATCCATCCTCCTCCCACTGCTACCTAGCCTTAGCTGCCTAGTCGCCATCTCCCCTTCCCTCCATCCTCTCTATCAATTTGACACCCCATAGGATCCAAATTCAGAGATAAAATTTGGCTCATTACTAAATATATTTTTTATTAATATTCATTGCATATCTTTATTGTGAATTATTGTGCTCATTATTTCTCAATTTGACTAGTGTTTGAATTCCATATTTGCTCCCGACGAATGACCTCGGAACTCACGATTTTTTAGGCATTATAAATTTAAATGTCGCATTGGTTTTTGTCACTATATTACAATGCGATATTTTTACAATGATTTTCAACTCATCAGAAGGACTATTGTCAGTAACGTCAGCAAGGCTCCATCATATAGCCTGTCTATGTGCTCTCAGGATAGATAAGAGTCGTGATTCCTATTCAGATGATAAGTGGGAATTAATGTTTACTCGTAAGAGAAATCGGGTTTGTAAATATTGCATTGCAGTATAGTTGAAATCGCTTCGAAAAGCAAATGACAATTTATTACTCGAAAAACTAAGAATCCGAGGTCGAACACGGGGAGCAAATTGATATTTAAAAACTAAGAACACAACTTCGATTTAATCAAATGAGATGTTCAACCAAATTATGAAGCAATAGAACTAGTTTCAATGTATATAGATGCATCAAAAATATGAATAGAGATGTAAAAAATTCATATGCTTTTAAGCTTTCTCTTCTTTCTTTGAGTTTAGACTTTGGCTTCTTCTTTCTCTTCTTTGGCTTTGCTTGAGCTCTCTTTTTCTTCTTCTTTCTTTCTTCTTATGTTGTCTTCCTTTCCTCTGCTTCTGATGTTGGCCTCTGACTTCTCCTGCCTTCTTCTTCCTTCCTTGGCTTCTTTCTCTTTATTGCCTTCTCTGTAATAGTGCCTTCTCCTTCCTTTTCCTTGGCGTTCTCTGTAGCTTCTTTTTTTCAGCCTTCCTTCCTCTCTGCAGCTTCCTCTTCCAGCTTCCTCTTCCTTCTTCCTTTCCCTGCACACAAGTGCAAAACCTACCCCTACCCTACCCCGCGAACTCTCTCTCTTTTCTCTTTTAGGCTAGCTCTCCCAGAGCCTTTCTCGGGTAAACGGGTTAGGTTAGTGCACTCGAGTCCAGTCGCACCGGCGTGGGTGATGCGCAAGGAGTGCACAGGTTATCGGGTCAGGTAGCCAGGTTCGTGTAGCGTAAGCACGAACGAGGCATGAGTGGGCAAGGGGACCTCACCCCGTGTCAGGAGGGGAGGATCCTATGACATAAAAATAACTTATACCGCTCCGCTGCTTCTCAAGTTATCGAGGTGGGACTAAAAGTCTCACCCGCTTCTTCACTTGTGCCCGCAAGGAGTGTCTCCTAATTGCTGAAGCTGCGTGCCCTGGGACTCCAATTGCTGGCGCAAGTCATTCGTAAAGGAGTTCCGCGCACCTGGACCTGATCTTTTGGAGCGAGGCCACCTAATTCAAGCTTGCGAGCAAGCTTCACTCCCTCTCCAATGGCGGCGGAGGTCAAACCCTGTCAACACGAATACGGCCTCACGGCCCTGTTAAAATACTCAAGAAGCTTCGTTGTGACACGGCAAAGGTGACTCGATGGGTGGCGTGGCAAGGGGCGGCCTAGGCGTGCGTGCCTAGGTCGGTCTGTGGCTATGAAGGTGGGGTTGTTCGAGGGTTGTGTGTGGCACATGTGGTGATTGATGGAGAGGGGCAAGATGATCAGTGGATGGTGGCGGAGCTTTTGAGGTAGTTGGCAAGGCATGTGGGTGTATGGAGTGGTGGATGCGCCTTCGCCGGTGGTCTGCCGGAGGTGAAGAAGGTGAGGGTGGTCTGTGGTTGTTAGGGTGCGAAAGTAGAAATAATGAGGTGGAAAATGAAGAGTTGGGAGAGGGGCCTTATCTGAGAGTGGCTAGACGAAGGGGGAGGCAGAGGGCTAGACGGCACGTGGAGCGCACGTGCTGCTGCACGCTGGAGGTGCGCTGGAGGAGGTTGGCGTGGTGCGAAAGGAGTGAGTGTAGGCTCTGTAGGTGGGAGGCGCAGGTTCTTCAGGTGGGAGGCACGGGTTCTGCTACACACTGGAGGTGGTCGGTGAGGGTAGTGAAGGAGAAGGCATGCATTCTGGGTGCTCATTCTGGGCACTGTAGGTTGGAGTGCACGTTCTGGGCACACGTGCTGCAAGAAGGCAATAGAAGTGGGCACTGCAGCAGGTGCGGCTACGCAGGCTGCAAGGAGGGTGTGCTGGAGTGGGTGCACTGGAGGTGAGGCACGCTGAGGGGAGCTGTGGGCGTGCTGCACGTTGGCGGGCGCGGGCGTGAAGGAGGTGAGGCGCAGCAAGGGCATACGCCGTGGATGCTGCAGGAGGTGAGGTGCACCGAGGTTGTAAGGAAGGCGCAGGCGTGAAGGCAGTTGCTACTGCAGGCGTGCGGCAGGGGCGCGTGTGGGCTGGCGATGGCACTGGAGGCTGGACGAGATGAAGAGGCATGTGGTGTAGCTGTGACTAATGGCTGAAAAGAAAACTAAGGACAGAGGAGGGAAATTAAGGTGTGCTGTAGGAGTTTTAGACGTCTGGGAGAATTCCCAGACGTCTTAACTGAATGGGACGTGAAGTTGCAGTGGTGGTTGCTGGTGATGACGGTGAAGGTGGTGATGTTGATTCTGGTGAAGCACAGTGATGGAAGCGTGGCCAGGGACATGCTCACGGTGTTGGCACGAGTCCATCGGCTTGGCGTGGCGAGCTGTCGCCTCGCCGGCCCACGGTGTGGTGGAGCTCGACTTGGAGACCACGGTAGTGGAATGGAGTACGTGGTGGTGGAGTGGGGCGGTGTCTCCTTGAGCTCGGCTGCATGCTCCTCTCCTTTGAGGTCAGATGCCCCAACCAGATCCAACACATCCGCTCTTCCATGAATGGGCCTTGACTGTGGCCTGAAGGAAATGCAACAGTTGCTGAAAGAAGAATAAAAATAATGATAAAATATTATGATTATTTATATACAAACCCTCAACTTTTATTTTAACTTAAATTAATGCATGCAATGCACCTAATTGGTTAACTAATTAAATGAATGCAGTTATAAGTTAATTCTAAATGCATTTAAGTGTGAATGCAATGCATGAATTATGTAATTCAATTAGAAATATGAATTAATCTATTTACATCCTAATTTATGCTAAATAAATGTTAGAATTAACTTAATGTCTAGGCACTTAAATACTTAAATAGCCCACAAATATGGGCTAATCAAATACCCCTATGCCTAGTTTTTACTAGTCCCTAGCAAATTCAAGCAAAACTAGCACTCCAAGTAGGCTAGTCAACCCAATCGATCTTCCTTTAGAAACATATTATGTTCAGACTCTAGACCTAAGGTTCCCAAGTAGTTGCTAAGTTACAGACTAAGTCGGCTAAAGACAAGTTGTAGGCACAAGTTTCCCTGATTTCTGACTCTATCCTAAAGTTTATTGATCCCTGAGATTAAAGCATCCATGCATGTGCTTTGGTCTAAGTTATTTGAGTTAAAGGAAAAAGGATTTATATATATATGTATTTTTATTATATATATATTTTTTTTTTTTTTGATTCCCCTAAGTCTAACCTCAGATCAGCTATCAACACGGTCTGTGTCGGATTCATTGTCCCAATTACCATACCTCGAAGGGTGCCTGGCTTTCGATGCTTCGAGATAGCACCACCCATAGCAACCCCAAGAACTCCTGGCAATCGACACTTCGAGATAGTATCGCCCGTGGATTTCTAAAGCAAATTCAGGCCTATGGCAATCGGCACTTTGAGATAGGGTCACCCATGGTATCTGAACCGCACACTGCGCTTTCATGCCCCCAGTAGGATGGATATCCTAAGAGACAAGCGCCGAGGAGGTAATATGTTATCATCGCATCGTCAAGGTGAGTATATACTCCACCTCTCCTGTGGTGGGAACTCTTCCAATCAAATTATGTTTTCAAGCCTCTCCTAAGTCAAAACTTAAGAGAACCAAATCTCTTTTAAGAAAGAAAGAAATTAAGTTGATTACCAGACTAAGTGTGTGAAATTTGGATGCTTGGATTATAAGGACCTGTAAACCTAAAGGTAGAATAAGACTCCAGGTACTACCTCACCTTTTAACTCAAACCCTAGCTTTCCTTGCTCAACTTGAGCAATGGTTCGCAACTTAACTCCTACTTAAGTTTTTAAGTCCACAAAGGACCCTAAAGGTCTAAAGATAGTAGCTCTCTTAGCTTCTAAAGTTTGACCCTAGAATTAACTTAGTCTAAACTAGAGTTCTGATTTGCTTAAGAATGGAGGACCTAGCTAGTTAAGCTCAAAACTCTTCTTTTTATTTAGATTTTTTTTTTTTTGATTCAAATGTATGCAATGACTGCACTATGCTATGTATATCCCCAACTACACCCTCCCATGCCTAAAATATGCAATGTCCTCATTGCATAGAAGGATATTACCTGGGTTAGCCTCCACCGAGTGGCCAATGAACCTGCAAATCAAGTTTAAGGATTGCAGAAATAGGCCCTAAAAATGAGAAAAGTAATGCTTGCCTAGAAAATAGGTAACCTAGGATGTTGGCGGGCTGATGATGAATCTCGATAGCAAATGCTCGCCCAACCAAATTGGGAATAAAATCCTCCCAGGTCACCAGAGGAGGTTCTAAAGGAAAAACTGGTATAACAACCTCCAAAGGGGTAGGGGGAGGATAACAAGGATCCTCCAAAAGGAATGGGGAAGGAATGGTGCAGAGATAAACCCCAGGGCAATGGACGGACTAAAGAAAACATCAATCCATACTCGATACTTCATTACGGGAAATATTGGTTTGTTAAGCCCCCTGTTAGAACAAAAGTGAGCAATTCTCTAAAGCAAGGATCGTCTATGGTGTCCAAGTTTCGAGGTTACGGGTTGTCCATAAGATCTAGGTTGGGTTTAATCAACTCAGTGTCCGTCCCTAACACTCTTTCCAAATCCTCAATTGCATCCCTAGCATTTCTTGCACCATCACATGTATCTTCCTGCCCTTCATCAGGAGTCACAATTTTGCCTTCAGACATAAGCAAATCAAAGGGTGACTTCGAAATAAATGAAGGCAGGTTGGAAGCAACAGATCTAGGGATTATCCTATCAATGTCATTCCCGGGTTTTTGTTCTTTACTCAAATCTTCCCCAGAGTCTATATGTGAATCCACATAATCTTAGAAGTTGCTTCCAAATTTTCCATCATTTCATCATGAGGAGAAATATCATCAATGGGTGTGCTAAGGAAACCTAATTTAGTCAAATTTGTGACATCCTCAGGGGCTAACTCTTCAAATAAGACATAATCACCCTTAATGTCACTCCAAATCTTGAATGTAGGTTCCTCATATAATTCGTCATTCTCCTCATCATATGATTCATCATATACCCGAGGTCTAGAATCATTTAATATCTTAGCAGATCCCCTAGGGTACTCTATCTGAGGTAAATGGTTTACACTGGTAACATTGGACTCCTCGGATAGGTCAATTTCTTCAGGGTTAGGTTCCCTAAGGGTGGGCTTGAGTTCCATCTCGTGATCAGAAGGGAGGGTAGGATTAACAACTTGACTTCGACCCACTTCATCAAATGTCACGAAAATACTATCATCTAGGTCAAGGTCCTCCAATGGTACCATCATTCCCTTCTTTTGACTAGAACATAATTCAAGCGGATACTTAACCTTATCATCATCTTCCTCGGGTTGCCACCTTTCTTCATTCAATGCATAGCTACTTTCATATGTATCTTCCTCCCATTTAAGGCATGGATCTCTCGAGGAACTGTCATCTAATGGGGAGGTTTCAAAATTGATCCTCGAAAAGTAGCTATTCTCCCCAAAATTTCCCTCCAACTTAAAGTGTAGCTCTCCCACGGGAGATGCATCTATTGTTGAGCGGTGTACATTGATGAGTCCATTTTAATGGACTAATATTATGCCTAAGTAACTTTAATTATGTCTTTTAGGTTTGTTAATAACTATATTAAGTTATAGAAGGTTTGCAAGTATCATAATTTCGGTTTACATTTATTCGATAACTTAATAGGTTCTTTTTATGTGTAGGAAAAATAATTGCAAAAAGGAGGGGAAAAGGATAAATTATCCTTTTTCAAATCAACGGCAGCTGTTCTATTCCCCATTCTCCGGGGAACCCTCAACAGCCACCGACCAGAGATAGTTAAGGGATTTGAAAATCCCTTAACTCTCGGAGGCGTAATGGAGAAGTTAAAAAGGAAAAGGAGGGGAGCAAAGGAGAATGATCTGGATCGAGGGGTCCTTCTTCCTCCCCCTGGGGGATATCCTTCCTCTCCACTGTGGAGAAGGCATACCACCCCTACACCCACCGTGCCATCACCCTCCTAAGAGCCCACAGGCGCAACACCATGCCCTCCAGTGCCCCCTACTGCAAGCAGTTCTTCAGCCCACGTGCGCACACGCGCCCCTGCAAGACACATGCAGCACGCAACCGCATGCCTTCCTGCCTTTCCAGCACCTTCACGCCTCTCCTGCGCCTAAACCATGCCCGCACGCCTACCTTCTAGACACCGCTCCAGCCTGCCCTGCAGCACAAGAGCAGGCCTGCACACCATCTCCAGCGTGCCCCGCCCTCCACCCTACAGGCATCCCAGCCAGCGCCTCAACCTTGTCCGCACGCCATCAGCCTACCCGCGCACCAGTGCCCCCTACAAATCAGTGCGCCCTACCGCTCGTCCCCTCTAGCCACTGCAGGCGCTCACACCCTCTCCACCAGTGAGCCTCTCCCTTCAGCGCCATCTGCAGGCGCATCGCTCCACCTTCCTGCAGACCGCCACCCATTTGCAAGCGCACCCCTCTAGCCACCTACAGACTGCAGCCTGCAAGCGCCTGCCCGTGCACCAGCGCGCACGCGCAAGCTCGCATGCCACAGTCGCAGGCAACACTACAACAGCTACGCCTTCTTTGTCAACAGGCCAGAACTCCAGCCACCGCCGCCGGCTACCTCCGACCACCTCCGTCGTCGCCGCTGCCACCACCGGAGAGCTCTCGAGCTCGCCATCCTCTTGAGCCTCGCATCAACCCCCGCGGTTCTCTCTCTCTCTCGCAAGGAGGAGAGAGGAAGAAAGCCCTGTTTTCCTATCAATTAAAATTTACATTCAATGCCATTACCACCAATTTGATTTATTATTATTATTATTTTGTGGCAAAATTGCATTCAAACACTCATAGTTCTTTATAATTGCATGGTATTGATATTAACTAGTTTAAAGCTTGATTTTGGACTTAATTTAAGTAATAATTGTCTTTAGAACACATCACATGAAAACTACATGAATTCATCCTAAATTGATTGAGGATTTCTGTGTGGGAAAACTGTACTTATACCCTTAACTTTTTAGGTTATTGTAAATCTACTTTCCTTCACATTTTAAGTCTGATTTTAAAAGGGATTTCTCACTATCCGAAATAACATTAAATAATTAAGTATTGATTGCATCATTACCTCCCTGTGGACATGACTCACTCTTCTACGAGTGGTTATTTTCATTACTTTTGATTAGTCGATTTTTCCACCAATTAAATACAATAATGCTAGGCGAAAAGTCATCCATTAAAATTGGCGCCGTTGCCGGGGAGGCAACAGACGCAATAGATTTACTTTATTGCTTTTAAATCTTTTGAGTTGCTAAATTATCTAATCATTTTTATTATTGTGTGAGGAATCTGACACGGCGATGTGGCGTAGCAAAGCGACGACTTTGAACGTGAACAATGCGCGCGGCGGAGACGATCTTTTTGGTTGACCTTGATGCCACCTAGAGGACGACAAGAGGAACATGTGGGCCTTGATCCCACGCATATAGGCTTACAGAGAAACCTATTTCTGATTTAGGTAGTAGGTCTTAGTTAGATTTAGTTAGATAGACATTAGAATTTAAATTACTATCTTTTGGGCCCTTGTTGGGTATTTTTGGGAATATGTTCCCATTTATTTAGATTATAGGATTATTTGAACTATTTTGAACTGCATTTCAGTTAGTTAGTTAGATTAGGTCTGTTTGTTATTCTTATTAAAAAAGAAAAATTTGAACTGCCTACTAGAAGTTGCATATCTATAGGACGATCATCTAGGACTGAATGAGCAGCATCTAGTTTATTTTTTATTATATTGCATTCATACACTGCACGAAGAAAGCTGGAGTAAGGTACGTCTTTTCTTGAGCATTAATTACTTGTCATGCATATGCATTGAACATAAATCTAAGACCACAAAAGTGCTTGAATCAAATTAATTCAGTGGTCACTTTAAACAAATTGGGACTGTTAAGAGGTTGGACTTTAAAATCTATGACTGAAAATTGTGTGCAAAAGGATCCTGTTTGTGGAATTTCAAAAAATCAAAACACGATCGTATGCTTGCACACTTGAGACACTGTGCACCTCACACATATGGTCACTAGACGAATTTCTACCTCTCCTCTTTTGCACCACAAGGGAAGTTAGTCAGAAATCAACAAGCCTATCCACCTAGTTACTTCGGTTCCTTGTGTGTGGGCTCGATTCGAGACTTCCATCCCTTGCGAGTAGGTTATAGGCACCAGCGAAGGTTGGCCTAGGAAGCATAATTTTTGCAAAACTTGTTTAGCCACCAACTAAACATATAACTCTAAGACCTGCAATCTACTAAAAGCAGATCCAGTTGAGTTTGCGTTTGCTGTGACAATAAAACTCTTTAGGAAGTTTTCTGCTGAATCCTAAGAAAGTTAAAATTGTTTTGCTTAAAGAAATGGATTGCTCTTACTCCTATCATTTAGATTATCAAAGTCAATACTTCCCATCGTTTAATCAGGATCCCATGCTCCGAGCGTATCCATCCTTTGATGGGTACATTGATAATTCATGGGATCATTCTCATTCTTACCCTAGGAGTACTGGCTTGATAACTCGCACTTTTGAGTAGAACCTAGGAGCAGGATTTTCCAATCCTGAAATCCCTACTTCCATGCAAATACCCAACCCTCCCACCTTTCATGATTTTCCGTATCGAGGTTGGACTGATACCCCTAGGCAACTAGAGCCTGAAATTGACTATCCTCCCCAACCTGATAATAGTAGCCTCTCCTCTTTTATGATAGAAATGCAAAAACAGCAAAAGAAAATAATGTAATCAATGGGAGAGATGTTGAGGAATAGTCAACACTTAAATGAAGAAATAAGACAACTTAGCTACATGCTTCCCAATAATCCTGATCCCTACCCAATAAACCATGATTATGAAAATAATTCTGAGGAACCTAATGACAATAGGGATCCAATTTTAGGTAGCCATCACTTAGACTCTTCTAATGAGACACGGCCACTAGAGGATAATGATCATAGTGATTATCCACCTAAATTATATTATAGTCAAAAGCAAGGGAAGATGGTATCTCTTAAGGACCTTGACCCCGATGACGGTATTCTCCTTACCCCAACCAACCCGAGTCAAGGTTATATTGTTCCTATCACTTTCCCTCTTGATTATTTGGTGGAATCCCATTCTACTCTTAGTGAGCCTACTCCTGACCCTCCACTTAGGGAATCAACACCTACTATTGACACGCGAAACTCGATTGTGTTTTAAAAGTTAATTGCGACGTAGTATAGGTGATGAAGTGTCATCAACAAATAAAAGTTTTATTACTCGAAAATCGGAGTATTCGAGGTCGAACACAGGGAGCAATTGGAATTTACTACTAATCTCAAGAATGTAATTGAACACTTTAATTACTGAAAACTTTAATTCAAATGTAAATGCATGAGTTTAAAATCAATTATGGTGAAAAGAAAGAATTGGACGTCTGATCCCATGATCAGACGTCTTAAAAGTGTCTTTCCCTTCTTTGATTCTTCTTCTTTCTCTGCAATGTCTTGCTTTTCTTCTGCCTTCTTTCTTTCTTCTCCTGCAGTATCTCTCTCTACTTCTTTTCTTCTGTCTTCTACGGGTCTTCTTCTTCTTCCTTTGCTTCAGTTCCTTTTCTTCTTCTGCTTGTCTTCTATTTTTCCTTCGCCTCTTCCTTCTCTTTTCAATGGCATCCTTCCTTCTTCATTTTTTCCTCTATTTTCCTTCTGCTTCCTTCTCTTCTTCCCTTGCTAGCAACGGCCAAGTGCTCGCTTCACTCCTTCCTTTCCTGCACAAACACAGCAAAGCACAAAACCTAACCCTCTACCCACACCCATGCGTATCTTTCTTTCTGTAAACCACTCCCAGGAAGCTCTCCAAGAGCCAGGTTAACGGGTCAGATCGCGTGCTCGTGACCAGGCGCACCGGGGTGTGGATGATGCGTGAGGTGTGCTCAGGGTCGGGTCGGATATCACCAGATTCGCGTGGTGAAATCGCAGATGAGGTAGCGTGAGATAGGTGAGGGACCTCACCCCAAGTGTGACTGGAGGTGATGAGATGATATCACAAAAATAATATAAAGCATGCCAGTGCATTGTAAGTTACCGATGTGGGACTATTGTTTGCTGCCTTCTATCGCGTGCGCCCGCAGAAATCCTTCCTGCAATTGCCACAGCTGTAGACGTCGTAGCGTCTCTTGCTTGGTCAGATAGCTTTGCAGTGCTTCCCCGAGTGAGCTGCACCTCAAGCCTTGCGGTCCTGAAGCCTGGAGTGAGCTTGGAGCTTCTTCGAGTCGCCATCAATGGTGGCAGGGGCTATGAATCTGTCAGACACGAAAATGGCCTCGCGGCCTAATCAGATCATCAGGGAACCTTTGCCTTCTCACGGCGAAGGTGAAGAGCAAGGTGACAGGCTGCGGGGTGGCCTAGGCGTGCATGCCTAGGTCGTCCTGTGGCCAGATGGATGGGTGAGTTCGGGGGTGTGTTGTGGAGGTGTAGCGTGGCAGTGGAGGGGCAGAGTGTGTTCAGTGTGGTGAGGCGGAACTTTTGCGGTGGTCAACGAGTCGTGTGGAGTTGCGAAGTGACGGGGGCGACTCGCCGGAGGGTTGCCGGAGGGATGGAAGATGACGGTGGTCAGGCGTGGTCGTGGGGTAATCAAGTGACATATAGTGGGGAAAAGAAAGAGGGAAAGATGTGTAGTTCTAACCTACTTGCAGGGATGAAGGGGGCGGAGAGGCGGACAGCTGTACCTGCTGTCATTGGAGAAGAAGATGCCCAGTGGGGGAAGACGGCGACGACGATGGGGCTGAAGCTGCATGCGCGGGTATTGCGCGACGCGGAGGATAATGAGGAAGAAGTCTCTGCCACTGGTTTTGTGGCTGAGCGAAGAGGAAAGGAAGGAGAGCTCATAGGAGCCTGCTGGACACCCTGGCAGGGAGGGAAGAGAGGAATCTGAGGTAGAATCCCGGCCAGGTTGAGCTGAAATTGAGCTGTCGGGTTTGGGGGTTTTTTCGTAGGCACAGGCCATGTGTTTTGGAGTGTGGAGGGAAAGCATTTGTCACTGACGGCTCGTCCAAGAAGGAAAGTACGTGGATACCCAAATCCCTCGTGCATTCGCACGAGAGATTGCGATTAAAGCAGGGATCATGGCTGGCCTAAAATGGAAGGGAATTCCTCAGAGAATCTCCCTTCCATTTCTGGGAGGGGATCTCTGAGGGATCTGAGCGTATTCCCTCTCTAATCCTCACTAGAGAAGGATTTTGCCCCAATAATGGTGGAAGGACTTGATTGTAAGATTGGCGAGAAAGATAGGGGGGTTGTTGTGATGGTTTTCAAAAGATAGGGTCCAAAATGTGAGTGGGTGTACTAAATTGCAAAGTAGGCCAAGATGACCTCCCCTTAGGTCCAAATTCTGGTACAAACCTAATTTTGACCTAAGGAATCCAATGGTGAAGTTGGATTTTAGGTTTGACCACGTTTGACTGGAAATTTTGCATAAAAACCCAAATTAGGTCAATTGATGAGCTAGGACCCTAATCTAGGTCAAACTAGGTTCCAAAGGCCAATTTGAATGTTCTAAACCCTAGGGGATATTTCTCCAATAATTTTATAGGGTTTACTTGATTTTTATCCTGACCGGAACCTTGTTGATTTAAGCGGGTCTGTTTTAGGGTTAGCAAATGTCATTTAATTCCTGGATTGCACATAAACCCATTTCTGATTGACTCAACCCACTTTTTATCTTATTTACACCATTTAACCTATGTTTTGACTCTGAGAAATCTCGTTTATGTACTGCAATGGTAAAATTGCAGTTTTAACCTTTATTTCATGTTTTCTTCTTAGAACACTTATTCCTTCTATTAAGCCTTCTTCTAGGTTATATAAGAGCTTTTATTGTCTTTATTGGGATAAAATGAGCTAGTTATGGCTCATGATGAGGCTCTCATCATACCCCCGTGCCTGGCTATTGCTAGTCCCTTAGCAAAATTTTAAGGTTTTAACTTCTGTTCAAGACCCTATTTGTCATTAATTATGATAAGTGCTTCTTTTGTGATTAGGTCAGAATGCCAACAATAGACCTAGAGGTGCTCAAGTACCAACCAAAATCTGGACCTGACCCGATTTAGCCTCAATCCTCCGCAAAGGTTTTTAAGGCCCACAAAAACTAACCTAGGGTTTGTTGGACTCCGCGGTTAAAGCACCCGTGCTTGAGACATTTCAAGCTTAGGTTCAGTTTGCAGTGCATTTTTGTAAGAGAGAGATAGAAGATTTATTTGTTTGGAGAGCTTTCTCTCTCTTTTCCTTTTATTTCTAGCTTCGGATTAGCTTCTCAACACGGTCTGTATCGGATTTCTCGTCCCAATCATCAATCCTCAAGTGTCCCTGGATATCGAGATTTCGAGATAATCCCTCCCATGGCAACCCCCAGAACCCTGGCTTTCGAGATAATCCCGCCCATGGCGTTCCATGGCCGAATTCAGACCCTGGCGATCGTCATTTCGTGATAATGCCGCCCATGGTATCTGAACAAGCAGAGTGCTTACATGCCCCCAGTAGAATATTTAAATATCCTAAGAGACAAGCACCGAGGAGACGATATCTTGTTACGCATCTTCGAAGGGAAATTCCTGCCTCTGCACGTGGAGAGCTCGCCCAAATCAACTTGTGTTGATTGGCTGCTCCTAATCTAAGTTACTTTTTCAGAACATTAAACGCTTTTGCGTGATTTTGATATTTATGCGCACTAAACCAAACTGTGTGTGAATTTGGGGTGCTTAGGTTACCAAATCCTGCAAACAAAAGGTCAGTTAACGAGGCCGAATACTTCCTAAGCCTTAGACCTAATACTTAAGCTTCACATTTTCCCAACCTCTTGAGGATTATCCAGATTTTAGCGGATACGTGAATTTTTAAGCCAAAGAATCTAGCCCGAGAGGCCTAAGATCAGTGTTCCCGCTAATCTCTTGTTATGTCTCCTTAGCACTTTTCTTTTATTTCTTTTCTTGATCTGGTCTAGAACTTCAGTTAATTTCTTAATCTTTTACTAATGACTATTTCTTTTTCATTTTGTGCTCCTTTTGTCATTTTTGTTCTTTTTCTCTCCTCCTTATGAATATGTGAGTCATAAAATTTCCTCCCTCCCCCATTTTTTTGTTCTTTTTCATAATTTTTCAATTTTTTATGTTTTTGACATATGTGAATTTTTTTTGTGAGAATCCTTCTGATTTTTTCTTGGTTCTGTATGTATGCACTTTATCACCCCCCATGCCTAAGTTTTGCAATGTCCTCATTGTAAACAGAGGGTGTGAAATAGTGTTGAGGTCAGGGACTTAGAACAGGATACATCGGATGGGTAAATGGGTCGAAAATGACTGATGCGGATGATTTCAAGATCTGATACGTGTACCAGAGGTGGGATCAACTATCTAAGGCTGAACTCAAGGTGCAATGGACGTGGAGTACAGATGGATAATCAAACGGGTCTCTATTTTTGGGATGACGGGTTGCCTCCCGTTAAGCTCTAAATTCAATGCCTTCAGCCGAGTGGAACATGGGGTGGAGAGGGAGTGGTCATATCAGCAGAATTTTGTAAAACAAACACCTTGATTAAGAGCCTGGTTGTTACAACCAGGTGCTTGTTAAGATCAGTCAGCTGATGATGCAACCCAAACCCAATGAGTCTGGTGGGTTGATAGATGTAGATTAACAAATGTGGAACCCACCATATGTAGTGAAGTTCAAATGAATATGGAAGTGAAAACTCGAGTTTAGGCTGAGTCAAATCAGCCTGGTCAAAGTAGGGTTCCGAAAAATAATCAATGTAAGGTGTGGAATCCCTACAGGGGTGATCAAAGAATGTTGGCTCCTATTTATCGGTCTGATCAATGCCCGATACCCGATATAGATATGGAGTTGAATCATCTGCAAACGGCTCAATGAGAGGTGAATCGGAATAGAAATTGAGTCCAGTTGCGGGTCGGGGTAGAGAACGGGTTTTGATTGGTTCTGTATATGTGGAGCAGGTGGCTTCAAAGAAAATTGGCTTATTATAATCAGGAAGCAGATTTTCTCCGATGTTATGTCAGATTCGAAATCGTCGGAGAGTTTACGAAAATCAAAATTTGAATGAGATCCCAGATCGTGAGTTCCACCATAGAATAATTCATATTCAGCAGCCTGACTGGGGTCTAGCCTAGATGTTAATTCTGAGCTTATAAAGGTATCCCTATCTGGTAGAGGGTCAGGTTCTAAGCTAGTAGGGCAGACCTAATTGAAACCCCACTCGTCTAACTCCTCGGTTTCTGTATCGTAGGTTGGCATGATGATGAGAACCTCATCATGAGCCATAACTAGCTCATTTTGACCCAATACAAAGGATAAAAGCTCCTACATATCTCAAGGAAAAGCTTAACTCAGAGAATTCTGAGTTTGAGAAGAAAACAAGTCATAAGGGGTAAAAGTGCAATTTTACCAGTATAATCTGCATACAGGGTAATTCAGGGCCCAAACACAGGTCAAAACAGCTTAATAAGAATAAAAGTGGGATGAGATGATCTAGCAAGGGCTACAGCACTTCCAAGGAACCAAATGATAATCTGTAACCCTAAAACAACCCACTTCAATTCACAAGGTTCGAGGCAAAGTAAAAATAGAATAAACCCTCTAAAATTCATAGAAAAATAATCTCTAGGGTTTAGAACCTTCAATTTGGCCTTTAGAACCCATTTTGACCTACATTGAGAACCATGCCCAATTAATAACTTAATTTGGGTTTTTGCGCAAATTGACCGGTCAAACAAGGTTTAATATGAAAATAAAATTCACCATCAGATTCCTTAGGTCCTAATTAGTCATGTATAAAAACTTGAGCCTAAGAAGAAACCTCCTTGACCGAATTTACACTTTGGTCCTCATATATTTACTCTTTGGCCCTCAACTTTTGAACCCTCGCATTTAGGCCCCTAACTCTCCTTCGTTCTTTGCAAACAGGTCCCTCCTGCAAAACCCTGCCAGCACCATGCTCCGGCGACCTTGCGCGGAGCATGGCGCCGCGCAGGGTGAGGTGGAGGACCTGGCAAGTGTACCGGGGGTGCCCTGCGTCGTGAGCCGTCGCAGGAGCACCCCCATGGTCACTGTAGCCCCCCATACCGGCCGTGCGAACGCACGGACGGTATGGGTTCGAATTCCGACCATGCTCCGGCGAGGGAGACACGTCGTCTCCCTCCGCCTTCCTCCCTGCTACAACCCTATAAATACCCCCCGCCGCGCCACCGACCAAGGCAGCCTGGATCTGACGGAGAAAACCCCCAGCTTTCGTCTCTTCTTTCTCCGGCAGACGCTCACCAGCTCCGGCGACTTCCTCTCCCTCCACCTCTTCGCTCTGCCGCACTACCAGCAGCAGAGACCTCCTCCCCTGCTCTTCCCGCGCCACGCCGCACCCAGCTGGCGCCTCTCCAGCCTTCTGCTCGCCGCCGCCCCTCTCCCTGAGCATCATCTTCTCCGGCGACAGTCGATACGACTGTCGCCCTGTTCCTCCCCCTTCGTCCCTGCAGTTAAGTTAGACTTACTCCCCTTCTCCTCCTCTTTCTTTCCCCGCTTTCGATTTAGTCAATTAAGCCCTCTACCGACCCTGTTCACCCTCATCCTCTCCGCCTCCGACCACCCTCCGGCGAGCCGCTCCCATCACCTCAGCGACCCACACGGCTCGCCGACCACCGCAGAACTTCCGCCTCCTCACCCTGATCCTCTTCCGCCCCTCCACTTCCCACCAAACACCCTCTGCAGACCCACCGAACACACCCACTCCCTCGCTCACAGTCTGACCTAGGACGACCTAACAGCTCCATCACACCCCCTGCAGACCCCCTGACCACCTTCGCCGTGCCACGGCGAAGGTCCTCCGCCTGTCTGATTCGGCCGAGAGGCCGTGCCATTGGTTTCAGGTTCCAGGCCTTGGCCGCCATTGGCGAGGAAGCTCGAAGCCTGCTCGAGGTTGCTCCAAGCCGAGATGTCCCAGATTGAATAGCTACGGCCAGCGCGGAAGAGACTCACGCACACACCCTGGCCCTCGATTTGGAGCTGTACGCCTCAACAGCCGACGAAATTGGGAGCACCATCCCTGCTGCAGGCGTAAGAGAATTGGGGTGGGACATTTAGTCCCACCTCGGAAGCTCTCAAAGGCGCGCGGACACATAAATTGAAAAACTGCCGTATGCTGTTTGCCTCAGTTACCACGGGGTGAGGTCCCTCTCACCCGACCCGACCCGACTCGGCCTCGTCCGTGACCACGCTCCGCGGACCTGGCCCGACCCGATTAGACTGACCTGCACTCCTCGCCCACCACGCACGCCGGTGGGCCTGGACCCGGGCCTGACCCGAACCCGATTACCCGATAGCGCTCTGGGAGAGCTTCCGAAGAGTGATTTCAGAGAGAGAGAGATACGCGGGGAAAGGGGGTAGAGTAGGTTTTTGCCTTCTGATGAACTCTTGAGCGTGCAGGCACAGGTGAAGGACTGCGGAAGAAGAAGCAGCTGCACTGTAGCAACTGCTCAGTTAAGTCGTCGAAGCTCCGGGCCAGACGACGGACAGCCAGCGGCCAGAGCAACACAGAAGGCAGGCTGAAGAAGAAGGAAGGGAGACTTAGTAGCCGAAGGCAGAAGCACCACGATTGCAGAAGAAGAAATGAAAAGAAGCAAGAAGCAAGAAAAGAAGAAGATGATCTGAAGAAAAAGAAAGAAAGGAAACAAGGAAGAACAGAAGAAGAAGAGCACGAGGGGAAAATCTGAAGAAAGCAGAAGAAAAAGAAGAAGAAGAAGAAGAACAGGAAGAACCAAAGACAAAGAGGAAGAAAGAAGAAAAGAAGCAGAAGCCAATTTTTCATCTCTCTCTCTCTCTTTATTTTTGTAATAGAATTTGTATATCTCTAGAATACAACTTGCTCCCTGAGTTCGACCTCGGGAACTCTTTTATTTTTCCGAGTAAAAAATTTTTATATGAAACGTTGGTAACAACCGGCTTTACTACAACGAATTAACAACGAAAACCGACGTTCCATCATTTTGGCGCCGCTGCCGGGGAGCAACGGCTATTCTAGAGGTAAACATTCCTGTATCTTTTAATTTCTGATAATCTCCTCTCTTTTATGCAGCTACAGAAACTCAAGAAGACAAGCAACCACACGACAACCACTCCGAAGACAGGTAAATCTTTTCTCTCACTATTAACCCCTACACTCTAAAGAGAAAGAAAAGAAAAGAACAAGCAATATAGGGCTAACCTGTCTTCCATATTTAGTAACCATAAAAGTTGCATGTTTTCAACTCATTATTTCTGCACACTATCAAGGGTATTTAAGGGCTAACACATTCTTGCTTGAGCCCTAATTACCCAACAAAGAATTAACTGGACCAAGTAGAGCCAACCTAGGATCCAACACTAGGGATTTAGAGACACACTACTTAACCTAAGAATTGAAAAAACCAAATGGAGTGTGCCCAAGCCCTTGTCTGAAAATACCTATACAAGAAAAATCCTAAACAATTGGCTCTCTCTAAACACTTGAACCCTAAAAAACAGGACCTAAAAGCTCTTAAAGAAAGCAATAGGTAAAGTTGACCCCTTGGGTTAACCAACCTTAAATTAGGTCACTCTTTGCACTTAAAAAGACTAAAGTTCAAGTGAAAACCTTAAGCACCCTGATCTTAAAATTGGTAGACTTAAGAGGTCAAGATCCCCATTCTGGTCTACCTGGAACCGCAGTGACAAGAGAGGTCGGGTGGGGGAAACCCTGTAACCCGTGGGGACGCTCTACCGTGTAGGGGTCTTCGCGGGACTCTCCCTCTCTGGCTGCCCAGGTAATTCTCAGGTGGACGATCTTTTCTGATCAAGGGGTCCATCTGCCCCGCACCTCTATAGTCACCCAACACATTTTTGGGTGTCTTGATTGGGTCCATCACCTTCTAAACTTACCTCTCCCAACTGTGCATGTACGGAAGGAGGTCTCTAAGACCACCCTTAAGACCTCCTTTAGAAATTCACTCTCGTCAAGGCCAAGCCTCGACGCCCGTGTTTGTGCAGCAACACCCTCACATTATTCTCTCTTCTGATTCAGAACCAAGTTCTTCTTCTTCCCCCATCATGGCTCAGCCAGTTGAGGAAGAAAATAATCTGGAACACCAGCTCCAGCGACTCAATGACCTCTTCCAAAACTTCGTGCACCCACCACAGCGTCCTATGATGCGGGACCACTACAATCCTGCTGCGGTGGCAATTGAGCCTCGAGTTAGAATCCCGATTGGAGGACCTGATTCCGAACTAAAGCCCAACATGATTCACGCTATACCTAAATTCCATGGGCTTAATTCTGAAGATCCCTTCCAGCACATCAAACAGCTTAAGCATCTGGCCCACACTTTTGGATCAGATGCGCAAAATCGGGATATTCTTCTCATGAAGATGTTCTCCTTTTCTCTTATGGACAAGGCCGCCCATTGGTATCAAACTCAGACCCGGCCGATCAACACTTGGGAAGAACTTCAATCCGAGTTTTTGAAAAAGTTCTTTCCCGTTGGTCGGACCAACGCCTTGCGCCATCAGATTACACACTTCACTCAACAATCAGGAGAACCTCTCCATGAGGCATGGGATCGTTTTCAGGATCTCATGAGGAAGTGCCCCCATCACGGAGTTCCTAAATGGGAACAAGTCCAATCTTTTTACCAGGGACTCCGTGAGGACATCCGCCTTTTCGTCAATGCAACCTGCGGAGGAAACATCATGGGTCAACATGAAGACACCGTATGGGAGATTCTCGAAAACATGTGCGAGAACTCCATCAACAATGACTCCATGGGATTATTCGACAGGACGAATACCCGCGCAGCGACGAATCTTAAGGGAGCACATGAGACGCAGGGCCTGTCCGCATCAGTCGACCTGGAATTAATGGCCAGTCGATTGGACAAGGTCTCAATTATTGAAAAGAAGGTGGATGAGCTGACTCAGCACTTGCAGCGAGCCACCTCTGCGCGTAACTCCTTTGCACAACCTCCTTCCACACAGGAGACTGTGCAAAACATCCTGCACCGATCCTCCCCTGGGATGGATCCATATCCGTCCCCATCTGATTCTTGGACTGGAAGATCATCCGATCCTTTCTTCACCAGCCGGGGGAACTCCATTCCCCCTTTCCCTGATTCTCAGGAGGTTCCTCAGACCTGCGAGAACCTCAACGCCATCCAGAACGACCCATTCTCCAACACTTACAACCCTGGATGGCGAAACCATCCAAATTTTCAGTGGGCGGGAAATTCTCAAACCCAAAGACCACCTTTTCAGTCCCGCCCACAGCCCTCTCATCACTACCAGCCGCCTCAGCCTCGGCCCAACCCTACTTATCCATCAGGGCCAAATCAAGATCAAATGTCCTTAATCCTTCAGACTCTGGCTGACATTCAAAAATCGAATGCGGCCATTCAAAAACAGCACAAGGACGAGCTTACTGAAGTTAAAACTCAGCTGGCCCAGTTGGCAAATTCTCGCCAGCCAGGCACACTCCCTTCCCAACCCCTTCCTAACCCAAATAACGTGCCAACCCAGAAGCGCGTTATGAATCCAAATTTAGGCCAAGCTCAATGGATTTATCAGGCCCCCACTGCTCCATCTCCAGACGAGATGGAAGCCTCTACTTCTCGTACGGGATTTCAGCAGCAGCCACCCCTCCTACCAAATCCAAACCAAAATCAGGCCGGATTAAATTCTGTAACAACACGTAGTGGTAAGACAACTCAGGACCCGCGTTATCCAAACCACTCCCAGCCTGATAATCATGACCCTAGGATAGTTATCCAAGGTACCGCTGTTCCAGACCCACAACCAGGACCTATCCTAGAGGAACCAACCAAGATCCCGTTTCCCGAAGCCCTGACCAAGGGAAAGAAGACCACCAAACCCGTGGCCCCTGAGGAGGACCTGGTCAAGCTCTTTGAGCAGGTCCACATAAACATCCCCTTGATGGATGCAATCCGCCACGTACCAGCTTACGCACGATTTCTAAAGAATATATGTACACCCCAGCGTAAGCCGCGAACCAAGGGAGGGAGCCCAATTGTTCTGTCAGAGCAAGCCAGCTCTGTAATCCTTAGTAGACTCCCACCCAAGGCAAAAGATCCTGGAACTCCCCTGATCTCCTGTAAGATAGGTGGTACCCAATTGGACAGAGCATTGTTAGACTTAGGTGCATCTATAAATCTGATACCCACATCCTTACTTGACCATCTGGAAGAATCTGAGCTGAAACCAACTGAGGTGACATTACAATTAGCAGATCGATCT
The DNA here is from genome assembly GCA_037157565.1 of Thalassia testudinum. Classification (NCBI taxonomy): domain Eukaryota; kingdom Viridiplantae; phylum Streptophyta; class Magnoliopsida; order Alismatales; family Hydrocharitaceae; genus Thalassia; species Thalassia testudinum. The sequence goes on along the minus strand of JAZHRO010000073.1, from coordinate 76,325,729 downwards.
ATAAAGTCACCAAAAGGGATTCTCGAGGATGTTATCGTAAGAGTGCGGGATTTCTATTTTCCAGTGGACTTTATAGTCTTAGACATGGATGCACCTGAGAACCCTAGGGATACACCAATCATTCTAGGGAGACCTTTCTTGGCTACTGCTAGAGCCAACATCAGCTGTGAGGAGGGCCAAATAGAGCTTAAGTTTGGAGATCAAACACTGAAAATTGATATATTTAAGGCCCAACAAGGAATTAATTGCGGCGTCATCGAGCAAATTTGTGACATCAAGACTTTGGTTGATGAATCACACCTCCAGAATGACTTGAGTATTCCTCATCAACCACAGAAGGATCTTGACCCGCAAATAGAGGAGTCCAATTCGGATGTGAACAACCCAGTAACTCCCACCCTTGAACCTCACATCTATACTGAACCACCCGCTGCTGCTGAAAACCCCATCCTCGAACTGAAACCCCTTCCTGCTCATTTGAAATACATCTTTTTGGGTTCTAATCAGACCCTTCCTGTGATCATCAATTCCAACCTTAGTCCTGAACAGGAATCCCGTCTGATTGTTGTCCTCCAGCAACATCGCAGAGCCATCGGATGGACCCTCGATGATTTGACTGGAATAAGTCCCTCTTATTGTACTCATCATATCTATTCAGAAGAGGGCACACGACCTTCTCGTGAAATGCAGAGACGCTTAAATCCCAATCTGCAGGAGGTCGTGAAAAAGGAGATCATCAAGTGGTTAGATGCCGGGATCATCTACCCGATCTCCGATAGTCGTTGGGTGAGCCCAATTCAGGTCGTGCCTAAGAAGGCAGGACTCACCACTATAACGACTGAGACCGGAGAAATCATTCCTACCCGATTAGCCAACTCGTGGAGAGTCTGTATAGATTACCGTCGACTCAATTCCTCCACGAAGAAGGATCATTTCCCACTACCCTTCATTGATCAAATTCTCGAAAAACTAGCGGGAAATAGGTTCTTCTGCTTTCTTGACGGGTACTCCGGTTATAACCAGGTGGCAATCCATCCTGAGGACCAAGAAAAGACCACATTCACCTGCCCCTTCGGAACATACGCTTTCCGAAGGATGCCTTTCGGTCTTTGCAATGCACCCGCTACTTTTCAGCGATGCATGCTTGCCATATTCTCAGATATGGTAGGTGATTATCTGGAAGTCTTCATGGATGACTTTTCAGTTTTCGGAGCATCATTCGACGATTGCCTCCAGCACTTGGTCCAGATACTCAGGCGGTGCATCGACGTGAATTTGGTTCTTTCCTGGGAAAAGAGCCATTTCATGGTGCCTGAGGGAATTGTCCTGGGACACTCAATTTCGGAGAAAGGTATCCAAGTGGATCGAGCTAAGGTTAATCTGATTTCTCGCCTTCCTATGCCTAGCTCGATCAGGGACATCCGATCCTTTTTAGGGCATGTCGGTTTTTATCGACGATTTATCCCTGATTTTTCAAAAATCGCACGCCCCCTGACCACTCTTCTCTCCAAGGATGTTCCCTTCGAAATCTCCAGGGAATGCACTCAAGCATTTGAAATCCTGCGTGACCGAGTCACCCAAGCCCCGATCCTACAGTCCCCTGATTGGTCTCAACCCTTTGAGATCATGTGTGATGCATCCGACTTCGCTGTAGGAGCGGTTTTGGGGCAGAAAAATGACAGGAAACCTGTGGTCATTTACTACGCCAGCAAAACACTCGATGAGGCTCAGCGTAACTATACAGTTACTGAGAAAGAGCTGCTAGCTGTAGTATTTGCCCTAGAGAAATTCAGATCATACCTTCTGGGTTCCCATGTCATCATATACTCAGATCACACGGCTGTGAGGCATCTCCTTGCAAAGAAGGACGCGAAACCTCGATTGATCCGATGGATCTTGCTGTTGCAAGAATTTGACCTCGAGATTCGCGATAAAGCGGGAAAACAAAACGTGGTAGCTGATCACTTGTCCCGTCTTCCTTCTGAAATGATAGACCCTTCCGGACCCATCACTGAGCATTTTCCCGATGAGCACCTGCTGACTATTGGTACTAGCCTTCCATGGTTTGCTAATATTGTAAATTACTTGGCATCTCATCAGACCCCGTCCGATTGGCCGAAGGCCAAGAAAGACAAATTACGCTCCGATGCCAAGTATTACATTTGGGAAGACCCGTACCTCTTCCGCATAGGTGCCGATCAGATCATCCGGAGATGTATCCCGGAAGGGGAAGTCAACAATATCCTCTCTTTCTGCCATGACCAGGCATGCGGTGGCCATTTTGCCGGGCATAAAACCGCATCAAAAGTCCTCCAGTGCGGCTTTTACTGGCCCACACTGTTCAAAGACGCATACAGTCATTACAAGGCATGCAGTCGTTGCCAGACTTTGGGCAACATGAGCCATCGCGACATGATGCCTATGCAACCGATTCTAGTATGCGAAATCTTTGATGTTTGGGGGATTGATTTTATGGGCCCCTTTCCTGTTTCGGATGGTTTCGAATACATTCTGTTGGCTGTGGACTACGTGTCCAAATGGATCGAAGCCATACCGACCCGAACCTGTGATCACAAAATCGTTCTCAAATTCATTCATCAACACATTTTCTCAAGGTTCGGGATTCCTCGTGCAATAATCTCTGATGGGGGGACCCATTTCACAAATGCTCAGTTTAGGTCACTGATGACCAAATACGGGGTGTCTCACCGAATCTCTACTCCTTACCACCCCCAAACTAATGGTCTAGCTGAGCTGTCAAATCGGGAGATCAAGAAAATCCTACAGGTCACTGTTCGACCTGACAGGAAGGACTGGTCGTCCCGACTTCCGGAAGCATTGTGGGCCTATAGGACCGCCCACAAGACCCAATTGGGCATGTCTCCCTTTAGATTGGTGTACGGAAAGGCATGCCACCTTCCCGTCGAACTGGAGCATAAAGCCTATTGGGCAGTACGGAACTGTAATCTAGATCTTTCTAAGGCTGGGACCCACAGAAAACTCCAAATCAGCGAGATCGATGAATTACGCACAGACGCGTACGAGAACTCGCAAATCTACAAGGAACGGGTTAAAGCCTTCCACGACAAACACATCTCAAGAAAGATCTTCCATCCTGGTCAAAAGGTCCTACTCTTTGATGCCCGACTCAAACTCTTCCCAGGAAAACTGAGATCTAAGTGGGTCGGACCATATTTGGTCCGACAGGTTTTTGGAAATGGAGCAATCGAAATCAGTCCACTCAGCCACGATTCTGAACCTTTCATCGTGAATGGTCAAAGACTCAAGCCGTTCATTGATGTAACTTCTACTGATTTGGCTGAGGCATCTCATATCCTCCTTTCCCCTTGAGCTTATTGCGCCCAGCCGATGGCGTAAAACTCAGCGCTTAACGGGAGGCAGCCCGTCATTCTCTTTGAAAACCTGAAACTTGTTCTGACACCTTTCAGCACTCGAAGTTCACCCTGAACTAAGACCCCCTAGGTTACAATGAGGACATTGCAAATCTTAGGCATGGGGGGGTAGGAAAGTGCAAAAACTTGTAAGAAAAGGTTTCAAACAAAAAAAAATTCACATATGCCAAAAATACCATAAAAATTAAAAAATTTTTTTCGAAAAAGAATAAGAGGAAAAGAGGAGAAGGAAAATTTTGTGAAGGAGAAAAGAAACAAAATGAAAAAGGAGCACAAAATTATAAGAAAAGTTGATAGTCATTAGTAAGGAACTAAGGAATTAACCTAAGTTCTAGACCTCATTCAAGAAAATAACTGAAAAGTGCACAATGAGATTAGTAAGAATGCAAACCTTAGGCATTCTTGAATAGACTCTTAGTACTCATTAAGATCTGGACACTCCTCAAGAGGTTGAGGAAAATGAAAAGCTGAAGTATTAGGTCTAAGGCTTAGGGAGTATTCGGCCTCGTTAACTAATTTTTGGTTTACGGGACTCAGTAACCTAAGCACCCTAATCTCACACACAGCCTGGTTCAGTAAGCGTAAAAATCAGAATCACGCAGTAGCGTCGCAAAAATCTGAAAAGAACACCTAGAATAGGAGCGGCCGATCAACACAAGTTGATTTGGACGAGTTCCCAGCGCGGAGAGGCGGGAAATCCCCTCGAAGATGCGTAACAAAATATCATCTCCTCGGTGCTTGTCTCTTAGGATATTTACATATCCTACGGGGGGCATGTAAGCACTCTGCTGGTTCAGATTCCATGGATGGCATTATCTCGAAATGTCAATTGCCAGGGTCTGGATTCGGCCACGGAATACCATGGATGGGATTATCTCGAAATCTCAATAGCCAGGGTTCCGGGGGTTGCCATGGGCGGTGCTATCTCGAAGCATCGATCGCCAGGAACCCTTGAGGATTGATGATGGGAGCAAGGAATCTGATACAGACCGTGTTGAAAAGCCAATCCTAGACTAGAACTAAAAAGAAAAAAGAGAGAGAAAACTCTCCAAACAGAAAAAACTTTCTATCTCTCTTACAAAACGCACTGCGAACTGAACCAGGGCTAAAATCATTTCAAGCACGGGTGCTTTAACCACGAAGTCCAATAAACCTTAGGTTAGTTCTTGTGGGCCTTAAAAACCTTTGCTAAAAGACTGAGGCTAAGGCTAGACAGATTTGGATCTTGATTGGTACTAGAGTATCTTTTAGGCCTATGGTCAGCATTCTAACCTAATCTATGCTCAAATAAAAAAAGCACTTATCTAAAACCATTGAAAACTTCATGGTCTAGAACAAGGGTTGAAACCTTAAGTTTTTTTTGCTAAGGGACTAGCAAAAGCTAGGCATGGGGGTATGATGAGAACCTCATCATGAGCCATAACTAGCTCATTTTGACCCAATACAAAGGATAAAAGCTCCTACATATCTCAAGGAAAAGCTTAACTCAGAGAATTCTGAGTTTGAGAAGAAAACAAGTCATAAGGGGTAAAAGTGCAATTTTACCAGTATAATCTGCATACAGGGTAATTCAGGGCCCAAACACAGGTCAAAACAGCTTAATAAGAATAAAAGTGGGATGAGATGATCTAGCAAGGGCTACAGCACTTCCAAGGAACCAAATGATAATCTGTAACCCTAAAACAACCCACTTCAATTCACAAGGTTCGAGGCAAAGTAAAAATAGAATAAACCCTCTAAAATTCATAGAAAAATAATCTCTAGGGTTTAGAACCTTCAATTTGGCCTTTAGAACCCATTTTGACCTACATTGAGAACCATGCCCAATTAATAACTTAATTTGGGTTTTTGCGCAAATTGACCGGTCAAACAAGGTTTAATATGAAAATAAAATTCACCATCAGATTCCTTAGGTCCTAATTAGTCATGTATAAAAACTTGAGCCTAAGAAGAAACCTCCTTGACCGAATTTACACTTTGGTCCTCATATATTTACTCTTTGGCCCTCAACTTTTGAACCCTCGCATTTAGGCCCCTAACTCTCCTTCGTTCTTTGCAAACAGGTCCCTCCTGCAAAACCCTGCCAGCACCATGCTCCGGCGACCTTGCGCGGAGCATGGCGCCGCGCAGGGTGAGGTGGAGGACCTGGCAAGTGTACCGGGGGTGCCCTGCGTCGTGAGCCGTCGCAGGAGCACCCCCATGGTCACTGTAGCCCCCCATACCGGCCGTGCGAACGCACGGACGGTATGGGTTCGAATTCCGACCATGCTCCGGCGAGGGAGACACGTCGTCTCCCTCCGCCTTCCTCCCTGCTACAACCCTATAAATACCCCCCGCCGCGCCACCGACCAAGGCAGCCTGGATCTGACGGAGAAAACCCCCAGCTTTCGTCTCTTCTTTCTCCGGCAGACGCTCACCAGCTCCGGCGACTTCCTCTCCCTCCACCTCTTCGCTCTGCCGCACTACCAGCAGCAGAGACCTCCTCCCCTGCTCTTCCCGCGCCACGCCGCACCCAGCTGGCGCCTCTCCAGCCTTCTGCTCGCCGCCGCCCCTCTCCCTGAGCATCATCTTCTCCGGCGACAGTCGATACGACTGTCGCCCTGTTCCTCCCCCTTCGTCCCTGCAGTTAAGTTAGACTTACTCCCCTTCTCCTCCTCTTTCTTTCCCCGCTTTCGATTTAGTCAATTAAGCCCTCTACCGACCCTGTTCACCCTCATCCTCTCCGCCTCCGACCACCCTCCGGCGAGCCGCTCCCATCACCTCAGCGACCCACACGGCTCGCCGACCACCGCAGAACTTCCGCCTCCTCACCCTGATCCTCTTCCGCCCCTCCACTTCCCACCAAACACCCTCTGCAGACCCACCGAACACACCCACTCCCTCGCTCACAGTCTGACCTAGGACGACCTAACAGCTCCATCACACCCCCTGCAGACCCCCTGACCACCTTCGCCGTGCCACGGCGAAGGTCCTCCGCCTGTCTGATTCGGCCGAGAGGCCGTGCCATTGGTTTCAGGTTCCAGGCCTTGGCCGCCATTGGCGAGGAAGCTCGAAGCCTGCTCGAGGTTGCTCCAAGCCGAGATGTCCCAGATTGAATAGCTACGGCCAGCGCGGAAGAGACTCACGCACACACCCTGGCCCTCGATTTGGAGCTGTACGCCTCAACAGCCGACGAAATTGGGAGCACCATCCCTGCTGCAGGCGTAAGAGAATTGGGGTGGGACATTTAGTCCCACCTCGGAAGCTCTCAAAGGCGCGCGGACACATAAATTGAAAAACTGCCGTATGCTGTTTGCCTCAGTTACCACGGGGTGAGGTCCCTCTCACCCGACCCGACCCGACTCGGCCTCGTCCGTGACCACGCTCCGCGGACCTGGCCCGACCCGATTAGACTGACCTGCACTCCTCGCCCACCACGCACGCCGGTGGGCCTGGACCCGGGCCTGACCCGAACCCGATTACCCGATAGCGCTCTGGGAGAGCTTCCGAAGAGTGATTTCAGAGAGAGAGAGATACGCGGGGAAAGGGGGTAGAGTAGGTTTTTGCCTTCTGATGAACTCTTGAGCGTGCAGGCACAGGTGAAGGACTGCGGAAGAAGAAGCAGCTGCACTGTAGCAACTGCTCAGTTAAGTCGTCGAAGCTCCGGGCCAGACGACGGACAGCCAGCGGCCAGAGCAACACAGAAGGCAGGCTGAAGAAGAAGGAAGGGAGACTTAGTAGCCGAAGGCAGAAGCACCACGATTGCAGAAGAAGAAATGAAAAGAAGCAAGAAGCAAGAAAAGAAGAAGATGATCTGAAGAAAAAGAAAGAAAGGAAACAAGGAAGAACAGAAGAAGAAGAGCACGAGGGGAAAATCTGAAGAAAGCAGAAGAAAAAGAAGAAGAAGAAGAAGAACAGGAAGAACCAAAGACAAAGAGGAAGAAAGAAGAAAAGAAGCAGAAGCCAATTTTTCATCTCTCTCTCTCTCTTTATTTTTGTAATAGAATTTGTATATCTCTAGAATACAACTTGCTCCCTGAGTTCGACCTCGGGAACTCTTTTATTTTTCCGAGTAAAAAATTTTTATATGAAACGTTGGTAACAACCGGCTTTACTACAACGAATTAACAACGAAAACCGACGTTCCATCACATGACTTCCGAAAAATCGATAAGTTCCTCCAAGGATGTTGGCGAGGGATATTCATCAAATAAAGGCCCGAAATCATATTCTTCATTAAAAGATTGATCTTCTTCATATGGGGCTTGGAAATCTTCCCAATAGGTTTCAGATCTAGATTCTGGGCTTAGGATGTGGGTTGAATTACTAGAATCTAGGTCTAAATAGCCTTCGAGGGTCACCTTATCAGGATAAGGGACGGAATTTATACCCTCGAGAGGTTCAGTTACACTCTCATTATTGCAGGAGTTTTGGGATTCTAGAATGGGCTCAACATGATATTTTCCTACATTTGGAGCTTCCCAACCTTCTTCAATATCCGTCACATTTGTATTCTATCTGGGTTGGGAATCCACAACCATTTTGTGCCTCAAACCCAAGATCAGATTTATCCTCGATGTTGTCCCAAGATAGTTCATCCTCTGTTTGTGGTATATACGAGTACTTTTGGTCAATAATTTATTTTACTAATCTCAGTATCTCTTCCCGTTTTTCAAGACTATCTTGGTGTTGCTTCCAAAGTCGAGGATTTGTCATACATTGAAGGTATTCAAGATTGTGCAGTTTTTCTATCTCAATGTATGAAGTAATGAGCAAGTCATGGGTTGATCCTTTTGTGGCTTCTGCTAATAGTACCTAGGCACAAGTTATGATAAAGGTTGTGGTTGTTGGGACATCAACCAGAATGTTTCCTACTGGTGTTGAGGTTTCTTCTTTTTCATAAAATTTTATGGCATCCTCAATCATTTTATCGCTCATGGATCTCCGATATTCAGGTTTCTTGAATGGTGGTCCTAAGTGGTTTGGCTGCATATTTGGATCAGGTGATGGAATCCAGATGTAGAATTAGAGTTTGAATCAAGATGTAGAATCAAGTTATGAAGCGATCAGATCTAAATAACGAGTCCCACTGAAAATGTGTATGTGTGCTCTAAAGAGAAAAGATGAGGGACTGGAGATGTTTCTGACCCAATCAAGACACCCAAAGATGTTTGGATGACTATGGAGGTTCGGGGCGGATGGTACCCCTGGATCAGAAAGTCGTCCACCTGAGAATTACCTGGGCAGCTAGAGAGGGAGAGTCCCGCAAAGATCCCTACACGGTAGAGCATCCCCACGGGTTACAGGGTTTCCCCCACCTGACCTCTCTTGTCACTGAGATTCCAGGTAGACTAGAATGGGGACCTTGACCTCTTAAGTCTACCACTTTTATTTCAAAGGTGCTTTAGGGTTTTCACTTGAATTTTAGATGTTTTGATGTTGTGACCTAATTTAGAGGTTGGTTGACCCAAGGGGTCAACTTCACCTGACCTGTCCTATAGATGGCAGAATGATTCTAGGTTTGGAGCCTAGTGATCACCCTGATTTGACTCCCAGGTTATTAGGTCCAAGATTTTAAGATTCAAGTGATTTTAGAGCTCAATTTTTCTTAGGGTTTGTCTTGTTTAGATCTCTTCAATCAAGGGCTTGGGTAGCACACTGATGCGGGAGGGTTTATTTCCTCTTATGCAGGCATGTGTGACTAGCACTTCAAGACCCTACTGTAGAAACCCTAATTTGGTTCTATTTCCAATCCTTTTTTCTTTTTCACAAAAATTCTCTTTGGACTTTAAAAGCAAGAAATGTGTTGTCCACAGAGATTAATCGTGATTTCTATTAGGCACATGAATTTGTGGGATGGAATCTAAAAAATCGCTCCAACTTCAAGAAGATTTGATAAAATTTTCGCAAAATCTGGAAACATTTGCCTTAAAGATGGTGATTACTATAGAAGGAAGGCAATTGATTCCTAAATTGATTTTCTCCCTTTTGTCTTTTCATGATTTAGGGAATGGTTTAAGGAAGAAAAGAAATTACCTACCCTGGAGTGGTTGACTTGCGGGAGGGATTTTCTCATGAAATACCTGCAAGATCACAACAAAGCAAAGTAGGGCAAGTTAGTGTTCAATATGATAAAAAGAATGTAGAGACTAGTGATAAATTGCACGTTGCTCCCCGGCAAAGGCGCCAAAATGTTGACATGCGAAACTCGATCGTGTTTTAACAGTCAATTGCATCATAGTATAGGTGATCAAGCGTCGTCAACAAATAAAAGTTTTATTACTCAAAAATCAGAGTATCCGAGGTCGAACACAGGGAGCAATTGGAATTTACTACTAATCTCAAGAATGTAATTGAACACTTTAATTACTGAAAACATTAATTCAAATGTAAATGCATGAGTTTAAAAGCAATTATGGTGAAAAGAAAGAATTAGACGTCTAATCCCATGATCAGACGTCTTAAAAGTGTGTCTTTCCCTTCTTTGATTCTTCTTCTTTCTCTGTAATGCCTTGCTTTTCTTCTACCTTCTCTCTTTCTTCTCCTACAGTATCTCTCTCTGCTTCTTTTCTTCTATCTTCTACAGGTCTTCTTCTTCTTCCTTTGCTTCAGTTCCTTTTCTTCTTCTGCTTGTCTTCTATTTTTCCTTCGCCTCTTCCTTCTCTTTTCAATGGCGTCCTTCCTTCTTCATTTTTGCCTCTGTTTGCCTTCTACTTCCTTCTCTTCTTCCCTTGCTAGCAGTGGACAAGTGTTCGCTTCACTCCTTCCTTCCCTACACAAACATAGCAAAGCACAAAACCTAACCCTCTACCCACACCTGCGCGTATCTCTCTCTCTGTAAACCACTCCCAGGAAGCTCTCCAAGAGCCAGGTTAACGGGTCAGATCGCGTGCCCGTGACCAGGCGCACCGGCATGAGGGTGATGCGCGAGGTGTGCTCAGGGTCGAGTCGGATATCGCCAAATCTGCATGGTGAAATCGCAGACAGGGCGGCGTGAGATAGGTGAGGGACCTCACCCCAAGTGTGACTGGAGGCGATGAGACGATATCACGAAAATAATATAAAGCATGCCAGTGCTTTGTAAGTTACCGATGTAGGACTATTGGTTGTTGCCTTCTCTCGCGCGCGCCCGCAGAAATCCTTCCTGCAATTGCCATAGCGGCGGACGTCACAACATCTCTTGCTTGGTTAGATAGCTTCGCAGTGCTTCCCCGAGTGAGCTGCACCTGAAGCCTTGCAGTCCTAAAGCCTGGAGCGAGCTTGGAGATTCCTCGAGTCGCTGTCAATGGCGGCACAGGATATGAATCTGTCAGACACGAAAATGGCCTCGTGGCCTAATCAGATCACCGGGGAACCTTCTCCTTGTCATGGCGAAGGTGAAGAGCAACGTGACAGGCCGCGGGGTGGCCTAGGCATGCGTGCCTAGGTCATCCTATGGCCGGATGGGTGGGTGACTTCGGGGGTGCGTTGTGGAGGTGTAGCGTGGTAGTGGAAGGGTGGAGTGTGTTTAGTGTGGTGAGGTGGAAATTTTGTGGCGGTCGGCGAGTCGTGTGGAGTTGCGGAGCCATGGGGGCGACTCGCCGGAGGGTTGCCGGAGGAATGGAAGATGACGGTGGTCAGGCGTGGTCGTGGGGTAATCAAGTGACATATAGTGGGGAAAAGAAAGAGGGAAAGATGTGAAGTAGTTCTAACCTACTTGCAGGGACGAAGGGGGGTGGAGAGGCGGATGGCTGTACCTACTGTCACCGGAGAAGAAGATCCCCAGTGGGGGAAGACGGCGGCGACGACGGGGCGGAAGCTGCGTGTGTGCGAATTGCGCGACGTGGAGGAGAATGAGGAAGAAGTCTCTGCCATTGGTTTTGTGGCAGAGCGAAGAGGAAAGGAAGGAGAGCTCATCGGAGCCCGCTGGACACCCTAGCCGGGAGGGAAGAGAGGAATCTGAGGTAGAATCCCGGCCAGGTTGAGCTGAAATTGAGCAGCTGGGTTTTGGGGTTCTTTTATAGGCACAGGCCATGTGTTCTGGAGCGTGGAGGGCAAGCATTCGTCACCGACGGCTCACCGGAGAAGGAAAGTGGGTGATACCCAAATCCCTCGTGCATTCGCATGAGAGATTGGGATCAAATCAGGGATCATGACTATCCTCGGATGGATGGGAATTCCTCAGAGAATCTCCCTTCCATTTCCGGGAGGGGATCTCTGAGGGATATGAGCATATTCCCGCTCTAATCCTCGCTGGAGAAGGATTTTGCCCCAATAATGGCGGAAGGACTTGATTGTAAGATTGGCGAGAAAGATAGGTGGGTTGTTGTGATGGTTTTCAAAAGATAGAGACCAAAATGTGATTGGGTGTACTAAATTGCAAAGTAGGTCAGGATGACCTCCCCTTAGGTCCAAATTTTGGTACAAACCTAATTTGGACCTAAGGAATCTAATGGTGAAGTTGGATTTTAGGTTTCACCACATTTGACTAGACATTTTGCGTAAAAACCCAAATTAGGTCAATTGATGAACTAGGACCCTAATCTAGGTCAAACTAGGTTCCAAAGGCCAATTTGAATGTTCTAAACCCTAGGGGATATTTTTTCATGAATTTTAGAGGGTTTACTTGATTTTTATCCTGACCGAACCCTTGTTGATTTAAGCGGGTCTGTTTTAGGGTTACCAAATGTCATTTAATTCCTGAATTGCACATAAACTCATTTCTGATTGACTCAACCCACTTTTTATCTTATTTACACCATTTCACCTATGTTTTGCCTCTGAGAAATCCCGTTTATGTACTGCAATGGTAAAATTGCAGTTTTAACCTTTATTTCATTTTTTCTTCTCAGAACACTTATTCCTTCTATTAAGCCTTCTTCTAGGTTATATAGGAGCTTTTATTCTCTTTATTGGGCCAAAATGAGCTAGTTATGGCTCATGTTGAGGCTCTCATCACCTACCATTCATCACCTAATGAAGGTGACCCAAACGGAATAGAGGATGATTAATTCTGGTCTCAAGGATATGACGAGTCTAATTCTAAAGATGAGGATACCCTAATAGAGGAACCTGGACTGAAAATCTGGAGTGATTCACAGGAGAATTATTTATCATTTGAGGATTTACCTCCAGAGGGTAGAAATAATATGATTAAATCTAGATTCCTCCTTTCTTTTAAGGGTCATCCTTCATCAAAACAGGAGTTGATATTAGAGGAGGACGAACAAAATAATGAGAAGTCTATGGGAGACTCTCGGGGACAAAACACATCAATTAAGGATTTATACCTCGAGAAGAATGACGAATTCAATGATATTTGCTTCCTCCAAAATATTAAGACTGATCCTCCTTTAGAAATAATTAAGGATACTGATCCAACTCCTAATGAATCACATATACACCCCGACAAACATTTTAGTGAACCAAACGAATCTTGGGATGAGCTGAATGATAATGATTCTTACATTTTGACCCTACCATCAAAAAGTTGTAATTTGGAGTCTACCCTTGATTCAAACAAGACTTCGATCATTAATGCCAGGCAGGATAACTTGAAGTTGTCTACTACTATTAGGGAGTGTACACAATTCGAATCATTGTTGGAATTGAACCTAACACCTACTAAGCCCTCATTGAACTTAACCATTACCTTCCAACACTACAAACAACCCTTATACTCCATAACCAATCCTTGGCTCAGATCTCTGCTCATGTACATTCTTTCTGGAGATTATATCAGGCCAATACATCCTAGGGTAGAATGGCGAGTATGGATTAATGCTTGTACTTTTACTCTCGTCATTCTAGGGTTTGAACTAATTATGTGTATATCTTTTAAAACTCGTCCTGCTCTGGAGGATCCTTGTTATCCTCCACTTATTCCGTTTCGAGAGGTCCCTTTTCATATTCCGTTTATTATTCCTAGACCTCCCAAGGTAGCCAACGAGATTTTCTATTTTCATTTCTTCTGGCGAGCATTTGGAATTACATTGCATCATCAACTTGCCAACATCCATCCTTACCTTTTTTCTAGGCCTGCACTATTACGCATTTTCTTAGCGCCTAACCTTTTCTATTTGGAACCTGACTTACAGGTTCCTTATAAGTCTGGCTGTTGACAGAAAATGCAGCGCTTGTTGGGAGGCAACCCAACAGACCGTGTCAAGTGATATTTTTCCTTTTTCCTCCTGTTTTAATTTTACAATGGGGACATTGTAGGATTTAGGCATGGGGGAGTGCATTTCCATTTTAGGAAGTATTTATGCATTTAGGTTAGTATAAAAAAAAAAATTTTGAGCTGAATGGGTTAGTCCTTAGCAAAATACCTTTGTTATTGGAGGTTCTTCTTCTGGAATTACTTCTTAAGTTTAGAATCCAGTGAATTAATTTCACGTGCACGTAGATTTGGTAATGGATCATTGAGGAAAACCAGTGACCATTTGTAAGTCTACTGAACCCTTGGACAGTTCATAGGGAGTCAGGCATACTATCTTCTAATAGATCTACCTCATATTTGTGAGAAGAAAGTAGAGAGATTACTGGTGAGCTAAGTCTAGTGCAAGGACTCTTAAGTTTTGGACAATTAGATAATAATACTTCAGAGTTAGGCATAGTTTTCACTCTCTGTTCCTATGTACGTACTTTGAGTGAATTCCTGAGAGTCACCAAATAAGGCAGATACACGGAGATTGAGTCTTAATAAAGCTATCACTATGATGGATGGTTACGACAGTCCTTCTTAGAGTCCTCAGCTGAAGGAGGGTAATAGTGCCAAAGGTTAGAAATACGCCTGTCCTATCCATTCCTTCCCGGTGCCGAGAATAGGCACTTCCACTAAATAAGCCACACAACTTCCTTTTGACCATCATCATCCCTAATAATGCCTTGTAAATAAAAGTTCATATCGTGTTATGTTGATTGAAAAAGAGACAAAAAAAAGAAGAAATAAAAAAAAAGAGGGAGAGAAATAGAAAGAAGAAAAAGAAAAAATAGCTATATTACAAAAAAAAAAGGTCCAGGTGTATGATGTAACACTGTTTCTGAGGCAGCAAAACACCTATCGCGTTCCACCAAATATGACTCATACCTACCTTCTAGTATTTCTGATCACCTGAATACTGGTTGAGAACTCTAAATTAGTTGTAGAGTTATTAGGACTTTAATTGAAGTGTGGATGCCATGTGAGGCCACCAAATAGTGAGTACAATTTCTAAATCTGGCGAGATTCGTGATCTCTGAAAGAAAGAAAAGAGAGAGTCCCCAGGAACATCAAGAGAGCACAATTGTGTAGCCTCGCTCAGAGTTGACCTGTCTAATGGTCTAGAGAGCTAGAGTCTGTAGTACTAGACTATATGTAGCACCAGTTGAGTATGTGCCACCAAATATAAATCCATTCAACTTGTTATCTCTTACCTAAGCTAAACACCAGGGTCAAATTACAGATTATCATCTGCTTTATCCCTGAAGGAAGTAGCTGCCTATCTCAACAGAAATTTTTGCCAAGGGTGGTGTACGAACTCCTAATGCGAATTGGCTCTTTCACTTGGATCTGTTACCTAGGCTATCAACACTTCACATTTGTCCGGATTTCTAAAGTTTTGGAATAAGAAAATAAGAAGTCTTCGGATTACTTCTATTATTCATTTTTGCTACGGATAGCAAATCTTAGGCATGGGAGTATTTGATGAGTCCATTTTAATGGACTAATATTACGCCTAAGTAACTTTAATTATGTCTTTCAGGTTTGTTAATAACTATATTAAGTTATAGAAGGTTTGCATGTATCATAATTTTGGTTTACATTTATTCTGTAACTTAATAGGTTCTTTTCTTGTGTAGGAAAAATAATTGCAAAAAGGAGGGGAAAAGGATAAATTATCCTTTTTCAAATCACCGGCGGCTATTCTTTTCCCCATTCTCCGGGGAACCCTCAACAGCTGCCGGCTAGAGATAGTTAAGGGATTTGAAAATCCCTTAACTCTCAGAGGAACAACAGAGAAGTTAAAAAGGAAGAGGAGGGGAGCAAAGGAGAATGATCTAGATCAAGGGGTCCTTCTTCCTCCCCCTGGGAGGATATCCTTCCTCTCCGCTGTGGAGAGAGTACGCACTGTGGAGAAGGCGTACCACCCCTGCAGCCACCGCGCCATCACCCTCCTAAGAGCCCACAAGCGCAACACCAAGCCCTCCAGTGCCCCCTACTGAATGCAGTTCTTCAGCCCACGTGCGCACACGTGCCCCTGCAAGACACACGCAGCGCACAACCGTGTGCCTTCCTGCCTTTCCAGCACCTTCACGCCTCTCCCACGCCTCAACCTCGCCTGCGCACCTACCTTCTAGCCACTACTCCAGCCTACCCTGCAGTGCAAGTGCAGGCCGGCACACCATCTCCAGCGTGCCCCCCCTCTACCCTGCAGGCATCCTAGCCAGCGCCTCAACCTTGTCTGCACGCCATCAGCTTGCCTGCCTACCAGTGCCCCTTGCAAATCATCGCGCCCTACCGATCACCCCCTCAAGCCACTGTAGGCGCTCACGCCCTCTCCACCCGCGCGCCTCTCCCTTCAGCCACCTGCGGATCGCAGCCTGCAAGTGCCTGCCCGCGCACCAGCGCGCGCGTGCAAGCCCGCACGCCACAGCCGCAGGCGGCACTACAGCAGCTACGCCTTCTTTGTCAACAGGTTGGAGCTTCGGCCACCGCCGTCGGCCGCCTACAGCCACCTCCGTCACTGCTGCTGCCACCACCGGGGAGCTCTCGACCTCGCCGTCCTCTTGAGCCTTGCATCAACCCCCGCGGTTCTCTCTCTCTCTCGCGAGGAAGAGAGAGGAAGAAAGCCCTGTTTTCCTCTCAATTAAAATTTACATTCAATGCATTGCCACCAATTTGATTTTTTTTTTAATTATTATTATATTATGGTAGAATTGCATTCAAACACTCATAGTTCTTTATAATTACATGGTATTGATATTAACTAGTTTAAGGCTTGATTTTGGACTTAATTTAAGTACTAATTGTATTTAGAACACATCACGTGAAAACTACATGAATTCATCCTAAATTTATTATGGATTTCTGTGAGGGAAAACTGCACTTATGCCCTTAACTTTTTAGGTTATTGCAAATCTACTTTCCTTCACATTTTAAGTCCGATTTGAAAGGGATTTCGCACTATCTGAAATAACATTAAATAATTAAGTATTGATTGCATCATTGCCTCCCTAAGGACACGACCCGCTCTTCTACGAGTGGTTATTTTCATTACTTTTTATTATTCAATTTTTCCACCACTTAAATACTATAACGCTAAGTGAAAAGTCATCTATCATACATCATCCATAATGGGGTAGATTGGGTGGCTAGTTTCATCTCTTTCTTGTTGGCCTGCTCTCGAAGATTCTCCTGACAACTCAGTCATTTCATTTTGCATTTTCTGTATTTCCATCTTCAAGGAGGAGAGGACATTTCTATCTTGGGAGAAGTCAGGCTCAGGCTTATAGTACCCAGGAGTGTCTGTCCAACCATTATAATTTTTCAAGGAAGGTGGGTTGGGTATTTCTATGGTGTGTGGGATATTGGGCAAAGCAAATCCCGCTCCTAGGTTCTGCTCACTGATTTGGGGCTTAACCAGGCCAATACTCCTATAATATGAGTAAAACGGATCCCAATGATTGCCATTATGTCCATCAAGGGATGACCATCTCAGCATATGGGATCGAAGAATGCAGAGTGGGGGTGAGGGTGTGGGCAAGATGTGAAAGGATGAAAATCAATGTGGTCCATTCTAACTCCCACCTCAATCAGAATTCCCCAAGCAAAACACAATTCAAAAAGGACTTTTTAGGTCTTTCCCAATTTAGGCTTTTGATTTAAGTCAGATTGTAGGTGACAATACAATTTATTCAATTAATTTACGTGCTTATTATCGACCTACAGCTCACCTAAGAAGACCTAGTTGGAGCTTAGGTTTTCTTCCCTAAATCTCAAATGGTAGAGCAACTCCAAAGATGGAAGATCGAGGGATGCAAGTAGGCCTAAGCCTTCCTTTGAAGCTGTGCTTTCACGGTGCTTGTCAACTACCCCCAAAAATCAATGATAGGGTATTCCCCTATTTGGATTTACAGAACCTTTGATCTCAAGTTCCGAACACTTCAGATTCCAATCGTAGGAGGGCTCTTATCCTAGTCGTTCCAAGACTTAGGAGTGTCTAAATGTGAGTCATGGTGCAAAAGATATAAGTGTGCATTCACTGCAAAAATATTTTGAAGTTTGAATCGCACACCATATTTGACAATCAATTCCTTGATTTTTAGATGTCCCTCCTTTAATTAGTCCTTTTTCAAGAATAAATGTGACCGGTTGTTAGATCGCTTCAAGACAAATTTTGTGGTCTTCGAATTAAGTCCAAATGCAATGTGTGATCGAATAGGATGCAAAGTAAGAGAATGCGTACCTTGCTTCCAGCAGCCAACGGTGCGAGAATGCATGCAATTCAAAGAAGTAAATCTAGAGGCTACTCATACAGACCTAAATGATTCATCCTAGGGGCAGGCAGCTCTTTTTTTTTTATTATTTTCTTAAGTACTTATGCACAAGCAAATAAAAGTAAACAATCCACAAAATGAATTAAAAACCTAAATCTAAAGAAAAAGGAACAAGATCCCAAAAATTACCCAACACGAGCCTAAAACAAAATCAGGGAACAAACCCCTCAAAATATACCCCAGAACAAGGGTTTCAAACCAAATGTGCAATGAAAAATCAAGTCTAAAATCTTAATCCTACTCTAATTAAATCAGCAACTAGATGATTGTCGCATCCTTGTCCTTCCCCTCCTTTACAAGGTGGCTTGACCAATTTCTCCTCTAGTGATGTCAAGGGTCGCCTCTCACGATGGCTGATTCCTCGCACAAATTTCACACACAGAAAAAAAATAGTAAATGGTCAGATCACTGTGCAATGAGAAATAGTCGAAAATAGAATTAGGTGAAAATATTGCGTTTGTTGCCTCTCCGGTAACAACACCATTTGACGAGTCGATTCTCTGCTTTTGATTAAGTTTCGTAAATGAAATAACGCGTTGTTTGTAGTTCTATGTGGTGGAAAAATCGACTAATCAATAATTAATATAACCACTCAATTAAGAGCGGGTCGTGTCCACAGAGAGGCAATGATGCAATAAAATCTCGATTATTTCGTATTTGTTCAATCTCATGAGAAATCCATAGTCAAATCTGACATGAAATGCGACGGAAAGAAGATGCACAATAAGTTGAGCATGTAAGGGTAGATGTGCAATTTTTCCTCACTGAAATATTCAATAAATATGTGATGATTTTATGGACTTTTAGATTGACATGTATTAGAGAAAATTTGTGCACATTTTAATCCCAAAACCAATGTCAAACAATGTTAATCACAAAAGACATTCAATTGTAAGAGAGCTTGAGTAAGAAGTTGTAATTTTACCATAATAAAATATTCATAAATCAAAATTCCTTTTCCTGGAAATGGCATGAAATATAATTACTAATTAGAACCAAAACAGAGGATTTTACCTCGATCCTCCTTGCGATCGGGAGAGAGGTTCAATCAAGGAGAGGTTCCCACTGGCTGTTGGCTGAAGTGAGACCGTCGCGATGGTGGTAGCGGTACGTCGAGAGGTGGCCGGAGCCGGCCTGCTGGAGGAGAAAGGTAGCGGTGGTGAAGAAGCTGCTGCTACCGCAGGGTGCGCACGGAGGTGGCACGCGTGCTGCAGGCTGGAGCGCGTGTGTTGCTGCACGTTGGAGGTGCGCTGGAGGAGGTCAACAAGGCGCGGAAGGAGCGGCCGTGGGTTCTGCAGGCGGGAGGTGCGGGTTTTACTGCACGCTAGAGGTGGTAGGCGAGGGCAGTGAAGGTGCAGGCACGCATTTTGGGTGCGCGTTTTGGGCACTACGGGTTGGAGCATGTGTTTTGGACACTCGTGTTGCAAGAAGGCGCTGGAAGTGGGCGCTGCAGTAGGTGCGGCTGCGCAGGCTACAAGGTGGGCGCACTGGAGGTGAGGTGCGCTGAAGGGAGTTGGTGGGCGTGCTGCACGCTGGCGGGCGCGAGCGTGAAGGAGGTGAGGCATAGCAAGAGCATGCGCCGTGGATGCTGCAGGAGGTGCGGCGTGTCAAGGTTGAATGGAAGGCATGGGCGTGAAGGCGGTTGCTACTGCAGGCATGCGGCAGGGGCACGTGTGGGCTGGGGATGGTGCTGGAGGTTGAAGGAGATGAAGAGGCGTGCTGTGTAGCTATGACTGGTGGCTGGAAAGAAAACTAAGAATAGAGGAGGAAGATGGTGTGCTGTAGGAGTTTTAGACATCTGGGAGAATTCCCAGACGTCTTAAATGACTGGGACGTGAAGTTGCAGTGGTGGTTGCTGGTGATGGCGGTGAAGGTGGTGATGTTGATTCTGGTGAAGCACAGTGATGGAAGCGTGGCTAGGGACACACTCACGGTGTTGGCACGAGTCCACCGGCTTGGTGCGGCGAGCTGTCACCTCACCGGCCCATGGTGTAGTGGAGCTCAGCCTGGAGACCACGGTGGTGGAATGGAGTACACGGTGGTGGAGTGGGGCGATGTCTCCCTGAGCTCTGCTGCATCCTCCTCTCCTTTCAAGTCAGCTGCCCCGACCAGATCCAACACATCCACTCCTCCATGAATGGGCCTTGATTGCAGCCTGAAGGAAATGCAGCCGTTGCTGAAAGAAGAAGAATAAAAATAATGATAAAATATTATGGTTATTTATATACAAACCCTCAACTTTTATGCTAACCTAAATTAATGCATGCAATGCACCTAATTGGTTAACTAATTAAATGAATGCAATTCTAAGTTAATTCTAAATGCATTTAAATATGAATGCAATGCATGAATTATGTAATTAAATTAGAAATATGAATAAATCTATTTACATCCTAATCGATGCTAAATAAATGTTAGAATTAACTTAATGTCTAGGCACTTAAATACTTAAATAGCCCACAAATATGGGCTAATTAGCGTGTATCTACCGTCGTCGGAGATGAAGGCCCTGAGATGGAGAGGCAGCGATGACGAGAGGGATGTAGATGCAAGCATAGGTATGGCACGACGTGGAAGAATGAGGTGGAGAAGACTCTACCACTGGTATGGTGGCAGAGCGACGAGAAGAGGGAGGAAGAGTCATTGGAGCTTGCGGGCTTCTTGCACGGAGAGGGAAAAGCAGGAATTCTAGGGAATTCTTCGACCAAATCAAGCTTAGGATGATCAGGAGGATCTGGGGGCTTTTAAATAGTTGTGGGCAGAGGGCCTTGTGCTTGGAAGGCAAGCTCCCAAGCACGACAACCTCGTCGGACTTGGAGGGTCGAGGGATACCCATATCTCTCATACATTTGCATGAGAGATTGGGTGGGAATCAGAGCGCCTAATTGGGTTCACACGATCGGGAATTCCTTAGAGAACCTCCCTTTTGAATGTGAGAGGGATTCTCTAAGGAATCATGGAGATATCCCTCTTGAATCCTCGCTGGAGTAGGATTCCTCCATTGTAATGGCGGAGGGACCTAATTGTAAAGAATGACGAGGAAGCTAGGGGGGTCTCTGCAAGGTTTTCAAAAGTTAGGGGCATAAAAGTAATTAGGTTGGACTATTTTGCAAAGTAGGTCAAGGTGAACTCCCTTGATGTAAACATGTCTACACTACTTAAGATGTCTATTTATGCATGTTCTTAAGCATAGGATTGTCTGTAGTGCAATGCAATCCTATGCTTTAGAGTAATTGTCCCATAAATGCAAGACAATAAATATTGCATTTAGAGTAATTTGAATAAAATGGAGGTTAATTGTCTCCTTTTATGTTAATGGATAGGGCAAACTTTCTATCGAGGCCTCGGATTGAGGATCCAACCGTACAGATGTGATCAGGGCGACAATTGGAGTTCAATAACTCCAAGATTGCCCTAATCAGATATCTGTAGCATCAGATAGTGATCGGGAAACCCTATAAGATCAAGGGCTAAGATGGTGTGAATCCACACTTCAAACGACAAATTCGACCGCACAGATGGATTCAGATCGACGATCGCAGCATAACGACGTGAAAATCGACTCAATTCGACAATCGTGGTACCATCTACATCATCCAGAAGATGGACGGCTCAGATGGCACCACGTGGCGCCATCTCAACTGCCCAACTGACCGAAGCACCCACCGTACCTTTTCTTTTTCAATCAGAGCGCCACTTCTCCATCGTTGGATGCACATCCAACGGCTATGGATGCGTGCTCTTGAAAACATCGCCATGACCATCTCTCCTCCACAGTGCAGCGGGTGAACGCTTTATCGCGAGCGGGCGGCACGCGTTCGAAATGCAAGAAGCGGGAGAGCAGTGCAGGTGAGCGGGCACGATTGACCACTCGATCACGATCGAACAGTCACGCGTGCGTAATTGCACTCACGCCATATCGCACGCCGCGCCTCACGCAGAATCACACGTGGGCAGGCGCGCAGAGGAGGGGGCAGAGGCGCGATTTAAGCCATCCGATCTCACGATTAGACGGCTGAGATCAACTGGACGTGTGCGTGCGTTGCGCACGAGGAGGTGAGCGGGTGCATGTGCATCGCCCACTACACCCACGTTAGGACCATTAGCAATTGATTTATCGGTCACTAAAGGTTCTGAATTAATGTTTTTCAAGTTGGAATGACCAAAATGCCCCCACTCCTTACAACTATAAAAGGAGACCCCCTCCACACGAAATTCTCATCCCTTCCTTCTCTTCTCTACCTCTCCAAAGCTCAAGAGAAGCTTGTCCCACACCCGGGATGCTCCTCGCGAGATAAAGTCAAATTTTGGTTCTCATTTCGGAAGCGGATCCCGAGACGACGACGATGTGTTGCTCTGTTCTCGTTCCTCCTGCCTCGATCTCCTTCTTCCCACTCTGTCCTCCTTCATCCAGGCAACGTCTCGTCCGACTCATCCTCTAAGCAATCATCGAGGAGGATAACTTCTCTCTCCCATTCTTCTTTATAGCTTTCTTATGTAGAATTTTCCTGCTTTCTAGTGTAGCTGATTACCCACTTTCTAGTGCAATTCTTATTTGGTTTTATTGTATAAACATTTTTAATTATTGAATGCATGCTTTCTCTCTCTCTTGTTTAGTCTGATTGTTATTATGGCTTCATTGTAATTACATCGCCTCAATTTTCAAGAAAAATTCCAAAAAAAATATAATTGCGAATATAGATCGACGTAGCCTCCCTGTGTTCGACCTGGGATTTCCATTCCGCTATAAATTTTATTTGTTGAACACAAGTTCTTTGCTTTGATACTATGACTACAGGTTTTCAAATCCAAACACGTTAGCGTAGCAACTCATATCTTCAACATTTTGGCACCGTTGCTAGGGAGGCGACGATCTTTGATTTTTCTTCACATTTTCTAACTTACAAATCATTTACCTCACTTCTCTCCTTTCTTATTGTGATTACAGGTACTCTTTCGAGATAAGCAAAAGCGGTAGATTGGAGTAAAGTGTTGTGAAAGGTTTTGTAAGTTATCCCCCACCTCCCACCCATTAGATTTCATTTCACCACATAATAACGCAAACATCAATCAACCTAGGTGTTCTTATAAACTCTAAGGTTAGATTGTTTGTTGTTTGACACCCACACCCACCCCAACCTCCACATTTAAAAAGAAAATAAAAAAAATCTCACAGAGGTACACAACTTCATCTGATTTTCAAACTCAACTGGTAAACCGATCTTTGGAGCCGGTACACACATTCAAACACATAATTGAGTAGAAATCAGATTAGGTAATCACTTGTGTGCCTAATTTAGTGGTGCAGCAGGCCAGTTGTTTGAGTTGATTGGGCCACACCACTTCTATTAAAATCAATTCATCAAGTAGCTGCCACATAGGTTCAACTCTTAGGGATTTACCAGGCACTCCACATTCTTTTAAGTTTTAAAGGAAAATATCTTCACCTGTGCTTTCAAAACCTGGTGTGCCAACAAAACTTGTTTGAAAACACCTAAAGTTGAATCCTAAAAGCTACTAAATAAGATTTGAACCCTAAAATTCACCACATCAAAAATAATCTTGCTTGAAAATCACTGGTTGTGCACACACACACAAATCAATCAATCATTAAGGGCACAACCCATATAATAGGCCCATCACATTCCAAAGGACATTTAAACCTAGCCCTAAATAAGATAGAGCAGACGTTGGCCTTAAGGATTTGATTCGCTCTTCAGAGCCTAGAACGAGATTATTTTCGATTAATCTGTTTCTACTGTTCAATCTGATGTCTAGCTAGGGGAGTAGAATCAAATGATCGCGGCTGGGGGTTATACTAGGAACCGTAGGTGCAAGTCGAATGAAGAACCTTCTCCCCAATCCCTCCTTCTAACTGGTTGGATTGAACAGACAGAAGTAGATCAAATCGTTCCTTTATCTCAAGATGGGTTTTGGGAGTCTGTAGGTCTATAGGCCAGCCCACTTAAGGGCAGGCTTGATTGTTTGTATTGCAGGGTGCCTTTCCTCGTCCCATCTCTCATGAATCCTTCCACATATTACACGCATTCCCGCTCTTTCCCTCCTAATTTGAATTATCCTCAACATGACAATTATCCAGACTCATACTATAATCAACCATCAGTTAGTTGGGATGACTTGGATTGGGGATATAGTTCCAGACCTACGTGTTTAGGGTCTAACCCTAAAAAATATGATTGTGATTTCTATCCTTCTCAGAGCCACATCGATTATAGATCGTCACCCTTTCATGAACAACCTAATACGATCTACAATCAAGAAGGATACACTGATCTTTACCCATCCTTTGATTACACTTCCTTTAGGTCATCACCACCTTTTGAGCAATCTGAAATGACCTATTACCAGGAAGGGTACAACAAATCTCAATTCGTTAATTCCCCTGCATGCACCTTAAACCCGCCTAACCCTAAACCAACTCTTTTGGTTCAGGGTAACCAGGTACAAGATAAGTTTCTGGCTAACTTAAGGAATATCGTACAATCTTTAGACATTCAACCAATACCTTGCATTGAGAGATTGGAGCCCCTGATTGAAATGATGGATGATTTGAACAAGTATTTGTTGGATTGGCTCCAGGATGTTAAGGATAAGAACCCGGGTGAGTTTCTACTTGGGAAGTTAGCGAAATTGAGGATGAGATTTGTGGTTGCTTTAGTTCAGTCGTGGGATGAATCCCAAGATGAACTCACTTCAAGAAAGCCAATGTCAGAACCTATTCAGGCACCTGTTGGGGGGGACACGTGTTATGAGGCTGACCAGATTGCATTAGAACAACCAATTAAGGATGATTTGATTCTTCACCTGAGATCCTTGAGCCAGGTTATGAGGAAATGTATGTCTCCTTGGAACAGAAAGTGACAGATGATTTTGGAACATACATTAATACGGATCTTGATTCTTTGATTCTAATGGTGAAGATTCAAGTTGCGAAGTCTCACGCGAGTTTACAGAACACGATTTTTGTGAGACGATTGGGCCTGAGGAATCTGAAAGATCATTTGATAGTCTAATAACTGAGGAAACTAATTTTATTAGGGCTCACATTATGGATCCAGAATCACATTTTCTGGAGGATTTAATCAAATGCCCTGATTGTCAGTTACACCCCATTGAGTTTATTGATGATTCTATTTCTAAGATAATTAGACCCAAGTCAATTCTGATTCAGCCATATCTTTTAGAGTTGGAAATTTCAGATGGGGTGATTAATATGCAAGAGGTCCCAGAATTTAACATTCTGAATGAGGAGGATAGAAGCTAGGAAGTTTCGATTTGGGAAGCTAACCTCGGAGGAAGTAGAAGGCTGTGTCTAAGGGTTCCTTTTCATCTGAAACCATCAAACCAAAACCCTTATGACATTTGTTCTGAGGATGTTCAACCCAAGCACACATTCATTGATTATCCTTTTGATATCTTTGTAACTCGACTCTTTGGTCTTGGGTTGCATCCTCATAAATCGTAGGCCCAACCCCGCTTGCATACTAAGTTTAGGTTTTGGGTAATTTTTATCCAGAACCTGAGATATTTTCAACTGTGGGGTATGGGTTTACACCATAATCTGGTCCACATTTGTGGACATCTACTGACATGTCAGAGGCTTCTTATGTTTATTCTGATTCTGACCTGCACCTGTGAATTCTTTATTTCTCTTCTTTGTATAGTGTGCCTAGCTGAATGCACTAAATTCAGCACGTATACAGTTCTTTTTAGTTTTCATCTCAGAGCGGACCTGACATTCACGTAATTCAGGTGCTGTCTACGCTATTCCACTCTGTTTTATGTCTTTTTAATACAATGAGGACATTGCATTGGATAGGCATGGGGGGGTGGATATTCATCTCTGAATTTATTCGTTAGCTCTATAGATTTGTTTCATTTTCTTTTATTATAAAAAAAATGGAATTAGGAAAGAGAACTTGGGTTTAAGAAAATTTGCAATCTTAGGAAATACTACATTATGATTTGAACACAAAGACCCTTCAGGTCTTTGGACTTAATCAGCCCATGTATCCACTAAAATGTGGATTTATTTTTTGAGTCCTCGCCAACCTAAATTCTACTTTAATTGGAGTAAATAAGTTAGGGTGATAATTACACGACTTATCAACCCATCCTTTGATTTGAGGGAATTTTGAGTTTTAAGCATCTACATACTATTTTGTCACTAACTCGATGTTCGACGATTTTAACGAAAATTGGGTAGCTAATGAAGCTTCTAGGGTGATATGGCTGGCAAGTTATCGTGGGTAACAGCCCATAATTAGGTTGTCCAAAGCCCAGTCACTGACCTTTCTCTTTTTGTTACCTTTAGGTAAATCTTAGACCAGGGAAGCCACCTACTAAAAAAAAAAAAAAAGTCAAAAAGAAAAGGAGAAAAGAAAAAAAAAGAAATAAGCCACACTTCGCCGCACAAGTATGGCTGGCAAGTTGTCGGTAGTAACAGCTCATCGACCGGTTGTCCAAAACCCAAATCAATAAATGCACTGAAAAATCCCAAAACACTTAGGAAGAAGCGGAGAAGTAGAATAAACCAGGGAGATATACACTAGATTCACCCTTTTGTTGACCCCGTAAAAATAAAAGTAGGGAGAAAGCCACTGGTTGTAAAGATACACTTTTAGGCAGAATATTTTTTTTAGGTCACCTAGAGGCGTAGAAATCCAAAGTCCATTTTAACTGTCGGTCAATGAGTCTATCACATTCACAATAAGTTGCTTAGAACATAGGGTTCTCATCAAATATTGGGTGAGTTGAATGGCCGTAGAAAGCCACTCTTAAACCCTAAAACTTGAAAATCCAAAAAAATTAGAAAAGAGGAAAAAAAAGAAAAAGAAAATTTTCTTTGAATAAGGCGAGGGTTTGAGGCAATCTGCATTTTGGCAGATACTCGGGCACTGTTGTATCTTTGAAAGTTCAGATCTTAAGTACACATTTTCTTAATGATTGAAAATAACTCAAGCCCAAATAATCCAACCTGATTCTTTTATAAATAGCATATAGTTTCTGCTACGGACTAGCAAAAGATAGGCATGGGGGTATGATGTAAACATGTTTACACTACTTAAGATGCCTATTTATGCATGTTCTTAAGCATAGGATTGCATTGCATACAATAAATATTGCATAACATGCATCATCTTGCATTTAGAGTAGTTTGAATAAAATGGAGCTTAATTATTTCCTTTTATGTTCATGGATAGAGCAAACTTTTCATCAGGACCTCAGATCAAAGATCCAACTGCACAAATGTGATCAGGGTGACGATTGGAGTTCAACGACTCCAAGATCGCCCTAATCAGACATCTGTAGCATCAGATAGTGATCGGGGAACCCTAGAACATCAAGGACTAAGATGGTATGAATCCACACTTCAAATGACAAATCCGACCACACAGATGGATTCGGATCGACGATCGCAGCCTAACGGTGCGAAAATCGACTCAATCCGACAACCGTAGCACCATCTACATCATCTAGAAGATGGACGGCTCAGATGACGCCACGTGGTGACATCTCAGCCACCCAACCAGTCGAAGCACCTGCCGCACCTTCTCTTTTTCAATCAGAGCGCCGCTTCTTCGCTGTTGGATGCGCATCCAACGGCCGCAGATGCGCGCGCTTGAAAGCATCCACTGCGCAGCGGGAGAACGCTTTATTGCGAGCGGGCGGCATGCGTTTGAAATGTAAGGAGCGGGCGAGCGGTGTGGGCTAGCAGGTGTGATTGATCACTCGATTGCGATTGAATGGTCGCGTGCGCGCAATTGCGCTGACATAGTATCGCACATCTCACCTCACGCGAAATCACACGCGGGCGAGTGCGCAGAGGAGGCAGGCAGAGGCGCGATTTAAGCCATCCGATCTCGCGATCGGATGGCTGAGATCAGCTGGATGTGTGCATGACTTACGTGAAAGGAGGTAAGCGGGTGCATGCACGCCGCCCACTACGCCTACGTTAGGACCTTTAGCGATGGATTTATCTGTCACTAAAGGTCCTGAATTAATGTTTTTCAAATTGGAATGACCAAAATGCCCCCACTCCTTGCAACTATAGAAGGAGACCCCCTCCACACGAAATTCTCATCCCTTCCTAATTTCTACCTCTCCAAGGCTCAAGAGAAGCTTGTCCTACACCCGGGATGCTCCTCACGAGATAAAGTCAAATTTTCGCACTCATTTCGGAAGCGGATGCTATGACGATGATGATGTGCTGCTATGTTCTCGTTCCTCCTGCCTCGATCTCCTTCTTCCCACTCCATCCTCCTTTGTCTAGGCAGCGTCTCATCTGGCTCGTTCTCCAAGGAATCATTGAGGAGGATAACTTCCCTCTCCCATTCTTCTTTACAGCTTTCTATTGTAGAATTTTCCTGCTTTCTAGTATGGCTGATTTCCCACTTTCTATTGTAATTCTTATTTGATTTTATTGTATAAACATTTTGAATTATTGAATGCATGTTTTCTCTCTCTCTCTCATTTAGTCTGATTGTTATTATGGCTTCATTGTAATTACATCACCTCACTTTTCAAGAGAAATTCTAAAAAAAATATAATTGCGAATATAGATCAACGTAGCCTCCCTGTGTTCGACCCAGGATTTCCATTTTGGTATAAATTTTATTTGTTAAGCACAAGTTCTTCGCTTTCATACTACGATGACAAGTTTTCAAAACCAAACACGTTAGCGTAGCAACTCGTAGCTTCAACATCCCCTTAGGCCTAAATTTTGGTATAAACCTAATTTTAACCAAAGGAATCTAATGGTGAAGTTGGATTTTAGGTTTGACTGTGTTTGATTAGACATTTTGCATAAAAACCCAATTTAGGGCAAATGTTTGACTAGGACCCCTTTTTAGGTCAAAATATGTTCTAAAGGCCAAATTGAAGGTTATAAACCCTAGCGGATATTTTTCCATGAATTTTACAGGGCCTATTTGAATTTTATCCTGACCATAACCTTATTAAATTAAGTGGATCTGTTTTAGGGTTACAGGATGTCATTTAATTCCTAGATCTCACATTAAACTTTTCTAATTGAACCATCCCACTTTTCATCTTGTTAAGACCAATTGACACATGTTTAACCCCTGAGAAATCTTGTTGTTGTACTGCAATGGTAAAATTTCAATTTTACCCTTTATTTCTTACTTTCCTTTCAAACCAGTTATTCCCTGAGTTAGGCCCTTCACTAGGTTATGTAGGAGCTTTTGTTCTCTTTTATAGGTCAAAATGAGCTAGTAAGGGCTCATGATGGTGTTCCCATCAATTAACAATCACAAGATAGGTCTAATCTTGCCTTACGAAGACATACTTCAAAGAATCAGGAAGAAGTTTAAGCTCAACAGGTGTAGGATCAGATGGAGTAGGTATGGAGATCTCAGAAGATCCTAAAGACACTAAAGGAATTGGAGGTAAGAACTTAGTCTCTAAGGCCGATGTCTCAGGAAGAATCAAGTCAGAGGCAAAAGGGTGTTGAGGTTCTAAAGTTAGTGAATCAATCAGTGTATCCTCGACCAACTTGTCTAAAGAATCCAAAGAATAGATTTCCTTAATTAAACAACAAGATGGTCCCCTTTGAGCCTAAAAGATATCAATCTTTAACTTCTGGTCTCCAAACTTTAATTCCAACAATCCATCCTTGCATTCTATTATTGCCTTGGCGATCGCTAAAAAAGGACTCCCTAATATGATAGGTGTGTTCTGTATATCCTCAAGTACTTCCATGTCAAGGATAATAAAGTCTACAGGAAAGTAAAATCCTTGACCCGCATTATAGCATCTTCCAACACTCCCTTAAGTGTCTTAATTGATCGATCAGCTAATAGTAGGGACACTCAGTTGGCTTCAGATTACCAACCTCGAAGTCTGTTAGGAGGGAGGTTGCGATAAGGTTGATGGAAGCACCTAAGTCCAATAAGGCTTTATGAAATGTGGTGTTTCCTATCATATAACTGAGAAGAGGGGTGCCTAAGACTTTCTTCTTAATAGGGAGGCTTGAAATAATGGAACTCACTTCTTCCGAGAGGATTATAGGACTATTCCTTTTCTGAATTCTAGCATTACACTTAGGTGTACATAGGTCTTTCAAAAACTTAGTGTAAGGTGGAATGTGGCGGATCACATCCAACAAGGGAATGTTTATGTGGACTTTTTCAAAGAGGTTAAGCAAGTCATCCTCAGGAGCCACAACAGATTTCTTCTTGTCATTACTCTTCTTCTCTAAAGCCTCTGGGAAACGTACTAAAGTTGTAGTAGGAGGATCAATCAAGGGTTCAGAAGAGTCAGGCAGAGGTAAATCAAATGTAGGAGTGGAGGTAGAAGGTCCAGGTAAAGATGTAGAAGTAGGAAATGGTAGGTCAAATGTCCTCCTACCACTCCTAGTAGTGATGGCATTTAAATAAGCTTGCAGCATAGACAAAGAATCAGGATCAAGTAGAATAGGTGGTTGTGGATCAAAATAGGAAGTATTAGATTCAGTGTAAAGCTCAGGTGTGTGAAAGGTTTGTGAAATAACATGTGCTTGACCTTGCAAAGGAGGTCGAGGTTGTGTTTGAGATGGGAATGAATGTGCTTGATGGGATTCTGTCACTTGTAAAAGATGGGCTCTCATCTCAACTAATGCCACGTCCGGCTTTTGCTGCATCGCAATGTTTTGTTGCTGCATGTCAGCAAGAGCTTTCATGATGGTCCCTAATTGTTCATCACATGTAGGTCGAGGTTGAGAGTATTTGGCGAGCCTGGGTTAGGGTTGCTGGTAGGCATGTGGTCGATACTTGTTAAATGCTAGTTTATCATCATTCCTATACCCTAAAACTGATCTAGCTCTTAAGATTTTAACGTCGCAAATGGGCTTTTGGGTTGCATTTAGGCATCACTTAGGTTAGGCATGAATTACATAATTTTTGTGTTTTTAACATGTTTACTTGAGTGTTAATGATAAGCAGATAACCAGACCCCCAAAACCCTAGCACTCATGAATGTAGAAGGTGAAGAAGAAGATCAATTTAGCTGAATCCAGCTCATCACCGCTGGATATCAAATCAACTAGGTTGGGTTTAGCCTATCCTAGCTCCATTCAGCTCATCTCAGCTGGATAATAGCTCAGGGTAGCTTCACTCAACTCAACTCAGCTCAGATCCAGCTCAACTTAGCTCTCCCAGTTCATTGGGAGCTTAAGCTAGCTTAACTTAGTTGACAGTTGTTCATTCTAGCTCCAGCTCAGCTCTCCCCAGCTCCACTCAGCTCTTGGTAGCTTAGCTCCCTCTAGTTTAGCTACTACATGTCAACTTAGTAGTAAACTAGCTCAGGAGTTCACAACAGAAGTAGGTCCAGCTCAAGCCACCTCCAGATAAGTTGAGACTAGCTGAACTTAGCCCTACTACTCAAGCTTAGCTGCTAGAAGAAAAACTAGCTCGCTAAGCTAAGTAGTTGAGCTTCTAAGAAGACCTCGTCAACCATCTTCAGCTTTAGGCATTTTTCTTTAGCTCAAGATATACTTCAAACATCTCTTGGATACCTTCTTCCAGCTAAACCCTTTCTCCCTCTACTCTTCCACTAGCCAAGCTAGCTTAGCTAGCTTAGCTAACCTCACCCCTACTCCACTCCATGGCTGAACCCTATCCTACTTAGCTCCACTTACATGGCCTTCCAACCTACACCTTAACTCCACCAAAAACTCCACTAACATCCCCTCAATTTGGCACCAAATTGAGGCATCTTTTGGACCCACAACCACCACCAAAAGCCACCTAAAGTTGGCGCCAAAAAGCACCTTAACTTCCACCCATTTTGGCACCACAACATAGCCTCCATCTCCACCTTGCATCTTCCCATAAACGTATCTCCACCGTCCACCTAACCCCCCTTCTAGAAAAGCATCTTCGCACCAAAAATAAGAACCTCTCCACCACTATAACCACCTCTTAACCTACCCTAAGTTGGCGCCAACACATCATACAAACACCACCCAAAGTTGGCACCAACTCTCACTTGCATATCCACCCTTCATCCACCTATTTGACCCATCCTAACCATCCACTTTAGGTGCCAAAATGACCTCCTTCTAGAACCTTATGTTGGCACCACCCCCTTCAACTCCACCTCCATACACCCCCTATGTTGGCGCCAACCTACCTTAGCCCTCCACCACATAACCACCATATCTAAGCCAATCCTAGCCCTACAACACACCTTACCAACCCTTAACCCTAGTTCCCACCAAAAGATGGCACCAACCATTAGGTGCCCCTCCATTTTGGTGCCATCTACCTTAGCCTTAGGATCTCCTAACCACCATCTATGAGCCATCCTAGCCTTCTCCTCTTAACTACACCTAACCCCTTCCTACAACTCTATATATATCACCCATAACTACCATAACCAACCACCTTTGGCTACACATTAACAAGCATGCATCCTCCCTTAGTTCTAATTCCACCTAAACCACCTACATCTCGAGGTCAAGGAAGAAGAAGAAGAGAAGAAGATCAAGGGGGCAACCTTCCCACCCCTTTGGTGCCTTCTTCCTCTCTCTTCCTTTCCCTTCTGCCATGCTAAGGAGGAGGAAATCTTCATCTAGGAGGGACGACCAGGAAAGAGGAGGAGCAAGGTGGTTAACGGCCACCTTGGGGGAAAGCTTGGAGGAGAACTACTTGAAGAAGAAAGCCAAGGAGAAGCCTTTTTAAGTGTGGGGAAGCTGCACTTGGAGTAAGAGCCATCTAAAGCTTCTACTAGAGGATCCCTTCTTCTTCTTTATCTTTCTTAATTCTTGTATTCGCTAGTGTTTTACTTCTTTTTATGTCATAAGCATTCCGCTACACTTCATCTAGTTGCTAGTAATACAAGTTTTCAACTTTGCCTTCCAATTTCATGTTTTATGTTTAGTTGTTTTCCATGTTTTTAGTAGCTTAGTGCACCACACCTTCTTCTAATTATCCTAAGCGTACTTGCCTAGGGTGGGCATAGAAGAAAAGGTCTTCTTATTACTTAGGTTTAGTTGATAGGTGTAGTCTTTAGCGTAATTATCATCTTCACAATCGTTGCCAGAGAGGCATGGCTTTGAATATCATGACTGTGTATTTTAGCACCACATTTTTGGCACCATTGCCAGGGAGGTACGGCTTTGCATATCACTATTATTCTTGCTTGATATGCAGATCTCATCCCCTCTTCTTTGTTTCTTTATTGTGTGTAGGTACTACAAGAAGAAAGTGGGATTTTTGGAAAAAAGCTTGAAGTTCCTTTTCTTCTCACGGATTTAAGGTTAGTGCTTTCTCTCTTGTCACATAAATCCTAAAAACTATCAAAAAAATACTAAATCAGGTTTTCAGAATAAGAAAACATCTAAATTTGGTAGAGTGGTGATTTCTAAAAGTCATTGTTTGAGTTATTTAACACCACTTTACTCAAGGTGTGGGTGTTTTGATTTTCAGGTCTAAACTTTTGTCCGGATTTCAAAAATCAATTCCCAATACCATAGGCCTTCTAAAATTATGAAATTTCAACCAAAGATTCCAATTCAACGCACGAACATCTACTCCAAATTTTAGGGCATTTGGACTTGTAGAACAGTTTTAAAAATTTGTAGACCACAGGGGGTCATCTCCTCTAATTTCATTATTTTGTTACTGTTTGCAAATTTTAGAAATTTTTCTACTTGTCTAATATCTATAAAATTTAGCTTTTTGGTATCCTTGGGAAATTCTACAGAACATATAAAATCAAAAAAAATTTTGGTAGCTGGTGGTATTATTGAAAATTCCAAAATACCCACAAGTATCATGTTTGGATTTTGACACCAACACAAAGGAAAATTTCAAAAAAATAGGAAACGAATTTCTAAAATCACAAAAAAATATTTTTTGGAATCCTTGTTTCAATTTCTTTCGGTAGTGTTGTTGATTGTTCTTTTTGGACCACTACATAAGAAGAAAAGCTTGAAAAGATTTATTGATAATAAAATTTCTACTTAAGGGTTCAATTCAATTAGGGTTTGCTTTCAATTTTTAGCCCCACAATATATAAAGGAATCTCATCTTCACCAACACAACTTGATTTCCTTGTGATTGTGGAGTTCAAAACATGTTTCAAAACATAACAAGAGAGCCCTAAAATACATCATTAATATTAAATCCTAAAAAGTAGAAAAATACCAAAAATTTTGTGACAACTTTGATTTGGCATTGGACTCGATCCATCCAATGCGCGCACACCGAAAAAAGGAAATAACTGAGCATTACCCCAATCAACGCCCTTCACATTTCTGTGCACATTCAAGTGCCCAAGACTAATTAAAATAAGTAGTCACTTGACCACTTAACTTCATCAAATTTAGGCTTGATATTTGGATTTTAAGGGTCATTAATTACTCCTAATTCCCTTGGAAAACGTAGTGACAGACTTAGAGGGAAGTCAAACAATAGGTAAGGGTTTACACAAGCTCCTAGTGGTTTTCCCAGGACATGCTTGGGCCCAATCCACTACTTTAGTCTAGCCAGGTGTTCTTTGGGAAGTGAGTTAACTTATTGATTCCTTACTTTTCAAATTCCCAAGTCTTAGGTTTCTAAGGAGTCAATCTTAAGATAGAATTAGGGTTGCTTGCATGATTTGCACACTGATGGTAATGCGTCATTCACCATAAATAACTTTAATTAGTGAAAATCAAGAGATAAATGCTCATAAATGATCGCCTAAGAACCATAATTCCACTCTGATATGTTTTGAGAAGATAATAAAACAAGGTTAATTCTATTATTTTAACAGTACATCACAAGTACACATTAACCATGGGGTTATTCAGAGGTTAATTAGAGGTCAATTGAGCATAAAAAGGTAAAAAATGGGTCCACACTGATAGAAACAAAGTTTTACGCATTTCGAGGATGAAAATAGTACCAAAAACCTTAATTATCATCCCTGCTTAAATCGAAAAGGCTTTGGTCAGGATAAAATCTATCTAAACCTCCTAATAATTCATAGAAAAATATTCTGAGAGGTTTGCTACTTTGGTTTGACCATTTGAACCTATTTTGACCTAGAACAGAGATTCAAACGGGAATTTACCTTAATTTGGGCTTCTCTACAATTTATCTAGGCAAATGTGGTCAAAACTCAAATCCAAGTTCACCATTAGATTACTTGGGTTCAAATTAGGTTAACACCAAAATTTAGGCCTAATAAAAGTTCTTCTTGACCTAGTTTGCATTTTAGCCCTTGAAAACTCTATTTCTCTCATTTAAACCCCTAAGTTTCAAGTTTATTGCAAATAGGTCCCTAACTTTGTCATCATTCTTCTGATTAGGTCCTATCACCATTGTTCATCTGAATGCACCTGCATCAAGGTTTGAGAGAGGATTTTCTCTCAAATCAAGCTCAAGCCCCTCCAAAATTGGATGGATTGATCTTGATGAGTTTCCTGATGGTCGGGCGTGTTTCGTGCGCTAGAAATCGAGGTTACAAGTAACCTATCATCGTAGTTGCAAAACACATCAATCAAATAAAATTTATAACGAAACTCCAAGAAAGTCCCTGGTCGAGCACAGGGAGGCGGCGTTTACTTTAGTTGAAAATCGTGCTTCGATTCGTTTCTTTTTGGTATTTTGGGGCTTTGTTATTTTTTTTTGTATTTTTGAAATAAAAGAAAATAAGCAATTGTATTACAAGATAGAGATGTGGAACAAATATGATATCTATTACTTCCAATGTCAATTACATGATACTATGAAAGCATATAAAGAGAGGGAGGTGAGAGGAAATCTCTCGAATCGACTGTTCGGCGAGACGACGGTGCCTGGCGGAAGCTCTGATGAAGGAGGTGAGAAGCGGGACAATGGAGGTGAGATGCTGGAGGACTTCGGGTTGAGGAAAGCTTCGGCGTAGCTCCAGAATGGAGGTGAGAAGATGGAGTTGATCTGCTACCGGAATGGAGGTGGTAGGACGGCTCCAAGGTGACCTATGAAGGGAGATGGGAAGTTGGAGGAGTATTTGGTGGGGCAGAGGTTCGCTACACTAATAAGCACCTTGGGAGCTTGAGAAAAAGCTCTAATGGAGCGTTGGTAGGCTTGTTAGAGCTTGGGAGCAGGTGGGAGTAAAGCCGGTAGAGATGGCTTGGAAGGGAAGGGGTGTAGGTCCTATTATAGTGGTGGAGAAGAGGTAGAAATTGGTATGGGACCATTAGTGACATCCAGGCTATCGCTGGAAACGTCGCTGTAGGTAGCTTATGCTCGCTGGAGCCCACAGTTGCCTTTGCTGGCATGCGATGAATTACCAACGGCCGTAAGCATCGCTGTAAGTCCAAATCATAAGTCGCTGTAGTCCACCTCACGTTGTTTTGGCGGTGCTCCTGCCTTGCCGCGCTTGCATGCGCGGCCACGTGCTAGTGCTACGTGCATGTGCGGCTGCATGCTCGCGCGTGCGGTGTTGCGAGCATGCGCTAGTGGCCTGGGCGGTGCCACGTGGCACAGTCTGGGATGTCCATCTTCTTCTTATTGTAGGGGCTACTACAGAGGTCGGATTGAGTTGATTTTCGCACCGTTAGGCTGCGATCGTCGACCTGAATCTATCTGCGCAATTGGATTTATCATTTGAAGCTCCGAATTATGTCTCATAGTCCCTTGGCCGTTGATCTTCCTCAGACTGCATATGGTGCTATGGAACTCCAATTGAGGCGATTTCAGAGGTGTTGGACTCCGATCGTCATCTTGATCAGATCCGTATGGTCAAATCATCAATCTGAGGCTTTGAAATAAATATCCTTCCCTCCCAACCATAAAAAGAATGCAATAAACCGAAATTATATACAACTACTCTAAATGCAGATTGATGCTTGCTATGTAATATTTATAACATGAAATGCAAATTTAAGCCTAGGAATATGCATGAATAGGCATTTTACCCTCAATAAATGTGTTTACATCATACCCCATGCCTATATTTTGCTAGTCCCTAGCAAAATTAAACTATATGCTATGTATAAAAGTAGAATTAGGATTAGATCGCTTAAGCCTGTCATTTATTAACAATAGAAAATTTCAACTAAGGTCCTAAACTACGAAAACTCAATAGTACCCAGGTGTCTGCTAGAATGCTGACCGCCCAAGTTCTCGCCTTATTTCAGAAGGGAAGAAATATATATTTTCTATTTTTCTTCTTTTCTAACTTTTTTGTACTTTTGGAGTTTGAGAGTTCCGGGATAACTTTTTACGGCTACCTGACCTGCCCAAGACTCGAAAAGGACTCTTAAGTACTAACCATCTTTGAGAAAGAGTGATAGACTCACAAAACGGCTATTAAGACAGACTTCGGGTTTTGTACAACCCTAGGTGACCTTACCTAAAGGTTTATCTTTATGATCGGTAGCTTTCTCCCAACTTTCTTTTATATGGGGTCAACACAAGGGCGAACCCAGTGTATATCTCCTTGGTTTATTCTACTTCGCCGCTTCTTCCCTAGGTGTTTTGGGAATTATTATGCATTCTTTTTTTTTGTTGTGAGCTGGGTTCTGGACAACTGGCTAATGAGTTGTTACCACCGATAACTTGCTGGCCATACTCACGCAATGAAGTGTGGTTTTCTTTATTTTTTTATTTTCTCCTTTTTCTTTTTCTTTCTTTTCTTTTCTTTTTTATTATTCTTTTTTTTTTTATAAGTAGGTGGCTTCCCTGATTTAAGATTTACCTAAAGGCAGCACAATGAAAATGGTCTTGTGGCTGGACTCTGGACAACCGACCGATGAGCTGTTACCATCGACAACTTGCTAGCCATACCACCCAAGTCGGTCTCTTAGCTACCCAATTTTCGTAAAAACTGTTGGAAAGTGAGTCAGTGCAAAAAATGTGTGTAGATGCTTAGGCTTACAGTCCCTCCAAATCAGAGGGCGGGTTGATAAGTCGCATACTTATCATCCCAAATTTTTTACCAAATTAAAATAAATTTTAATTGGCGAGGACTCGAGACTAAATCCACATTCGAGTGGACACCTGGCTAGTTAAGCCTGAAGACCTGAAGAGTCTAAGTGTTTAGGTCCTCTCGTATCATTTCCTAAAGTTAATAACTTTCAAATGCCTAAGTTCTCTTTTCCTAATTTCTTTCTTTTTTTTATCTTTTTTCAAATGTTCAATTTTTTTTCTTTTAATTTTATAAGAAACTAAAAGAAATTCTACGGAGTTAACGTAATGATTTCAGGAATTAATTATCCACCCCCCATGCCTAAATGATGCAATGTCCTCATTGTAAAAATAAAGATATGAAAAGGGCAGAGTAAATAGAACATCACGTGAGTGTCGTGAAAATTTGGTTAGCTCTGCAGAGAGAAGAGTGTATACACACGTGCTAAGTTTAATGCCTTCAGCTAGGCATAACATACATACAAAGAAGGAATTGAGAATTCACAAGAGCAGGTCAAAACCAAAATAATTTAAAGGTTGTTCCTGAAACTCGTCTGCAGAAGATGTCCACAGACGTGGACGAGATTATGGTGCAGACCCATGCCCCAAGGTCGAGAGGTTCTTAAGTTCTAGATGAAAATCACCCAGAACCGAAGGTTGTTGTGTTTGTGGGGTTGGGCCTACGGTTTAGTGGTGTGCAACCCAAGACCAAAGTGTCAGACAATGGGTAAAGATGGTTCAATAGGTGCAGTTGTCCAGTTAACATCTAGCTTAGAAAAATAATCAGTTATTTCGAGCTTGGGTTGCACGTGAAAGATATCGTAAGGGTCCTGGTAGAAAGTAGGTGGTTTTAGGTCAATAGGTACCCTTAGATCAAAAATCAAACTTCCCTGAAAATTAGCCTCTGAAATCTTTATTTCAACAATTCTATCCTCCAACATCAAGGGCTCAGGCTTTGGGACCTCTAGCATATTATTCACCCCATATGATTCTCCCAAGTCCATAAATCATGGCTGAATCAAGGTTGACTTGGGCACAAAGATCTCAAAAGTCAGCTCTTCAAGGTGCAGATGAGGACTGGGGTCACTGATTGAATCATCAAGATTTGGATCCTCCAAGTTAACCCCAACCGAATCCAAATCTTCAATAATTGGGCTATCAACTGGTTTGTCAGATTCCTCAAGCCCACTTGTCTCACTAAAATCCTCTTCCTTAAGTTCAAGTGAGACTTCACCAAAATATTCTTCACCCTCAGAGCCAAAGAATCCATGATCCTCATTTATATATGTCTCAAAATCATATGTCATTTCATGGTCCGTGGTGACATATTTTTCCTCGCTCCCTGGCTTGGGGATCTCGGGTGAATCAATTGGTTCATCCTCAAATGGTTGCTCTAGCCCATCCTGGTCATCCCCAGTCTCAGAAAATGTATGCCCCCAGATAGGTGCCTGAGCGAGTTCAAACATTGGCTCTTCTGAAGGGGGTTCATCTTGAGAATCATCCCAAGATTTGACTACTGCAACCACAAAATTCATCCTCAACCTAAACAATTTCCCAAGAAGAAACTCACCCAAGTCCTTATCCCTAACACTTTGGAGCAAATCCAATAGAGAAATATTAAGTTCATCAATCATTTTTATCATAGGCTCTAGTGCTTTAGTGCATGGTGTTGGCTGAGCTTCTAAAGATTGTATAGTGTTCCACAAATTAGCCAACACCCTATCCTGGATCTGGTTCACCTGAACCGACTTGTTCGGTTCAGGTTTGGGTGGGTTCAGGTTAAATCTAGGGGAGTCAAGATGTCAAGGTTCTCCAGTCCCTCCCTGAAAGTAGGTCATTCTAGGTTGTTCAAAGGATTGTGGCAACGTATATTCAGTGGAATACTGGGGAGGGTAGGTGTTATAATCATGATATCCTTCTTGATTGTAGATCGGGTTGGTTTGGTCATCAAAGGATGGAGATCCATAATTATTATAGCTTTGGGACGGATAATAATCATAGTCTTGTCGTCCATGGTTAGGCCCTGGACATTGAGGTCTAGATTCATATCCCCAATCAAAGTCATCTCGGCTAGTGGATGGGTAATTACAAGTCAAGTCGGGATAGTAATCATCTTGGGGATAAGTGGTGGTAGGAGGATAGGATGTGAAATGTGTGTAGGATGTGGAAGGGTACATGGTGAAGTAAGGAGGGAAATCATAAGAGAAAGGAGCCCTGCAATATAAAAATACAAGCCTGTCCTTATTTTGGGTAACCTAAAGGTCTACAGACTCTCAGAATCCATCCTAAGATTATAGACGATTTACTCTACTTATGTCCAGGCAATCCAACCAGTTAGAAGGAGGGACTGGGGAGAAGGTTCTTCCTTTGGCTTGCACCTCTGGTTCCTAGTGTACCCGCCAACCATGGTCGTTTGACGCTACTCCCCTAGCTAGATATCAGATTGACTAGTATAAATAGGTTAATCATGAACAATCTCAATCTGGATCCCGACGAGCGAACTAGTCCTTAGGGCCAACGTCTAATCAATTTTAGTTAGGCTTGGGACAATGGTATTTCAGGAATGTGATGGGCCCTTTAGATGGGTTATGCCCTTAATGATCAGTTAAAATGTGTGTGCGTGCACAACCAGGGTTCTCAAACAAGGTTATTTGATGATGTGTCTTTTAGGGTTCAACCTTGTTTAGTAGCTTTTAGGGTTTAATTCTTAGGTTGGTTCAATCAAGGTTTAGTAGAACACTCCAAGTTTTGAAAGCACGGGTGATGATATTTCCTTTAAAAATAAAAAATAATGTGGAGTGCTTGGTTTAGCCCTAAGAATCAACCCTAAGTGGCAAGCTACTTGATGGATTAGTTTTAGATTGAGTGGTGCAACCCAAATAGCTCAATTAATTGGCCTATTGCACCACTTAGTTTAGCCACACAAGAATGCTTAACCTATTCAGATTTCTACTCACTTATGTGTATTTAATTGAAGTGTACCGGGTCCACATGTCAGATCTCGGTTAAGTGGTAGAATCAAAGTGATTGTGCACCTTAGGATAAGAAGATGTGGGTGTTAAGTGTGTAGCTTTCAAAAAATCCCACAATCAGGTAACACTTTCTTTTATTTTTATTTTTTATTTATATGGATGGTGAGGTGAGTGGAGGTGGCAAGCAAACAACCAAATCTATCCTAGGGTTCATAAAAAGCACCTAAGTTGATTTGGGTTTGAGTTAAGGTGGGGGTGGTGTGGGGGACACTTATAAAACACTCTACCCACACTTTACTCCAGTCTACCGCACTTGGATCTCCATGCTAGGGTACCTGCAAGACAGTAGATCAAAGACAAGTAGGGTTAATGCTATGTAAATGCAAAGAAACGTAATAAACAATAAAGTAAAATCCGTTGCCTCCCCGACAACGGTGCCGAAATGGTCGGGTGTGTTTCGCGTGTTAGAAATAGAGGTTACAAGTAACAAGTCGTCATAGTTGCAAAACAAGTCGATCAAATAAAATTTATATCGAAACCCCAAGAGAGTCCCGAGTCAAACACAGGGAGGTGACGTTTACTTTAGTTGAAAATCATGCTTATATTCGTTTCTTTTTGGTATTTTGGGGTTTTGTTATTTTTTTTTGTATTTTTGAAATAAAAGTAAGCAAGCAATTGTATTACAAGATAGAGATGTGGAACAAATATGATATATATTACATCCAATGTTAGTTACAAGAAACTATGAAAGCATATAAAGAGAGCGAGGTGAGAGGAAATCTCCCGAATCGGCTGTTTGGCGAGATGACGGCGCCTGGCAGAAGCTCGGATGAAGGAGGTGAGGAGTGGGATGACGGAGGTGAGATGCTGAAGGACGTCGGGTTGAGGAAAGCTTCAGCATAGCTCCGAAATGGAGGTGAGAAGACGGAGTTGATCTGCTACTGGAATGGAGGTGATCGGACGACTACAAGGTGACCTATGAAGGGAGATGGGAAGTTGGAGGAGTATTTGGTGGGGCAGAGGTTTGCTACACTAATAAGCACCTTGGGAGCTTGAGAACAAGCTCTAATGGAGCATTGGTAGGCTTGCTAGAGCTTGGGAGTAGGTGCGAGTAGAGTAGGCAGAGATGGCTTGGAAGGGATGGGGTGTAGGTCCCTTTATAGTGGTAGAGAAGAGGTAGAAATTGGTATGGGACCATTAGTGACATCCAGGCCGTCGCTGGAAACGTCGCTGTAGGTAGCTCATGCCTGTTGGCGCCCATAGTTGGCTTTGCTGGCATGCAATGAATTACCAATGGCTGTAAGCATCGCTGTAAGTCCACCTCATGCGTCGTTGTAGTCCACCTCACGCTGCATTGGTGCCACTCCTGCCTTGCTACACGCTCACGCGCTAGCGCTGCGCGCATGCACACCCGCGTGTGCACTCGCGCCACTGCATGCATGCAGTGCTGCGTGCATGCGCTGGCATCCTGGGCTGCACCATGTGGCGCAGTCTGGGCTGTCCATCTTCTTCTTATTGTAGGGGCTGCTATAGAGGTCGGATTAAGTCGATTTTTACGCCGTTAGGCTGCGATCGTCAACCCGAATCCATCCGCGCAGTCGGATTTATCATTTGAAGCTTTGAATTATGTCTCATAGTCCCTTGGCCGTTGATCTTCCTCAAACTACATATGGTGCTACGGAACTCTGATTGAGGCAATTTCAGAGGTGTTGGACTTTGGTCATTGTCTTGATCAGATTCGTATGGTCGGATCGTCAATCTAAGACTCCAAAATAAATATCCTTCTCTCCTAGCCTCAAAAAGGATGCAATTAACCTAAATTATATACAACTCTAAATGCAGAATGATGCATGCTATGCAATATTTATAACATGAAGTGCAAATCTAAGCCTAGGAATATGCATGAATAGGCATTTTACCCTCAATAAATGTGTTTACATCACCTGATCAATTGAATCACCTCAGGAATCCTAAGATGATCCCTAGAGCTTAGGCGAGCTTGAGAAAATTTGGGGATTTCTTCCCCTGAAACCTTGGAGCAATCAAGCCTATTCCTTGGTTTAGAGCTTGGATTTGAGCTCTCTAAAGACCCCCATGCTCCCAACTTCCTCCACAACCAGGTCTATGTTGGAATCCCCTCTTCTTCCTCCTCTCTAGATTTGAACTCCACTGACTCTAGTGGCCCTCTCGCCCCTCCTCTAACGTGCATCCAACGATCAAATTGGACGCACCAACTTCTTCCTCTCTTCTTTGTGACCAGGACTGATCAAAGTCCGGTCACTTCGAGCTCCTTTATTATTGTTCCTCCCACTGGAGATATCATCATCCTCGGCTTCGGCCATCACATCGGCGAGGAAACCCTCTCCATTTCATCTGTGGTTTAGGTTCCCTCACTCCTCTCTCCATAGCTTCAAATACAACCCTTATCTTATTTCAACCACTGAACACCTTGCTCCCCCTTCATCTTCTCCGCCTTTAGTGTAGCTCGAACGAGCTCACCACGTTGTCACAGACCAAGAAACACAGCGCCGCCACTTCCAAAAGCTTCGCTGCATCCTGACCTTCAAAAGCCCTAACTTGATTAGGTGCATTGGCCACCCATTCACCCTGCCAGATGATTGTACAGCAATCATAGGTCTTAATTGACCAACATTAGGCTAGAACATAGCATAAGTTAGGGAAATTCATGCACGCATAAGCATTATCTGCATCTTTACTGCTTTACTTTAGCTATGCATAAAATAATGTTATATTGTGTTGATTAAGTATATTATGTCGAGTGCACGCAATAAGCAAATCTGGAGTTGGATCTGGGGCAGGAACTGAAGCTGGATCTGAAATAACGGGAGTTGTAGCAGAGCTGGAGCAGAAGGCCTAGTTTAGATGTAGGAATAATAATGTAAGGGGGTTAAAGGTTTTCTATTCTTTTAAATAGAAATAAAACAGTAAAATGTGAAGAGCATAGGTCTATCCTGGCCCTAGGATAGCCTAGAGATCTCCCCAAGCCTTAGCCACCCTTAGATTAGGTCACAACACCCTAGGAAGCCCGAAAACCGTAGTTCCAACACTTATCTGGATGTCCAAATAAGTTATAGGATGTCCAAGACCCTTAACCATCTCCCGCACACCTCAAACCCACTTCTGTAGTGTTATTGGATGTCTAGACACTTTTTCAGACGTCCAATTTTTGCAGAATACCCAAAATAGAACCCAAAATCCCTCTTGACTCTGATTGGACGTCCATACAACAAGTCTGGACTTTT
Source organism: Thalassia testudinum (assembly GCA_037157565.1). Taxonomy (NCBI): domain Eukaryota; kingdom Viridiplantae; phylum Streptophyta; class Magnoliopsida; order Alismatales; family Hydrocharitaceae; genus Thalassia; species Thalassia testudinum. Next base: position 76,281,684 of record JAZHRO010000073.1, on the reverse strand, counting down.
AATTTTTTAGTGTAAGACGTCTGACACTATTATTAGATGTCTGATACTGCTCTCCAATTCCTGTTTTGAGATTTAAGCCTTGATCTTGGATCTCTAGGTCCCTAAACCCAATTCCAACCCCATAGGAACCTAAATTAAGGTGCCCTAACCCTAGTACATCACCTATAGACCTCCCTAAGGACCTAATTAGGTCCTCACTGAACCTAATTGACTTGGATCTTAGTCAATTCCATCAGCCAACTCAATTTGACTCATTGAGTCCAATTGAGCCCTGATCTCAGCATACTCTGTCCAATTGGACTCAGTGAGAGTCCAATTGACATAGACCTAAATTAATTAAGTTGTTTTACTCTCAATTAAGTTTCCACACAACCAATTAAACTTATATTAAGTTTAATTACACTTTACCTTAGTGAATTAGGGTTTATAACCCTAATTTGAGACATACCCTAACCTAAACCCACTAGAGCTTAACCTAATCAACCTAGCCACCTAAGTTTTGACCCACACATACCCACACACACCATCCACACGAAAATACCTAGCCTAGAGTTCTTTAGAACACTCTACCATGTGTGGTTGCCTTGGTTGCCAAAATTAGTAACCAAGAGCCATTCAATTTTTAGATCCACATTTGGTGGATCTAAAAAGCACCATCCAACCTCTCTCTCTCTCACTCTCCCACGAGATCCCACCATAGGCCTCTCTAGAGAATTCCATAATTCTCTAGAGAGCTTCCCTTAGGTCTATAAAAAGACCTAAGGGGTGGCCAATTGCAACGATTCACATCCCTTGGCTTCCATTGGCACCACTCACTTCATTAGCTCTACACACGCCCACCTTCACTTAGGTTAGCTACTCCACCTCCACAAGCTCACCACCATCATGGAGGATACCATGCTGGGATGCTGGATCAACCCTACCTCTCTCCAAGGGTCGGTCTAAGCTACATTGGCCACCCCTCATTCTCCTCCCAACCACTCCAAGGCCATCAGGGACCACCCCTGAATGCCCTTTCATTCTTCTAGATTTAATTCATGCTCTTTGTAATTTTAATGCTTTTATTTACTACTTAGTAGTGTAGTCTTACTTCTCCCCCAATGATGCATGCGAAATCCCCCCATCGATTCCTGTATGGGATCATTTTCTGGTAGCTAGGTTTAATTTTCAAGCATTTATGTGCAAGCTTTCCTCTATATTCCTTGTAAAACAACTCCCAAATGAATGAATGAAAATACATTTATATATATACATATATCTCTTTATTTGTTTGAAATCACCTCGAACTGGATGATTATCATATTTGCATGATTTAAGTGCCTGCCCTTTAACTGTCTATCTATTACTCACCAGCATGTCGTTTCCTGATGATATCGAAAATCTAACAATAGATGCTTTCTCCATAACTAGTCACCACCTCACTAGAATCGTGCGCATAGAAACTCACACGTTCACTTTCATAATTTACTTGACGCATGCACATGTGATCCGAGTTAATAATAAAAGTGGTGAAGTTTTTGTTAGGAGATTGGAAATCAACGTGCGTCTATAAACGATGTAGAGTAGTAAAAAGATCGATTTCAAAAGTGAAAGCAACGCCTCCCAAAGACAAATGACTGGGACTCAATTCTCGTAATTTTTACAAACTTAATCTTTGATGAACGTTTTTGCGTGACTATACTACGATTTTCGACGACTTTCAAATGCGTGAAAACGGTCTTGTCAAATGGCACCGTTGCCGGGAAGGCAACGTCATTTTCTTTGATTTCGATCTTTTAGACTATCACTGACAAATTTCTCTCTACTTTGTTTTTGATGTGCAGGAAAAACGAAAGAAAAATAGGATCTACGCACACGAGCATGGAAAAGAAATCAGGTGCACATCAAATTCTCTTAGATTAGGTTTATTTTCTGAACCCTAGGACTAGATCTACTTCCTGCAATTTCCTTTGTGAAAAAAAAAGGAGGATTTTTCTCATTTTCAGGAAAAAAAATAAAAAAAAGAAAAATTTTGAAAAAAATCTAGATTAGGTTTCCTTTCGAATCTAGGTTATTTGGAAAAAAAGAAGATATTTTCGTTGAATCTTTTGAAAAATTCCTTTAAAAAAAATGTGCAGGAGTTTTGAAAAAAAAATTTTTTGGTGAAAGGCTTAAATTTCAAATTCAAACCTCTTTAAAAAGCTTTTCTACCATCTTCGAATTTTCGGCCAGATTTCAAGCTCTATTGAAAAATTCGATTGCCCAAAAATTAGTAAATGAAAAATTCTGAAATTCGGGCTAAATCTTCACTTTGAAACCATCGTTCAAACACCATTGTTATTTTTAAAAAATTTCAAGATAAAATTTTTAAAAATTCACAAAATACACAGGGGTCAGACTGACCCAGATTCAAAATTATTCGAATTTCAAAAGCGATTCCGAGCAATCCACGAATCTATTTTGACTAAAAATGGTGGGGTTTGAAAGCTGATCTCATTGGCTTTATTTTCCATATTTTTCCTGAATTTTCGAAGGTCATTTGATACTGTTTCAAAGTGAAAAACCGGTCAGGGGTCAAAATTCCAAATCTAACCCCCTGATATTCAAAATTCCCTAAAAATTCAGTTGAAATAGTAAATATTACAAAAAAATATTCTCTGAAAAGCTAATTAAAAAATAAATCTACTCACAAACTTTCAAATTAATTGGATTCCAATTATCATCAGAGAACCAACTTTACTTTTGTGGTCTACTAAAAAAAAAGAAAAAAAAACCTATAAGTGCATGCAACTTAGGTTGAGTCTTTAGGGTTACAACTAGAGACCTCACTTTAGGCTAACTTAGACTTAATCAAGTCTAGTTAGCCAGTGAGCTTGGTCACCTTGTGGGTTACTCATCACAAACCCTATCAAAGAAAACGGGTTAAAATTAATTTTAAAACACGAAATCAACCTGAGTTCGTTGTCGTACTACTGGGTGATTTTAACCTCTCTTGCCAAACCTGGTGACTAAGTCTGCGGGGTAGTGTCAAACGATCGTGGCTCGAGGGTCAATAGAATTGGAGGCATAAGCCAAAGGAAGAACCTTCCCCTTAGTCCCCTGGTAACCAGACTGGTTGGGTTAGCTTGAGAGGCGGGATTCACTTTCAGTCGGTTGTACAACGAACTTATCTTCAAGAATTCAAATTTCTAACGAAAAATCTGGTCACCTGATCTATAAGGATCATTTGATTGATAGGGCCTTAGCCTTGTCTTGCATGGCTACACCAACCCAGGGGTTGGGTGGCATATGCACGGAAGGAGGTCACTTCGACCTCACTTGGTTGGACCTTGGGAGCCACTCCCAAGGAGGCGAGTCACCCCGCTCGAGCCATCTTCTCCCCCCATTTCTTCTACTCCAAGAGCCACCATGGCAAATCCTGGACCTGGACCTAGACAAGGTCAAGACATCGAGAATCTGGACCCGATGGCTCATCTGGAAGCCTGGGTCGCCGAATCTGAGGAGCGGCATCAGCAGAGCATGGATCACATTCTTACGTCACTTGACAAGATGCAGCATCCGTCGTGAGGAGAACAACTGTGGGATTTCTACGACCCAGCTGCATAAATCGTCGCACCTCTTGTTAGAATTCCCGCAAGCAGAGACGCATTTAAGCTCAAGCCCAATGTAATTCGATTGATTAGCACTCATTTCTATGGGAACTCAAGCGAAGATCCGTTCCAGCATCTTAAGGACCTGAGTCAACCTGCTGAAATGATTCGACCCAGGAATGTTGATCTCGGGATTGTTCTGATGAAGCTTTTCCTGTTCTTGCTGAGGGACAAAGCTTCATACTGGTTCAAGACTATTGGGAAGCCAATTGGAACCTGGCTAGAATTACGACGTGAATTCTTGCAAAAGTTCTTCACAATCGGTCGAACAAACGCAATGTGGCACGCAATCACGACTTTCTCCTAGGGAGCTGGGGAGAAATTACATGAAGTATGGGACAGATTCCATGACCTTCTCCGAAAATGCCCGCATCATGGTATACCCAGATGGCACTTAGCTCAGATTTTTTACCATGGGCTAGATGACACACATCAGTATCTGGCTGAAGCATTTAGCGGCGGGAATTTTCTCGCAAAAGACGAGAACAATGCATTTGAGCTGTTCGAATCATTAGCGGAGAACTCGATGAATGGCGCATCTATGAACCAGTTCCAGCGGCCTGGTCAGCAGCGGGTTGGTGTCCACGAGGCTCACACCGAATCTATTCGAGCCGACATGTATATCATCGTCAAGCAACTAGATAGAATAAACCTAATTGAGAAGAAGATTGACCAGATCAGTCAAGGTCAACCGGACTCGAGCTCTGCCATAGAAAGATCCTCCTATTCACCCCGAACCCCACCTGCTCGAGTTAATCTACTCACTCAGGATGCATCTTCTCCGTATTTACGAGATCTCGCATATCAGGATCCCGTGAATAATCCAGATTTGGCACCTTTCGACCAGGGTTACGGACCACCTACAGATTATAATGCATATCCCCTTGACAGATATACGTCTCAAACATCTTCGGCCTACGAGGATGTCAGCGCTATCCAAGGATACGGGCGTAATAACCCGTACTCAAAGACGTATAACCCTGGTTGGCGCTAGCATCCGAACTTCTCTTGGTGTGGTAATTCATAGAGACCACATTAAGATCCACACTACAAGACCAGGCAATAGGGGAATGTGCAAAACATGTACCCTAGGCAGCAGCCATTCCTGCCTCAGCAGCAGCAACCCCGCTCGTTATACCAACCGCTGCACCAAGCTGCCAACCACCCTCCAAGGTAGGTTGACCCTTTGGAGGCGCTGAAAGAGGAGCTGCAAGAATCGATGAGGAAGTCTACACAAGATAGCTTGCAGATTATGAAGGTGATGGCTGATGAGATTCAGACCATACAAAACATGTAGAACCAGCTGTTGTAGGAGCATAGGACTCAAGGAGCCTTGCCCTCCCAACCTATCCCAAATCCTCGATATGTGCAAAACCAAGGCGCCCCGCCCAGGTTTCAGGCACCACAAGGATAGGCACACGCCATACTACAGGTGCCTCCTGCACCACCTGGTTACGCGCAAGGCCAGCTGCCTTCGCAGAATCCCACGTATTTTGCCCCTTCCGCTCCCCCACCACCTCATGGACAGCAAGCTGATGCACACGCTGTTTCATTTTGAAGCGGAAGGAAGACATTCGACCCACCACCTAGGCAGGCGGGTCCTGATTTTTCCCACCCTTTGCCACAGGCGAGTTCGACTCCGTCTTCATCATCTCAGGAGCCACCTGCGGTAGATAAGGGTAAGAGGGCATTTAACCCTAAGATTCCCATCCTTTTTCCTGAGGCTCTGACATGAAACGTAGTACGGAAAAAGGACACGTGGAATTTTGAGGACCTGAAATCGATGTTTAAGGAAGTACATATTCAGGTCCCCCTCCTTGAGGCTATCGATCACATTCCAGTTGTCGCTAGGTTCTTCGAGGACTACTGTACCCCGAAGCGACAGCCGAGAATTGGACGATAGGCAGTATTGTCGAAAAAAGCTAGCGTTGTGATTCTAGCCGACCTACCACCGAAGAAGAAAGACCCCGATACCCCACTCATATCCTACTTCTTGCAGGATTCTCCATTTGATCGGGCCCTTCTAGATTTGGGTTTGTCCATCAACTTAACTCCCACCACCGTATTTGATCGATTTCGATTTGGGGAGTTGAAACCCACCTCTATTACGATTCAACTAGCTGACAGATCAGTCAAAACACCGATGGGGGTTGTTGAGAACGTGATTGTGAAAGTCCGCGGGCTTTGCTTTCCTGCAGATTTTTTCATTCTCAATATGGAAGTTCCTCCTAATCTCCGTGATGCACCAATTATTTTGGGTCACCCATTTCTGGCGATAGCCTGAGCGAACATCGATTGTGCATCCGGGTGTATGGAGATTGCCCTAGGCAATGAGCGACTTTGACTAGACATATTCAGGGCAGCAAAGAACTTCGACTATGATCGAATAGAGAAGGATGGTGAAGATGATGATTCTACTTACTGTGGTAACATTGGGCGCCTTTGTGATGACCCAATGTCTCATTCATCTACACTATCAGGGTTGTTGAACCTCGATCCACACGGGATTGAAACCACTGCATTACACATATCTCCCTGAGGATCTGACTATTTAGGGTGTGCTTCTGACCACATCACCCTTGAATCCAGCTATCTTGATCCATATATTACCGAATCAACCCTGTTATTGTAGAAAGATGTGACTACAGCTAATGGGTTTCCCGTTAACGTAGTCACAATCGATTTTACAGGGAGCGACTTAGTGGGAATTCACGTGCACATGGATCTATAGATTCCCACCCTCGATTCTACTCCTCCCACTCTCATATCTGATTCTGACCCACCCGTGATTGAATTGAAGCCCTTATCTGACTCACTTAAGTATGTGTTCTTGGGCGAAAGTGAGACATATCCAGTCGTTATCAATGCCCACTTAACCCAAGAACAGGAACATCAATTGATTTCTATGCTTCAAGACCATAGGGCTACTATCTGGTGGAGTATTGCTAATCTCCACGGTATTCGCCCCTCATATTGCACTCATCACATTTACACAGATGAGGGGGTGAAACCTTTGAGACAACCTCAAAGATGGCTTAACCCGAATATGCTAGAGGTTATTAAGAAGGAGATCATCAAATGGCTGGATGCAGGCATTGTATATCCAATCTCAGACAGCCAGTGGGTGAGTCCGATTCAGATAGTGCCCAAGAAAGCAGGACTCACCATCATGAAAAATGATAAGGGTGAATCCGTCCCGAACCGCACTATGACATCTTGGTAGGTTTGCATTGACTATAAGAAACTGAACACGGCTACCCAGAAGGATCACTTTCCTTTACTGTTCATTGACCACATCTTGGAACGGTTAGCCGGATGTTGCTTCTTCTCCTTTCTAGATGGATACTCTAGTTATAATCAGGTAGCGATTAGCTCGGAAGATCAAGACAAGACCACATTCACATGCCCCTTTGGAACATTCACTTTTAAGCGGATGCCCTTTGGCTTCTGCAATGCACCAGCGACATTTCAGCGTTGTATGATGGCCATCTTCTCTAACATGATTGGGGACTATGTGGAGGTATACATGGATGACTTCTCCACTTTCGGAGATGATTTCGCATCTTGTCTTGATAACCTCACGAAGATCCTGAAATAGTGTATTGAGGTGAACCTAGTACTATCCTGGGAGAAAAGCCATTTCATGGTGAGGGATGGCATAGTACTAGGGCATAGGATCTCCAAAAATGGACTCGAGGTTGACTGGGCTAAATCAGAGATTATCTCTCACTTACCGCCACCTAGCTCGGCCAAGCAGATCAGATCATTCTTGGGACACGTCGACTTCTATCGGAGATTTATACGCGATTTCTCAAAAATTGCGTGGCCTTTGACAAATCTCCTGGTTACCGATGTCCCATTTGAATTTGATACCTCGTGTCTCAGCACCTTTGAGACTTTACGAAGCGCTGTTTCCGACTCCCTGACTCTCCAACCACCCGAATGGTCACTTGGTTTTGAAATGATGTGCGACGCTTTTGATTTTGCCGTTGGTGCTGTTTTAGGCCAACGTTGGGAGAAACAACCCTTTGTCATATACTATGCTAGCAAGACGCTGAATGAGGCTCAGCGTAATTACACTGTCACCAAAAAAGAATTGCTAGTAGTAGTATTCGGGTTAGAGAAATTCAGATCATACTTATTAGGGTCCAAGGTCATCATCTTCACTGAACACTCCGCCCTCCAGCATTTGTTGGCAAAGAAGGATGCCAAACCACGGCTCATTAGATGGATCCTTCTATTACAGGAATTTGATATCGAAATCCACGACAAAGCCGAAAAACAAAATGTTGTGGCAGATCACCTATCCAGATTGGACCCAGGCGACATTCCTTATTCCCTGCCTATCCATGAACAATTTTCGGATGAGTCTCTTTTGGCAATTCATTCTGTTGAGTTCTCCTGGTATGCGGATTTCATGAACTACCTTGCCGCAGGCAAAATTCCTGCGAACCTATCCAAGGGCCAGAAACTCAAATTCATTGCAGAGGCCAAATACTACCTCTGGGATGACCCACTGCTCTTCCGCATTGGAGCGAATCACATTATTCGCAGATGCATTGTAGACTCTGAGATCCCTGGTGTGTTATCTTTTTGCCACAATAGTGCTTGCGGTGGCCATTTCTTAGGACGAAAAATCGTTGGAAAAATTTTGCAATTGGGATTTTTCTGACCAACCATCTTCAGAGATACACACGATTATGCCCAACACTACAAACGATGTTAGTCGGTCGGTTCCTTGACCAGGAGAGACATGATGGCACTCCAACCTGTCATGGTCGTAGAAGTGTTCGACGTCTGGGGCATCGATTTTATGGGTCCTTTTATGAACTCGCATGGCTTCGAGTGCATATTGCTAGCCGTTGATTATGTCTCGAAGTGGGTCGAGGCCATCTCGGCGAGACGGGCTGACCACAAGACCGTCATTTCTTTCGTACAGCAAAATATTTTCACGAGATTTAGAATACCCCACACTCTAATTAGCGATGGGGGAAGCCACTTCATCCACAACCATTTCAGGTCATTATTAAATAAATACAGGGTATATCACCGCATAGCCACCCTGTATCACCCGCAGACTAATGAGCAGGCTGAAGTGTCTAACCATCAAATCAAGTTGATTCTCCAAAAGATGGTTAGACCAGACAGGAAGGATTGGTCTAACAAATTAATCGATGCACTCTGGGCATATCGAACTGCATACAAGGCCCCACTCGGAATGTCACCATATTGCATGGTATATGGCAAGGCCTGTCACCTTCCTGTAGAGTTGGAACACCATGCCTTTTGGGCGGTGCGGAAATGCAACCTTGACCTTGATGCAGGAGGTCGAGAATGGAAACTCCAGCTCAACCAGTGTGAATGCATTAATATACAAGGACAAGACTAAGGCCTTTCACAACCACCACATCCGGAGGAAAGTATTCACGCCCAACTAGTGAGTCTGGTTATTTGATTCACGGCTGAAACTGTTTGCGGGGAAGCTTAAGTCCAAGTGGACTAGCCCGTATGTTGTGATATAGCCATATCCTAACAAGGCAGTCCAAATCAAGGACCTAAAATTTGGGCATATATTCACAGTAAATGGCCAGCGCCTCAAGCCATTTTTGGCCCAGGAACCTCCTCCACCTGACGAGACTGTTCATCTTAGTGAGGATGTGTGATTGAGTGCTCGCCCAACTAGAGGCATTAAACTCAGCACGTATAAATACCATTCACTCTACATTCCACCATCATTTATATATAACCATTTTTATACATAGCATATTTTGTTTTAGCATATGTCCCTTTTGTATAGTGCATGTTAACAGGCTGGCCGGTGCTGAATATAATTTCAGGAGCAATTACAAGTGATTTCTACCCACTCATCCTCTGTTAGATTTATTTTCTTTTATATTCATGCATGAGGACATGCAAGCACTTAGGCATGGGGGGTAGATACAGAAAAACTGAAAAATTTTTTTGCCAACACTTAGGAAAACCTCGGAGCTACATGAAAAACGTACTTTAGGACCTTAAATAAAAGAACAACCGACTCCACCTCTAATGCTCGCATTGGAGCTAGAAATCGTTCGCAACAGCCACTTCCTACTCACCCACTCACCTTTTGTTCTAAATTTAGGGTCAAGCTGATTGTAACCCGATATGGGAATTTCATAAAGTACAAATTATATGAGCTTACATGTTTATAGCATATATACATATTGCATTCATGAATAAGATTATGCATTAGGGATTTTATCCTCTAGTTCATTCTTGTAATCTAGAATCCAGTACAAATTTTCACATACATGTAAAATTTGCAATGGATTCACAGTGAAGGCTAATAAACATCTTCAGTCTGTCGAGAAGAAGCAGTGCTTCTTTTCTTGAACCCCTGGACAGTGTTTTGGGAGTCAAGTAGATTTTCTCCCAAAAATCCACCCAATAGTGTGAGATGAGAGGAGAGTGTACTGGTGCTCTAAGATTAGTGTGAGGAATCTAGAATCCCAGATAATTAGGTGATGATACTCTGAGATTAGACATAGTTTTCGCTCTCGGTTCCCACGTATACATTTTTGTGCGAAATTTTGAGAGCCACCGAATAAGGCGAATACTTGGAGAGCGAGTTTTCATAAAACTAGGGCTAAGGTGGATGGTTACAAACATTCTCTTTGGAATCCTCAGCTGAAGGAGGGTATTGATGTCAATGTCAGAAATACACCGTCCTATCCATCTCTCTCGGTGCCGTGAGTAGGCACTTCCACCAAATAAGCCACTAAATTTCTCTTGAGTACCACCAATCCCTAATAATGCTTCCTCAATAAAGTTCATGGATGTATGCCAGTTGTGTTATGCTGAAAAAAAAAAGAGAAAAGGAAAAGGAAAAAGAATGATGAAAAGAAAGAAAAACTGAAAAAAAATTAGAAATGGAAGAAAAAGCAAAGAAAAGAATGAATATTTAATATTTATTTCATCGAAGCAATACCACCAAATAAAATTGAGATCCACCAAATATGGCCCTAGCCTATTTTTCTTGTGTTTCTGACTGCCCAAATACTGGCTGAGGAATTCTGACTTATTGTTAGGGTTATGAGAACTCAATTAAAGTGTTAATGCCTAGTGAGACCACCAAATACAAATCATACATGTGAATCTGTGAGATTGTGAGCTCAAAGAAAAGGAGAGAGAGAATGAATACAAAGGAATCAAAAGAGAGCATAGCTTTTCTCGTCTTTCTCTAAGTTGAGTTACTTAGTAATCCGGGAATCTAGATTCTATAGTACTAGTCTCTATGCAGCACCAAGTAAGAATGAGCCACCAAATATATAATCCTTTCCCTTTGAGATTCTCTACCTAAGCCTTAAGCCAGGGTGAAATCCATAGAATATCTTGAGTACCCCGAGGGAAGAAGTCCGCTTATCTCGCTAGAATTTTTACTAGGGATCAAGTATAGGCTTTAGAGGTGAATCATTTTTTCACTCGAATCTGTTGCAAAAGCTACATAGTCGCACTTTCATGATTTTCTGGATTTCTAGAACATAGGATGAAAACAAAAAGGAGAAAAATCTCTACGCAAACACTTGATAAAATAATCAGTCAATTAAAGGCCTTTGCTGTAAATAATTTAGTCTTGCATTTGCTAGGAACTAGCAAGATTTATGCATGGGGGTATGATTGCGCAGCAATCATAGGTCTTAATTGACGTAGATTAGGCTAGAAATTAGCATAAGTCAGGGAAATTCATGCACGCATAAGCATTATCTGCATCTTTACTGCTTTACTTTAGCTATGCATAAAATAATGTTATAATGTGCTGATTAAGTATATTATGTTGATTGTAGGCAATAAGTAGAACTGTAGCTGGATCTGGAGCAGGATCTGAAGCTGGATTTGAAATAACGGGAGTTGTAGCAGAGCTGGAGCAGAAGGCCTAGTTTAGATGTAGGAATAATAATGTAAGAGGGTTAAAGGTTTTTTATTCTATTAAGTAGAAGTAAAGCAGTAAAATGTGAAGAGCTTAGGTCCATCCTAGCCCTAGGATAGCCTAGAGACCTCCCCAAGCCTTAGCCACCCATAGATTAGGTCACAACACCCTTGGAAGCCCTAAAACCCTAGTTCCAACCCTTATCTGGTTGTCCAGATAAGTTATAGGACATCAAGGACCCTTAGCCATCTCTCGCACACCTCAAACCCACTTCTGCAGTGTTATTGGACATCCAAACACTTTGTCAGATGTCTAATTTCTGTAGAATACCCAAAATAGAACCCAAAATCCCTCCTGACTCTGATTGGACATCTAGAAAACAAGTCTGGACTTCTTATTTTTTATTATATGACATCTGACACTATTATTAGACATCTGATACTGCTCTCCAGTTTCTATTTTGAGATTTAAGCCTTGATCTTGGATCTCTATGTCCCTAAACCCAATTCCAACCCCATAGGAACCTAAATTAAAGTGCCCTAACCCTAGTGCATCACCTCTAAACCCCCTAAGGACCTAATTAGGTCCTCAATAAACCTAATTGACTTGGATCTTAGTTAATTCCATCAGCTTATTCAATTAGACTCATTGAGTACAATTGAGCCCTGATCTCAGTACACACTGTCCAATTGGACTTAGTAAGAGTTCAATTGACCTAGACCTAAATTAATTGAGTTGTTTTACTCTCAATTAAGTTTCCACACACCCAATTAAACTTGTATTAAGTTTAATTACACTTTACCTTAGTGAATTAGTGTTTATAACCCTAATTTGAGACATACCTTGACCTAAACCCACTAGAGCTTAACCTAATCAACCTAGCCACCTAAGTTTCGACCCACACACACCCACACACAACATTCACACAAAAATACCTAGCTAATGAGTCGACTTTCCGCTTTGCATTGTTGTATTTAAGTGGTGGAAAAATTGACTAATCAACAATAAAAATAACCACTCACAGAAGAGCGGGTCATGTCCACAGGGAGGCAATTATGTAATAAACTCTTGATTATTTTATTTTCCTTCGGTTAAGTGCGAAATCCCTATTCAAATCTGACATAAAATGCGATGGAAAGTAGATTCACAATAACTTAAAAAGATAAGGGTATATGTGCAATTTTCCCTCATTGAAATCTTCAATAAATATATGATGATTTTGTGTAATTATCAATTGTCATATACTAGAGAGAATCGGTGCACGTGTTGATCCCAAAACCAATCTTAAAATAAGTGAATATCAATAACATGCAATTATTGGAAAGCATGAGTGTGCATGTGCAATTTTGCCATAATAAAATAATAATAAATCAAAAATTAAATTCTAGTCGCAATGGCAGTAAATGTAATTTTTAATCTCCCTCAAAACAGAGCATTTGCTCTCTCTCCTCCTCGAGCGAGAGAGAGAGCACTGGCGGGTCTTTCACACACAAGGGAGGTTGGCGAAGATGAGGCTGATCCGATGGAGGTTGCAGCATCGACGGAGATGGTCGGAGGTGGCTGGTCGAAGAAGGAGAAGAACGTTGGAGAAGGCGCTGCTGTCTCTGCTGTGGAGGTGCTGCAGCGAGGTGGATGCACTGTGGAGAGGAGGGCGGACTGCAGGAAGGAGGGCCTCGCAGTGGTGAAGATGCGCAGCGCCTGCAAGAGCAGCTGGAGAATGAAGGTGGGCGTGCCTGCGGGCATGGGTGGCGGTGCAGAGCAGCGCCTGCGGACGCTTACAGGGCCGAGGGTGATGCTTGCAGGCTGCGGAGAGGTGCTGTGCGGGTGCACAAGGTGGTGAGGGCAGTGCGGTGCAGCGCCTGCAGGGGGTTGAAGGCACTAGCAGGGGAAGCGAAGGAGGGCACTGGAGGCTGAGGCACGTGCCTACGGGCACTTGGTAGGGGTGCAGGTGAGTGGAGCGGCTATGCAGCGCCTGCGGGTGCTGGCCTGACAGTGGTGAAGGCACAACTGGAGGTGGGCCCTAGACGGTGTGCGCCTGCAGGAGGGGGGACGCTGTGGTGCGCACGGCCTGGCAGGGGCGTGCAAGGTGTTGTGGCGCAGTTGTGTGAGTGCCTGCAGTGTTGGACGTGAGGCAGACTGGTGCGGTGATTGGAGAGGCAGCTGGAGAGGGTTGAAGGCGCTGGCGGGTCTGCAGTGCTGCGCTTGGTGCTAGAGATGGGTGCGTGCCTGCAGGCACGCAAGGTGGAGAAGGAGCGGGCATAGGCACAGTGCATGCGGTGGAGCAATTCCCCGCAGGGGGGAAGATGCAGATCCACAGTGCATGCTGGAGTTGTTCCCTACAAGGGGGAAGATGGATCTGCCCCTCTCCTTTCTCGGCCTCCTCTTTAACTCCTCCTGGTTTGCTCGTGCATGAGTTAACGGATTTTCAAATCCCTTAACTATTTCTGGTCGGAGGCTGTTGAGGGTGCCCGGAGGATGGGGATAAGAATAGCCGCCGATTGTTTAAAAGGGTACTTTACCCTCCCCTCCTTATTCTTTTGCCAAATATTTTTCCTGCACATAAAAAGAACATCATTACATATTAAGTTATAGAATAGATGTTAGCCTAAATCATGATGCATGCAAATATTCTATAACTTCATGTAGTTATTATAAAACCTAAAAGATAAAATTAAAGTTACTTAGGCGTAATATTAGTCCATTAAAATGGACTCATCACTAGCTAGAGTTCTCTAGAACTCTCTACCATGTGTGGTTGCCTTGGTTGCTGATGAGAGCCTCATCATGAGCCATAACTAGCTCATTTTGACCCAATAAAGAAGATAAAAGCTCCAACATAACCTAGAAGAAGGCCTAACTGAAGGAACAAGTGCCCTGAGAAGAAAACATGAAATAAAGGTTAAAACTGCAATTTTACCATTGCAGTACGTAAACAGGATTTCTCAGAGGCAAAACATAGGTCAAATGGTCTAAATGAGATAAAAAGTGGGTTGAGTCAATCAGAAATGGGTTCATGTGCAATCTAAGAACTAAATGACACTTGGTAACCCTAAAATAGACCCACTTAAATTAACAAGGTTCCGGTCAGAACAAAAAGCAAGTAAACCCTCTACAAATCATGGAAAAACATACTCTAGGGTTTAGAACACTTAATTTGGCCTTTGGAACCTAGTTTGACCTAGGTTAGGGTCCTAGCTCTTCAATTAACCTAATTTGGGTTTTTACGCAAAATGTCTAGTCAAACGAGGTCAAACCTAAAATCCAACTTCACCATTGGATTCCTTAGGTCCAAATTAGGTTTGTACCAAAATTTGGACCTAAGGAGAGGTCATCTTGACCTACTTTGCAATTTAGTACACCCAAATCACAAATTGTTCCCTATCTTTTGAATACCGTTGCAGAGAACCCCCTAGGTTCTTCGCCTCCTTTGCAAACTGGTCCTGCCGCCATTGCTAGGGCAGAACCGAGCTCCGGCGAGGTTCGGAGAGGGATTGCTCTCTAATCCCTCAAGATTCCCTCCCAGAAATGGAAGGAGGATTCTCTAAGGAATTCCCTTCCTTATAAAGTCAATTACAATCGCTGGTGTGAACCCAATCTCTCGTGCGAACGCACGGGAGATTTGGGTATCCTAACTCCTTTCCATCTCCGGCAACCAACCTCAGGCAATTACGTGCCCTTCACGCCCTGCACACCCAGTCCAGCGCCTATATAAGAACCCACAACTCCGGCCGAAGAGGCTAAGCTTGATTTTGACGGAGATCCCTTCCAAATTCCTCCCTCTCCCATCTCCGGCCAAACGACCCACAAGCTCCGGCGACTTCCTTCCCTCCTTCTCGTCGCTCTGCTGCCATACCAGCAGCAGAGTCCTCTCCGCTGCTATCTCCCGCGTCGCGCTGTACCCCGCGCACGCGCTTCTGACCTCGTCTTCGTTGCCGCTTCCTCCCTCAGGGTCTTTCTTCCCCGACGACGGCAGTTACGAGCCGTCCTCTCCGCTGCCTCCCTTCCCTGCAGACAACCCCAGATACGTTCTCCATCCTCTCCTCTCTCTTTTCCCACAACTATTTTACTTGATTACCCCTCGACAGTACCTAACCGCCTTCATCTTCCTCGCCTCCGACCGCACTCCGGCGAGCCGCCCACACCACTCCGCCACTCCACACGGCTCGCCAACCACCTCGTGAGCTCCGCCTCACCACCAGGAACTCGCTCCACCCCACAACTGCCACTCCAGACCTCCATAACCACCCCCCGAACAACCAACCATCTCCGGCCACAGGTTGACCTAGGCGCGCACGCCTAGGCCGACCGACAACCTGCAGCATCACCCACCGCCTTCGCCGTGCTACGGCGAAGGTTTCCAGCTATTCTGATTGGGCCAATAGGCCGTTCTGTGGAATCTCACGTGAACGCCCCGGCCGCCATTAATAGCCGAAGCAGCAGGAAGCTTGGAGCAGCAGCAGGCGTCAGGCTTCCCAGGCGGCAGGTGCAGCTGGCTCTCGCAAGTGTCGCGAGGTGACTGAGTTCAGCGAGGAGCACCAACAGGGCCTTCAGCGTGGGCAATTGCACACGAGAGTCTGCGGGCGTGCGTAAAGGAAGGGCGGAACGTTTAGTCCCACATCATGGAATCTCAAGGCACAGGTATGGTATAAAGAGTTTTTGTGATATAGCTTTACTGCCTCGAAAGCACAGGGGTGAGGTCCCTCACTGACCCCACCCGCCTCATCCGTGGCCTGACCACGCGGACTTGGCGGATCCGACCTGACCTAGACCTACGCACTCCTCGCGCATCACACCACCTTCAGGTGCGCCTGGTCCCGGGTACGATCCGACCCGATTAATGCTTGTGGCTCTAGGAGAGCGGCTTTGAGTGAATTGCTTGAGAGAGAGAGACGTGCGGGTAGCGGGAGAAGGGTTAGGTTTTGCTCCTGTGCAGGCAGGCTGATCGCAGGAGAAGGACTTGGCCGCTGCAGAAGAAGGAAAAGCAAGCCAAAGAAGAAGACAGAAGAAGAAAGAAGCCTTCGCAGGAGAAGGAAAGCAGAAAGATTAGAAGTCTTCGCAGAGAAGAAGAAGAAGGACAAGGGAAGATTGCAAAGAGATCGGAACGGCAAAGCAGAAGGAAAGATACAGAAGCAGAACGGAGAAGAAGGAAGAAAGAAAGAAAGATCACATTTAAGACGTCTGATACATAAATCAGACGTCTAATTCTACTTTTTCTAAAAACTCTTTGAATGAATTATATTTGCATGTAATAGTTGTATTCTTGGGTTTTCCAAAGTACTGAGATTGCTCCCTGTGTTCGACCTCGGATACTCCAATTTTCGAGTAATAAAAATCTTTATTTGTTTTGAACGCTTTCGTGGCTATACTACAACACGATATTATCTTTTAACAAACCGCACAAAAGCGTGACGAACATTTTGGCGCCGTTGCCGGGGAGCAACGGGCACTTTTAAAACTTTTGAGTACAACTTTTCTATCTAATATCCGACTTGACTTCTCTCTTTTGCTGTGTTCATTCAGGGAAAGCAAAACAAAAAGGAAAGAATAGCAACTGCACAACAGACTCTCCAAGGAATAGGTAATCTCCATAAGTCCTCTCTCTTAACCCTCTCACAATCTAAAAAAGGGAGGGAAATCAACTTAGGGCTACCTGTCTCATATTTAGTAACTCATCAAGTTGCCTGATTTTCATTTCAACATATTTTTATCTGTTCATCCAACTAAGGCAACTAGGGCTAAAACTTTCTTGATTGAGCCCTAGGTGCTAATTTCTACGGCAACTAAATTGGACCCACTAGAGCCAAGTTAGGGATTGCAAAGCTAGGGTTTTTAGAGACACATCTTCTCTAAAACAAAGAAACAAACTTTCCAAAAAGAGGTGTGCCTAAACCGTGTTTGAAAAGATTTATACAAGAGGAACCCTAAGCAAATCAGGCTGATAATCCGTTTGAACCATAAAAGGAAGGACCTAAAAGCTCTCAAAGGAACAAGGGGTGAAGTTGATCCCTCGGGTCAACCAACCTTAATATTAGGTCACTTTTGCACTCAAAATACTTAAAAGTTCAAGTGGAACATTAAGCACCTTGATCTTAAAATAAAAAAAGGTAGACTTAAGAGGTCAAGATCCCCATTCTGGTTTACCTGGAACCGCAGTGACAAGAGAGGTCGGGTGGGGGAAACCCTGTAACCTGTGGGGACGCTCTACCGTGTAGTTGTCTCTGCAGGACTCTCCCTCTCTGGCTGCCCAGGTATTTCTCAGGTGGACGATCTTCTGATCCAAGGGTCCATCTGCCCCGAACCTCTATAGTCACCCAACAATTCTTGGGTGTCTTGATTGGGTCCAGCACCTTCTGATCTCATCACATCTTTCGGTGCATGTTCGGTAGGAGGTCCTTAAGACCACCTTTAAGACCTCCCTTAGAAATTCATTCTCGTCGAGGCCAAGCCTCGACGCCCTTGTTTGTGCAGCAACCCTGCCACATAAATCTTTCATCTGACTCAGACCCTGATTCTCCTTCTTCTCCCATCATGGCACAACCCATTGAGGAGGAGAATAATCTTGAACACCAACTTCAACGCTTGAACGATCTCTTTCAGAACTTTGTAAACCCACCGCAGCGACCTATGATGCGAGATCACTATAATTTTGCTGCGGTGGCAATCGAACCCTGAGTACGAATCCCAATTGGAGGACCCGATTCTGATCTAAAGCCCAATATGATTCATGCCATACCGAAGTTCCATGGGCTTAACTCTGAGGATCCATTCCAACACATTAAACAACTCAAGCATTTGGCCCAGACCTTCGGGTCAGATGTACAAAACCGGGATATCCTACTCATGAAAATGTTTTCGTTCTCCCTCTTGGACAAGGCTGCGCACTGGTATCAGACTCAGACCCTCCCGATCAACACATGGGAGGAATTACAGTCCGAATTTTTGAAAAAAATTCTTCCCTGTTGGCCGGACAAATGCCTTGCGCCACCAGATCACTCATTTCACTCAACAACCGGGAAAACCTCTTCATGAAGCTTGGGATCGATTCCTAGATCTCATGCGAAAGTGCCCCCATCACGGAGTTCCTAAGTGGGAACAAGTCCAGTCTTTTTACCAGGGACTCCATGAGGATATTCGTCTATTCGTCAATGCAACATGTGGAGGAAACATCATGGGCCAACACGAGGACACGGTATGGGAGATTCTCGAAAACATGTGCGAGAACTCCATAAACAATGACTCCTTGGGCTTATTCGACAGGTCGAATGCCCGCGCATCGACGAATCTAAGAGGGACACATGAGACGCAGGACCTGTCCACTTCTGTCGACCTGGAACTGATGGCCAGTTGGTTGGACAAGGTCTCTATCATAGAAAAGAAGGTGGACGAGCTAACTCGACATTTGCAGCAAGCCACCTCTGCACAAAATTCTTTTACAATACCTCCTCTGGCAAGGGAAACAGTGCAAAACATCTATCACCAACCTGCCAAGGGGATGAACCCATATCCACCCCCTTCTACCTCTCGGACCGGAGTGACCTCTGATCCCTTCTATTCGAGTTGGGGGAACTCTGAACCCTCGTATTCTGACTTTCCTGAGGTTCCTTAGAACTGCGAGGACCTCAACGCCATCCAGAATGACCCATACTCCAATACCTACAACCCTGGATGGCGAAATCATCCTAATTTTCAGTGGGCAGGAAATTCTCAAAAACCACCATATCAACCCCGCCCACAAGCTCCTCGTCCATATCAGCCGCCTCAGCCTCGGCCCAATCCCACCTACCAATCCGGGCAAAATCAGGATCAACTGACTCTTATCCTTCAAGCACTGGCTGACATTCAAAAGACGAATGCAGCAATGCAAAAACAGCACAAGGACGAGATCACAGAGGTTCGCAACCAACTGGCCCAGATGGCAAATTCCCGCCAACCTGGCACCCTTCCTTCGCAACCTCTGCCCAACCCAAATAACGTGCCGACCCAAAGGCGCGTTATGAATCCAAATCCAGGCCACGCACATTTGATTTATCAGGCCCCTGCTACTCCATCACCAGACGGGATGGAGGCGTCAACATCTTATGCAGGATTGCAGCAGCAGCCACCCCTCCTACCTAACCCAAACCAAAGTCAGGCCGGATTAAACTCTGTAACAACACACAGTGGTAAAACAACACAAGACCCCACACTATCCGAACCACTCCAAGCCTGATAATCGCCAAGACCCTAGGGTAGTCATCCAAGATACTACTGTCCCAGATCAAGAACCTGGACCTATCCTAGAGGAACCAGCTAGGATCCCATTTCCAGAGGCCTTGACCAAAGGAAAAAGGACAACCAAACTTGTGGCTCCTGAGGAGGATCTGGTCAAGCTCTTTGAACAGGTCCAGATAAACATCCCGTTGATGGATGCAATCCGCCACATACCGGCTTACGCAAGGTTCTTGAAAGACATATGTACACCTAAACATAAGCCGCGAACCAAGGATGGGAACCTAATCATACTATCAGAGCAAGCCAGCTCTGTCATCTTGAGCAAACTCCCACCTAAGGCTAAAGACCCAGGAACTCCCTTGATTTCTTGTAAAATTGGTGAAACCCAACTTGATAGAGCCCTACTAGACCTAGGTGCCTCCATAAATTTAATACCTACATCCCTCCTTGACCACCTTGAAGAATCTGAACTTAAACCCATCGAGGTGACATTACAGTTAGCCGATCGATCCATCAAGTCACCCAAAGGAATACTCGAGGATGTCATTGTTAGGGTACGAGATTTTTCTTTTCCAGTGGACTTCATAGTACTGGACATGGATGCACCTAAGAACCCAAGGGACACACCAATCATATTAGGGAGACCCTTTTTGGCCACTGCTAGGGCCAATATAAACTACGAAGAGGGCCAGATAGAATTAAAATTTGGGAATCAAAATCTGAAGATAGACATTTTCAAGGCCCATCAAGGGATTAATTGCGGGGTGATAGAGGAAATTTGTGATGTCGAAGCCGTGGTTGATGAACTGCATATAGAGGACAACCTGATTATTCCTGATCAACCACTAGAGGAGCAAAAACCGCTAACAGAGGAGTGCGGACATGATCTAGACACACCTATGACTCCTACCATTGCTCCCGATACAAACCCCGAACCACCCGCTGCTGCTGACAATCCTGTCACGGAACTCAAGCCCCTTCCTGAACATCTAAAATACGTCTTTTTGGATTCAAATCAGACGTTTCCTGTGATTATCAATTCTCGACTCACACCTAACCAGGAACTCCGTTTGATTTCTGTTCTCCAACAACATCGTAGAGCCATTGGATGGACTCTAGATGATTTGACTAGTATAAGCCCTTCATACTGCACACATCGAATCTACACGGAAGAAGGCTCACGACCTTCAAGAGAAATGCAAAGACGCCTAAACCCTAACCTACAGGAGGTCGTGAAAAAGGAGATCATTAAGTGGTTAGATGCAGGGATCATCTATCCAATCTCCGACAGTCGTTGGGTGAGTCCAACACAAGTGGTACCTAAGAAGGCAGGACTTACCATCATCACGACTGAAACCAGGGAAGTCATTCCTACCCGAATAGCTAATTCGTGGAGAGTCTGCATTGATTACAGAAGACTAAATTCCTCCACGAAGAAGGATCATTTCCCACTACCATTTATTGATCAGATCCTCGAGAAACTAGCGGGAAATAAATTCTTCTGCTTTCTTGACGGGTACTCCGGTTACAATCAGGTGGCAATCCATCCAGAGGACCAAGAAAAGACCACATTCACCTACCCCTTCGGGACGTACGCGTTCCGAAGGATGCCGTTCGGTCTCTGCAATGCACCTGCAACTTTTCAGCGGTGCATGCTTGCCATATTCTCAGATATGGTAGGTGATTATCTGGAAGTCTTCATGGATGACTTTTCAGATTTTGGACAATCATTTGACGATTGCCTCCAACACTTGGTCCATATACTCAGGAGGTGCATTGAGGTGAATTTGGTTCTTTCCTGGGAAAAGACCCATTTCATGGTGCCTGAGGGAATTGTCCTGGGACATTTAATCTCAGAGAAAGGCATCCAAGTGGATCGAGCTAAGGTTAACCTGATTTCCAAGCTCCCTATGCCTAGCTCGATTAAGGACATCCGATCTTTTTTGGGGCACGTCGATTTCTACCGTCGATTCATCCCTGATTTCTCCAAGATCGCGCGCCCCCTGACCAATCTTCTCTCCAAGGATGTGCCTTTCGAAATTTCCAAGGAATGCACTCAAGCATTTGAGATCCTACATGACCGAGTCACCCAAGCCCCAATCCTACAGTCCCCTGATTGGTCTCAACCCTTTGAGATCATGTGCGTTGCATCTGACTTTGCTGTAGGAGCGGTTTTGGGGCAGAAAATTGACGGGATACCTATGGTCATTTACTACGCCAGCAAAACACTGGATGAGGCTCAGCGTAACTATACAGTTACTGAGAAAGAGTTGCTGGCCATAGTATTTGCCCTGGAAAAATTCAGATCATACCTTCTGGGTTCCCGTATTATCGTATACTCGGATCACACAGCTGTAAGGCATCTCCTTGCCAAGAAGGACGCGAAACCTCGACTAATCCGCTGGATCTTGCTATTACAAGAATTTGACCTCGAGATTCGCAACAAGGCGGGAAAGCACAATGTGGTAGCTGATCACTTGTCCCGCCTTCCTTCTGAAATTATTGATCCTTCCGGACCTATTACAGAAAATTTCCCTGATGAGCACCTCCTGACTATCAGTACAAGTCTTCCATGGTTCGCCGATATTATTAATTACCTGGCATCACATCGGATTCCGCCCGATTGGTCGAAGGCCAAAAAGGACAAATTGCGTTCCGATGCCAAGTATTACCTATGGGAAGATCCGTATCTTTTCCGCATTGGTGCTGATCAGATAATCCGACGGTGCGTCACGGAAATGGAAATCAAAGACATACTCTCATTCTGCCATGACCAAGCATGCGGTGGACATTTTTCTGGACATAAAACCGCATCGAAAGTCCTCCAGTGTGGCTTCTACTGGCCCACAATTTTCAAGGATGCATACGAACACTGTAAGGCATGTTCCCGTTGCCAGACTCTGGGCAACATGAGCTATAGAGACATGATGCCTCTACAGCCGATCTTGGTATGCGAAATTTTTGATATTTGGGGGATTGATTTCATGGGACCCTTTCCGACCTCAGATGGCTTCGAATACATCTTACTCGCAGTTGACTATGTGTCCAAGTGGATAGAAGCCATTCCGACCCGAACCAATAATCATAAAGTCGTTATAAAATTCCTCCATCAAAACATTTTCTCAAGGTTCGGGATTCCGCGTGCTATAATTTCCGACGGAGGGACCCATTTTACGAACGCTCAGTTCAGGTCACTGATGACCAAATACGGTGTGTCACACCGAATCTCTACTCCTTACCACCCCCAAACTAATGGTCTAGCTGAGCTATCTAACCGAGAGATCAAGAAGATCCTTCAGGTTACTGTTCGACCTGATAGAAAAGATTGGTCTTCTCAGCTTCCGGAAGCATTGTGGGCCTATAGGACCGCCCACAAGACCCAATTAGGAATGTCTCCCTTCAGACTAGTGTACGGGAAGGCATGTCACCTCCCCGTCGAATTGGAGCATAAAGCCTATTGGGCAGTACGGACCTGTAATCTCGACCTTTCTAAGGCTGGAACCCACAGAAGATTTCAAATGAGCGAGATCGATGAATTACGCCACGACGCGTATGAGAACTAGCGAATTTACAAAGAACGGGTTAAAGCTTTCCACGACAAACACATTTCTAGAAAGGTCTTTCATCCTGGTCAAAAAGTTTTACTCTTTGATGCTCGACTCAAATTATTCCCAGGAAAGCTAAGATCCAAGTGGGTCGGACCCTACCTAGTCCGACAAATCTTCGGAAATGGAGCTATTGAAATCAGCCCACTCAGCCACGATTCTGAACCCTTTGTCGTGAACGGGCAGAGACTCAAGCCGTTCATTGACATGACCGATATAGATTTGACTGAGTCATCCTTTACCCTCCATTCCTCTTGAGCTCATTGCGCCCAGCCGATGGCGTAAAACTCAGCGCTTAACGGGAGGCAACCCGTCATTCTTTGAAAAACCTGAAACCGTTTCTGACATCTCTATGCGGAACTCATATTGCACTTTAGGGTTCATCCATTAGAACAGCCGACTTCACCTCAGGTATACCTACCCGAGATTAGAAATCGTTCGCAACAAGTCGCTTCGACCCATTCACTCACCACACACCTATCCTAATACATGAACTAAGCTGAATTCGAACCCACCTAATTTACAATGGGGACATTGCAAATCTTAGGCATGGGGGGGTATGAAAGTGCAAAATGTCAGAAAATTCATACCAAGAAAGGGTTTCACAAAAAAAAAAAAAAAAAAAAAAGAGACTTGATAGAGGGGAGGAACAATTCAGGGTCATACAAATGAGAGGAGGAAAAGAAGAAAAAATGACAAAAAGGAGCACAAAACGAAAATGAAAAGAAATAGTCATTAGTAAAAGATTAAGGGGTTAACTGAAGTTCTAGATCGAATCAAGAAAAAGAAAAGAAAAGTGACACGAAGATATAACAAGAGATTAGCGGGAACGCTGGTCTTAGGCTTTTTGGGCTAGTACCTTTAGCTTAAAAATTCACGTATCCATTAAAATCTAGATAATCCTCAAGAGGTTGAGGAAAATGCGAAGCTTGAGTATTAGGTCTAAGGCTTAGGAAGTATTCGGCCTCGTTAACTGACCTCCGGTTTGCGGGATTCAGTAACCTAAGCACCCCAAATTCACACACAGTCTGGTTCAGTACGCATAAAACATCCAAAACACGCAAGAGCGTTTAATATTCTGAAAAAGTCACCCAGATTAGGAGCGGTCAATCAACACAAATTGATTTGGACGAGTTCCCAACGCGGAGAGGCGGGAAATTCCCCTCGAAGATGCGTAACAACATATCGTCTCCTCGATGCTTGTCTCTTGGGATATTTAAATATCCTACCGGGGGCATGTAAGCACTCTGCTGGTTCAGATACCATGGGCGGCATTATCGCGAAATGTCGATCGCCAGGGTCTGAATTCGGCCACGGAACGCCATGGGCGGGATTATCTCGAAATCTCGAAAGCCAGGGTTCCGGGGGTTGCCATGGGCGGGATTATCTCGAAATCTCGAAAGCCAGGGACCCTTGAGGATTGATGATGGGGACGAGGAATCCGATACAGACCGTGTTGAGAAGCTAATCCGAAGCTAGAAATAAAAAGAAAAGAGAGAGAAAAGCTCTCCAAACAAATAAATCTTCTATCTCTCTCTTACAAAAAATGCACTGCAAACTGAACTTAGGCTAAAAATATCTCAAGCACGGGTGCTTTAACCGCGGAGTCCAACAAACCCTAGGTTAGTTTCTGTGGGCCGTAGAAACCTTTGCAGAAGACTAAGGCTAAAGTGGAACAGGTCCGGATTTTGGTTGGTACTTGAGTACCTCTAGGCCTATTGTCGGCATTCCCACCTAATCACAAAAGAAAAGGAGAAGCACTTATCATTGTTGACAGACACTCAAGGTCTAGAATGGAAGTTAAAACTTTGAAATTTTGCTAAGGGACAAGCAAAAGCTAGGCATGGGGGTATGATGAGAGCCTCATCATGAGCCATAACTAGCTCATTTTGACCCAATAAAAAAGACAAAAGCTCCTACATAACCTAGAAGAAGGCCTAACTGAAGGAACAAGTGCCCTGAGAAGAAAACATGAAATAAAGGTTAAAACTGCAATTTTACCATTGCAGTACGTAAACAGGTTTTCTCAGAGGCAAAACATAGGTCAAATGGTCTAAATGAGATAAAAAGTGGGTTGAGTCAATCAGAAATGGGTTCATGTGCAATCAAAGAACTAAATGACACTTGGTAACCCTAAAACAGACCCGCTTAAATTAACAAGGTTTCGATCAGAACAAAAAGCAAGTAAACCCTCTACAAATCATGGAAAAACATACTCTAGGGTTTAGAACACTTAATTTGGCCTTTGGAACCTAGTTTGACCTAGATTAGGGTCCTAGCTCTTCAATTAACCTAATTTGGGTTTTTACGCAAAATGTCCAGTCAAACGAGGTCAAACCTAAAATACAACTTCACCATTGGATTCCTTAGGTCCAAATTAGGTTTGTACCAAAATTTGGACCTATGGAGAGGTCATCTTGACCTACTTTGCAATTTAGTACACCCAAATCACAAATTGGTCCCTATCTTTTGAATACCATTGCAGAGAACCCCCTAGGTTCTTCGCCTCCTTTGCAAACCGGTCCTGCCGCCATTGCTAGGGCAGAACCGAGCTCCGGCGAGGTTCGGAGAGGGATTTCTCTCTAATCCCTCAGAGATTCCCTCCCAGAAATGGAAGGAGGATTCTCTAAGGAATTCCCTTCCTTATAAAGTCAATTACAATCGCTGGTGTGAACCCAATCTCTCGTGCGAACGCACGGGAGATTTGGGTATCCTAACTCCTTTCCATCTCCGGCGACCAACCTCAGGCAAATACGTGCCCTTCACGCCCTGCACACCCAGTCCAGCGCCTATATAAGAACCCACAACTCCGGCCGAAGAGGCTAAGCTTGATTTTGACGGAGATCCCTTCCAAATTCCTCCCTCTCCCATCTCCGGCCAAACGACCCACAAGCTTCGGCGACTTCCTTCCCTCCTTCTCGTCGCTCTGCTGCCATACCAGCAGCAGAGTCCTCTCCGCCGCTATCTCCCACGTCGCGCTGTACCCCGCGCGCGCGCTTCTGACCTCGTCTTCGTCGCCGCTTCCTCCCTCAGGGTCTTTCTTCCCCGACGACGGCAGTTACGAGCCGTCCTCTCCGCCACCTCCCTTCCCTCCAGACAACCCCAGATACGTTCTCCATCCTCTCCTCTCTCTTTTCCCCCAACTATTTTACTTGATTACCCCTCGACAGTACCTAACCGCCTTCATCTTCCTCGCATCCGACCGCACTCCGGCGAGCCACCCACACCACTCCGCCACTCCACACGGCTCGCCAACCACCTCGTGAGCTCCTCCTCACCACCAGGAACTCGCTCCACCCCACAACTGCCACTCCAGACCTCCATAACCACCCCCCGAACAACCCACTATCTCCGGCCACAGGTTGACCTAGGCGCGCACGCCTAGGCCGACCGACAACCTGCAGCATCACCCACCGCCTTCGCCGTGCTACGGCGAAGGTTTCCAGCTATTCTAATTGGGCCAATAGGCCGTTCTGTGGAATCTCAGGTGAACGCCCCGGCCGCCATTAACAGCCGAAGCAGCAGGAAGCTTGGAGCAGCAGCAGGCGTCAGGCTTCCCAGGCGGCAGGTGCAGCTGGCTCTCGCAAGTGTCGCGAGGTGACTGAGTTCAGTGAGGAGCACCAGCAGGGCCTTCAGCGTGGGCAATTGCACACGAGAGTCTGCGGGCGCACGCAAAGGAAGGGCGGAATGTTTAGTCCCACATCGTGGAATCTCAAGGCACAGGTATGGTATAAAGAGTTTTTGTGATATAGCTTTACTACCTCGAAAGCACAGGGGTGAGGTCCCTCACTGACCCCACCCGCCTCGTCCACGGCCTGACCACGCGGACTTGGCGGATCCGACCCGACCTAGACCTACGCACTCCTCGCGCATCACACCACCTTCAGGTGCGCCTGGTCCCAGGTACGATCCGACCCGATTAATGCTTGTGGCTCTGGGAGAGCGGCTCTGAGTGAATTGCTTGAGAGAGAGAGATGTGCGGGTAGCGGGAGAAGGGTTAGGTTTTGCTCCTGTGCAGGCAGGCTGATCGCAGGAGATGGACTTGGCCGTTGCAGAAGAAGGAAAAGCAAGCCAAAGAAGAAGACAGAAGAAGAAAGAAGCCTTCGCAGGAGAAGGAAAGCAGAAAGATTAGAAGTCTTCACAGAGAAGAAGAAGAAGGACAAGGGAAGATTGCAAAGAGATCGGAATGGCAAAGCAGAAGGAAAGATACAGAAGCAGAAAGGAGAAGAAGGAAGAAAGAAAGAAAGATCACATTTAAGACGTCTGATACATAAATCAGACGTCTAATTCTACTTTTTCTAAAAACTCTTTGAATCAATTATATTTGCTTGTAACAGTTGTATTCTTGGGTTTTCCAAAGTACTGAGATTGCTCCCTGTGTTCGACCTCGGATACTCCAGTTTTCGAGTAATAAAAATCTTTATTTGTTTTGAACGCTTTCGCGGCTATACTACAACACGATATTATCTTTTAACAAACCGCACAAAAGCGTGACGAACAGTTGCCAAAATTAGCAACCAAGAGCCATTCAATTTTTAGATCCACATTTGGTGGATCTAAAAACCACCATCCATCCTCTCTCTCTCACTCTCCCACGAGCTCCCACCATAGGCCTCTCTAGAGAATTCCATAATTCTCTAGAGAGCTTCCCTTAGGTCTATAAAAAGACCTAAGGGGTGGCCATTTGCACCGATTCACATCCCTTGGCTTCCATTGGCACCACTCACTTCATTAGCTCTATACACGCCCACCTTCACTTAGGTTAGCTACTCCACCTCCACGAGCTCACCACCATCATGGTGGACACCATGCTGGGATGCTGGATCAACCCTAACTCTCTTTAAGGGTCGACCTAAGCTACATTGGCCGCCCCTCATTCTCCTCCCGACCACTTTGACGAGTCGATTCTTCACTTTTAATGTCATTTGTTACATAAAATGACGCACCGTTTGTAATTCTATGTGGTGGAAAAATCGACTAATCAACAATTAATATAACCACTCAATTAAGAGCGGGTCGTGTCCACAACGAGGCAATGACGTATTTAAACTCGCACTGGTTAAAAATGTATGTTCACAGTTAGTTTCGACGAGAATCGAGCCAAATCTGCCTTCAGATTAAGAAAGCATCAAGGGAACATACTGAAATGGCAATTTTGAACAACTAAAGGATATTTCTTGCAATGCAGCTTCATAAAATAATAATAAAAGTTGACAATGGCATAGAATGTAAATATTAATATAGCTTTTACTGTAGCAAAACAGGGGAACTTCTTCCCCTTGTCCATGTGCGAGGAGGAGGTCGCGGTCGGGTGTGTGGAGCTTGGAGGTAGTTGGCCATGACAAGAACTATGCATTGGTAGTGACGGCGCGTCGAACGACCGTCGGAGGTCTCGTCGTTGATGAGGAAGGTCGGCAATGGTGGCTACGGCACGCTGGCGTGGGCAGCTGCTATCGGCCTTCAGAGGGTGTGGCCGAGTTTCTGAGGTCGAGGGGAGTTCATTGATGTTGGTGGTGCGAAGCTCCGAGGCTAGATGAGGCGGCTGCGTTGTGGGTGCTTTGGGTACCTTTGTCAACAAAGAAGAAGAAGAAGAAGAAGAAGAAGAAGAATTCAGCTGGAGTGAGGCACGCTGTGCGTGCACTGCTGGTGGCTAGGCGAAGCACTGCTGCTGGGTGCGCGAGTGCTGGTTGGCCGCTTGGGTGCGTGGGTGCTTTACTGCGGGCGGCATGTGCACACCACAGCAACCAGCGCGGATGGTGCAGGAGGTGTTGCTCCAAGAGGTGAGCCACACCGAGGGGTGCTACTACAGGAGGTGCGTACGTGCGTGGGTGATGAGCTAGTGGCCGGTGCCGCACGCTGGTGGGCGTGCTGGCTGCGTGCGTGGCTGGAGGCGAGGGTGGATTTGATGGAGCAGGGAGAAGCTGCTGGTGATGGCACGGGCTAGAGGAGAGGGCAGTTGTTGTGTGTGGGTACGAAGCTTCAGACGTCCAGGAAACTTCCCGGATGTCTTAACTGACGGGGGAGATGAAAATGCAGGACATAGACTTGTGGCGGCTACGGTGGTGATTGCTGGTGATGGCGGTGAAGGTGGTGATGTTGATTCTGGTGAGGCACTGTGATGGAAGCGTGGCCAGGGACACACGCTAACAGTGTTTGCACGAGTCCACCAGCTTGGCGCGGTGAGCTGTCACCTCGCCGAGCCACGGTGTGGTGGATCTCAACCTTGGAGACCACGGTGGTGGAATGGAGTACACGGTGGTGGAGTGGGGCAGTGTCTCCCCGAGCTCGGCTGCCTCCTCCTCTCCTTGGAAGTCAGCTGCCCCGACCAGATCCAACACATCCGCTCCTCCATGAATGGGGCCTTGACTGCGGCAGCTGAAGGAAATGCAGCCGTTGCTGAAAGAGGAAGAATAAAAATAGTGATAAAATATTATGGTTATTTATATGCAAACCCTCAACTTTTATGTTAACTTAAATTAATGTATGCAATGCACCTAATTGGTTAACTAATTAAATGAATGCAATTCTAAGTTAATTCTAAATGCATTTAAATATGAATGCAACGCATGAATTTTGTAATTAAATTAGAAATATGAATTAATCTATTGACATCCTAATTTATGCTAAATAAATGTTAGAATTAACTTAATGTCTAGGCACTTAAATACTTAAATAGCCCACAAATTTGGGCTAATCAAATACCCCCATGCCTAGTTTTTGCTAGTCCCTAGCAAAATTAAGTGAAACCTAGCACACCAAGTAGACTAGCCAACCCAATCGGTCTTCCTTTAGAAACATATTAAGTTCATAGTCTAGACCTAAGGTTCTCAAGTAGTTTCTTAGTTACAGACTAGGTCGGCTAAAGACAAGTTGCATGCACAAGTTTCCCTGATTTCTGACTCTACCCTAATGTTTATTGATCCATGAGATTAAAGCATTTGTGCATGTGCATTGGTCTGAGTTATCTGAGTTAAAGGAAAAAGGATTCTTTTTTATATATTCCTCTAAGTCTAACCTCAGATCAGCTATCAACATGGTCTGTGTTGGATTCATTGTCCCCATTACCATACCTCGAAGGGTGCTTGGCTTTCGTTGCTTTGAGATAGCACCGCCCATAACGACCCCAAGAACTCCTGGCAATCGACACTTTGAGATAGTATCGCCCATGGATTTCTTAAGCGAATTCAGGCCTATGGCAATCGGCACTACAAGATAGGGCCGCGCATGGTACCTGAACTGCATAATGCGCTTACAAGCCCCCAGTAGGATGGATATCCTAAGAGACAAGCACCGAGGAGGTAATATGTTATCATCGTATCCTCAAGGTGAGTATATACTCTACCTCCCCTGCGGCGGGAACTCTTCCAATCAAATTGTGTTTTCAAGCCTCTCCTAAGTCAAAACTAAGAGAACCAAATCTCTTTTAAGAAAGAAAGAAATTAAGTTGATTACCAGACCATGTGTGTGAAATTTGGATGCTTGGGTTACAAGGACCCGTAAACCAAAAGGTGGAACAAGACTCCAGGTACTACCCCACCTTTTAACTCAAACCCTAGCTTTCCTTCCTCAACCTCTTGAGGAATGGTCCGCAACTTAACTCCTACTTAAGTTTTTAAGTCCACAAAGGACCCTAAAGGTCTAAAGCTAGTAGCTCTCTTAGCTTCTAAAGTTTGACCCTAGAATTAACTTAGTCTAACCTAGAGTTCTGATTTGCATAAGAATGCCGGACCTAGCCAGTTAAGCTCAAAACTTTTTTTTCTTTAATTATTTTTTTATTTTTATTTATTTAGATATTTTTTTAATGCAAATGTATGCAATGAATGAACCTATGCTATGTATATCCCCAAGTACACCCTCCCATGCCTAAAATCTGCAATGTCCTCATTGCATAGAAGGATATTACCTGGGTCAGAGCTGGGCTGCCATTCTTTTGTTAGCACCCGAGTACCCAACGAACCTACAAATCAGGTTCAGGGATTGCAAAAATAGGCCCTAAAAATGAGCAAAGTAATGCTAACCTAGAAAATAGGTAACCTAGGATGTTGGCAAGCTGATGATGAATCTCGATAGCAAATGCTCGCCCAACCAGGATGGGAATAAAATCTTCCCAGGTCACCAGAGGAGGTTCTAAAGGATAAACTGGTATAACAACCACCAAAGGGGTAGGGGGAGGATGACAAGGATCCTCCAAAAGGAATGGGGAAGGAATGGTGTAGAGATAAACCCCCAGGGCAATGGACTGACTAAAGAAATCATCAATCCATACCCGATACTCCATTATGGGAAATATTGGTTTGTTAAGCCCCCCTGTCAGAACAAAAGTGAGCAATTCTCTAAGGCAAGGGTCATCTAGGGTGTCCAAGTTTCGAGGTTGCGGGATGTCCATAAGATCTAGGTTGGGTTTAATCAGCTCGGTGTCCATCCCTAACACTCTTTCCAAATCCTCAATTGCATCCCTAGCATTCCTTGCTTCATCACATGTATCTTCCTGTCCTTCATTAGGAGTCACGATTTCGCCTTCAAACATAAGCGAATCAGAGGGTAACTTCGAAATAAATGAAGGTAGGTTGGAAGCAACAGATCTAGGGATTATCCTATCAATGTCATCCCCGAGTTTTTGTTCTTTACTCAAATCTTCCCAGGAGTTTATATGTGAATCCACATAAATCTTAGAAGTTGCTTCCAAATTTTCCGTCATTTCATCATGAGGAGAAATATCATCAATGGGTGTGCTAAGGAAACCTAATTTGGTCAAATTTGTGACATCCTCAGGGGCTAACTCTTCAAATAAGACAATCACCCTTAGTGCCACTCCAAATCTTGAATGTAGGTTCCTCATATAATTCGTCTTTCTCCTCATCATATGATTCATCATATACCGAGGTCTAGAATCATTTAATATCTCAGCAGATCCCCTAGGGTACTCTATCTGAGGTAAATGGTTTACACTGGTAACATCAGACTCCTCAGATAGGTCAATTTCTTGAGGGTTAGGTTCCTTAAGGGTGGGCTTGAGTTCCATCTCATGATCAAAAGGGAGGGTAGGATTAATAACTTGACTTCGACCCACTTCATCAAATGTCACGAAAATACTATCATCTGGGTCGAGGTCTTCTAATGGTACCATCATTCCCTTCTTCTGACTCCAATATAATTGAAGTGGATACTCAACCTTATCATCTTCCTTGGGTTGCCACCTTTCTTCATCCAAAGCATAGCTACTTTCATATGTATCTTCCTCCCATTTAAGGCATGGATCTCTCAAGGAACTGTCATCTAATGGGGAGGTTTCAAAATCGAACCTCGAAAAGTAGCTATTCTCCCTTACATAATCCCCAAAATTTCCCTCCAACTTGAAGTGTAGCTCTCCCACGGGAGATGCATCTATTGTAGAGGGGTGTACGCCATCCTCAATGGGGTAGGTTGGGTGGCTAATTTCATCTCTTTCTTGTTGGCCTGCTCTCGAAGATTCTCCTAACAATTCAATCATTTCATTTTGCATTTTCTGTATTTCCATCTTCAAGGAGGAGAGGTCATTTCTATCGTGAGAGAAGTCAGGCTCAGGCTTATAGTACCCAGGAGTGTCTATCCAACCATTATAATTATTCAGGGAAGGTGGGTTGGGTATTTCCATGGTGTGTGGGATATTGGGCAAAGCAAATTTCGCTCCTAGGTTCTGCTCACTTGATTTGGGGCTTAACTAGGCCAATACTCCTATAATAGGAGTAAAATGGATCCCAATGATTGTCATTATGTCCATCAAGGGATGGACCATCTCGGTGTATGGGATCGAAGAATACAGAGTGGGGTGAGGGTGTGGGCAAGATGTGAAAGAATGAAAATCAATGTGGTCCATTCTAACTCGCACCTCAATCAGAATTCCCCAAGCAAAACACAATTCAAAAAGGACTTTTTAGGTCTTTCCCAATTAGGCTTTTGATTTAAGTCAGATTGTAGGTGACAATACAATTTGTTCAGTCAATTTATGCGCTTATTGTCGACCTATGGCTCACCTAAGAAGACCTAGTTGGAGCTTAGGTGTTCTTCCCTAAATCTCAAATGGTAAAGCAACTCCAAAGATAGAAGATCGAGGGATGCAAGTAGGCCTAAGCCTTCCTTTGAAGCTGTGCTTTCGCAGTGCTTCTCAACTACCCCCAAAAATCCGTGACAGAGTATCCCCCTCTTTGGATTTACAAAACCTTTGATCTCAAGTTCCGAACACTTCAGAATCCAATGGTAGGAGGGCTCTTATCCTAGTCGTTCCAAGACTTAGGAGTGTTTAAATGAGTGTCGTGGTGCAAAAGATATAAGCGTGCATTCACCGCAAAAAGATTTTGAATTTTGAATCGCACACCACGTTTGGAAATCAAGTCCTTGATTTTTAGATGTCCCTCCTTTAAATAGTCCTTTTTCACGAATATATGTGACCACTTGTTAGATCGCTTCAAGACAAATTATGTGGTCTTCGAATTTAGTCTAAATGCAATGCATGATCAAGAATAGGATTCAAAGTAAGAGAATGCATACCTTGCTTCCAGCAATCAACGATGCGAGAATGCATGCAATGCAGAGAAGTAAATCTAGAGGCTGCTCATACAGACCTAAATGGTTCATCCTAGGGGCTGGCAGCTTCTAGTAGGTAGCTCATTTTTTTTCATTATTATTTTCTTTAACTACTTATGCACAAGTAAATAAAAGTAAGCAATCCACAAAATGAATTAAAAACCTAAATCTAAAGAAAAGGGAACAAGCTCCTAAAAATTACCCAACACGGGCCTAAAACAAAATTGGGGAACAAACCCCTCAAAATATACCCCAGAATAAGGGTTTCAAACCAAATGTGGAATGAAAAATTAAGTCTAAAGTCTTAATCCTACTCTAATCAAATCAGCGACTAAATGTACAGAGATGATCATTGCATCCTCGTCCTTCCCCTCCTTTGCAAGGTAGCTCAACCAATTTCTCCTCTGGCGACGTCAAGGGTCGCCTCTCACGATGGCTGATTCCTCACACAAATTTCTCACACGGAAAAAATAATAATAATAAATGGTCAGATCACTATGTAATGAGAAAAAATAAAATCATGTGAAATTACTGCGTCTGTTGCCTCCCCAGCAACGGCACCATTTGATGAGTCGATTCTTCGCTTTTAAAGTCGTTTGTTACATAAAAAGACACATCGTTTGTAGTTCTATGTGGTGGAAAAATCGACTAATCAACAATTAATATAACCACTCAATTAAGAGTGGGTCGTGACCACAGGGAGGCAATGGCGTATTTAAACTCACACCAGTTAAAAACGTATGTTCATAGTTTTGACGAGAATTGAGCCAAATTTGCATTCAGATTAAGAAAGAATCAAGAGAACATGCTGAAATGGCAATTTTGAACAACTAAAGGATATTTCTTGCAATGCAGCTTAATAAAATATTAATAAAAGTTGATAATGGCATTGAATGTAAATATTAATATAGCTTTTACTGTAGCAAAATAGGGGAGCTTCTTCCCCTTGTCCATGAGTGATGAGGTCGCGGTCGGGTGTGCGGAGCTCGGAGGTAGTTGGCCACGACAAGGACTACGCGTTGGCAGTGACGGCACGTCGAATGACCACCGGAGGTCTCGTCGGTGATGAGGAAGGTCGGCAATGGTGGCAGCGGCTCGTCGGCGTGGGTAGTTGCTGTCGGCCTTCAGAGGGTGTGGCCGAGTTTCTGAGGTCGAGGCGAGTTCATTGATGTTGGTGGCACGAAGCTCCGAGGCTAGATGAGGTAGCTGCGTTGTGGGTGCTTTGGGTACCTTCATCAACAGAGAAGAAGAAGAAGAAGAAGCCAGCTGGAGTGAAGCATGCTGTGCGTGTGCTACTGGTGGCGAGGTGAAGCGCTACTACTGGGCACGCGAGTGTTGGTTGGTCGCTTGGGTGCGCGGGTGCTTTACTGTGGGCGGTGTGCACACACCAAAACAGCAAGCGCGGAAGGTGCTAGAGGTGTTGCTCCAGGAGGTGCGGCACACTGAGGGGTGCTACTGCAGGAGGTGCGTACGTGCGTGCGTGAGGAGCTGGTGGCCGGTGTTGCATGCTGGTGGGTGCGCTGGCTACGTGCGTGGCTGGAGGTGAGGGTGGATCTGATGGAACAGGGAGAAGCTGTTGGTGATGGCGCGGGCTAGAGGAGAGGCCGGTTGTTGTGCATGGGGATGAAGCTTTAGACGTCCAAGAAACTTCCCGGATGTCTCAACTGACGGAGGAGATGAAAATGCAGGACATAGAGTTGCGGCGGCTGCGGTGGTGATTGTTGGTGATGGCGGTAAAGGTGGTGATATTGATTCTGGTGAGGCACAGTGATGGAAGCGTGGCTAGGGACACACGTTCACGGTGTTTGCACGAGTCCAACGGCTTGGAGCGGCGAGCTGTCACCTCGCCGGCCCACGGTGTGGTGGATCTCAACCTTGGAGACCACGGTGGTGGAATGGAGTACACAGTGGTGGAGTGGGCCGGTGTCTCCACGAGCTCAGCTGCCTCCTCCTCTCCTTTGAAGTCAGCTGCCTCGACCAGATCCAGCACATCCGCTCCTCCATGAATGGGGCCTTGACTGCGACAGCTGAAGGAAATGCAGCCATTGTTGAAAGAAGAAGAATACAAATAGTGATAAAATATTATGGTTATTTACATACAAACCCTAAACTTTTATGTTAACTTAAATTAATGCACGCAATGCACCTAATTGGTTAACTAATTAAATGAATGCAATTCTAAGTTAATTCTAAATGCATTTAAATATGAATGCAATGCATGAATTATGTAATTAAATTAGAAATATGAATTAATCTAGTTACATCATAATTTATGCTAAATAAATGTTAGGATTAACTTAATGTCTAGGCACTTAAATACTTAAATAGCCCACAAATATGGGCTAATCACACTCCAAGGCCGTCGGGGACTACCCCTAAACGCCCTTTCATTCTTCTAGATTTAATTCATGCTCTTTATAATTTTATTGCTTTTATTTACTGCTTAGTTGTGTAGTCTTACTTCTCCCCCAATGATGCAAGCAAAATCCCCCCATCGTTCTTGTATGCGATCATTTTCTTGTAGCTAGGTTTAATTTTCAAGCATTTATGTATAAGCTTTCCTCTGGATTCCTTGTGCAACAACTCCCAAATGAATGAATGAAAACACATTTATATATATATATATATCTCTTTATGTGTTTGAAATCACCACGAGCTGGATGATTATCATATTTTCATGATTTAAGTGCCTACACTTTAACTGTCTATCTATTACGCACCAGCATGTCATTTCCTGAAGATATCGAAAATCTAACAATAGATGCTTTCTCCATAACTAGTCACCACCTCACTAGAATCGTGCACATAGAAACTCACATGTTCACTTTCGTAATTTACTTAACGCATGAGCATGTGATCTGAGTTAATAATAAACATGGTGAAGTTTTTGTTAGGAGATTGGAAATCGGCGTGCATCTGTAAATGAAGTAGAGTAGTAAAAAGATCAATTTCAAAAGTGAAAGCAATGCCTCCCAAAGATGAATGACCAGGTCTCAAGTCTTGTAATTTTTACAAACTTAATCTTTGACAAACATTTTTGCGTGACTATACTACGATTTCCGATGACTTTCAAATGTGTGAAAATGGTCTTGTCATCGAATGCAACGACCACTTGCCACCCTACCCGACATAGTTTGACCACTACGACGCTCCAATCACCTTTCCACCACCACCATTGAACTCACCATCCTCCAGCAACTCTACTGAATGCTCTACTTAGTGCTTAAGGCCAGTATTGTGAGTTTCAAGAACACATTGATGCTTTGCCATCGCCGACATCTTCACCAACTCTGTTTGCAGCTCTTCAGCCTTCATTCGACCTGTTGTGGCTCATAATCGAAGCAGCTTCAAGTTTCAAAGCTTTCCAGGTCCACAATTGAGTGAAAAAGCAGTAGCAACTACCTCAATTGTAGTAGCTTCTTCACTGCAATAGCCAAGAGGAAGGAGGTGGGGATTAGTCTCACCTTGTTCGTGACAAATTCTGTACAACGTATAAAACACTTTTGTGCTAAGGGCCTACCTCCTTGACATGGAGGGGTGAGGTCCCTCATGCCTCACTTGCTGCTCTCTCACACCTTCTCATCACCCATTGTCGGTGTGCCTAGTCCATATTCATGATCCAATAACCTAGTACTGTGTGACTTTTATACTCGGTTAGGAAAGGAGAGAGGAAAAAAGTCTAAGGAGGGAGGGGTGGTTTTGCCTCAGGGTGTGTGCACGTGCCTTAGGAATTGTGCCTCTACATGCAATACTTAGTAGATTCTTGCCTTGTGCTTGTGTTGTGCTTTGGCAACTTTGAGTCATCTGGTTTGCTTGGCTGAAGTCTGGCTTGTATTGGACCTTGGTTATTGTGGACATATTTGAGCTCATTAGCTGATGTTGATATCCTGGTGCTGATGTGGTTAGTGGTTCAAGACCACTGTTGAGAAATTGACTTGGTTTGAGATTGTGATTACCTTGGTATATGTGCTTAATTGTGGGATAAAATTGATGATTCAAATCACTATTTTTAGGGTTTTATTATTATTTTTATCCTAGTGATTTTTGAGTTACATTTCGCACTACCAAAAATACGAGTTTTGGTCACGGCAATTTGGTCACGGTTTGTAAAATCGTGACCGAAAGTAACTTAAGGCTATGGTTCCATCCAAAACTGTGACCAAAAAGGTAGGTGAGATCTAAATTATATTTTTAACTTTTGGTAACAGTTTTAAAAATCGTGACTAAAGCCTTCGGTCATAGTGCCACTTGGAATCATGACCAAAGACTTCAATCACAGTTTTGTAAAGGTTTCAAAACTGTGATAAGAGTGG
Source organism: Thalassia testudinum (assembly GCA_037157565.1). Classification (NCBI taxonomy): domain Eukaryota; kingdom Viridiplantae; phylum Streptophyta; class Magnoliopsida; order Alismatales; family Hydrocharitaceae; genus Thalassia; species Thalassia testudinum. Next base: position 76,243,457 of record JAZHRO010000073.1, on the reverse strand, counting down.
TTTTCCATTACCCACAAAACCCTCCCTCACCTCCCTCCAAATTTCTTCCCTAAAACCCCTACTCTCGCTACCATCACCTCCCCGATGGCGTCACCATCACTCCTCCCGACCAAACCTTCCCTCAACGAAATCACCTCCCCCGATGAAGGTAGGGGCGTCACCTCCCTCGGACACCTCCCTTCCTTGACAACGGCAAGGATAGTAATGCCTTCGCTCCTCCCCTCGAGACCACCACCTCTACAAAACCACAACATCGCCTCGTTCCCTCCTTCCTATCCCCACACCCCATCCTTCCATGGTATTCTTCTTTATTCTTATACTTATCACTTGCCTAAAAATCAATGACCCGAACCACGCTTGGGAAGATGAGAGGAGGTAAAACAAAGAGGACAGTGAGGGTCACGAGGAGGACAACGAAGAGGAAGGGGTGGAAGAAGCGGAAGGAGAGACACAAGGGGTTGCATAGTGGAGCCAACCCAATCGGAGGAGGAAGAAAGCCAACTCTCTTCCAATGGGCACATCAACCTCTTCTTCCATACCCTCCAGTCTTAATTAGTAACAATTACTTAGAAATTGGAAGAGGAGCTAAGCATAGGAAGAGAAGGTGCAATTAATGGAAAATTTAGGGTTTCGGGAAGTTGTTACCAAAAGGGTAGAGAATACTAGTGGGTATGGGGGCGGGTGTTGGAATAAGTATAGTACCTTCTTTTTTTTTTCAATTTATGTGCTTGTTACTAATATTTTGTACTTCCAATGTTATGATACTTTCTTCGAATGTTTCAATTGCATGAAAAATAGTTCGTTGGGTAGTTCACTTTATCAAGCAATATAATATTATTATTTTCAGAAAGAAGGATAATGTTTTGTAAACATTTCACTGAAGATGAACTGTTGAACACCTTAGTTTTTCAATGTATCTATTGCAATATTTGTTCAAAATGTGCATTTCCATAGCCTACAAAAAGCACAATTATAGCCTTTTTGCTTGTTATTCTTGTTTAGCAACACCCTCTCTACATCAACTCAACACACACACAAAAAGGGAAAAAGTCTAAAATTTTACTTCGCTGGGAATTTTCCCAATTGCATGATGAGCTTTCTTTTACATCACTCTTGGCTGCCAAGAGGAAAAGGTTGATGTCCATGGTGGAGCCATGTCTCTAGGACACCCTCTAGGTTGCAGTGGAGCTTGCATCATAGTAACACTATTAGGGGTGAGTCTTTGCTTCTATTAGTTTTTCATGGTGTTTTATTGCCATATGCCATGTTTAGTAACTGGAGATGCTATATAGCATCCTTTTATTTTCTGGTTGAACTTTTAAGATAATGATATTGGAGGGTATGTTTATCGAAGCTTGTTTGTGCACTAGTGTCAGATATGGTGTCCCATTTAACTTGGTGATGTGCATGCATCTAATTGACCTAAAATGCCTTTTTATGCATGTTTCTAGTGTCATAGAAGCACCCATCATTATACATATTGCATAACATGCATCATCAAGCATTTAGGTTAGATTGTACAAATTTTAGGTTAATTCTCCCTTTTTGTGGTCAACGAATAGAGGAACATTTATTGGGGTCTCGAATTGAAGATCCAACTATACGGATTTGATTAGGGTGACGATCAAAGTTCAACGACTTCGAGATTGCCCCGATTGGACTTCCGTAGCATCAGATGCAGTCCGAGAAAGATCAGAGGCTAAGGACCAAGGTGGTGTTCAATTTGTACCTCAGATGTTAAATATGTCACCCTACTCCATCCTCCTTCCTCCATCTTCGTTCTCCCTCATCCAGCATCTCACCACCCTCGTCCAGGTGCTCCATCAACATAACTCGTCCTCTAAGCAACCGTTGAGGAGGATAACTTCTCATCACCTTCTCTTTTATCGCTTTCTAGTACAGATTTCCTACTTTCTAGTGTAGCGATTAGATGTAATGAACTTGATTTCGTGGTTATGAAATATTTGTTTATTCTCTCCCTATTTTCTCTTTATTTGTATTATTATTTTCCTCTCTTCTACTAATTATTCTTTAAGTAGATAACTAGCGTAGATTTAATTTGACTAGCTAATATGCTTCATGACAATAATTATAAACGTGCTTTTTGATCAAACATTCGCCCCCTCATATTCGATCGGGGACTCACCAGAGTTTTGGTTAAATCCTCTATTTGATGGATTTTTATGCGATTGGAATGATAGGGTTTTCAAAACTCAAATCTCTTAGCATAGAAATCCCATCCAACATTTTGGCACCGTTGCCGAGGAGGCAATGCTCTTTGATTTCTCTCATTTTTTGCCTTACTAATCGTTTACCTCACTTTTCTCTTTTCTTACTGTGACTGCAGGTACTCTTTTGAGGCGAGCTAGAGCTGTAAGATTGGAGTAAAGTGCTGTTGAAGGGTCAGTAAGTATGCCCCACCTCCCACCTACTAGTTTTCATTCCATCACCTAATAACACAAATCCTAATTATCTTTGGAGCTTTCATAAACCCTAAGCTTAGTTTGGTTGTTTGGTTGTTACCTCCACCCACCTCACCCTTGCTTATAAAAAAAAATCTAAAAAAAATTTCATAGAGCTACACAACCTCTTCTGATTCTTCATACTCAACCGGTAATCCGATCATTGGAACCGGTACACACAAAGAAATACATAATTGAGTAGAAATCAGACTAAGTAACCACTTGTGTGCCTCACTCAGTGGTGCATTAAGGCCAATTGATTGAGTTGTTTGGGCCACACCACTTCATATAAAAGCAACTCGTCAAGTAGCTTGCTCATTAGGGTTAACAATTAAGGTCAATATCAGGCACTCCACTTTATTTTTATTTCAAAGAAAAACATCTTCACCATTGTTTGCAAATCCTGGTGTGCCTCCTGAACTTGATTGAATTCACCTTAATTCAAACCCTAAAAGCTACTTAAGCAAGATTTAAACTCTAAAAGCCATTCATCCAAATAATCTTGCTTGAAAACCATTGGTTGTGCATGCACACACATCAAAATCAATCATTAAGGACACAACCCAGATAAAGGGCCCATCACATTTCCAAGCACATTCAAACCTAAGCTTATTTAAAATAGAGTAGACATTGGCCTTAAGGATTGGACTTGCTTTTCAAGGCCCAGATTGAGATTATTTTTGATTAATCTACATTTACTATTCAATTTGATGTCTAGCTAGGGGAGCAGTGTCAAACAACCGCGGTTGGGGGATATCAATGGAACTTGAGGTGAAAGCCAAGAGAAGAACCTTCTTTTCAACCCCTCCCTCTAATTGGTTGGATTGACCGGAAAGAAGTAGATCAATTTGTTCTTTACATCTCAAGACGGGTTCTGGGAGTCTATACATCTTTAGGTTACACCACTTAAGGATAGTTTTGATTGTTTGTACTTCAAGGCACCTTTCGTCCTCCCACTTTACCATGGATCCTTCCAGATCCTACTCGCATTTCCACTATTATCCTCCTACCACTACTTATTCCCAAGATGATTATTATCCCAACCAGACTTATTCTCACCCATATGCTAGTTGGGATAATCCTAATTGGGGATACAGTTCCGGACCTTCGTGTTTAAGGTCTAACCCTGAATACCGTGATTGTGATTTATATCCTTCTTCGAGCTATAATGATTATAGATCTCCACCTGTTGATGATCAATTTAACCTGATCTACAATCAAGAAGGATATCCAGATTACAACTCTTACCCTCCCTCAAATTACACTGCATATGGGTCACCACCCCTTTATGAATGATCTGAAATGACTTATTATCAAGGAGGGTATCAAGAATCTCAATTTGTTGACTCCCATGGACTAAACCCAAACCCACCCAACCTTGAACCAAACCATTTGGTTCAGGTGAACCAGGTCTAAGATAAGGTGTTGACTAACTTAAGAAATACCATACAATCTTTAGAAGCTTAGCCAACACCTTGCCATAAAAAATTGGAGCCTCTGGTTCAAGTGATTGATGATCTTAACAAATATTTGTTGGATTGGCTCCAAGATGTTAAGGATAAGGACCCGGGTGAGTTTTTACTTAGGAAGTTGTCGAAATTTAGGATGAGATTTGTGATTGCTCTAGCCCAATCTTGGGATGATTCCTAGGCTGAACCCCCTTCCGGAGAGCCAATGTCAGAATCTACTCAGGCACTTGTAGGGGTGACACATTTTACGACATTGTGGTTGACCAAGTTGGTCTAGAGCATCTAGTTGAGGATGAATTGATTTCTTCACCTGAGATCCCCGAACTAGGGTACTAGGAAAAGTATGTCTCCATGGACCAGGCAATAATAGATGATTTTGAGACATACATAAATGCAGATCCAGAATTCTTTGATTCTGAAGGTGAAGAATCTTTATGTGAAGTCTCACCTAAATATGAGGAAATGATTTTAGTGAGATGATTGGACCTGAGGAATCCAATGAATCATTTAATAGCCCAGTAATTAAGGAAATTAATCCTCAATCACACCCCATTGAGCATACTGACGATTTTGATTTTGAGATCATTAGACCCAGGTCAATTTTGATTCAACCACAAATCTTGGACTTGGAAATTTTAGATGGGGTGATTAACATGCAAGATGTCCCGAAATCTGAAATACTGATTATGGAGGATAGGAATTCGGAAATGAAGATATGGGAAGCCAATTCCGAGGGAAGCAGAAGTCTGAATCTAAGGGTTCTTATATACCTAAAACCACCAAGCTTTTACTAGGACCCTTATGTCATTTTCAACTCCGAGGATGTCTAACCCAAGCAAAATTTTACTGATTATATTTTTGATACAGATTTTCCTATTGTCCAACTTTTTGGACTTGGGTTGCAGCCTCACAAACCGCTGGCCTGGTCCCACTTGCATACTGATTTCTAGTTTTGGGTAATTTTTATCCAGAACCTTAGATACACTCGACCATGGGGCAAGGTGATCGTGAATTTTATGCGATTTGTAAAAATACATCATTGTAATGCGTATAACCAATCAACTCTTAAATTTATAACTAAGATAGTGGGGTATCTAGAGTCGTCCAAGGAGGCCAAATTGTTTGCAAATCAAATTCCTTGCTTGGAAATGGAAATCAACTTTCTTTTTGGTCTTTTTCAATATATAATTTTTATGTCTTGAAATAACGAAGGCGAAATACAAATTGTTGACGGAAAAGTAACTAACACCTATAATCACTAAGCAAAAACCTAAGTGACAAATATGAACCCTCCCTAAGCTCACACTAGGCACGTGGAGGCCTAGAGTAATTAGGAAGTGGCAGTGAAAAAGTGCTAGAACAAAGATAAAGCAATTGCAATAGAAAATGAAAAGAAAGCAAATTGATTTAATAGAATATGTGTTTTACAAAAAACATGTAGAGGAATGCTTCTACTTAAAATGGAAAATATTAAAGGAATAAAAACACAAATCCTCTTGCAAAATATGGTGAAGAAAGGAAACTCCTTGCTCCAAGTTTAGTGGCTCCTAGGATTGAAAAGGGGCTCCTCCTCCTTCTTGCCATGGTACAAGGTGAAGGAATAGGGAGAGGAAGGCACCAAGGGGGCGGGTGATGTACCCCCTTAATCTTCTTTTCTACTCCTTCTTCTAGTCCATAGGTATGAGGTCGGTATAAGGTGGAAATTATACTAATGGGAGGATGGGAAATGTGGGTAATTAGGTGAGTATATATAGTGGTGGAGAAAGGGTTGTTGGAGTGGAGGTAATGGGTGTCTAGGATGGAGTTTGGGATGGTGGTTAGGAATCCTAAGGTGGAGATCACTTGGCGCCACCTCAAAGGGTGTAAGGGGGGGTAGTTGGAGGTTGAATCCAACCCTTGGTAGATGTCCATGGCAGAGCGGGCGCCTCCATTTTGGTGCCAAAATGGTGTTCTAGAAGGGGGGCAACTTTGGAGAGAAAATGGAAGGTGGAGATGGGCCTTAGGCATAGGTGTAGGGTGGAGATTAGGGCATTTCTGGAAGGAAAAGTTGGCGCCAAAAAGGGGGGTAGTTAGGGTGGTTTTGGCACCAACTTATTGGTGCCCTTTGGTGGTGGTTGAGGGGTGAAAGGTGGTGATGGTGGTGGTGCCAACTTGGAGTGCATGGAGCTAGCTTAGGTGTAGCTTTGGTTGGCTTGAGGTAGAGGTAGTTAGGTTGGACTTTAGGGTGGTGGATGGCCAAAGGAGCTGGATTCTAGCTAAGCTAAGCAAAGCTAAGCTAGCTTAGCTGGTAATGGAGTAGAGGAGGGGGCAATGGGAGCTAAGGTTTGAAGAGAGGAGCTGAGGAGGAGAAGTCTAGAGCTTGAGCTGGAGCTGGCAGCTGCTGAAGAGGGTGGCATGGAGCTAGTCTAGCTGGCTTAGCTTGCTAGTTCTTTGCTAGCTGGTAAGCCAAGCTAAAGTGAGCTGACTTCTATCATAATGAGCTGAGGTGAGCTGGGTCTGGTGCTCCCTGGGAGGATCAAGCTAGTTGGGGTAGCTAAGGTAGCTTAGCTCAACTTAGTTGAGATAAGCTAAATCCCTGGGAGCTAAACTTGAGCTTCCTGAGCTGAAATGTAGTCATCTTCAGCAGGCTGTAGTTGAGTGGAGCTGGATGTAGCTGGACCTAAGCTGGGGTGAACTCCAATCAGCTCAGCTGAGCTAGCTAAAGCTCCCTATAGACAAATAGGAGCTGAGATGAGCTAGACTTAGCTAGGTTGAGCTGGATCAGAACTGACCTGAGCTAGGGTGAGTAAGATTAGCTATCTTGAGCTGCCATTCAGCTGAGATGAGCTAAATGGAGCTAGGATGAGCTAACTGTAGTTCAAGTGAGCTGGATTCCAGCTATAGTGAGCTGGATCAAGCTGAGCTCCGGCTGGTGAGAGCTTCTCCTTCACTAGTTGCCTTCCTAACTGCTAGGGTTATAAGGATCTGGCAATATGTATATCCCTAACACTCACAACAACACATTTAGAAGTCAACAAAAAGTGCAATGCATGCCAAACCTAATTAATGGCTAAGTGCAACCCAAAAAACTCATTTGCGGAGCAAAATCCTAAGAGCTAGGTTTGTTTTAATGCATAAGAATGATGATAAACTGGTGTTTATCACACCCTCATATTTATCTTTTGCTAGTCTCTTAGCAAAGCTTAAATTTTTACAAAATGGAATTTTTGAGAAATCAATTTTTTTTTTACTTTTGCGGAGAAAAAGATTAAGGGACCTTGGTTAGTTTATACACAGGAGGTATGAGATTTGTTAAAGATAAACATCTGGATTTGTTTTTGGATCCAAAAATTAGACAAAATGAGATTAATATATCCTTCAGAAAATTCGCCGATTAACCCCTTGTTAATACAAATGACTTAAAATTTCTATTTTTAGGATTTTTCTGGCTCTCGAATCAGATTCGCAACTTGCAATAACCTTTAAAACCTTATGTCCATGCTTGTCAAAAAGGCAACATTTATAAGGGCGTGCTTTTGGTTTAAAACTTTTTTTTTGTCCCCCATGCTTATTTCTAGCTTAGTCTCATAGCAGATGTGTTGGGATCATCATTCCCGTTAGCAATCCTCGAGGGGGCTCTGGCACCAGTACTTTGAGATACCACTGTCCATGACACCACTCGGGAGCTCACAACCCCAAAACACAATGCGATGTAAAGGGGTGCTCCAGGCAAACTTAAGCTCTTGCTTCGACAATATAGGTAGAGCACCATCCAAGACACTTGAGCTACTAAAATGCACTTTAACGCTCCATCTAATGATATGAAATATAGATATGGAGCAGTGCCGAGGTGCTAACATGTTGACATCGCGTCCTTAAAGGAGGCATTTTCCTCCTTCTCGACGGTGGGAACTCAAACCAATGATCTACTTCAGACTTTTACTAAGGCCAAACAAGAGGTTTTTCTAATTTTTAGTAGTTTTTTAAGTGTTGGCTTGTGTGTGAAATTTGACACAGGAAGTTTCGCAAGTAAAGTAAGTTTTTGAATCAGAAACTAAGCCAGAGACTTTCCATATTACAAAAGAGGATCAAGTCACCTGAACTATCATGAGTTTAGGTAGAATTTTAGAGAAGGATATCTGATCTAGTCTAAAAATAGACCCTGAAACTCTAATGATCAGATCCGTATCCTTATCCCTAGTTTGTTAAAGATAAAATCCCATTGTACCAAAAGTAAGTTGTCAATCTTAGTCTCGATTTCTAAATTTTCCTCAGAAAGTTTTTTTTTTAGTATTTTTATTTTTTTTGGGTATGCAAGCAAGAAAATAAACATGACTAAAGAAAAATGTATGTTTTTAGGTTTTGAAAATCCTAAATCGATCTTCAAAATTTTAAAAACACCCCTCCATGCTTATGATATGCAATGTTCTCATGCATTAGTAGGGAAAAGGGATCACCATAGTGAAGGGCGGTTGGGTTTAGAAGGGTCAAAACATGGAAAATGAAAGGAAGAAGGAAAGTAGGAAAAATGATGGGTTACCTCCCATCCTGTGCTATCTTTTACGCCATTCAGTTGAGCGTGAAGGTATGCATGGAAAATAGATAATCATGTAAATAATTGGACACTTGAATGTCCTCAAGAAATGTGTTTTCCTCAAGATCCATGAAAAGATGAATGGTAAAGAAATTGAGATCAAAATGAAATGGAAAAATGGAAGAATGACCTGGATCTAGCCATAGTTTATGTTTATGTAAAATGTCAGGCTCTGGTGGGTCGGGTGATATGTCCAATGGAAAGGGAGGGGGAAAGGAGTCAGTGAGATGCAGGGTCGGTGAAGTTAGTGTGGATGTTTTTGGTGAAAAATTAGGAAGATTGAAAGAGTAAAAGTCAAACCCTAGTTGATCTGAAAAGTCTCGGACCACAAAATCATCCTTAGAATAGGAATCAATAAAATCTAGATCCATGGTGGTCAAAGCTGAGTAGGATTTGATCAACAAAGATTTCTCACAAATTGCTTCCATTGTATTATCAGTGTCCTTGAAAATTTTATGATCAATGGACCTCTTGGAAGCTTAAAATAAATCTAATGAGAAGGTATGGTTATTGCAACTTATATTCATTTTCCCAGAATGAGAAATGATATTAGTTGTTGCCATAATCAAAATAGGTCTTCGAAGGATGGCATTAATGAGAGCCTCAGGTACCTCTATGTCAAGGAACAGAAAATTCATCAGAAATAGATAATTTCGAACCTTGATAATACTATCCTCAATAATTCCCCGCGGTTGAATGGTAGATCGATCTTCCAATTGAAATTGAACCTTAGTAGGTTTTAAATCACCAAATCGAAATTCCTCAAATAAGACCAGGGGAATGAGATTACTAGAGGTACCTAAGTCAAGAGGGGCGCAAAAAAATCTGGTGTCATTTATGACAATCGAGATGAGTGATGTGCCCGGGTCCTTTTTTGTCAAAGGAAGCTTACTCTGAAAAACTGAGTTAGCTATCTTTGAAAGGACCATCCGCCCTAGATTCTGAGCCTGCCCTTTTGGAGTAAACCTTTCTTTCAAACATTTAGCAAAGGAAAGGGTGGCATTTAGGAGGGGGATATTCTTCTTGACTTGCCCAAATAAGTCTAAAAGATCTTGGTGACAGGGTTCTGATTTTTTATTAGAAAGATTGGATTGCAATGTTTAAGAGTGAGAAGTAGGATTTGAATCAAGTGTTTTTGGGATTTCTTTTTCTTCTTCCTGTGTGTGGTTAGGAGAGTTGATTTAAATAGACAGAGAGTGGGTTTCATCAAATTGATTTGAAGGCTCTAAATTAGTGGTGGTGTTCCCAATCCTCAACGTATTTGTATATGCAGTTTGCTTATCACTAGGAGGAGGTGGGAAACCGAGTTGGTGCTGCGGTATTGGGTTAATAGGAGGCTAATTAGTATGGTTTTGATGTTGGTGTCCACTCTACTGTTTGTTAGTTTGATTGATAAAGTTTGGTGTGGGCTGGGATGGTGAATGTTCTACAGGTCATTGAGTCAGAATAACCCCAATTTCATCATTGACGTTGTTAATAACACGGGTGATTTCCGTAGTTTTTCTTTGCATCTCCTAGAGGGTTTTCATCATCTGGGCATTGATGTCTTCTTGAGATGGCCCAGATTGATAAGTTTGATTTGAACCATACCCTCTAAATGGGTTTTGTTGTTGCTGAGGAACCGAATTGGTCTAGGAGCGAGTCGGATAATTCCTCCAATTAAAGGAATTTTGCAATTGCTCATGGAAGGTGGAGACATTTTGAGTGGGGTAATGATTTGGATAAGTATAATTCCCCGTTGAACCATAGAAAGCCTCAGAATAATGATTATACTTAGCATGGGTCATATGCAAATTTTGTCTCTTTGGGATGTGAGAAGGGGTGAGATGTGGACTGTGTGGAGCTTGGGTAGGTGTGGCAGGACTCCCTTGATTGTCTAGGTTTATTAAATCCTTATGCAACTATTGTTGCTTAACTTGTAGCTGAGCCATAATGGAGTAGAAATTAGGTGGGGGGGCTTGATTAAGAAGCTCTTGGGTGGAAATATTGGGAAAAGAATAATTAGCATGAAGGTTAGAGGACCAATTTTTATTTTCCATTTTCAAAGAAGAGGAAAAATGCAAGTAAAGTCTTTTTGGGGTGGCAAAAATCAAGTGGTCCCTCCAACTATGGAGTTTTGGACCGCCGCCCGTTGAAAATGGAAGAAACGGGAGGGGAGGAGAAGAGATGAGAGAAAGTGTGCAAACAAGTAATCAAAATTCTAGACCTAACCTAAATGTGACTCCCTAAAAATAACCTAAGACTTGGTCTACTGTTGAACCGTTTTTTGCGAATCGCTACGCTTACGTGTTTGGTTTTGGAAAACCTGTCGTTGTAGTTCGAAAGCGAAGAATTCGTATTCAACAAATAAAATTTATACCGAAATTAAAATTCCGGATCAAACATAGGGAGGCAGACGTTTGATTTAAAAACTACAAGTTTCTTTTCATTTGTCACAGAATAATTTAAAACTATCTAATTATTTACAATAATTAGAAGAGAGAGAGAGAGTAAGAGAGAAAGAGAATATTAAACAGAGAAATCAAAATGAGATGTAGAATAAACAAGGAATTTTTCATTGAGGAGATTGTTCATTACAACTAGAAAGCATAAAACAATTACTCTAGAAAGCGATAAATTTACTCTAGAAAGCATTGAAAGAATGGAGGGAGAAATGTCCTCCTCGACGATTGCTTGGAGGACGAGCAAAACTACTCTAGAAAGCAGTAAATCTATATTAGAAAGTGGTAAAAAGAATAGGGAGAGAGAAATCCTCCTCGACGGTTGCTTGGAGGACGAGCCGGACGGGACGACGCCTGGACGAAGGAGAACGAAGCAGGACGAAGGAGGACGAAGCAGAAGACTGGGAATGAAGCAGCACGCCGTCGTCGTCGCAGGATCCACTTCCGAAGGGGAATGAAAATTGGACTTTATCTCACGAGAAGCATCCCGGGTGTGGGACAAGCTTCTCTTGAGCTTTTGAGGGGTGGAGAGGAGAAAGAAGGGATGAGAATTTCATATGGAGGGGGTCTCCTTTTATAGTTGCAAGGAGTGGAGGCAAAATGGACATTACAACTTCAAAATAATAAAAGAGGGGTCTTTAGTGACGGATAAATCCGTCACTAAAGCCCTCAACGTGGGAGTCGTGGGCGGCTCGCGCGCACCTCCTCTCCATCTCGCGCACTCAACGGCTTGCGCACGTTCGTCACTTTTCAGCCGTCCGATCGCGAGATCAGACGGCTTAAAATGCATTTCCGCCTGCTGCGTTGCGTGCCCGCCCGCGCGTCTGATTGCGCGTCCGATTGCAGGTCAAATCATGCGTCGACGCTATCGAGGGCGCGTGGCCGTCTGATCTCCATCTAACACTCCACCCGCACCCAATCGCTCGCGCCTGCCGCTCCTTGCCACGGCTCAAACCCACGCCTGGCACTCGCGAAAGCGAGCTCGACCACTACACTATGGGGTGCGGATGGTCTAGCGGATGCTTTTAAGAGCGAGCGCCCACAGCTGTTGAATTAAGATCCAATGGCGGAGAGCGATCGGGCACGGGGCCTTCACATGATGCAAGCGGCCGTTTGGGCAGCTGAGATGGAGCCACATGGCGCTATCTTGGCCATCCATCTTCTGGAAGTTGTAGATGGTGCCACGGATGTCGGATTGACTCGATTTTTATGTTGTTGGGCTGCAATCGTCGATCCGAATTCATCCATGCGGTCGGATTTGTCATCTGAAGTGTGGATTTTCACCATCCTAGCCCTTGATCTTCTAGGGTTCCTCGGTCACTATCTGATGCTACGGATGCATGATTAGGGCGATCTTGGAGTCGTTGAACTCCAATCATCGCCCTGATCACATCCATACGGTTGGATCTTTGATCCGAGGTCCCGACAAAATGTTTTCCCTGTCCAAGCACATAAAAGGAGATAATTAACCTCCATTTTATTCAAACTACTCTAAATGCAAGATGATGCATGTTATGCAATATTTATATCATGAAATGCAATCCTATGCTTAAGAACATGCATAAATAGACATTTTAAGTAGTGTAAATGTGTTTACGTCATACCCCCTTGCCTATCTTTTTCTAGTCCCTAGCAAAAACTATATGCTATTTATAAAAGAATTAGGTTAGATTATTTGGACTTGAGTTATTTTTCAATCATTAAGAAATTGTCTACTTAGGAACTGAACTTTCAAAGACAGAACAGTGCCCGGGTATCTGCCAAAATGCAGACCGCCTCAAGCTCTCGCCTTATTAAAAGAAAATTTTCTTTTTCTCTTTTTCTCTTTTCTAATTTTTTTGATTTTCAAATTTTCGGGTTTAAGATTGGCTTTCTACGGCCATTCAACTCACCCAAAATTTGATGAGAACCCTAAGCTTTAAACATCTTATTGTGATTGTGGTAGACTCATTGACCGGCAATTAAAACGGACTTCGGATTTCTATGCCTCTAGGTGACCTAGAAAAGACTTCTGCCTAAAGGTGTATCTTTACAACCGGTAGCTTTCTCCCTACTTTTATCTTTTTTTACGGGGTCAACACAAGGGTGAATCCTGTGTATATCTCCCCGGTTTGTTCTACTTCTCCGCTTCTTCCTAAGTGTTTTGGGAATTTTTTTTTAGTGCATTTTCTGAGCTGGGTTCTGGACAACCGGTCGATGAGCTGTTACCACCGACAACTTACCAGCTATACTCGTGCGGCGAAGTGTGGCTTATTTCTTTTTTTTCTTTTCTCCTTTTCATTTTTTTTTTTTTTTAAGTAGGTGGCTTCCCTGGTCTAAGATTTACCTAAGAGCAGGAAAAAGAGAAAGGTCCAGTGACTGGGCTCTGGACAACCTACCTATGGGCTGTTACCCACGATAACTTGCCAGCCATATCACCCTAGAAGGTTTATTAGCTACCCAATTTCCGTTAAAATCGTCGAACAACAAGTCAGTGCAAAGAAAGTGTGTAGATGCTTAAGACTCAAAATTCCCTCAAATCAGAGGGTGGGTTAATAAGTTGTGTACTTATCACCCAAACTTATTTATTCCAATTATAATAGAATTAAGATGGCGAGGACTTGAAAGACAAATCCACATTTTTATGGATACACGGGCTGATTAAGTCCAAAGACCTGAAGGGTCTTTGTGTTCAGATCTTAATGTAGTTTTTCCTAAGATTGAAAATTTTCTTAAACCCAAATTCTCTTTCCTAATTTTGATTTTTTTTTTTCACAATAAAACAAATCTATGGAGCTGAGAAATGAATTCAGAGATAAATATCCACTTCCGCTCTGAGATGAAAAATTAAAAAGAACTGTATATGTGCTGAGTTTAGTGTCTTCAGCTAGGCACACTATACAAAGAAAAGAAATGAAGAATTCACAAGTGTAGGTCAGAATTAGAATAAATAGAAGAATCCTCCGACCTGTCAGCAGAGGTCCACAGATGTGGACCAGATTGTGATGCAGACCCACACCCCATAATCGAGAATATCTTAGGTTTTGGATAAAAATTAACCAAAACCTAAAATCAGAATGTATGTGGGGTTGGGCCTGCGATTTATGAGGATGCAACCCAAGACCAAAAAGTCGGGTTATAGAGAATTGAAGCTCAAAAGGATAATCGTTGAATGTGTGCTTGAGTTGAACATCCTTGAAACAAATGTCGTAAGGGTTCTGATTTGATGGTTTAAGCTTAAAAGGAACCCTTCGACTCAATCTTCTATTTCCTGCAAAATTAACTTCCCAAATTATAACTTCCCAACTCCTATTCTCCTCATTTAGCATATCAAATTCCAGGACCTCTTGTATATTCATCACCCCTCTGAAATCTCCAAGTCTAAATGATGTGGCAAAATCAAAATTGACTTGGGTTTAATTATCTAAGAATTAGAATCATCAATAAGCTCAACAGGGTGTAACTGATAATCAGGGCATTGAATTGATTCCTCCAGAAAATGCGATTCTGGATCTATAATGTGTGCCCTAATAAGATCAGTGTCCTCAGTTATTGGGCTATCAGATTCCTCAGGCCCAATCGTCTCACAGAAATCTTGTTCAAAAAACTCGGGTGAGACTTCGCAACTTGAATCTTCACCATCAGGATCCGTATCAATGTATGTCCCAAAATCATTTGTCACTTTCTATTCCAAGGAGATATACGTTTCCTCGTAACCCAGCTTAAGGATCTCAAGTGAAGAAATCAGATCAACCTTAATTGGTTATTTTAATTCAATCTGGTTAGCCTCGTAACATGTGTCCCCCCCAACAGGTGCCTAAACGAGTTCTATTATTGGCTTTCCTGAAGAGGGTTCATCCTGGGAATTATTCCAAGATTGAATCAAAGCAACCACGAATCTCATCCTCAATTTCACTAATTTCCCAAGTAGAAACTCACTCAAGTTCTTATCCTTAACATCCTGGAGCCAATCCAATAAAGACTTATTTAAATCATCAATCATTTCAATCAGGGGCTCCAATCTCTCAATGCAAGGTATTGGCTGAACTTCTAAAGATTGAATGATATTCCTCAAGTTAGCCAGAACCTTATCTTGAACCTGATTAACCTGAGCCAAATGAGTTGGTTCAGGGTTGGGCGGGTTTGACATCAATGCAGAGGAATTAACGAATTGAGATTAGTTATACCCTTCCTGATAATAGGTCATTTCAGATTGTTGAAAAGATGGTGATGACCAAAAGGCAGTGAAATAAGAGGATGGGTAAGGATCGGTGTATCCTTCTTGATTGTAGATCGTATTAGGTTGTGCATGAAAGGAAGACGATCTATAATCGATGTAGCTCTGAGAAGGATAGAAATCAGAATCAAAGTATTTAGGGTTAGACCCTAAACACGGGGGTTCGGAATTGTATCCCCAATCCGAATTATCCCAACTAATTGATGGTTGATTACAATATGAGTTGGGATAATCGTCATGTTGAGGATAATTCACAACAGGAGGGAAAGAGCGGGAATGTGTGAAATATGTGGAAGGATTCATGAGACACAGGAGGAAGAAAGGCGCCCTGCAATACAAACAATCAAACCTGTCCTTAAATGGGTTAGCCTACAGACCTACAGACTCCCAAAACCCGTCTTGAGATAAAGGAACGATTTAATCTACTTCTGTCTATTCAATCCAACCAGTTAGAAGGAGGGACTGGGGAGAAGGTTCTTCCTTCAGCTTGCGCCTCCAGTTCCTAGTGTACCCCTCAGTCGCGATCATTTGACTCTACTCCCCTAGCTAGACATCAAATTGAACAGTAGAAATAGACTAATCGAAAATAATCTCGTTCTGAGTTCTGAAGAGCGAGTTCAATCCTTCAAGCCAACATCTACTATGTTTTATTTAGGGCTAGGTTTGAATGTGCTTTGGAATGTGATGGGCCCTTTAAATCAGTTGTGCCCTCAATAATTGATTGATTTGCGTGTGCGTGTATAACCAGTTGTTTTCAAGTAAGATTATTTTTGATGTGGTGAATTTTAAGGTTTAAATCTTGCTTAGTAGCTTTTAGGGTTTAACTTTAGGTATTTTCAAACAAGTTTCATTGGCACACCAAGTTTTACAAGCACTTGTGAAGATGCTTTCCTTTAAAGCTTAAAAAGAATGTGGAGTGCCTGGTAAATCCCTAAGAGTTGAACCTAATTGGCAGCTACTTGATGAGTTTATTTTATTTGAAATGGTGCGGCCCAAACAACTCAAACAATTGGCCTGATGCACCACTTAATTAGGCACACAAATATGGTTAACCTAGAATGATTTGTACTCTTTTATGTGTTGCTTTGTGTGTACCGGTCCCACAGATCAGAACTCGGTTGAGTATAAACAAATCAATTTGGTTAAGTGCCTTTGAATGTGGGTGTACGTTGTGTTTTAGTTGAAAATTGCCCCACAAAATTATCTTTTTGTTTTTTTTTTTATATAAATGAAGGTGGAATGAATGTGAGTGAGAATCCAAACAACCAAACTATTCCTAGGATTTATTCAAACACCTAGGTTAATTGGAATTTGGATTCAATGTGGCGAATGAAATCTATGGAGGGGGAAAGAATGGGGGATAACTTACAAAACCTTCCACAGCATTTTACTCCAATCTACCGCTTCTGCTCGACTCAAAAGAGTACCTTCAATTACAATAAGAAAGGAGAAAAGTGAGCTAAATGATTTGTAAGTTACAAAATGCGAAGAGAAATCAAAGAGTGTCGCCTCCTCGGCAACGGTGCCAAAATGTTGAATCATTTTTTGCGAATTGCTACGCTTACGTGTTTGGTTTTGGAAAACCTTTTGTTGTAGTTCGAAAGCGAAGAATTCTTGTTCAAAAAATAAAATTTATACCGAACTTAAAATTTCGGGTCGAACATAGGGAGGCAGACGTTTGATTTAAAAATTACGCATTTCTTTTTATTTGTCACAAAATAATTTAAAACTATCTAATTATTTACAATAAATAGAAGAGAGAGAGAGTAAGAGAGAAAGAGAATATTACACAGAGAAATCAAAATGAGATGTAGAATAAACAAGGAAATTTTCATTGAGGAGATTGTTCATTACAACTAGAAAGCATAAAATAATTACTCTAGAAAGCGATAAATTTACTCTAGAAAGCATTAAAAGAATGGAGGGAGAAATGTCCTCCTCGACAATTGCTTGGAGGACGAGCAAAACCACTCTAGAAAGCAGTAAATCTATACTAGAAAGCAGTAAAAAGAATAGGGAGATAGAAATCCTCCTCGACGGTTGCTTGGAGGATGAGCCGGACAGGACGATGCCTGGACGAAGGAGAATGAAGTAGGACGAAGGAGGATGAAGCAGAAGAACGGGAACGAAGCAGCACGCCGTCGTCGTCGTGGGATCCACTTCCGAAGGGGAACGAAAATTGGACTTTATCTCGCGAGAAGCATCCCGGGTGTGGGACAAGCTTCTCTTGAGCTTTGGAGGGGTAGATAGGAGAAAGAAGGGATGAGAATTTCGTATGGAGGGGGTCTCCTTTTATAGTTGCAAGGAGTGGGGGCAAAATGGACATTACAACTTCAAAATAATAAAAGAGGGGTCTTTAGTGACGGATAAATCCGTCACTAAAGCCCTCAACGTGGGTGTCGTGGGCGGCTTGCGCGCACCTCCTCTCCTGCTCGTATGCTCAACGGCTTGCACACGTTCGCCGCTTCTCAGCCGTCCGATCGCGAGATCAGATGGCTTAAAATGCGTCTTCGCTCGCTGCGTTGCGCGCCCGTCCGCGCGTTTGATTGCGCTTCCGATTGCGCGTCCGATTGCGCGTCCAATCGCGCGTCGACGCTATCGGGCATGCGCGGCCGTACGATCTCCATCTGACGCTCCACCCGCGCTGAATCGCCCGCGCCTGCCGCTCCTCGCCACGGCTCGAACCCGCGCCCGGCGCTTGCGAAAGCGCACTCGACCACTGCGCTATGGGGCACGGATGGTCGAGTGGACGCTTTTAAGCATGAGCGCCCACAGCCGTTGGATTAAGATCCAACGGCAGAGAGCGATCGGGCGTGGGGCCTTCACAAGATGCAAGCGGTCGTTTGGGCGGCTGAGATGGAGCCACGTGGCGCTATCTTGGCCGTCCATCTTCTGGAAGTTGTAGATGGTGCCATGGATGTCGGATTGACTCAATTTTTGT
Organism: Thalassia testudinum; assembly: GCA_037157565.1. NCBI lineage: Eukaryota > Viridiplantae > Streptophyta > Magnoliopsida > Alismatales > Hydrocharitaceae > Thalassia > Thalassia testudinum. The sequence continues at coordinate 76,225,355 of JAZHRO010000073.1, read as the reverse complement.
GTCGCTGGGCTGCGATCGTCGATCCGAATTCATCCGTGCAGTCGAATTTGTCATTTGAAGTGCGGATTTTCACCATCCTGGCCCTTGATCTTCTAGGGTTCCCCGGTCACTATCTGATGCTACGAATGCCTGATTAGGGCGATCTTGGAGTCATTGAACTCCAATCGTCGCCCTGATCACATCCATACAGTTGGATCTTTGATCCGAGGTCCCGACAAAATGTTTGCCCTGTCCAAGCACATAAAAGGAGACAATTAAACTCCATTTTATTCAAACTACTCTAAATGCAAGATGATGCATGTTATGCAATATTTATATCATGAAATGCAATCTGTTGAACACTTACGAACCTATGCTAACGTGTTTGGTTTTGGAAAACCTATCGTTGTATTTCGAAAGCGAAGAATTCGTGTTCAACAAATAAAATTTATACTGAAATTAAAATTCCGGGTCGAACACAGGGAGGCGGACTTTTGATTTAAAAATAATGCGTTTCTTTTTATTTGTTACAGAATAATTCAATTTAAAACTATCTAATTATTTACAATAAATAGAAGAGAGAGAGAGAGTAAGAGAGAAAGAGAATATTACACAGAGAAATCAAAATGAGATGTAGAATAAACAAGGAATTCTTGCATTGAAGAGATTGTTCATTACAACTGGAAAGCATAAAATAATTACTCTAGCAAGCAATAAATTTACTCTAGAAAGCATTAAAAGAATGGAGGGAGAAATGTCCTCCTCGACGGTCGCTTGGAGGACAAGTAGATTAATCTAGAAAGCAGTAAATCTATACTAGAAAGTGGTAAAAGAATAGGGAGAGAGAAATCCTCCTCGACGGTTGCTTGGAGGACGAGCCGGACGGGACGACACCTGGATGAAGGAGAAAGAAGTGGGACGAATGAGGACGAAGCAGAACGGGAACGAAGCAGCACGCCGTCGTCGTCGCAGGATCCACTTCCGAAGGGGAACGAAAATTGGACTTTATCTCGCGAGAAGCATCCCGGGTGTGGGACAAGCTTCTCTTGAGCTTTGGAGGGGTAGAGAGGAGAAAGAAGGGATGAGAATTTCATATGGATGGGGTCTCCTTTTATAGTTGCAAGGAGTGGGGGCAAAATGGGCATTACATCTTCAAAATAATAAATAAGGTGTCTTTAGTGACGGATAAATCCGTCACTAAAGCCTGACATGGCCGTCGCTGCCGCGCCCACGTGCACCTCCTCGGCTGCCCGCGTGCGTAACACCTATACACGTCCGCGAAGTCTCAGCCATCCGATCGTGAGATCAGATGGCTTAAATTGCATCCGCGCCCTTTGCGTAGAGCGCCCACCCGCATGCGATCGCGCATTACGTGCGGGCATCCAATCGCGCGTCGTCCTGATTGAGCGCGCGCAGTCGTTGGATCTTCATCTGACACTCGTCCACTCCCGCTCGCCCGCGCCTTCCACCCCCTCACAGCAGCTCAAACCCGCGACCTCTGCTTCGCCCGCGGCTACGTCGCCGCTACGCTACGCGGACGAAATGGTCGTGCGGACGCTTTTAAGCGCGAGCGACCACAGCCATTGGATCTCCATCTGACGGTGGAGTGCGATCGGGCGGGGGCCTTCACAAAATGCAAGCGATCGTTTGGGCGGCTGAGATGGAACCACGTGGTGCCATCTTGGCCATCCATCTTCTAGAAGTTGTAGATGGTGCCACGGATGTCGGATTGACTTGATTTTTGTGTCGTTGGGCTGCGATCGTCGATCCGAATTCATCCATGCAGTTGGATTTATCATCTGAAGTGCAGATTTACACCATCCTGGCCCTTGATGTTCTGGGGTTCCCAGGTCTCTTATCTGATGCTACGGATGCCTGATTAGGGCGATCTTGGAGTTGTTGAACTCCAATCATCGCCCTGATCACATCCATACGGTTGGATCTTTGATCCGAGGCCCTGATAAAATATTTGCCCTGTCCAAGCACATAAAAGGAGACAATTAACCTCCATTTTATTCAAACTATTCTAAATGCAAGATGATGCATGTAATGCAATATTTATATCATGAAATGCAATCCTATGCTTAAGAACATGTAAAAATAGACATTTTAAGTAGTGTAATTGTGTTTACATCATACCCCCATGCCTATCTTTTGCTAGTCCCTAGCAAAAACTATATGCTATTTATAAAAGAATTAGGTTGGATTATTTGGACCTGAGTCACTTTCAATCATTATGAAATTGTCTACTTAGGAACTGAACTTTCAAAGACACAATAGCGCCCGGGTATCAGCCAAAATGTAGACCGCCTCAAGCCCTCGCCTTATTCAAAGAAAAATTTCTTTTTCTCTTTTTACTCTTTTCTAATTTTTTTTTTTGGATTTTCAAATTTTAGGGTTTAAGAGTGGGTTTCTACGGCCATTCAACTCACCCAAGATTTGATGAGAACCCTAAGCTTTAAGCATCTTATTGTGATTTGTGATAGGCTCATTGACCGGCAATTAGAACGGATTTCGGATTTCTACGCCTCTAGGTGACCTCAAAAAGAATTCTGCCTGAAGGTGTATCTTTACAACCGGTAGCTTTCTCCCTACTTTTATTTTTTAACGGCGTCAACACAAGGGTGAATCCAGTGTATATCTCCCCGGTTTATTCTACTTCTCCACTTCTTCCTAAGTGTTTTGGGAATTTTTAGTGTATTTTCTGAGCTGGGTTTTGGACAACCGGTCGATGAGCTATTACCACCGATAACTTGCCAGCCATACTCGTGCGGGGAAGTGTGGCTTATTTCCTTTTATTCTTTTCTCCTTTTCTTTTTGATTTTTGATTTTTTTAAATAGGTGGCTTCCTTAGTCTAAGATTTACCTAAGGGCAGGAAAAAGAGAAAGGTCCAGTGACTGGGCTCTGGACAACCTACCTATGGGCTGTTACCCATGATAACTTGCTAGCCATATCACCCTAGAAGGTTCATTAGCTATCCAATTTCCGTAAAAATCGTCGAACAACGAGTCAATGCAAAGAAAGTGTGTAGATGCTTAAGACTCGAAATTCCCTCAAATCAGAGGGCGGGTTGATAAGTCGTGTACTTATCACCCAAACTTATTTACTCCAATTAAAATAAATTTCAAGTTGGCAAGAACTCGAAAAACAAATCCACATTTTAGTGGATACACGGGCTGATTAAGTTCAATGACCTGAAGGGTCTTTGTGTTCAGATCTTAATGTAGTTTTTCCTAAGATTGAAAATTTTCTTGAACCCAAATTCTCTTTCCTAATTTCAATTTTTTTTTTTAATCAAAATAAAATAAATCTACGGAGCTGACGAATGAATTCAGAGATAAATATCCACCCCCCATGCCTATCTAATGCAATGTCCTCATTGTATTAAAAAGACATAAAACAGAGTGGAAAAGCGAAGAAAGCACCTGAATTGCGTGAATGTCAGGTCCGCTCCAAGATGAAAATGAAAAAGAACTGTATAAGTGCTGAGTTTAGTGCCTTCAGCTAGGCACACTATATAAAGAAAAGAAATGAATAAAGCACAAGCGCAGGTCAGAATCAGAATGAACAGAAGAATCCTCTGACCTGTCAGCAAAGGTCCACAGATGTGGACCAGATTGTGGTGCAGACCCACACCCTATAATCGAGAATATCTTAGGTTCTGGATAAAAATTACCCAAAACCTAAAATCAAAATGTAAGCGGGATCGGGCCTGTGATTTCTGAGGATGAAACCCAAGACCAAAAAGTCGGGTTACAGAGAATTGAAGCTCAAAAGGATAATCGTTGAATGTGTGCTTGGGTTGAACATCCTCGAAACAAATGTCGTAAGGGTTCTGATTTGATGGTTTCAACTTAAAAGGAACCCTTCGACTCAATCTTCCATTTCCTCCAGAATTAACTTCCCAAATCAAAACTTCCTAGCTCCTATCCTCCTCATTTAGCATATCAAATTCTAGGACCTCTTGTATATTCATCACCCCGTCTGAAATCTCCAAGTCTAAATGATGTGGCAGAATCAAAATTGACTTCGAGCTAATTATCTCAGAATTAGAATCATCAATAAGCTCAACAGGGTGTAACTGATAATCAGGGCATTGAATTGATTCCTCCAGAAAATGTGATTCTGGATCCGTAATGTGTGCCCTAATAAGATCAGTGTTCTCAGTTATTGGGCTATCAATTGATCTATCACATTCCTCAGGCCCAATCGTCTCACAGAAATCATGTTCATAAAACTTGCGTGAGACTTCGCAACTTGAATCTTCACCATCAGGATCCGTATCAATGTATGTCCCAAAATCATTTGTCACTTTGTGTTCCAAGGAGACATACGTTTCCTCGTAACCCAACTAAGGGATCTCAGGCGGAGAAATTAGATCATTATTAATTGGTTGTTTTAATTCAATCTGGTCAGCCCCGTAACATGTGTCCCCCCCCAACAGGTGCCTGAGCGGGTTCTATCATTGGCTTTCCTGAAGAGGGTTCATCTTGGGAATCATCCCAAGATTGAATCAAAGCAACCACGAATCTCATCCTCAATTTTGCTAATTTCCTAAGTAGAAACTCACCCGGGTTCTTATCCTTAACGTCCTGGAGCTAATCCAACAAAGACTTGTTTAAATCATCAATCACCTGAATCAGGGGCTCCAATCTCTCAATGCAAGGTGTTGGCTGAACTTCTAAATATTGAATGATATTTCTCAAGTTAGCCAGAACCTTATCTTGAACCTGGTTAACCTGAACCAAATGAGTTGGTTCAGGATTGGGCGGGTTTGACATCAATGCAGAGGAATTAACGAATTGAGATTCGTTATACCCATCCTGATAATAGGTCATTTCAGATTATTCAAAAGATGGTGATGACCAAAAGGTAGTGAAATCAGAGGATGGGTAAGGATCAGTGTATCCTTCTTGATTGTAGATCGTATTAGGATGTTCATGAAAGGAGGATGATCTATAATCGATGTAGCTCTGAGAAGGATAAAAATTAGAATCAAAGTGTTCAGGGTTAGACCCTGAACACAAGGGTCCAGAATTGTATCCCCAATCCGAATTATCCCAACTAACTGATTGTTGATTACAATACGAGTTGGGATAATCGTCATGTTGAGGATAATTTACAACAGGAGGGAAAGAGCGGGAATGCGTGAAATATGTGGAAGGATTCATGATACACGGGAGGAACAAAGGTGCCCTGCAACACAAACAATCAAACCTATCCTTAAATGGGTTAGCCTACAGACCTACAGATTCCCAAAACCCGTCTTGAGATAAAGGAACGATTTGATCTACTTCCGTCTGTTCAATCCAACCAGTTAGAAGGAGGGACTAGGGAGAAGGTTCTTCCTTCGGCTTGCGCCTCCGGTTCCTAGTGTACCCCCCAGCCGCGATCGTTTGACTCTACTCCCCTAGCTAGACATCAGATTGAACAGTAGAAATAGACTAATCGAAAATAATCTCGTTCTGGGTTCTGAAGAGCGAGTCCAACCTTAAGGCCAACGTCTACTCTGTTTTATTTAGGGCTAGGTTTGAATGTGCTTTGGAATGTGATGGGCCCTTTAAATGGGTTGTGCCCTTAATGATTGATTGATTCGTGTGTGAGTGCACAACTAGTAGTTTTCAAGCAAGATTGTTTTTGATGTGGTGAATTTTAAGATTCAAATCTTGCTTAGTAGGTTTTAGGATTCAACTTTAGGTACTTTCAATCAAGTTTCATTGGCACACCAGGTTTTGCAAGCACAGGTGAAGATGTTTTCCTTTAAAGTTTAAAAAGAATGTGGAGTGCCTGGTAAATCCCTAAGAGTTGAACCTAATATGCAGCTACTTGATGAGTTTATTTTATTTGAAGTGGCGCAGCCCAAACAACTCAAACAATTGGCCACAAATGCACCACTAAGTTAGGCACACAAAGAAGGTTAACCTAGAATGATTTCTACTCTTTTATGTGTTGCTTTATGTGTACCGATCCCACAGATCAGAACCCAGTTGAGTAGAAACAAATCAATTCGGTTAAGTGCCTTTAAATGTGGGTGTACATTGTGTATTTGTTGAAAATTACGCCACAAAATTATCTTTTTGCTTTTTTTTATATAAATGAAGGTGGAATGAATGTGAGTGAGAATCCAAACAACCAAACTATTCCTAGGATTTATGCAAACACCTAGGTTAATTGGAATTTTGATTCAATGTGGCGAATGAAATCTATGGAGGGGGAAAGAATGGGGGATAACTTACAAAACCTTCCAAAGCACTTTACTCCAATCTACCGCTTTTGCTTGCCTCAAAAGAGTACCTGCAATTACAATAAGAAAGGAGAAAAGTGAGGTAAATGATTTGTAAGTTACAAAACGTGAAGAGAAATCAAAGATCGTTGCCTCCCCAGCAACGGCGCCAAAATGTTGAACGCTTACTAACCTACGCTAACGTGTTTGGTTTTGGAAAACTTGTCGTTGTATTTTGAAAGCAAAGAATTCGTGTTCAACAAATAAAATTTATACCGAAATTAAAATTCTGGGTCGAACACAGGGAGGCAGACGTTTGATTTAAAAACTACGCGTTTCTTTTTATTTGTTACAGAATAATTCAATTTAGAACTATCTAATTATTTACAATAAATAGAAGAGAGAGAGAGAGTAAGAGAGAAAGAGAATATTACACAGAGAAATCAAAATGAGATGTGGAATAAACAAGGAATTTTTGTATTGAAGAGATTGTTCATTACAACTGGAAAGCATAAAATAATTACTCTAGAAAGTGATAAATTTACCTTAGAAAGCATTAAAAGAATGGAGGGAGAAATGTCCTCCTCGACGGTCGCTTGGAGGACGAGTAGATTGACCTAGAAAGCAGTAAATCTATACTAGAAAGCGGTAAAAGAATAGGGAGAGAGAAATCCTCCTCGGTGGTTGCTTGGAGGACAAGCCGGACGGGACGATGCCTGGACGAAGGAGAACGAAGCAGGACGAATGAGTATGAAGCAGAAGAACGGGAACGAAGCAGCACGCCGTCATTGTCGCGGGATCCACTTCCGAAGGGGAACGAAAATTGGACTTTATCTCACGAGAAGCATCCCGGGTGTGGGACAAGCTTCTCTTGAGCTTTGAAGGGGTAGAGAGGAGAAAGAAGGGATGAGAATTTCGTATGGAAGGGGTCTCCTTTAATAGTTGCAGGGAGTGGGGGCAAAATGGACATTACATCTTCAAAATAATAAATAAGGGGTCTTTAGTGACGGATAAATCGTCACTAAAGCCCTGACGTGGCCATCGCCGCCGCGTCCACGCGCGCCTCCTCGACTACCCACGCGTGTAACGCGTACGCATGTCCGCGAAGTCTCAGCCGTCCGATCGCGAGATCGGACGGCTTAAATCGCGTCCGCACCCACTGCGTAGTGCGCCCACTCGCGTGCGATCGCGCGTTACGCGCGGGCGTCCAATCGCGCGTCATCCTGATTGAGAGCGCGCAGCCGTTGGATCTTCATCTGACGCTCGTCCGCGCCCACTCGCCCGCGCCTTCCACCCCCTCACCGCGGCTCGAACCCGCTACCTCTGCTTCGCCCACGGTTGCGTCGCAGCTGCACTACGCGGACGAAATGGTCGCGCTGACGCTTTTAAGCGCGAGCGACCACAGCCGTTGGATCTTCATCTGACGGCGGAGAGCGATCGGGCGGGGGCCTTCAAAAAATGCAAGCGGCGGTTTGGGCGGCTGAGATGGCACCACGTGGTGCCATCTTGGCCGTGCATCTTCTGGAAGTTGTAGATGGTGCCACGGATGTCGGATTGACTTGATTTTTGTGTCGTTGGGCTGCGATCGTCGATCCGAATTCATCCGTGCGGTCGGATGTATCATCTGAAGTGTGGATTTACACCATCCTGACCCTTGATCTTCTAGGATTCCCGGGTCACTTATCTGATGCTACGGATGTCTGATTAGGGCGATCTTGGAGTCGTTGAACTCCAATCGTCGCCCTGATCACATCGATACGGTTGGATCTTTGATCCGAGGCACTGATAAAATATTTGCCCTATCCAAGCACATAAAAGGAGATAATTAACCTCCATTTTATTCAAACTATTCTAAGTGCAAGACGATGCATGTAATGCAATATTTGTATCATGAAATGCAATCCTATGCTTAAGAACATGCAAAAATAGACATTTTAAGTTGTGTAATTGTGTTTACATCACAATCCTATGCTTAAGAACATGCATAAATAGACATTTTAAGTAGTGTAAATGTGTTTACATTTCCATTTTTAAAGAAGAGGAAAAATGAAAGTAAAGTCTTTTTGGGGTGGCAAAAATCAAGTGGTCCCTCCAACTGTGGAGTTTTGGACCGCCGCCCATGCAAAATGGAAGAAACGGGAGGGGAGGAGAAGAGATGAGAGAAAGTGTGCAAACAAGTAATCAAAATCCTAAACCTAACCTAAATGTGACTCCCTAAAAATAACCTAAGACTTGGTCTACCTAGGAAATAAGTAAATACTAGTGAATACCCTTTCTGTGAATAAATCTAGCCAAGTTGTTTAAGGGGAGGTTTGGGCCCAAGCGTTTCATAGGAAATCCCCAGGTGCTTGTACAAACCCGCACCTGGTCGTTTGACACGGCCCCTCTGCCTGAATACCAGATATAGATGATAGAATTGATATTAACTAAAGAAAAGTTAAGACCTAGATAGTAAGCCTAAGTTGATGAAACCTTAGGGGTCAAGTTGCTACAGATTTTAGTTAGGTCTAGAATACTAAAGTGCACATGGAATGTGGAAGGCATTGATTGAGTTGTTGCCCTTTTATTTCAATTTTTATAGTACGTGAAAGATTGGAAAGTGGTTCCAATTCAAACAAGTTGTCACAAAAATTTTTATGTATTTCTGTCTTTTAGGATTTGCTTTAAATTAATGCATTTTAAGGTTTCCTTCCTTAAGACTTTAAACAAGTTTTGAGATTCCACTAACAAAAGGAAATCAAGTTGTATGGGTTGAGATCAATTTCCTTTTAGCGGTTTGTCTCTAAAAATGAAAAGGAAACCCTAATCCAATTGATCCTAGGATAGAAACTTAACTACCAATGGAACTATTTTAGGCTTTCTATATCAAGTAATGGTCCAAACAAATCAAACATGACCACTATTTTATGAAAAATCAAACAAGGATCTAGAAAATATTTTTTTAATATTTTAGGAATTTGTTTGATATTTTTCTTGAATTTTTATTTGTATTGGTGTCAAAGTCCAGAAATGATACCTGTGCATATGTTGGACTTTTTAGTATCACCGCTGACCTCAAAAAATTTTATTGATTTTATATGATGTGTAGAATTTCATATGAATTCCAGAAAGCTAAATTTCACAAAAATTGGATGAGTTTAAAAATTCTAAAAATTCTCAGACAGTAGCAAAATAGGAAGATTAGAGGGTACGACTCCTCTGCAGTCCACGAATTTTTAAAAATTTAATACAAACCAATTAGTATGAAATTTGGAACATATTTTCCCAACTTGATTTGGAATCTCTATGTGAAATTTCAAGGTTTTAGGAGGCCTATGGTGTTCGGAATTGAATTTTCAAATCCGAACAGAAGTCTAGATCCAAAAAACTGAACACCCGCACTTAAGGCAGAGCGGTGTTTATTTTGACAATCAATCAAACAATGGGTTTTAAAGGTACCACTCTACCAAATTGTGATGTTTAAGATCCTAAAAGCCAACTTTAGTAGTTTTTTTTGGTAGGTTTTTAGGCTAAGTGTGATAAGAAAAGAGATGCTGACCTGGAATTCCGTGGGAAGACAAGATCCTTCAAGCTTCTCAAAATTTCCCACTTTTTTTCTGCAACTGATTCCTGTACACACAAGAGAAAAGAGAGACAAGGGGATGAGATCCACTTCAAGCAAGAGAATTAATCAAGCAAAGTCATGCCTCCCTAGCAACGGTGCCAAAATGTGATAACGATTTTTACACGATTTGTAAAAATACGTCGTTGTAACGTGTAAAATCGATCAACTCTTAAATTTATAACCTAGATAGTGGGGTACCTAGGGTCGTCCAAGAAGGTCAAATTGTTTACAAATCAGATCACTTGCTTGGAAATGGAAATCAACTTTTTTTTTGGTCTTTTTCAATATATAATTTTTATGTCTTGAAAAAATGAAGGCGAAATACAAATTATTGACAGAAAAGCAACTAACACCTACAATCACTAGGCTGAAACCTAAGTGACAAATATGACCCCTCCTTAAGCTCACTCTAGGCACGTGGAGGCCTAGAGTAATTAGGAAGTGGAAGTGAAAAAGTGCTAGAACAAAGATAAAGCAATTACAATAGAAAATGAAAAGAAGGCAAATTGATTTAATAGAATATGTGTTTTACAAAAAACAGGTAGCGGAATGCTTCTACTTAAAATGGAAAATATAAAAGCAATAAAAACACAAATCCTTTTGCAAAATCTGGTGAAGAAAGGAAACTCCTTGCTCCAAGTTTAGTGGTTGCTAGGCTTGAAAAGGGGCTCCTCCTTCTCCTTCCTTGAAAATGGTGTCGTCCAAGGTGGAAGCTACCACCTTCAACGATCTCCTTCAAGGGTGGGCGTGCACCACCCTTTCTTCCCCTTGCTTGGCCATCCTCTTGGTGGTGAAGATCCACCTCCTTCTTGTGGTGGCACAAGGTGAAGGAATGGGGAGAGGAAGTCACAATGGGGTGAGTGATGTACCCCCTTAATCTTCTTCTCTACTCCTTCTTGGCCATAGGTATGAGATGGGTATAGGGTTGAAATTATACTAATGGGAGGATGGGAAATTGTGGTTGATTAGGTGGGTATATATAGTGGTGGAGAAGGGGTAGTTGGCATGGAGGTAATGGGTGTCTAGGATGGAGTTTGGGATGGTGGTTAGGAATCCTAAGGTGAAGATCACTTGGCACCACCTCAAAGGGTGCAAGGGGGTTAGCTATAGGTTGAATCCACCCCTTGGTGGACATCCATGGTCGATGGGGTGCCTATATTTTCACACCAAAATGGTGTTCTAGAAGGGGGGCAATTTTTGGAGGGAAAATGGAAGGTGGAGATGGGCCTTAGGCTTAGGTGTAGGGTGGAGATTAGGGCATTTCTGGAAGGAAAAGTTGGCACCAAAAAGGGGGGTAGTTAGGGTAGTTTTGGCACCAACTTCTTGGTGCCCTTTGGTGGTGGTTGAGGGGTGAAAGGTGGTGATGGTGGTGGTGCCAACTTGGAGTGGATGGAGCTAGCTTAGGTGTAGCTTTGGTGGGCTTGAGGTAGAGGTAGTTAAGTTGGACTTTAGGGTGGTGGATGGCCAAAGGAGGTGGATTCTAGCTAAGCTAGCTTATCTAGTAATGGAGTAGAGGAGGAGGCAATGGGAGCTAAGGTTTGAAGAGAGGAGCTGAGGAGGAGAAGTCTAGAGCTTGAGGTGGAGCTGGCAGCTGCTGAAGAGGGTGCCATGGAGCTAGTCTAGCTGGCTTAGCTTGCTAGTTCTTTGCTAGCTGCTAAGGCAAGCTAAAGTGAGCTGGCTTCTACCATATTGAGCTGAGGTGAGCTGGGTCTGGTGCTCTCGTGGAGGATCAAGCTGGTTGGGGTAGCTAAGGTAGCATTACTCAACTGAGTTGAGCTAAGCTGAATCCCCGAGAGCTGGACTTAAGCTTCCTGAGCTGAGATGAAGTCATTTTCAGTTGGCTGGAGTTGAGTGGGGCTGGATGTAGTAGGACATGTGCTAGGGTAAACTCCAGTCAACTCAGCTGATCTAGCTAGAGCTACCTGTGGACTAATGGGAGTTGAGATGAGCTAGACTTCGTTAAGTTGAGTTGGATCAGAGCTGACCTGAGCTAGGGTGAGCTAGGATTAGCTCTCTTGAGCTACCATTCAGCTGAGATGAGCTGAATGAGGCTAGGATGAGCTAACCCTAGTTCAGGTGAGCTGGATTCCAACTATGGTGAGCTCGATCAAGCTGGGTTCCAGCTGATGAGAGCTTCTCCTTCACCAGTTGCCTTCCTGAGTGATAGGGTTCTAGGGATCTGGCAATCTGTATATCCCTGACACTCACAAAAACATATTAAAAAGATAATAAAAAGTGCAATGTATGAGTAACCTAATTAATGCCTAAATGCAGCTCAAAAAACCCATTTGCAGAGCAAAATCCTAAGAGCTAGGTTTGTTTTAATGCATAAGATTGATGATAAACTGGTGTTTATCACATGGGTCTGCTCTGCAAACTCGTCCACATTTGTGGACATCTTCTCCTCGTAGGTTCAAAAATAGATTTTCTTATCTTTATCCTGACCTACAACTGTGAATTCTTGATTTCTTCTTTTATATAGTGTGCCTAGCTGAAGGCACTAAATTCAGCACATATACAGTCTCTTTTCAACTGGGAGCTGACCAGGTAATCATGCAATTCAGGTGCTTTCTACTTTACTCCACTCTATTTCATGTCTTTTTAATACAATGAGGACATTGCATTAGATAGGCATGGGATGTGGATATCATTATCTAAATCATCTAGTTAGCTCTGTAGATTCTTTTTATTTTCTCTTTATTTTTTAAAAAAATTGATTTAGGAAAAGAGAACTTGGGCTTTAGAAATTTGTCAACAATAGGAAAAAATACGTTAAGACTTGAACACTTAAATTCTTTAGGTCTTCGTGCTCAATCAGTCTGGGTGTCCACTAAAATGTGAACTTGTTCTCGAGTCCTCGCCATTTTAAAATTCATTTCTAACTGGTTAAATAAGTTGGGGTGATAAGAACATAACTTATCAACCAGCCCTCTGATTTAAGGGGACTTTAATCCTAAGCATCTACACACTCTTTGCATTGACTTTATTTTTGGTGATTTTAACAGAATTTGGGTAGCTAATGAACCTTCTAGGGTGGTATGGCTTGCAAGTTGTTGGTGGTAACAGCTCATTGGTCGGTTGTCCAGAGCCCAGCCACATGACCATTCTCTTCCTACTGCCTTTAGGTAAATCTTAAATCAGGGAAGCCACCTATATAAAAAAATAAGGAAAAATAGAAAAGAATATCCAAAAAAAAAGAAAAAGAAATAGAAAAAAAGAAAAGAAGAAAGAAATAAGCTACACTTCACCACATGTGTATGGTTGGCAAGTTGTCAGTAGTAACAGCTCATCGACCGATCGTCCAGATCCCAACTTATGAAATGCACGTATAATTCCTAAACACTTAGGAAGAAGCGGGGAAGTAGAATAATTTGCGGAGATATACAGTTAGTTCATCCTTGTGTTAATCCCATAAAAATAAAAGTAGGGAGAAAGCTACCGATCGTATACATACACCTTTAGGCAAAATTTCTTTCATGGTCACCTAGAGGTGTACAAACTTGAAGTCCGTTTTAATCACCAATCAATGAGTTTATCACATTCACATAAAAAGATGCTTAATACTTAGAGTTCTCTTCTAGTGTTGGGTGGTTGGGTAGCTGTAGAAAGCTACCTCGAAACCTTAAACTGAAAAAAAATCAAAAAAAAAAGAAAAAGAAGAAAAAGAAAAAGATGCTTTTGCTTTTGAATAAGGTGAGGGCTTGGGCGGTCTGCATTTTGGCAGATACTCGGGTGCTGTTATGTCTCTATAGTTCAGGTCCTTAGTAGAAATTTCCTAGTGTTGAAAAAAAACTTTTTCCCAAGAAATCTAATCCCAATTCTTTTATAAATAACATATAGTTTTGCCAGGGACTAGTAAAAGATAAGTATGGGGGTGTGATGTGCTTACATCTAATTGACCTAAAATGCCTATTTATGCATGTTTCTACTGTCATAGAAGCATTCATCATTATAAATATTGCATAACATGCATCATCATGCATTTAGGTTAGATTGTACAAAATTTAGGTTAATTCTCCCTTTTTATGGTCAAGGAATAGGGCAACATTTATCGAGGTCACGAATTGAAGATCCAACTGTACGGATTTGATCAGGGTGATGATCGGAGTTCAACGATATCGAGATCGCCTTGATCAGACCTTTATAGCATCAGATGTAGTTCAAGAAAGATCAGAGGTCTAGGGCCAAGGTGGTGTTAAATTTGTACCTCAGATAAAAAATCGAACAACACGAATGGGTTCGGATCAACGATCACAGCCCAACTATGTGAAAATCAACCCAAGTAGACATCTATGGCACCACCTACAAGTTAGAGAAGATAGATGACCAGGATGGCACCACATGGCACCATCCTAGCCACCCAACGCTGACCCAAGCCTCCCACTCTACCTCTTCAAGCAATGATCAACACATCTCAGCCGTTGGATCATCGATCCAAAGGCTGAGAATGTGTCACATCGCTCTCGGGCTAGTGCTCTCATCTACTGAAGGATAAGGCACACTCGATCTTGACCATTGGATCGAGATCCAATGGTCACGAGCATTTACGCCTTAAATCATAAACATGATACAAGGCAAGGAGTAGCGCATTGGTTGTGCGCCTCCACGTGAAGAGAGCAATGAGGGTTAGAGGCCCCACACACCTCAAATTGAGTAGGTGAGCTGGCGCAAAGAAATCGCATTGCTGGATTGTGATCAAGCGACATCGGCAGTAGCTAGGTGGCAGTGCGGATGAGCAAGCATGCCCACGTGCGATCTGACACCCAAGTAGACGTGCGATCTGACACTAAGGTGCAGTTTGAAGGTGCAGGTGTATGTGATCTAGGTTGTTGATTGATGATCGAATGGCTATAGTGGTGCGATGCTTGGGCTGAGGCATTTTCAGCTGAAGAGGAGGAGGCACAGACACGGCCTCTCGTGGGCACTTGGATCAGAGATGAAAGCCAAAGGTAGAGTACACAACTTCACCAACATTTAGCTTTAATGACATGCACATCCATCACTAAAGGCCTTGCCATCAATTTCAAGCCTTTAAAAGACCTTTTTGCCCCCAATTTTTGGACCAATAAAAGGTCACCCCTACCACTCATTCTCGTCAACCCTTCCTCTCTACTCACATCCCCTCCAAAGCTCTATGAGCTTGCCCCAAACCCGGGATGCTCCATTAGAGTCTTAAGTACAATTTTTCCACCTTCTCACCTCCATTCATGGAGCGCCTACAGTTGTCGTCTCATCGCCATTTGGGAAGCGAATCCTATTGCGACATCACCTTGCTCTGTCCTCCTTCCTCCGTCTTCATTCTCCCTCATCCAGCATCTCACCACCCTCGTCTAGGTGCCCCATCAACGTGGCTCATCCTCCAAGCAGCCATCGAAGAGGATAACTTCTAATGACCTTCTCTTTTATCGCTTTCTAGTATAGATTTCCTGCTTTCTAGTATAGAGATTAGATGTAATGAACTTGATTTCGTGGTTATTAAATATTTTTTTATTCTCTCCCTATTTTCTCTTTATTTGTATTATTCTTTTCCACTCTTCTATTAATTATTCTTTAAGTAGATAGCTAGCATAGATTTAATTCAACCAGTTAATCTACTTCATGACAATAATTATAAACACTATTTTTGATCAAATGTTCGCCTCCCCACGTTCCTCCTGGGACTCAGCAGAGTTTTGATTAAATTATATGTTTGACGGATTTTTATGCGATTGCAACGATAGGGTTTTCAAAACTCAAATCTCTTAGCATAGAAATCCCATCCAACACTTGGCTAGGTATTAATCCCTCTGATCACTATAATAATATATATAACAACCATTTTATGAAATGCAAATGGATAAATGTCTAGGGCATCACACCTAAGATATCATATGTAAAATTAAATTTGTTATGTGCCTTCCTATGTCCTCAATTAAACCTCAACTTCTTTTATGGACTCTGATATTTTTAGGCTTAATTCTGGGTACTCACTAAGCCATTTTCCCAGAAAAAATCTTGCTTAACTTTGTACTTTTTCTTCACTTAGATAGCCATTCCTTCCAATTAATGCCGATGCAATATGTAATTATTTATTTTTCCAAGGTGTTGAATATCTAAGCTTTCTGATATTTCCTATCAATCAACAAGTTCTGATTCAGAAAAAAGGAAAGTATGAGGTTGCTGATATTTGCAGTGGTTGGGGTGGTGCATCTGCACTTGTTGTAGAGCTGATATAATCAATTATTTTGGTAACAACTTGAGTCCATATCTTTCATTCATTTACACATGTTGATCCCCCATCAATAATGGTTAGGTTATTGTCTAATAGTTAATTGCCATGCTCAAATGGTGAATTTTTTTTTTTTGAAACTAAAAGGAAAGCTATCATGTTACAATAGCGATCTAGGAGGGCATTTTATTTAATAGTAAAAAGAAAGACAAGGAGAACTACAAATTACATCCCCATCTATACATGACGGACCAGTACTCATTTACAATTTGCTTACAGCATATTGGTCTCTCCTGAAATAGTCTCTCATTCCTTGCCCTCCACACACACCAGAGGGTCACAACCATGCATAGATGTGGCCTCCCAGGTGTCCCAAAACTATGCCATAAGGACTCTCAAGGTGGGAGTGGCTCCTGGAAAGTTTTTCTCCAAATCGTATCTGTAATCAAACAGGAAGAAAACAAATGATTCAGACTGTCGGTGTGCATCCCACGTAGGTGACATTCATGTAGTGTTTCCCCCATCATCTTGTGTCTAAGGTCCCCTGTGATCAAGCCTTCCCTTCTACATAACCAGAGAAAAATTTGCACCTTGAGGGGGACCTTCAAAAGCCAAAGTTTCTTGTCAATGTGATTGCCCCCCATACCACTACCAGAATTTACAATTTTTCCATAGGCACATTGAGCTGTACAGATGCAATCCCAAGCATAAGTATCCTCCATGCTAGGCCTTGGACTGAAACTTTGCAAGTCTGAAATCAAGTTCTGCCTTCCTTCCCTGATGGCCTCAGATTCACTCAAGTGCCAGCAGCCTCAAGACTCAGACTAATAGTTGCTAACCGCCCCTTCTTTATCAACAGTAGTCGAGTATACCCTTGGGTAAGACTCTTTCAGAATGCCTAGTGACGACCACTGCTTCTTCCAGAAGTTGAAGGCCCTGCCATCTCCAAGTACCAGCTGCAACAAATGCCAATTATTTCTGATAGCCTGAGTGACAAAATGCTAAAAAGGGGATGGTTTGGAGGGGTATAATCTCTTCAATGCACTATTAGACCTGCCATAGCCATCTCTAACAAGTTCAGTCCATGATTTTTCCTCCCCATTGAGAATTTTATAGCCCATTTCATTAATAAGGCCTCATTGAACTCTTTGAGCACTCTAATCCCCAGTCCACCTTCTTCTTTGGGATGACACAGATGTTCCCACTTCAGTGGCTACATGAATCTACCCTCATGTCACTCACCTTTCCAAAAGAATCTCTTTTGTATCAAATCCAAATGTTTCTAACTAGACTTTGGGGCTTTGAAGAGGGAAAAGTAGAAGACCAAGATAGTGGTGATAACAGAATTTAACAAATGATGAAATATGGGGTGAATCATAAAATCTTTACACCATATCACCCTCAAACAAATGGCCAAGTCGAAGTCTCTAACCAGGAAATCAAAAACATTTTACAAATGACAATAAAGCCTGACAGGAAAAACTAGTCACTCAAACTTGATGATGCATTATGGGCTTATCGTATTGCTTTTAAATCCCCTATTGGCATGTCAACTTTTCGCTTTATTTTTGCAAGGCATGTCACCTCCTAGTTGAACTAGAATATAGGGCTTATTGGGTGATCAAAGAATTTAATTACAATTTGGATGCGGCTGGTAAACATAGGAAATTACAATTAACTGAACTTGAAGAACTTTGCAACATAGCTTATGAAAACGCAACCATTTACAAAGACCAAACCAAGAAATTTCATGATAAATTCATCGTTCGGAAATCTTTTGAACCTAAACAACATGTGTGACTTGTTGGTGCGAGGTTACGAATATTTCCTGGTAAACTAAAATCTAAATGGACCGGTCCTTACATTGTGATTCAAACCTATCCCCACGGTGCCGTTGAAATTTTCGATAAAAAAACCAACAACACTTTCAAAGTCAATGGTCAACGACTGAAGCCTTATCTTGATAACACCCTTAATGCGAAATCTGACTCTCAAGACCTCCACGATGCACTTGATAATTAGTGATTTCACGTTTGGCAGAATGGCATAAAAGATAGAATTGGATGGAGGTAACCCATCAGTTTTCCTGCTTTTTCATTTTCATTTTCTTCAGAGGTTTTAACTATCCTGATTCTGTCCACCTTCACCAAGGTGATCTCTTTTCCCTTCCTACTACATGAGGACATGCCATATATTAAGCATGGGGGGGTGTTTTAAATTTTGATGATCAAATCAGGGTTTTCAAAACCTAAAAACATTCAAAATTTTTGTTTCATTTTCTGCATACATAACCAAAAATAAGAAATAAAAATATTGAAAACTTTTGAAAAAATTTTGGAATCAGAACTAAGGTTGAGAAATCATTTCAAGGCATAGTAGGATTTAATCTTTAACATACTAGGGATTAAGATGCAGATCTAACTATTAGAATTTCTGGGTCTACTTTTAGACTATATCAAGTATCCTTCTCTAAATTCCACCCGAACTCCTGATGATTCAGGTGAGTTGATCTTCTTTTGTGACCTGAAAACTATTTGGCTTAGTTTCCAACTTGAAAACTTGCATCCCTTGCGAAATTCTTATGTCCAATTTCACACATAGTCAACACTTAAAAACAAATTCAAAAAAAATTAGAAAAGCCCCTTGTTGAGTCTCAGGGAAATCCGAAGTAGATGATTAGTATGAGTTCCCACTGTCGAGAAGAAAATGCCTCCTTTGAGGATGCGATGTCAACATGTTATCGCCTCGACATTGCTCTATATCTCTATTTCATATCTTTATATAGAGCATTAGGCACATTTTGCAACTCAAGTGTCTTGGATGGTGCTCTATCCCTAGCGTCAGAGCAAGAGATTGAGTTTTCTTGGAGCACCCCTTTACACCACAATGTGTCTTGGGGTTGTGAGCTCTTGGGTGGTGTCTTGGACAATACTATCTTAAAGTATTGGCACCAGAGTCCTCTCAAGGATTGGTAACATGAATGATGATCCTGACACATCTGTTGTAGGGTTAAGCTAGGAATAAGCATCGGGGAGACAAAAAAAATCCAAATAAAAACATGACCTTATAAATGTTGGCATTCACAAGCACTGACAAGAGGTTCTAAAAAGATTATGCAAGTTGCAAATCAAATTCAAGAGCCAAAGAAATCCTAACTGCAAAACAATTTTGGGTCAGTTCAATTATTAAGGAGTTAACTTGTGAATTTGTAAAGGATACATTGATCCTGATTCATCTAATTTTTGGATCCAAAGTTGAATCCCAATGTTTATCTCTAACAAATCCCATGACTTTAATGCTTTAATCAACCAAAATCCTACAATTTCCATTTTCTCAAAAGTCAAAAAATTAATCTTTCCCAAAATATGCTTTATGAAATTAAGTTTTACTAAGATACTAGCAAAAGATAAGCATAGGGGCGTAATAAACGCCAATTTATCATCATTCTTATGTCCTAGAACAGATCTAGCTCTCAGGTTTTTAACTCCACAAATGGGTTTTTGGTTGCATTTAGGCATAACTTAGGTTAGGAATGCATTTCATTCTTTTTGGGCTTTTAACATGTTTATTTGAGTGTTAACGATAAGTAGATTATCAATCCTCTAAAACCCTAGTACTCAAGAAGGAAGAAAGTGAAGGAGAAGATCAAATCAGCTGAACTTTAGTTGGATCTAGCTCATCTCAACTGGATGTCAGCTCACATGAGTTAGGTTTAGCTATCTCCAGCTCCATTCAACTTATCTTAGCTGGATGTTAGCTCAACTTTGCTCAACTCACCTCAAGTCAGCTTAGACCCAGCTCAACCTAGTTGAGCCTAGCTCATCATATCTCTAATCAGTTCATTGAAAGGTCTAGCTAGCTCAGCTTAGTTGACAGGAGCACATTCCAGCTCCATCTCAGCTCATCCTAGCTCATCCTAGCTCTACTCAGCCCACAGAAGCTCTAGTCAACTTGGCTTAGCTACTAGTCTTCAGTTAGCTATGCTAAGTCACCAAAGAAGTCCACAACCAGCATTCCCCAACTCCAAAATAGTTGAGACCAGCTCAACTTAGCTCAACCTATTCAACTTGGCAGCTAGCAAACAACTAGCTAGCTAAAGTTGAGTAGCTAAGCTCCCAAGAAGACTTCTTCAGCAATCGTCAACTCCACACAAGCTTCATAGCAGCTCAAAGCTATCTCCTCTCAACTAAACCCTAGCTCCTCCACTATTACCCAACTGGCTAAGCTAGATAAGCTAGCTTAGCTTAGCTCCACTTAAGCTCCCTACTCATGGCCATCCACCTAACCCTAAACTCGACCCTACAATAGCTCCACCTTAACTCCAACCTAAGCTACCACCTAGTCCTATCCTTTTAGTGCCAACCCTAATGCACCCTTTCACCCAACTAACCACCAAAAGCCACCTATTTCTCCTTCCGAAACCACCTATTAACTAGCCCTTTTTGGCACCAAAACAAAAAGACACTGATTGAGTAGCAATCATAGGTCTTAATTGACCTAAATTAGGCTAGGACTTAGCATAAGTGAGGGTAATTCATGCATGCAAAAGCATTATTTGCATCTTTACTGCTTTACTTTAGCAATGCATAAAATAATGCTATAATGTGCTAATTAAGTGCATTATGTCGATTGCAGGCAATAAGCTAATCATGAGCTAGATCTGAAGCTGGATCAGAAATAACGGATGTTGTAGCAGAGCTGGAGCTGAAGACATAGATTAGATGTAGGAGTAATGATGCTTGCAACTAGGCATGTCGTACTTCAATACATAATAATCATAAATCAGCGTGTGATTTTAAACAGAGTAGAGCGGTAAAAGATAGAATTCAAAAGTAAAACAAACGCCTCCTAGAGACGAACGACCGGGACTCAAGTCTCGTTATCTTTTATTGAACATCTTTGTTTGATCGTATTACGCACTATACTATGACGTTTTCCTAGCAAATACGTGCTCTACGCATCATGAACAAATGGCATCGTTGCTGGGGAGGCAACGTTATTTTCCTTGATTTCGATCTTTGAAACCATCACTGACAAATTTGTCTCTACTTTGTTCCTGGATGTGCTGGAAAAATGGAAGAAGAATGGGATCTGCGCATACGACGAGCGCGAAGAACGAATCCCGGTGCACATCATCTCCTTTTTAGATTAGGTTTTCATTTGAACCTTAGGAGTATATTTATTTTCTACAATTTCTTTTGAAAAAAAAGATAAAAAAATATTTATTCATTTTAGTGAGAAATAGAAAAAAATTAAAAAAAATCTAGATTAAGTCTCTTTTTGAATCCTAGGTAGTTTGAAAAAAAAATAAAAAAAAAATATATATATTTTGAAAACCCTCTGAAAGAAAAGGAAAAAAATCCTTTTGAAAAGAAAAAAAAAATTGCAAAAGTTTTCGTAAAAAAAACACATTTGTTGTGGAGAGCTTGGATTTCAAACCCAAACCTTCTTTAAAAGCTTTTCCACCATATTCTGATTTTCAGCCAGATTTCAAGATCGATTTAAAGATTCGATTGCTAAAAAATTTGTAAGCAAAGAATTCTGAAATTTGGGTCAAACCTTCATTTTCAAACTATATTTCAAACGTCATTATTCTTTTGAAAACTTTTAAGTGTAAAATTTTTAAAAAGTCACGAAGTGCACAAGGGTCGGACTAACCCAAATTCAAGATTTTTCAAATTTGAAAAAGCAATTTCGAGCAATCCGTGAGTTTTTTTGATAGAAAATGGTGGGGTTTGAAAGCCGATCTCATTAGCTTTATTTTGCATATTTTTCCTGAATTTTTGAAAGTCATTTGATACTATTTCAAAGTGAAAAACCAATCAGGGGTCAAACTTTCAGATCTGACCCCCTAACATTCAAAAATCTCTAAAAATTTGGTTGAAATATTAAAAATTGCAAAAAAAATATTCTCTGGAAAGGTAATTGAAAAAGAAATCTACTTGCCAAATTTCAAGTTAATTGGATTCCAATTGTTATTAGAGAACGAATTTTACTTTTGTGGTCTACTGAAATAGAACAAAACCCTGGAATTGCATGAACCTTAGGTTAAATCTTTAAGGTTACAACTTAGAGACCACACTTGGGCTAACCTAGACTTAATCAAGTCTAGCACTTAGCCAGTGAGCTTGGTCACCTTTTAGGCCACTCACCAAGAGAAAACCCCACTGAAGAAAACAGGCTAAAACAAATTTTAAAACACGGAATAAAACCTGAATTTGTTGTTATAATACTAGGTGGTTTCAACCACTTGGCTGGGTTAGCGAAGAGGCGGGAATCACTTTCAGTCGATTGTACAATGAATTTCTTCAGGAATTAAAAACCTAAAATAAAAAATCTAGTCATCTGATCCATAAGTGACCATCTGATTGACAGGGCCTTAGCCTTGTCTGGCTTGGCTACACCAACCCAGGGGTTGGGTGGTGTATGCAAGGAAGGAGGTCACTTAGACCTCACTTGGCTGGACCTTGGGAGCCACTCCCAAGGAGGTGAGTCACCTCATTGGGACCATCTTCTCCCCCCACTTCTACTCCCAGAGCCGCCACGGCTAGTCTTGGACTTTGACCAAGACTGGGTTAGGATATCGAGAATCTGGACCCAATGGCTCATTTGGAAGCACGGGTAGTTGAATCCAAGGAGCGGCATCGGTAGAGCATGGATCGCATTATGACGACGTTGGACAGGATGTAGCACATGCTGAGAGGAGAACAACTGCAGGATTTCTATGACCCAGTCTCACAAATCGTCGCACCATTGGTTAGAATTCCCATAGGTGGAGACGCGTTTGAGCTCAAGCCCAAAGTGATTGGGTTGATCAGCACTCATTTCTTTGGGAACTAAAGTGAAGATTCGTTCCAGCACCTTGAGGACATGAGTCGACTCGCTGAAATGATTCGACCCGGGAATATCGATCTCGAGATTGTTCTAATGAAGCTTTTCTCGTTCTCTCTAAGGGACAAAGCTTCATACTGGTTCAAGACCATTGGGAAGCCAATTGGAACCTGGCCGGAATTACGACGTGAATTCCTGCAAAAGTTCTTCCTAATCGGTCGAACAAATGCAATGCGACGCCCAATCACGACTTTCTCCTAGGGAGTTGGGGAGAAGTTACATGAAGCTTGGGACAGATTTCACGACCTTCTCCAGAAATGCCAGCATCATGGTATACCCAGATGGCACCTGGCTCAGATCTTTTACCATGGGCTGGATGACACACATCGGTATCTGGCCAATGCATCTAGTGGCGGGAATTTCCTCGTAAAAGATGAGAACAATGCATTTGAGCTATTTGAATCATTAGCGAAGAACTTGATGAATGCAGCATCCATGAACCAGTTCTAGCGGCCTGGTCAGCAACGGGTTGGTGTCCACGAGGCTCACACCGAGTCTATTAGAGCCGACATGGATGTCATCGTCAAGCAGCTGGATAGAATAAATCTAATCGAGAAAAAGATTGACTAGATTAGTCAGGGTCAATCTGACTTGAGCTCTGCCTCCTCAAGACCCTCCTATGCACCCTGAGCCCCTCCCACTAGAGTCAATCTACTCATTCGGGATGCATCTTCTCCGTATTTATGAGATCCTACATATTAGGATCCCGTAAATAATCCAGATCTAGCACCCTGCGACTAAGGTTATGCACCACCCGCAGATTATAATGCGTATCCCCTTGATGGATATACGTCTCAGACATCTTCGACCTATGAGGATGTCAGTGCTATCCAAGGATACTGGCATAATAACCCGTATTTAAAGATGTATAACCCTGGTTGGCGCCAGCATCCGAACTTCTCCTGGTCTGGTAATTCACAGAGACCACATCAAGATCTACACTACCTGACCAGGTGTTGTCAACGTTTTTGTGCGGATTTGAAGGCGTATTACGCTACAGTAGAACCGACAAAACGTTTAAACAAATATAAATAATTTTATTACTCGAACAACTAGAGTATCCGAGGTCGAACACAGGGAGCAAACTCAGTACTTTGTAAAACCCAAGAATACAACTGTTAAATGCAAATATAATTGATTCAAAGAGTTTTTAAGAAAGATGTAAAAAAAAATAGAATTAGACGTCGGATTTATGTATCAGACGTCTTAAATGTGATCTTTCTTTCTCTTTTCCTTCTTCTGCTTTGCCTTTCTGATCTCTTTGCAATCTTCCCTTGTCCTTCTTCTTCTTCTCTGCGAAGACTTCTAATCTTTCTGCTTTCCTTCTTCTCCTGCGAAGACTTCGTTCTTTCTTCTTCTTCTGTCTTGCTTCTCCTTTCTTCGTTGCCTTCTTCTTCTTCTTTGTCTTGCTTCTCCTTCTTCTGCAGCGGCCAAGTCCTTCTCCTGCGATCAGCCTGCCTGCACAGGAGCAAAACCTAACCCTTCTCCCTCTACCCGCGCGTGTCTCTCTCTCAAGCAATTCACTCTAACCGCTCTACCAGAGCCACAGTCTCAATCGGGTCGGATCGTACCCGGGACCAGGCGCACCTGCAGGTGTGTGATGCGCGAGGAGTGCGTAGGTCTAGGTCGGGTCGGATCCGCCAGGTCCGCATGGTCAGGCCGAGGACGAGGCGGGTGGGGTCAGTGAGGGACCTCACCCCTGTGCTTACTGAGGCGATAAGAGTAAAACGCGAAAACAACTTATATGGTACCTGACGATTGCAATCCCACGATGTGGGACTATCTGGTCTCGCCTTCATGCGCGCCTGCAGAAGCCTTGTCGTGCGATTGCCCTGCAGCTGCTGGCTCTGCTAGCGCTCCTTGGCTGGACTCGTTCACCTCGCGACATTCGCGCTAGTATGCAGCACCTGTAGCCTGGAAGACCGGGTGCCTGGAGCTTCGTGGGAGTTTCATCAGAGGTCGTCCATGGCGGCAGCGGCTCAAATCCTGTCGTACACAAAACGCGCCTCTCAGCCAAATCAGAATAGCTAGAGACCTTCGCCGTGGCACGGCGAAGGTGGTGGGCAGTGCTGCAGGCCGCAGGTCGGCCTAGGTGTGCGTGCCTAGGTCAACCTGTGGCCGGAGATGGTGGGTTGGTCGGGGGGTGATTGTGGAGGGCTGGAGTGGCAGTGGTAGGGTGGAGTGTGTTCCTGGAGGTGAGGCGGAGCTTTCGAGGTGGTTGGCGAGCGGTGTGGAGGGCTGGAGTGGTGTGGGCGGCTCGCCGGAGTGTGGTCGGAGGCGAAGATGATGGAGGTGGTTAGCGTCTGTCGAAGGTCGATCAAGGGAGATAACAGGGGGAAAAGAGAGAGGAGAGGGCGGAGAACGTATCTGGGGTTGTCTGGAGTGAAGGGAGGCGGCGGAGAGGACGGCTCGTGACTGCCGTCGTCGGGGAAGAAAGACCCTGGGGGAGGAAGCGGCGACGAAGATGAGGTCAGGGGCTTGCGTGCAGGGTACAGCGCGCCTCGGGAGGAAGAGGCGGAGAGGACTCTGCTGCTGGTATGGCAGCAGAGTGACGAGAAGGAGGGAAGGCGGTCGCCGGAGCTTGTGGGTCGTTTGGCCGGAGATGGGAGAGAAGAAATTTGGAGGGGATCTCCGTCAAAATCAAGCTTAAGATGAGTGGCCGGGTCCGAGGGGTGTTTTATAGGTGCTGGCCGCTCCTATCAGTGCGTTAAAAACGCGCAATTAGGTCAGCCGACTCGCCGGAGTTGGAAGGAAGAAAGATACCCAAATCTCTCGTGCGTTCGCACGAGAGATTGGGTTCACGCCAGCGAATTTGATTGGCTTTAGAAGGAAGGGAATTCCTCAGAGAATCTCCCTTCCATTTCTGGGAGAGAATCTCTGAGGAATTAGAGAGCAATCTCTCTCGAAACTTCGTCGGAGCTCGGTTCTGCCCTAGCAATGGCGGCAGGACCGGTTTGCAAAGAAGGCGAAGAACCTAGGGGCCTCTCTGCAAGGATATTCAAAAGATAGGGACCTCTTTGTGATTTGGGTGTACTAACTTGCAAAGTAAGTCAAGATGACCTCCCCTTAGGTCCAAATTTTGGTACAAACCTAATTTGGACCTAAAGAATCCAATGGTGAAGTTGGATTTTAGTTTTGACCTCGTTTGACTGGATATTTTGCGTAAAAACCCAAATTAGGTTAATTGAAGAGCTAAGACCCTAATCTAGGTCAAACTAGGTTCCAAAGGCCAAATTAAGTGTTCTAAACCCTAGAGGATGTTTTTCTATGATTTTTAGAGGGTTTGCTTGATTTTTATTCTGACCAGAACCTTGTTAATTTAAGCGGGTCTGTTTTAGGGTTACCAAGTGTCATTTAATTCTTAGATTGCACATAAACCCATTTCTGATTAATTCAACCCACTTTTTATCTTATTTGGACCATTTGACCTATGTTTTGCTTCTGAGGAATCCCGTTTATGTACTGCAATGGTAAAATTGCAGTTTTAACCTTTATTTCATGTTTTCTTCTCAGAGCACTTGTTCCTTCAGTTAAGCCTTCTTCTAGGTTATGTAGGAGCTTTTATCTTTTTTATTGGGTCAAAATGAGCTAGTTATGGCTCATGATGAGGCTCTCATCATACCCCCATTCCTAGATTTTGCTAGTCCCTTAGCAAAATTTCAAAGTTTTAACTTCCATTCTAGACCCAAATTGTCCTTAGTTATGATAAGTGCTTCTTTTGTGATTAGGTAGGAATGCCGACAATAGGCCTAGAGGTACTCAAGTACCAACCAAATTCTGGACCTGTTTTGCTTTAGCCTCAGTCCTTCGCAAAGGTTTCTGCGGCCCACAAAAACTATCCTAGGGTTTGTTGGACTCTGCGGTTAAAGCACCCGTGCTTGAGACATTTTTAGCCTAAGCTCAGTTTGCAGTGCGTTTTTTTTTGTAAGAGAGAGATAGAGGATTTATTTGTTTGGAGAGCTTTTCTCTCTTTTTTCTTTTTATTTCTAGCTTCGGATTAGCTTCTCAACACGGTCTGTATCGGATTCCTCGTCCCCATCATCAATCCTCAAGGGTCCCTGGCTTTCGAGATTTCGAGATAATCCCGCCCATGGCGTTCCGTGGCCGAATTCAGACCCTGGCGATTGACATTTCGTGATAATGCCACCCATGGTATCTGAACCAGCAGAGTGCTTACATGCCCCCAGTAGGATATTTAAATATCCTAAGAGACAAGCACCGAGGAGATGATATGTTGTTACGCATCTTCGAGGGGAATTTCCCGCCTCTCCGCGCTGGGAACTTGTCCAAATCAACTTGTGTTGATTGGCCGCTCCTAATCTAGGTGACTTTTTCAGAACATTAAACGCTCTTGCGTGTTTTGAATATTTATGCGCACTGAACCAGACTGTGTGTGAATTTGGGTGCTTAGGTTACCGAATCCCGCAAACCGGAGGTCAGTTAACGAGGCCGAATACTTCCTAAGCCTTAGACCTAATACTTAAGCTTCGCATTTTCCTCAACCTCTTGAGGATTATCCAGATTTTAACGGATACGTGAATTTTTATGCTAAAAATCTAGCCCAAGAGGCCTAAGACCAGCGTTCCCGCTAATCTCTTGTTATATTTCCGTAGCACTTTTCTTTTCTTTTTCTTGACTCGGTCTAGAACTTCAGTTAACCCCTTAATCTTTTACTAATGACTTTTTCTTTTTCTTTTCCTTTTGTGCGCCTTTCTTCATTTTTGCTCTTTTTCTCCTCCTTAACATTTCCTCCCTCCCCATTTTTTTTTGTTCTTTTTGTCATTTTTCTTTCTTTTCCTCCTCTCTTTTGTATGACCCTGAATTGTTCCTCCCCTCTATCAAGTCTTTTTTTTTTTTTTTTTTTTACGTGAAACCCTTTCTTGATATGAATTTTCTGACATTTTGCACTTTCATACCCCCCCATGCCTAAGATTTGCAATGTCCCCATTGTAAATTAGGTGGGTTCGAATTCAGCTTAGTTCATGTATTAGGACAGGTGTGTGGTGAGTGAATGGGTCGAAGCGACTTGTTGCGAACGATTTCTAATCTCGGGTAGGTATACCTGAGGTGAAGTCGGCTGTTCTAATGGATGAACCCTAAAGTGCAATATGAGTTCCGCATAGCGATGTCAGAAACGGTTTCAGGTTTTTCAAAGAATGACGGGTTGCCTCCCGTTAAGCGCTGAGTTTTACGCCATCGGCTGGGCGCAATGAGTTCAAGAGGAAAGGAGGGTAAAGGATGACTCAGTCAAATCTATATCGGTCATGTCAATGAACGGCTTGAGTCTCTGCCCGTTCACGACAAAGGGTTCAGAATCGTGGCTGAGTGGGCTGATTTCAATAGCTCCATTTCCGAAGATTTGGCGGACTAGGTAGGGTCCGACCCACTTGGATCTTAGCTTTCCTGGGAATAGTTTGATTCGAGCATCAAAGAGTAAAACTTTTTGACCAGGATGAAAGACCTTTCTAGAAATGTGTTTGTCGTGAAAAGCTTTAACCCGTTCTTTGTAAATTCGCGAGTTCTCATATGCGTCGTGGCGTAATTCATCGATCTCGCTCATTTGAAATCTTCTGTGGGTTCCAGCCTTAGAAAGGTCGAGATTACAGGTCCGTACTGCCCAATAGGCTTTATGCTCCAATTCGACGGGGAGGTGACATGCCTTCCCGTACACTAGTCTGAAGGGAGACATTCCTAATGGGGTCTTGTGGGCGGTCCTATAGGCCCACAATGCTTCCGGAAGCCGAGAAGACCAATCTTTTCTATCAGGTCGAACAGTAACCTGAAGGATCTTCTTGATCTCTCGGTTAGATAGCTCAGCTAGACCATTAGTTTGGGGGTGGTAAGGAGTAGAGATTCGGTGTGACACCCCGTATTTGATCATCAGTGACCTGAACTGAGCGTTCGTAAAATGGGTCCCTCCGTCGGAAATTATGGCACACGGAATCCCGAACCTTGAGAAAATGTTTTGATGAAGGAATTTTATAACGACTTTATGATTGTTGGTTCGGGTCGGAATGGCTTCTATCCACTTGGAAACATAATCAACTGCGAGTAAAATGTATTCGAAGCCATCCGAGGTAGGAAAGGGTCCCATGAAATCAATCCCCCAAATATCAAAAATTTCGCATACCAAGATCGGCTGTAGAGGCATCATGTCTCTATGGCTCATGTTGCCTAGAGTCTGGCAACGGGAACATGCCTTACAGTGATTGTATGCATCTTTGAAAATTGTGGGCCAGTAGAAACCACACTGGAGGACTTTCGATGCAGTTTTATGTCCCGAAAAATGTCCACCGCATGCCTGGTCATGGTAGAATGAGAGTATGTCTTTGATTTCCACTTCCGTGACGCATCGTCGGATTATCTGATCAGCACCAATGCGAAAGAGATACGGGTCTTCCCATAGGTAATACTTGGCATCGGAACGCAATTTGTCCTTTTTGGCCTTCGACCAATCGGGAGGAATCTGATGTGATGCCAGGTAATTAACAATATCGACGAACCATGGAAGACTTGTACTGATAGTCAGGAGGTGCTCATCAGGGAAATGTTCTGTAATAGGTCCGGAAGGATCAATAATTTCAGAAGGAAGGCGGGATAAGTGATCAGCTACCACATTGTGCTTTCCCGCCTTGTCGCAAATCTCGAGGTCAAATTCTTGCAACAGTAAGATCCAGCGGATTAATCGAGGTTTCGCGTCCTTTTTGGCCAGGAGATGCCTCACAGCTGTGTGATCCGAGTATATGATAACACGGGAACCCAGAAGGTATGATCTGAATTTTTCCAGGGCAAATACTACGGCCAGCAACTCTTTCTCAGTAACCGTATAGTTACGCTGAGCCTCATCCAGTGTTTTGCTGGCGTAGTAAATGACCACAGGTTTCCCGTCAATTTTCTGCCCCAAAACCGCTCCTACAGCGAAGTCAGATGCATCACACATGATCTCAAAGGGTTGAGACCAATCAGGGGACTGTAGGATTGGGGCTTGGGTGACTCGGTCACGTAGGATCTCAAATGCTTGAGTGCATTCCTTGGAAATTCCGAAAGGCACATCCTTGGAAAGCAGATTGGTCAGGGGGCACGCGATTTTGGAGAAATCAGGGATGAATCGACGGTAGAAACCGACGTGCCCCAAAAAAGATCGGATGTTCTTAATCGAGCTAGGCATAGGGAGCTTGGAAATCAGGTTAACCTTAGCTCGATCCACTTGGATGCCTTTCTCTGAGATTAAATGTCCCAGGACAATTCCCTCAGGCACCATGAAATGGCTCTTTTCCCAGGAAAGAACCAAATTCACCTCGATGCACCGCTTGAGTATATGGACCAAGTGTTGGAGGCAATCGTCAAATGATTGTCCAAAAACTGAAAAGTCATCCATGAAGACTTCCAGATAATCACCAACCATATCTGAGAATATGGCAAGCATGCACCGCTGAAACGTTGCAGGTGCATTGCAGAGACCGAACGGCATCCTTCGAAACGCGTACGTCCCGAAGGGGCAGGTGAATGTGGTCTTTTCTTGGTCCTCTGGATGGATTGCCACCTGATTGTAACCGGAGTACCCGTCAAGAAAGCAGAAGAATCTATTTCCCGCTAGTTTCTCGAGGATCTGATCAATAAACGGTAGTGGGAAATGATCCTTCTTCGTGGAGGAATTTAGTCTTCTGTAATCAATGCAGACTCTCCACGAATTAGCTATTCGGGTAGGAATGACTTCCCCAGTTTCAGTCGTGATGATGGTAAGTCCTACCTTCTTAGGTACCACTTGTGTTGGGCTCACCCAACGACTGTCGGAGATCGGGTAGATGATCCCTGCATCTAACCACTTAATGATCTCCTTTTTCACGACCTCCTGTAGGTTAGGGTTTAGGCGCCTTTGCATTTCTCTTGAAGGTCGTGAGCCTTCTTCTGTGTAGATTCGATGCGTGCAGTATGAAGGGCTTATACCAGTCAAATCATCTAGAGTCCATCCAATGGCTTTACGATGTTGCTGGAGAACAGAAATCAAACGGAGTTCCTGGTCAGGTGTGAGTCGAGAATTGATAATCACAGGAAACGTTTGATTTGAATCCAAAAAGACATATTTTAGATGTTCGGGAAGGGGCTTGAGTTCCATGACAGGATTGTCAGCAGCAGCGGGTGGTTCAGGATTTGTATCGGGAGCAATGGTAGGAGTCATAGGTGTGTCTAGATCGTGTTCGCACTCCTCTGTTAGCGGTTTTTGATTTTCTAGTGGTTGATCAGGAATAATCAGATTGTCCTCTATATGCAGTTCATCAACCACGGCTTTGACATCACAAATTTCCTCTATAACCCCGCAATTAATCCCTTGTTGGGCTTTGAAAATGTCAATCTTCAGATTTTGATTCCCAAATTTTAATTCTATCTGGCCCTCTTCGCAGTTTATATTGGCCCTAGCAGTGGCCAAAAAGGGTCTCCCTAATATGATTGGTGTGTCCCTTGGGTTCTTAGGTGCATCATGTCCAGTACTATGAAGTCCACTGGGAAATAAAAATCTCGTACCCTAACAATGACATCCTCGAGTATTCCTTTGGGTGACTTGATGGATCGATCGGCTAACTGCAATGTCACCTCAGTGGGTTTAAGTTCAGATTCTTCAAGGTGGTCAAGGAGGGATGTAGGTATTAAATTTATGGAGGCACCTAGGTCTAGTAGGGCTCTATCAAGTTGGGTTTCACCAATTTTACAAGAAATCAAGGGGGTTCCTGGGTCTTTAGCCTTGGGTGGGAGTTTGCTCAGGATGACAGAGCTGGCTTGCTCTGACAGTACGATCGGATTCCCATCCTTGGTTCGTGGCTTACATTTAGGTGTACATATGTCTTTTAAGAATCTTGCGTAAGCCGGTATGTGGCGGATTGCATCCATCAACGGGATGTTTATCTGGACCTGTTCAAAGAGCTTGACCAGATCCTCCTCAGAAGCCACAGGTTTGGTTGTCCTTTTTCCTTTGGTCAAGGCCTCAGGAAATGGGATCCTAGCTGTTTCCTCTAGGATAGGTCCAGGTTCTTGATCTGGGACAGTAGTATCTTGGATGACTACCCTAGGGTCTTGGCGATTATCAGGCTTGGAGTGGTTCAGATAATGTGGGTCTTGTGTTGTTTTACCACTACGTGTTGTTACAGAGTTTAATCCAGCCTGACTTTGGTTTGGGTTAGGTAGGAGAGGTGGCTGCTGCTGAAATTCTGCATAGGATGTAGAAGCCTCCATCCCATCTGGTGATGGAGTAGCAGGGGCCTGATAAATCAAATGTGTGTGGCCAGGATTTGGATTCATAATGCGCCTCTGGGTCGGCAAATTATTTGGGTTGGGTAGAGGTTGCGAAGGAAGGGTGCCAGGTTGGCGAGAATTTGCCATCTGGGCCAGTTGGTTGCGAACCTCTGTGATCTCGTCCTTGTGCTGTTTTTGCATTGCCGCATTCGTCTTTTGAATGTCAGCCAGCGTTTGAAGGATAAGAGTCAGTTGATCCTGATTTTGCCCGGATTGGTAGGTGGGATTGGGCCGAGGCTAAGGCGGCTGATATGGACGAGGAGCTTGTGGGCGGGGTTGATATGGTGGTTTTTGAGAATTTCCCGCCCACTGAAAGTTAGGATGATTTCGCCATCCAGGGTTGTAGGTATTGGAGTATGGGTCATTCTGGATGGCGTTGAGGTCCTCGCAGTTCTGAGGAACCTCAGGAAAGTCAGAATATGAGGGTTCAGAGTTCCCCCAACTCGAGTAGAAGGGATCGGAGGTCACTCCGGTCTGGGAGGTAGACGGGGGTGGATAGGGGCCCATCCCCTTGGCAGGTTGGTGATAGATGTTTTGCACTATTTCCCTTGCCAGAGGAGGTCGTGCAAAAGAGTTTTGTGCAGAGGTGGCTTGCTGCAAATGTCGAGTTAGCTCGTCCACCTTCTTTTCTATGATAGAGACCTTGTCCAACCGACTGGCCATCAATTCCAGGTCAACAGAAGTGGACAGGTCCTGCGTCTCATGTGTCCCTCTTAGATTCGTCGATGCGTGGGCATTCGTCCTGTCGAATAAGCCCAAGGAGTCATTGTTTATGGAGTTCTCGCACATGTTTTCGAGAATCTCCCACACCGTGTCCTCGTGTTGGCCCATGATGTTTCCTCCACATGTTGCATTGACGATTAGACGAATATCCTCACGGAGTCCCTGGTAAAAAGACTGGACTTGTTCCCACTTAGGAACTCCGTGATGGGGACACTTTCGCATGAGATCTAGGAATCGATCCCAAGCTTCGTGAAGAGGTTCTCCCTGTTGTTGAGTGAAATGAGTGATCTGGTGGCGCAAGGCATTCGTCCGGCCAACAGGGAAGAATTTTTTCAAAAATTCGGACTGTAATTCCTCCCAAGTGTTGATCGGGCGGGTCTGAGTCTGATACCAGTGCGCGGCCTTGTCCAAGAGGGAGAACGAAAACATTTTCATGAGTAGGATATCCCAGTTTTGTACATCTGACCCGAAAGTCTGGGCCAGATGCTTGAGTTGTTTAATGTGTTGGAATGGATCCTCAGAGTTAAGCCCATGGAACTTTGGTATGGCATGAATCATATTGGGCTTTAGATCAGAATCGGGTCCTCCAATTGGGATTCGTACTCGGGGTTCAATTGCCACCGCAGCGGGATTATAGTGATCTCGCATCATAGGTCGCTGTGGTGGGTTTACAAAGTTCTGAAAGAGATCGTTCAAGCTTTGAAGTTGGTGTTCAAGGTTATTCTCCTCTTCAATGGGTTGTGCCATGATGGGAGAAGAAGGAGAATCAGGGTCTGAATCAGATGAAAGATTTATGTGGTGGGGTTGCTGAACAAACAATGGAGTCGAGGCTTGGCTTCGGCGAGAATGAATTTCTAGAGGTGGTCTTAAAGGTGGTCTTAAGGACCTCCTACCAAACATGCACCGGAAGATGTGATGAGATTAGAAGGTGCTGGACCCAATCAAGACACCCAAGAATTGTTGGGTGACTATAGAGGTTCGGGGCAGATGGACCCCTGGATCAGAAGATCGTCCACCTGAGAAATACCTGGGCAGCCAGAGAGGGAGAGTCCTGCAAAGACCCCTACACGGTAGAGCGTCCCCACGGGTTACAGGGTTTCCCCCACCCGACCTCTCTTGTCACTGCGGTTCCAGGTAGACCAGAATGGGGATCTTGACCTCTTAAGTCTACCTTTTTTATTTTAAGATCAAGGTGCTTAATGTTCCACTTGAACTTTTAAGTATTTTGA
This sequence comes from Thalassia testudinum, assembly GCA_037157565.1. Lineage (NCBI taxonomy): Eukaryota > Viridiplantae > Streptophyta > Magnoliopsida > Alismatales > Hydrocharitaceae > Thalassia > Thalassia testudinum. The sequence continues at coordinate 76,191,209 of JAZHRO010000073.1, read as the reverse complement.
GTGCAAAAAGTGACCTAATATTAAGGTTGGTTGACTCGAGGGATCAACTTCACCTCTTGTTCCTTTGAGAGCTTTTAGGTCCTTCCTTTTATGATTCAAATGGATTATCAGCCTGATTTGCTTAGGGTTCCTCTTGTATAAATCTTTTCAAACACGGTTTAGGCACACTTCCTTTTGGAAAGTTTGTTTCTTTGTTTTAGAGAAGATGTGTCTCTAAAAACCCTAGCTTTGCAATCCTAACTTGGCTCTAATGGGTCCAATTTAGTTGCCTTAGAACTTAGCACCTAGGGCTCAATCAAGAAAGTTTTAGCCCTAGTTGCCTTAGTTGGATGACAGACAAAAATATGTTGAAATGAAAATCAGGCAACTTGATGAGTTACTAAATATAAGGCAGGTAGCCCTAAGTTGATTTCTCCCCTTTTTTTTTTTTTTTTAGATTGTGAGAGGGTTAAGGGAGAGGGCTTATGGAGATTACCTGTTCCAGTCTGTTGTGCAGTTGCTATTCTTTCCTTTTTGTTTTGCTTTCCCTGATTGAACACAACAACAGAGAAGTTAAGTCAGATATTAAATAGAAAAGTTGTACTCAAAAGCTTTAAAAGTGCCCGTTGCTCCCCGGCAACGGCGCCAAAATGTTGTCAACGTTTTTGTGCGGATTTGAAGGCATATTACGTTGCAATAGAACTGACAAAACGTTTAAACAAATATAAATAATTTTATTACTCGAACAACTAGAGTATCCGAGGTCGAACACAGGGAGCAAACTCAGTACTTTGTAAAACCCAAGAATACAACTGTTAAATGCAAATATAATTGATTCAAAGAGTTTTTAAGAAAGATGTAAAAAAAAATAGAATTAGACGTCTGATTTATGTATCAGACGTCTTAAATGTGATCTTTCTTTCTCTTTTCCTTCTTCTGCTTTGCCTTTATGATCTCTTTGCAATCTTCCCTTGTCCTTCTTCTTCTTCTTTGCGAAGACTTCTAATCTTTCTGCTTTCCTTCTTCTCCTGCGAAGACTTCGTTCTTTCTTCTTCTTCTGTCTTGCTTCTCCTTTCTTCGTTGCCTTCTTCTTCTTCTTTGTCTTGCTTCTCCTTCTTCTGCAGCGGCCAAGTCCTTCTCCTGCGATCAGCCTGCCGGCACAGGAGCAAAACCTAACCCTTCTCCCTCTACCCGCGCGTGTCTCTCTCTCAAGCAATTCACTCTAACCGCTCTACCAGAGCCACAGTCTCAATCGGGTCGGATCGTACCTGGGACCAGGCGCACCTGCAGGTGTGTGATGCGCGAGGAGTGCGTAGGTCTAGGTCGGGTCGGATCCGCCAGGTCCGCGTGGTCAGGCCGCGGACGAGGCGGGTGGGGTCAGTGAGGGACCTCAGCCCTGTGCTTACTGAGGCGATAAGAGTAAAACGCAAAAACAACTTATATGGTACCTGACGGTTGCAATCCCACGATGTGGGACTATCTGGTCTCGCCTTCACGCGCGCCTGCAGAAGCCTTGTCGTGCGATTGCCCCGCAGCTGCTGGCTCTGCTAGCGCTCCTTGGCTGGACTCGTTCACCTCGCGACACTCGCGCTAGTATGCAACACCTGTAGCCTGGAAGACCGGGTGCCTGGAGCTTCGTGGGAGCTTCATCAGAGGTCGTCCATGGCGGCAGCGGCTCAAATCCTGTCATACACAAAACGCGCCTCTCGGCCAAATCAGAATAGCTAGAGACCTTCGCCGTGGCACGGCGAAGGTGGTGGGCAGTGCTGCAGGCCGCAGGTCGGCCTAGGCGTGCGTGCCTAGGTCAACCTGTGGCCGGAGATGGTGGGTTGGTCGGGGGGTGATTGTGGAGGGCTGGAGTGGCAGTGGTAGGGTGGAGTGTGTTCCTGGAGGTGAGGCGGAGCTTTCGAGGTGGTTGGCGAGCCGTGTGGAGGGCTGGAGTGGTGTGGGCGGCTCGCCGGAGTGTGGTCGGAGGCGAAGATGATGGAGGTGGTTAGCGTCTGTCGAAGGTCGATCAAGGGAGATAACAGGGGGAAAAGAGAGAGGAGAGGGTGGAGAACGTATCTGGGGTTGTCTGGAGTGAAGGGAGGCGGCGGAGAGGACGGCTCGTGACTGCCGTCGTCGGGGAAGAAAGACCCTGGGGGAGGAAGCGGCGACGAAGATGAGGTCAGGGGCTTGCGCGCAGGGTACAGCGCGCCGCGGGAGGAAGAGGCGGAGAGGACTCTGCTGCTGGTATGGCAGCAGAGTGACGAGAAGGAGGGAAGGCGGTCGCCGGAGCTTGTGGGTCGTTTGGCCGAAGATGGGAGAGAAGAAATTTGGAGGGGATCTCCGTCAAAATCAAGCTTAACATGAGTGGCCGGGTCCGAGGGGTGTTTTATAGGTGCTGGCCGCTCCTATCGGTGCGTGAAAAATGCGCAACTAGGTCAGCCGGCTTGCCAGAGTTGGAAGGAAGAAAGATACCCAAATCTCTCGTGCGTTCGCACGAGAGATTGGGTTCACGCCAGCGAATTTGATTGGCTTTAGAAGGAAGGGAATTCCTCAGAGAATCTCCCTTCCATTTCTGGGAGAGAATCTCTGAGGAATTAGAGAGCAATCTCTCTCGAAACTTCGTCGGAGCTCGGTTCTGCCCTAGCAATGGCGGCAGGACTGGTTTGCAAAGAAGGCGAAGAACCTAGGGGCCTCTCTGCAAGGATATTCAAAAGATAGGGACCTCTTTGTGATTTGGGTGTACTAACTTGCAAAGTAGGTCAACATGACCTCCCCTTAGGTCCAAATTTTGGTACAAACCTAATTTGGACCTAAAGAATCCAATGGTGAAGTTAGATTTTAGGTTTGACCTCGTTTGACTGGACATTTTGCGTAAAAACCCAAATTAGGTTAATTGAAGAGCTAAGACCCTAATCTCGGTCAAACTAGGTTCCAAAGGCCAAATTAAGTGTTCTAAACCCTAGAGGATGTTTTTCTATGACTTTTAGAGGGTTTGCTTGATTTTTATTCTGACTGGAACCTTGTTAATTTAAGCGGGTCTGTTTTAGGGTTACCAAGTGTCATTTAATTCTTAGATTGCACATAAACCCATTTCTGATTAATTCAACCCACTTTTTATCTTATTTGGACCATCTGACCTATGTTTTGCTTTTGAGAAATCCCGTTTATGTACTGCAATGGTAAAATTGCAGTTTTAACCTTTATTTCATGTTTTCTTCTCAGAGCACTTGTTCCTTCAGTTAAGCCTTCTTCTAGGTTATGTAGGAGCTTTTATCTTTTCTATTGGGTCAAAATGAGCTAGTTATGGCTCATGGTGAGGCTCTCATCACCAGGCAATACGAGAATGCATAAAACACGTACCCTAGGTAGTAGCCATTCCCACATCAGCAGCAACCTCTCTCTTTTTACCAGCCGCTACACCAAGTTACCATCACCATCCAAAGCGGGCTGACCCTTTGGAGGCACTAAAAGAGGAGTTGCAGGAATTGATGAGGAAGTCTACACAAGATAGCTTGCAGATTATGAAGGCGATGGCTGATCAGATATAGACTATACAAAACATGCAAAAACAGTTGTTGCAAGATCATAGACTCAGGGAGCCTTGCCCTCCCAACCATCCCAAATCTTCGATATCTGCAGAACCAAGGCGCCTTGCCTAGGTTTCAGGCACCATAGGGACAGGCACACGCCATACTATATGTGCCTCCTGCACCACCCAGTTACACGCAAGGCCAGCCACCTTTGCAGAACCCCACGTATCCTGCCCCTTCCACTCCCTACCACCTCGTGGACAGCAAGTCGGTGCACACGCTATCTCTTTGAGGAGTGGAAGGAAGACATTCAACCCACCACATAGGAAAGCGGGTCCTAATTTTTCCCACCCTTCCCGTAGGCAAGTTCGACTCCGTCATCTCAGGAGCCATCTATGGTAGATAAGGGTAAAAGGCCACTCGACCTTGAGATTTTCGTCCCTTTTCCTGAGGCTCTGACACGGAATGTAGCTCGGAAAAAGGACATGCGGAATTTTGAGGACCTAAAATCAATGTTCAAGGAAGTACATATTCAGGTCCCCCTCCGCGAGGCAATCTATCACATTCCCACTGTTGCTTGGTTCTTCAAGGACTATTGTACCCCGAAGCGACAGCCAAGAATTGGATGACAGGCGGTACTGTCGAAAGAGGCTAGAGCCGTGATTCTAGTTGACTTACCACCAAAGAAGAAAGACCCTGGTACCCCACGCATATCCTGCTTCTTGCAGGATTCTCCATTTGATCGGGCCATTCTAGATTTGGGTTCGTCCATCAGCCTAACTCCCACTACCGTATTTAATCGATTTCGATTTGGGGAGTTGAAGCCCACATCGATCACAATTCAACTAGCTAATAGATCAGTCAAAACACCGAGGGGGGTGGTTGAGAATGTGATCGTGAAAGTCTATGGGTTCTGCTTTCCCACAGATTTTTTCGTTCTCGATATGGAAGTTCCTCCTAATCTCCGAGGTGCACCAATTATTTTGGGTTGCCCATTTCTAGCGATAGCCCGTGCGAACATTGATTGTGCATCCAGGTGTATGGAGATACCCTGGGCAATGAGCGACTTCGACTTGACATATTCAGGGCAACAAAGAATTTCGAATGTGATCGAATAGAGGAGGATGGTGAAGATGAAGATGCGGCATACTGTGGTAACATTGGGCTCCTTTGTGACAATCCAATGTCCCATTTGTCTGCACTATCAGGGTTCTTGGACCTTTAGCCACACGGGACTGAGACCACTGCACTACACATATTTCCCTGAGGATCTGACTGTTTAGGGTGTGCTTCTGACCACAGCACCCCTGAATCCAGTTATCCTGATCCCTACATTACTGAATTGCCCCTATTGTTGTAGGAAGACATGACCACAGCTAACAGGTTTCTTGTTAACGCAGTCACAACCGATTATTCTATATGGAGCGACTTAGCAGGAATTCACATACGCATGGATCGGTAGATTCCCACCCTCGATTCTTCTCCTCCAACTCTAATTTCTGACTTTGACCTACCTGTGATTGAATTGAAGCCCTTACCTAACTCACTCAAGTATGTGTTCTTCGGCAAAAGTGAGACATATCCAATAATTATCAATGCCCACTTAACCCAAGAATAGGAGCACCAATTGATTTCTATGCTGCAAGACCATAGGGCTGCTATCGGGTGGAGTATTGCTGATCTCCGTAGTATTCACCCCTCATATTGCACTCATCACATCTACACAGATGAGGAGGTGAAACCTTCGAGACAACCTCAAAGACGGATTAACCAGAATATGCTAGAGGTTGTTAAGAAAGAGATCACCAAATGGCTGGATGCAGGTATTGTATACCCAATCTCAGACAGCCAGTGGGTGAGTCTGATCCAAATAGTGCCCTAGAAAGTAGGCCTCACCGTCATAAAGAGTGATAAGGGTGAATCCATCCCGACCTGCACTGCGACATCTTGGCAGGTCTGCATCAACTATAGGAACCTGAACATGGCTACCCAAAAAGATCACTTTCCTTTGCCATTCATTGATCAGATCTTAGAATGGTTAGCCGAACGTGGTTTCTTCTGCTTATTGGATGGATACTCCAAGTATAATCAAGTAGCGATTAGCTCGGAAGATCAAGACAAGACCACATTCACATGCCCCTTTGGAACATTCACTTTTAAGCGGATGCCCTTTGGCTTCTGCAACGCATCAGTGACATTTCAGCATTGTATGATGGCCATCTTCCCTAACATGATTGGGGACTATGTGGAGGTATACATGATGACTCTCCACTTTCGGAGATGATTTCGCATCTTATCTTGATAACCTCACGAAGATCCTGAAATGGTGCAATGAGGTGAACCTACTACTATCCTGGGTGAAAAGCCATTTCATGGTGAGGGATGGCATAGTACTAGGACATAAGATCTCCAAAAATGGACTCAAGGTTGATTGTGCTAAATCTGAGATCATTTCCCACATACCGCCACCAAGCTCGGTCAAGCAAATCCGATCATTCTTGGGCCACGTCACTTCTATCGGAGATTTATACACGATTTCTTGAAAATTGCACGACCTTTGACGAATCTCTTGGTTGCCGATGTCCCATTTGAATTTCATACCTCGCGTCTCAGTGCTTTCAAGACTTTACGAAGTGCTGTCTATGATTCCCTAATTCTCCAACCACCCGGCTAGTGGCTCGATTTTGAGATGATGTGCGACTCTTCTGATTTTGCCATCGGTGCTGTTTTAGGCTAGCATCGGGAGAAACAACCCTTCGTCATATACTATGCTAGCAAGACGCTGAATGAGGCTCAGTGCAATTACACTGTCACCTAAAAGGAACTGCTAGAAATAGTATTTGGGTTGGAGAAATTCAGATTGTACTTATTGGGGTCCAAGGTCATCATTTTCACTGACCACTTTGCCCTCCAGCATTTGTTGGCAAAGGAGGATGCCAAACCATGACTCATCAGATGGATCCATATAATGTATGAATTTGATATCAAAATCCATGACAAAGTCGGAATGTAGAATGTTGTGGCGGATCACCTATCTAGACTGGGCCCAAACCACATTCCTTATTCCCTGCCTATCCATGAACAATTTCCGGATGAATCTCTTTTGGCAGTTCATTCTATTGAGTTCCCCTGGTACGCAGATATTGCGACTACCTTGTCGCAGGAAAGATTCCCGCAAATCTATCCAAGGACTACAAACTCAAATTCACTCCAGAAGCCAAATACTACCTCTGCGATGACCCACTGCTCTTCCACATTGGAGAGAATCAGATTATTGGAAGATGCATCCCAGATTCTGAGATCCCCAGTGTGTTATCTTTCTGCCATAATGATGCTTGTGGTGGCCATTTCTCGGGATAGAAAACCACTGCAAAAATTTTGCAGTCGGGATTTTTCTGGCCAACCATCTTCAGAGATACACACGAGTACGCCTAACACTGCAAATGATGCTAGTTGGTTGGTTCTATGACCAGGAGAGACATGATGCCACTCCAACCCATCATGGTTGTAGAAGTGTTTGACGTTTGGGGCATCGATTTTATGGGCCCTTTTCCGAACTCGCATGGCTTCGAGTACATATTGCTAGCCGTTGACTATGTCTCGAAGTGGGTTGAGGCCATCCTGGGGAGACGGGCTGACCATAAGATCATTATTTCTTTTGTATGGCAGTACAACTTCGTGAGATTCGGAATACCCCACGCTCTGATTAGAGACGGGGGAAGCCACTTCATTCATGCCCATTTCAGGTCATTATTAAAGAAATACGGGGTACATCACCGTATAGCCACCATGTATCACCCACAGACCAATGGGCAGGCTGAAGTGTCTAACAGTCAGATCAAGCTGATTCTCCAAAAGACGGTTAGACCAGACAGGAAAGATTGGTCTAATAAATTAGTTGATGCACTTTGGGCATATCAGATCGCATACAAGGCCCCACTCAGAATGTCACCATATCGCATGGTATATGGCAAGGCCTACCACCTTCCTATAGAGCTGGAACACCGTGCCTTTTGGACGGCGCGAAAATGTAACCTTGACCTCGATGCAGGAGGCCAAGAATGAAAACTCCAGCTCAGCAAATTAGAAGAGATCCAGCGGGAGGCCTATGAGAACGCATTGATATACAAGGACAAGACCAAGGCCTTTCATGACTGCCACATCCGTAGGAAAGCATTCACGCCAAACCAGCGAGTCTGGTTGTTTGATTCACAACTGAAACTTTTCACAGGGAAGCTCAAGTCTAAATGGACTGGCCCATATGTTGTGATCCAGCCATATCCTATTGGGGTAGTCTAGATCAAGGACCCAAAATCTGGGCATCTATCTACGGTAAATGGCCAGCGCCTCAAGCCATTTTTGGCTAAGGAACCTCCTCCACCTGACGAGATTATTCATCTTGTTGAGGACGTGTGATTGAATTCTCGCCAAGCTAGAGGCATTAAACATAGCACATATAGATACCATTTACCCCACGTTCCACCATCATTTACACATAACCATTTTTATACATAGCATATTTTTCTTTTAGCATATTTTGTTTCTGTATATTGCATGCTAACAGGTTGGCCGGTGTGAACATATAATTTCAGGAGCAATTACAGGTGATTTCTACCCATTCTCTCCCTACTGCATTTGTTTTCTTTTATATTCATGCATGAGGACATGCAAGAACTTAGGCATGGGGTGGTAGATACAACAAAACTTAAAATTTTTATGCCAACATTTAGGAAAACCTTGGAGCTGCATGTAAAACGTACTTTAGGATCCTAAATAAAAGAACAACTGACTCCACCTCCAATGCTCGCATTGGAGCTAGAAATCGTCCACAATAGCCACTTCCAACTCACCCGCTCACCTTTTGTTCTAAATTTAGAGTCAAGCTGAATGTAACCCGATATAGGAATTTCACGAAGTATAAATTATACGAGGTTAATTGTTCATATCATATATATATAGTGCATCCATGAATAAGATTATTTTATTAAGAGAATGCATTAGGGATGTTATCCTCTAGTTGATTTTTATAATCTGGATCCAGTACAATTTTTCACACACATGTAGAATTTGCAATGGATTCACGATGAAGGCTGATAAACATCTTTAGTCTGTCAAGAAGAAGCAGTGCTTCCTTTCCTGAATTCCTGGACAGTGTTTTGGGAGTCAGTCAAATTTTCTTCCAAAAACCAAATAGTGTGAGATGAGAGTAGAGTGTACTGGTGCTCTAGGATTAGTGCAAGGAATCAGGAATCCAAGATAATTAGGTGATGATACTCTGAGATAAGGCATAGTTTCCACTCTTGGTTCCTGTGTAAACATTTTTGAGTGAATTTTGAGAGCCACCAAATGAGGCAAATACGCAAAGAGTGAGTTTTCATAAAACTAGGGCTAAGGTGGATGGTTACGACCATTCTTTACGGAATCTTCGGTTGAAGAAGGGTATTGATGCCAAGGTCAGAAATACACCACCCTATCCATCTCTCTTGGTGCCATGAGTAGGCACTTCCACCAAATAAGCCACACAATGTCTCTTGAGTACCACCAATCCCTAATAATGCCTCCTCAATAAAGTTCATGGATGTGTTATGTTGAAAAAAAAAATGATGAAAAAAAAAGAAGAGAAAAGAAAGAAAAATTGAAAAAATTAGAAAAAGAAGAAAAAGCAAAGAAAAAAAAGTGTGAATATTTAGTTCAGTTGCATTGAGGCAATACCACCAAATAAATTTGAGATCCATCAAATAAGGCCTTAACCTATTTTTCTGTGTTTTTGACCACCCGAATACTGACTGAGGAATTTTGACTTAGTTTTAGGGTTATGAGAAATCAATTAAAGTGTCAATGCCAAGTGAGACCACTAAATACAGATCATATATGTGAATCTGGTGAGGTTGTGAGCTCTAAGAAAAAGAAACAAAAGAAAAAGAAAAAGAGAAAGAGAGAATGAATACAAAGGAATCAAAAGGGAGCATAGTTTTCTCGTCTTTCTCTAAGTTGAGTTACTTAGTAGTCTGGGAATCTAGATTCTATAGTACTAGTCTGTATGTAGCACCAAGTGAGAGTGAACCACCAAATATATAATCTTTTCCCTCAGAGATTCTCAACCTAAGCCTAAAGCTGGGGTGGAATTCATAGAATATTTTGAATACCCCGAGTGAAGAAGTCCGCCTATCCCGTCAGAATTTTTACTAGGTGTCAAGTACTGGCTTTAGAGGTGTATTAGTTTTTCACTCGAATTCGTTGCAAAAGCTATATAGTTGCACTTTCACGATTGTCTGGATTTCTAGAGCATAGGATGAAAACAAAAAGGAGAAAAATCTCTATGCATACACTTGATAAAATAATCAGCCCCTTAGGGACCCTTGCTGCAAATAATTTAGTCTTGCATTTGCTTGGGACTAGCAAGATTTAGGCATGGGGGTATGATTATGCAACAATCATAGGTCTTAATTGACCTAAATTAGGCTAGGACTTAGCATAAGTTAGGGTAATTCATGCAAGCATAAGCATTATCTGCATCTTTACTACTTTACTTTAGCTATGCATAAAATAATGTTATAATGTGCTGATTAAGTGCATTATGTTGATTGCAGGCAATAAGTTGATTAGGAGCTAGATCTAGAGCTGGATCTGGAGCAAGATCCGAAGCTGGATCAAGAATAACGGGTGTTGCTGTAGAGCTGGAGCAGAAGACTTAGATTAGATGTGGGAATAATGATGTAAGGGAGTTTAGGTTTGCTATTCTATTAAGTACGAATAAAGCAGTAAAATGTGAAGAGCTTAGGTCCATCCTAGCCCTAGGATAGCCTAGAGACTTCCCTAAGCCTTAGCCACCCTTAGATTAGGTCACAGCACCCTAGGAAGGCCCAAAACCCTAGTTCCAACCCTTATCTAGATGTCCAGATGAATTATAAGATGTCCAGAACCCTTAGCCATCTCCCGCACACCTTAAACCCACTTCTGCAGTGTTATTGGACGTTCAGACACTTGGTCAGAGGTCCAATTTCTGCAGAATACCCAAGACAGAACCTTGAATCCTTCCTGACTCTGATTGGACGTCCAGACAACAAGTCTGGAATTCTAATTTTTGAGTATAAGACATCTGACACTATTATTAGATGTCTAATACTACTGTCCAGTTCCTGTTTTGAGATTCAAGCCTTGATCTTGGATCTCTAAGTCCTTAAACCCAATTCCAACCCCATAGGAACCTAAATTAAGGTGCCCTAACCCTAGTACATCACCTCTAGACCTCCCTAAGGACCTAATTAGGTCCTCACTAAACATAATTGACTTGGATCATAGTCAATTCCATCAGCCTATTCAATTAGACTCATTGAATCCAATTGAACCCTGATCTCAGGACACACTGTCCAATAGGACTCAGTGAGAATCAAATTGACCTAGACCTAAATTAATTGAGTTGTTTTACTCTCAATTAAGTTTCCACACACCCAATTAAACTTGTATTAAATTAATTGCACTTTACCTTAGTGAATTAGGGTTTATAACCCTAATTTGAGACATACCTTAACCTAAACCTACTAGAACCTAGCCTAATCAACCTAGCCACCTAAGTTTCGACCAACACACACCCACGCAGACCATCCACATGAAAATACCTAGCCTAGAGTTCTCTAGAACTCTCTACCATGTGTGGTTGCCTTGGTTTCTAAAATTAGCAACCAAGAGCCATTCAATTTTGTGATCCACATTTGGTGGATCTAAAAACCACCATCCATCCTCTCTCTCTCACTCTCCCATGAGCTCCCACCATAGGCCTCTGTAGAGAATTCCATAATTCACTAGAGAGCTTCCCTTAGGTCTATAAAAAGACCTAAAGGGTGGCAATTTGCACCCATCCACTTTTTGGCCATACTTGCTTGGCTCCATCCACCTCCACTTAGGCTAGCCACCACCATCTCCACTCCATCTCCACAAACTGAGCACCACCATGAAGGACACCATGCCAGGATGCTGGATCACTCCTCCAACCTCTCTCCAAAGGCTGGCATAAGCTCCATTGGTTGCCCCTCTTTCTCCTCTCCACCACTCCAAGGCCATCGGAGCCCACCTCCGAATGCCCTCACTTCTAATAGATTAGTAGCTTGCTCTTTACATTTACCGCTTTTATTTACTGCTTAGTCGTGTAGCCCTTATTCTTCCCCAATGATGCATGCAAAATCTCCCCGTAGATTCTTATATGCAATCTTTTATGATAGCTAGCTTTACATTTTTAAGCATTCATGTACAAGCTTTCCTCTACAAGTTCATGTTGCAAACACTCTCCAAATGAATGAATGAAAAATATATTTTCTATATATATATGCCTATGTGTTGAGAATCACCATGAGCTCATTACAATATCTTTTGTGTGATTAATATTACCTGTTTTCAATTCCTGATACACTTGCAACTAGGCAAGTTGTACTTCAATATGTAATAATCATAAACTGGCATGTGATTTTAAACAGAGTAGAGCGGTAAAAGATCGAATTCAAAAGTAAAACAAACACCTCCCAGAGACAAACAACCGAGACTCAACTCTCATTATCTTTTATTGAATATCCTTGTTTGATCATATTGCGCACTATACTACGACATTTTCCTAGCAAATACGTGCTCTACGCATAATAAACAGACACCACCACCATACACCCTTTCATTTTGGCACCAAAAATGCACCTCATCCTAATCCTACACATCACCCCCCAAGCCATCATAACCCTACACCTAAACCCTCTTTTAGAAACCCTTAGTTGGCACCAAAATATCCTACCCACACCCCTCCACCTTGGCACCAACTCTACCCGATATCTCCACCCTACACACCACCAAGGAACTGCCATTCAACCAATCCTCACCCTCCGTATGTTGGTGCCAAACAACCAACCCCACAAATACCAATAAACCAATGGTAACCACCCTTAACTCCACCTCCATGTCCCTCCATTAAATAACCACCATCATCAAAACACATCCTAACCCTACGACACATCACACAAACCTTAACCCTGGCACCCAACTAGAGTTGGTGCCAAATCCATATTTGCCTCTCCATTTTAGTGCCATTAAGCATTAACCCTAGGATCCCATAACCACCCTCTATAGGCCATCGTAGCCGTCTATCCTTTAACCATACCTATCCCCCTACCCATCCTATAAAAAGGCCATTAACTACCCATTTCCATCCATCCTTGGCTACACATATTCACATTCTTCCACCTTCATTCCTCCATCCCAACGACCAAGGAGAAGAGGAGAAGAAGAAGAAGAAGACTATGGAGACACTCCATCTCCTTGGTGCCTTCAACTTCTTCCCTTCTTCTACCTTGTGTCATCACCAAACCAAGGAGGAAGGTCAAGCAAGGAGGACGTCTAGAGAAAGAGCAAGAAGGGTAGTCCACACCACTCTAAGGAGGAGTTCAAGAGTGGAAACTTTCCACTCTAGGAGGAGCCAAGCACGCCCCACCTAGGGCTTGCCAAAAAGGAGAGCCAGGAGTAAGCTTCTTTCAATTCAGGGGCAACCTGAATTGGAGCGGGAGTTCTGTACCATCATCACCTTCTTTCTAAGATTTCTTCTACATTCTTTATTTTTATTTGTTGCATGGTAGTGTAGTGTTTCAATTTTGTTGGAGATTACAGGTGGGGATTGATGAGTCCAATTTAAAGGACTATTGTTACGCCTAAGTTAACTTTCTTCTTACATTTTATGTTTGTTAATAACAACATTAGGTCATAAAACGATCGCATGCATCATTACTTAAGTTTACATCTATTCTATTGCATTCTATAACTTATTATGTAATTATTTTATATTTCATGCAGGTCTCGCACATGGCACAGCTGATGCATCTCCTCCACTTGATCCACTCCATTAGGCTAATTTAAGAGTTAACAAATAATCGGGAAAGTGAGAGAGGAGGGGGAATAATTTTGCAAGACACCAGGGTTGTGAAAAGAATTCCCCCCCCATGGCCATCTCTCAACAGCTGCCGGCCTCAACAAATCCATTTCTCAACAGCTACTGGCCTCAACAAATCCACCTCTCAACAGGCGGCCAATTTTAGTAAGGGATTTAAAATCCCTTGACTTACCTCGAGGAAGAAGAACGGATGGGGGAGGAGATAAAAGTGGAGGAGGATCTTGGGGAACGCACCACTGGGAACGCGCTGTGCGCACTATGAAGAGAACCTGCATTGTGGCCCCTTTCAACCCTCTCCACGCAACGTGTGCTATCCATCTCCCCTCCAACCATCACCCGCCTCCACCATAACCTCCATGTAGTAGCGGTGCCTCCATCTTCTCCCTTGTGCGCATAGCAGAAGCCCTTATGCGCGTAGCCGCAGCCCTCATGCGTGCAACCCCACCCTCGTGCGTGCCTCCATCTTCTCCCACTGCATGCAGCAACGTGCACCTGTGCCTCTCCGTCTTCTTCTTCCTCTGCTTCTCTGCAGCAGCGGTACGCGCACACCACACAACCAACAGCAGCAGCATGTGCCTCATCGCTTCCCCTCCGTGCACAGTAGGCAACCAGCGCGCGCCTCATCTCTTCTCCACGAATGGCAGCCGCACACGCATGTGACAGCAGCAGCCCATGCCTTCTCCTACAGCCAGCTCCACTAGCGTCAAGCCCTCCAGCTGACCACCACCAGCCACCTCCGACCGTGTCTCCCCCGCCGTCGCGATCACCTCTCTCCCACACATCGCTGCCAGGCCTCAATCGGTCGTCCACCAAGCCTTCACGCTCGCAAAGAGGAGAGAGGAAATTTCCTCTGTTTTTGGTTCAATTAAAATTTACCATCTATGCCATTACCAAAAACACTATTGCAATATTTAGTTGATTAATATATTTGAGTGAAAATGCATGCATGCCCTTAAGTGTTATAGTATTTCTTTCATGCACTTAACTCTTATATGTTGATTTTGATAAATGCATTAAATCTCTTGCAGACACTCACATGACCTAAACGAGAAAGCCCCATGTCTTAGAATACAATTATGTTATAGGCCATTACAAGTTATTTCATGAAAGGAAACTTACATTCAAACCCTTGCATTTTTAAATTAATATGTGTTCCTTCTTTTCGCCTTATTTCGCATCAGATTAAAACACGGATTGTGCACTTGATTGAACAAATACAAAGGAAAAATATTTATTTCGTGGTTTAAATTCAAATCTATTTTAATCTTTGATTGAGAGATTTCCACCACATTAATTACAATGATGTATCATTCTATTGCTATTTTAGTTAAGTGAAACTCTCTCTATCAAATGGCACCATTGCCGGAGAGGCAGCAGACGCAATAGATTCACTTTAATATTTCTAAGTTTTCTGAGTTACACAATTATATGATCATTCTTTATCTTATTGTGAGAGGAATCTAACAGGTGCAACAGAGCGGCAACATCAACCTCGATCTAAGCCCACACAAGGGGAAGATGCAGGAGACATGGTTCCCGCTTTTACAAGGGATTCTCCTTCGTCACAAATTTTATTTTTGTCTGCTCGCCCTTGTAGTAATTCGGGTAGAGTTTTTGGGGGTCTGTCCCCACATTCTTTAGCTACTAGGGTTTACATTTTTCTGCATGTGTGATTCCATTTTCTAGTTGCTTTCCTTTAAAACCAACAAAAGAAAATATCGAGCTGCCTATTTAGGAGTTGCATGCCCTCAGGTGCACACATTTAAGGGTGATTGAGCAGCACATTAGATCTCATTGTTGCATTGCAAGCATATTGGCACGAAGATTGCTGGAGACAGGTACACCTTTCTAACTTTTGCATCCAACTCCTGTCACGCATTTGCATTCAGATTAAAATTCATGACCACCAAGTTGATTGAATTTACTAATTTAGTGGTTGCCTAACTAAAAGTTAGACTGATAATCAGATTCGACCATAAAATCAATTCACATTTGATCTGATTCTAAGGGACTTGTCTGCATTTTCAAAAAAGAAAATAAATAAATAAAAAGATTTGCGGTGTGATGCACACTTTTGACACTGAGCACACACATTAGGCACCGCACTAAGGCTCAATCCCTTAAGGCTTTAGGCACCGATCTCTTTATCGGTGTAGACCCTCCTATTATGCTTTATGGTGGTGGTACTATCTTTTGATCAAGTGTTTTGATACTTTATGGAGGGGGACACCCCTTAAAGGAACAAAGGGGTAGTTAAGGGGCACCACTTACGCATCACCTCAAAGGAAGGGTTCGCCCTACTTGCATCCCTTTGTTCATCCTTGGAGTAACTTCTGACTTGATCACCTGGGAGTATCATCTAAGCAAAGTATAGGTCCTAGGGTACTCAAAGGTTGAATTAAGTCACGTAATTGCAGTGAATAACTTGTTTGGCCATCTATATCAAACAATTCTACCTCTGCAACAAAGAAGGTTAAGATTTCAAGTCATCACCCCTCTTATATGACTTATGTGGGAATAGAGGGATAAGCCTTGACCTTTTAACCTATCTTTAGAGTGGAGGTCTCACTTACTCAATCAATAAGAACTTGAATTGTGATTGATATTGTATGCTTGGTAGATGCTCTCGTGAAGGAAGTCTAGTGTTTGATCCTAAACCCGAGAGAATTCTTAGGATAGTCCATCTAAGAGAGAAAAGAGAAGGCATGGCTGATCAAGGAGCAAATCAACAAAGGATCTTAAGGGACTATTTTATTCCAAATAACCAACCTGCACAAGCACTGAGATGACCAGTAGGGGATAATCCATATGAGATCAAGAGCAGTACCATATCTTTGTTGCCCTCCTTTTATAGTACTACTTGGGACGACCCTTATCGACATTTGGAGGAATTCACTGAGGTCTTTTCCACGGTGAAGCTCCAGGGCTTTACTGATGAAGCCCTGATGTGGACTTTATTTCCATTCTCCCTAAAGGATAAGGCCAAGCACTGGTTTCATACCCTCGATGCAAGGGTAAATGATTGGGCCACCCTTAAAGGAGAATTTTTGAAAAAGTATTTTCCTATGAGTAAGACCAACCATTACAGCAGAGAGATTATGGGTTTTACTCAGCAGGAAGGGGAGCAATTTCATGAGACTTAGGAGAGCTTTAATGACCTTCTTTGGTTATGCCCCCACCATCAGGTGCCAAGATGGCAGTTGGTTGAAAGGTTCTATAACGGATTATCTGAAAGGCATAGGCAAACCATCGATGTAGCCTGTGCAGGAACCTTCATGACCAGAATTGGGGATGAAGCCTAGGCATTATTTGAAACATTAAGCGACAACTCCATACATTTTTCCTCTGCCTATCAAGAAAGAAAACCATCAATCTTGCAGAGGAAGCTAGAGGCCCATGAAGCCGGGGCTTCTCAGGATTTGGCTTATTAGATTCAATTACTGAATAAAAACTTTGATAGGCTTTTAGGAAACCCTAGCATGAACTCGCAAGTAGCCTCTATCTTTTAGGCTTCAAGAGAATGCTCCATTTGCCAAAGCACAATGCACACCACTACAGAGTGCCATCAGGAAAATCAATTCCTTGGGTTTGATTCAGGTAGACCTGAATGTGGCCCAAGGTTTCCACCCTCCTCCTCGCAATAACCCTTATTCCAATACCTATAATCTGTGGTGGCGGAACCATCCCAACTTCTCTTAGAAGCAAGGTGATGCTTTTAACTCAGGGAATACAAGACCCTTACCTCCCCAACCCACATACCAATCATCTTGTGAAAACCCTCCTCAGAATAAGCCCTCTGAGATGGATGAACTTAAAGCCATGATGAAAGTGATGAAAGAGCATCAGAATATTGTCATCCAATCTCAGAATAAGATGATTACTGATATGCAATCCCAAATTGGTCATCTTACTAAGGCAGTTAGGCAACATGATCCAGGGAAGCTACTTAGCTCTTCTGAGGAGAACCCTAAGGGCAAGGGGGTCGTATTCAGGGAGCACACCCAAGCGGTGACCATGCTGGGGAGTGGAAAGAAGATTGACAAGCATGATAACACTCCTACGGTTATGTCTCAGAATTCCCCTTCTACACCTGGCACGACTTCCATCTCCACCAAGGAAGAGCCACATTGCTCTCCCTCGCTTGAAATCACCCACAATGAGGATGTCGTCCTTCCACCACCCCTCTCCCCCCTTGATGACCCCTCTACCCAGAATCCAAGGGTGCCCTATCCAGAATGCCTATCTACTTCTGGGGAATCTTCTGTTGGCTCTCCTGGAGAAAGGATAGGATGGAGGAGATTATGGACACTTTTAGGCAAGTCCATATTAACTTGCCTCTGTTGGAAGCTATTAGACAGATCCAGTCCTATGCCAAGTTTCTAAAGGACCTATGCACCCAAAAGCATCGATCTAGGAAACTGGTCCAAACCAAGGTCATCCTGCTTGACCATGTTAGCTCAATTCTCCAACATGGAACACCCCCCAAAATGAAAGACCTAGGGGCCCCGTATATTTTAGTGGTTATAGGTAACCAACACATTGATGAGGCTCTGCTCGATCTGGGTGCAGGGGTGAACATTCTACCGAGCTCTGTCTATGACCTTTTGGGAGGAGGCAAGTTATAGCCTAGTCCAGTCATCCTCCAGGTTGTAGACAGATCACTTAAGACACCACGGGGATTGCTGGAAGATGTCCTTGTGAGAGTGGAGGACTTCTTCCCTATTGACTTTCTGGTGCTCGATACTGACCCATCTAATAAGCCCACAAAGCCATCCATTATTCTGGGACACCCCTTCTTGGCCACAGCCAACGCCTCTATCAATTGTAGATTAGGGGCACTTAAAATGGGCTTTGGGAACAAGAAGATCCGGTTGATTTTTTTGATACTTACAACCAATCCGGATTTGAAGATTGTTCTCAGATTGAGGTCGTTGATGAAATAATTGACGAGAGCTTGATCGGGGGGCTGTGGTGGAGTCGTAGAGGGATGGTGGATGGGCGGAGATTGTTCCTTGTGGTGAGGCAGAGCTTACGAGATGGTTGGCGAGCCGTGTGTAGGGGCGGAATGGTGGGAGCAGCTCACCGGAGATCGGTCGGTGACGTGGAAGATGAGGGTGGTCAGGCAATGTCGGGGGGCAATTAAATGAAATAAAAGGGGGAAAAGAGAGAGGGGAAGATGGAGAAGATATCTGGAGTGTCCTAGAAGGGAGGGAGGAATGGGAGTGGACGGCGCGTAGCTGCCGTCATCAGAGAAGAAGAACCCTGTGGGAGGGAGCGGCGACGAGGACAAGGTCAGGAGAACGCGTGCCTGGTACTGCGCGACGCAGGAGGAAGAGGCGAAGTGGACTCTGCTGCTGGTATGGCAGTAGAGCGATGAGAAGGAGGGGAGGAGGTCACCGGAGCTTGTGGGTTTCTTCGCCGGAGATGGAAGAGAGGAAAATTTGGGGGAATCTCCGCCAAAATAAGTCTGAAGATCTGCGGCCGGGTCTGGGGATCCTTTTATAGGTGTGGGCCGAACTTTCTAGTGCGTGGAGGGCGCGCAATCACCTCTGTCGGCTCGCTGGAGAAGGAAAGAGGGTCGATACCCAAATCCCTCATGCGTTCGCATGAGAGATTGGGTTCACACCAGAGATCGTGATTGGCTTTAGATGGAAGGGAATTCCTCAGAGAATCTCCCTTCCATTTCTGGGGGGGAATCTCTGAGGAATCAGAGAGTAATCCCTCTCTAAACCTCGCCGGAGGTTGACTCTGCCCTAACAATGGCGACAGGACCTGATTGCAAAGGTGGCGAGGAAATTAGGGGGCTCTCTAGAAGGATTTTCAAAAGATAGGGACCAAATTGTCATTTGGGTGTACTAAATTGTAAAGTAGGTCAAGATGACCTCCCCTTAGTTCCAAATTTTGGTACAAACCTAATTTGGACCTAAGGAATCCAATGGTGAAGTTGGATTTTAGGTTTGACCACGTTTGACTGAACATATTGTGTAAAAACCCAAATTAGGTCAATTAATGAGTTGGACCCTATTCTAGGTCAAACTAGGTTCCAAAGGCCAAATTAAGTGTTCTAAACCCTAGAGGATATTTTTCTGTGATTTTTAGAGGGTTTACCTGATTTTTATTCTGACCGGAACCTTGTTAATTTAAGCGGGTCTGTTTTAGGGTTACCAAATGTCATTTAATTCCTAAATTGCACAAGAACCCATTTCTGATTGAATCAACCCACTTTTTATCTTATTTAGACCATTTGACCTATGTTTTGCCTCTGAGAAATCCCGTTTATGCACTGCAATGGTAAAATTGCAGTTTTAACCTTTAATTCATGTTTTCTTCTCAGAGCACTTATTCCTTCATTTAGGCCTTCTTTTAGGTTATGTATGAGCTTTTATCTTCTTTATTGGGTCAAAATGAGCTAGTTATGGCTCATGATGAGGCTCTCATCAACTACTATAGCACTCCTATGTAGAGATCCACTTCAAAAGGTCATATCTAAGGACCATCCTCCGATTATTAAAGAAACTAAAAGGGAAATGCCTGAATTAGAAGAGTTGCTAGGGATACACACAGAGTCTCTGTCTCCACCCTGGACCGTGAAGGTAGATCCACTACCTGAGGCGGGGACATCTCAACTTAAACCCTCAATCGACAAGGCTATTGAGTTGGAGTTGAAACCTCTCTTGAGCACATTGAAATATGCTTTCCTTGGCCCTAATGACACGCTCCCTATTATTATCTCATCTGCATTATCTAAATTGCAGGAGGGAGCTCTTCTTGAGTGTTTACAAAGGCACAAGGAAGCAATTGCCTAGTCAATTGCTGATATTAAGGGTGTTGATCCCTCTCTTTGCATGCATCATATATACACAGATGAGTCCGTGAAACCTTTCCGAGACATGCAGAGAAGGCTTAACCCAAATATGCGGGAGGTTGTTATAAAGGAGATTCTGAAATGGTTGGATGCAGGGATTATCTATCCCATTGCAGATAGTAAATGGGTCAGTCCTATTCATGTAGTACCCAAAAAGGCAAGAATCACTATGGAGGAGAATGACCAAGGAGAGTTGATGACCACTAAACCCTCAACTGGTTGGAGGGTCTGCATTGATTACCATCGTTTGAACACGGCTACCCAGAAAGACCATTTCCCCTTACCGTTTATCGATCAAATTTTGAAACTACTGGCAGGGAATAAGTACTTTTGTTTTCTTGACGGGTACTCTGGGTATAATCAAATAGCTATTTTTCCTGACGATCAGGAGCGTACCACCTTCATGAGTCTGTATGGCACATTTGCATTTCGTCAAATGCCATTCGGGTTATGTAATGCTCCTGGCACTTTCCAATGTTGTATTATGGCTATCTTTTCTGCTATGATCGACGAGTTCGTTGAAATTTTCATGGATGACTTCTCCATTTATGGCTCATCATTTGACCTATGCCTTTCGCTCCTTGATAAACTCTTAACCTGTTGTGAAGAGGCGAAGCTGGTGCTTAGTTGGGAGAAAAGCCACTTTATGGTCCAGCAAGGCATTGTGTTAGGGCATATAGTTTTTGAGAGAGGATTAGAGGTGGACACCGCAAAAATTGATTCCATCTCTAAGCTTCCATTGCCCACCAATGTTCGTCAAGTTAGATCCTTCCTTGGCCATGCTGGATTCTATAGGCGCTTCATTAGAGATTTCAGTAAAATCTGTAACCCCCTCTGCTACCTGTTAGCGAAGGATGTCTCCTTCGATTTTGATGATAGATGTGGGGAGGCTTTCCAAGTCTTAAAGAAAGTCATTATTACTGCACTGATTCTCCAAGCACCAGATTGGACCCTCCTGTTTGAGCTAATATGCGATGCTTCTGATTTTGCAGTGGGAGCGATCTTAGGTCAAAGGGTTGATGACAAACCTCATGTGCTACATTATGCCAGCAAGACCCTTATGGATCCTCAGCAAAACTACATGGTCACTGAAAAGGGACTTGTTGCTGTAGTATTTGCTTTGGAAAAGTTTCAGTCTTATCTTTTGGGATCCAAGGTTGTGGTGTTCACTGATCATTCTACCTCAAAGCATCTTCTTGCTAAAAAGGACACCAAACCTTGCCTAATTCGTTGGATTTTGCTACTGCCGGTGTTTGACCTGGAAATCAAAGATAAGAAAGGAGTTGAGAATGTGGTAGTAGATCATTTGTCTAGGATCCCTATTGAGGCATCAAGCCCTGCTGGTGGTATTCAAGAGACTTTCCCTTATGAGTCTCTGATGGCCATGGAGGGTAAAACTCCTTGGTTCGCTGACATAGTGAACTATTTGGTCATGGGCATTACCCCCAGTACTTAAGACAAGCAGAAGTGAGACAGGTTTCTTGCTGACGCTAAATTTTATCACTAGAAGGAACCTGAGCTTTTTACAGTAGGCCCTGACCAGCTTTTTCGCCGTTGTGTCCCTGATGAAGAACAAAGAAATGTTCTGAGTTTCTGCCATGACCTCCATTGTGGGGGACATTTTTGTGGGAAGAAGACTGCCCATAAGGTTCTTCAATCTGGTTTTTCGTGGCCCACATTATTCCGAGATGCACATACGTATGTGGGCGCATGTCTACATTGCCAGCAGATGGGAACCATTGGAAAAAGGGATGAGATGCCCCAGCAACCTACCCTCCCTATTGAGATCTTTGATATTTGGGTCCCTTTCCTGTGTCCTCGTGCGTGCCTCCATCTTCTCCCACTGCACGCAGTAGTGCGCACCTGTGCCTCTCTGTCTTCTTCCTCTGCTTCTCTGCAGCAGCGGTACGCGCACACCACACAACCAACAGCAACAGCATGTGCCTCATCACTTCCCCTCCGTGCACAGTAGGCAACCAGCGTGCGCCTCATCTCTTCTCCACGCGTGGCAGCCGCGCACGCATGCGACAGCAGCAGCCCATGCCTTCTCCTACAGCCAGCTCTGCTAGCATCAAGCCCTCAAGCTGACCGCCACTGGCCACCTTCGACTGTGTCTCCCCCACCATCGTAATCACCTCTCTCCCACACACCACTACTAGGCCTCAATCAGTCATTCACCAAGCCTTCATACGCGCAAAGAGGAGAGAGGAAATTTCCTCTATTTTTGGTTCAATTAAAATTTACCATCTATGCCATTACCAAAAACACTATTGCAATATTTAGTTGATTAATATATTTGAGTGAAAATGCATGCATGCCCTTAAGTGTTATAGTATTTCTTTCATGCACTTAACTCTTATATGTTGAGGTTGATAAATGCATTACATCTCTTGCAGACACTCACATGACCTAAAAGAGAAAGCCCGATGTCTTAAAATACGATTATGTTACATGTCATTACAAGTTGTTTTATGAAAGGAAAATTACATTCAAACCCTTGCATTTCTAAATTATTACATGTTCCTTCTTTTCGCCTTGTTTCGCATAAGATTTGAACATGGATTGCACACTTGATTGAACAAATACAAAGGAAAAATATCTATTTCGTGGTTTAAATTCATATCTATTTTAATCTTTGATTCAGAGATTTCCACCACATTAATTACAATGATGTATCATTCTATTGCTATTTTAGTTAAGTGAAACTCTCTCTATCAAATGGTACCATTGCCGGAGAGGCAGCAGACGCAATAGATTCACTTTAATATTTCTGAGTTTTCTGAGTTACACAATTATATGATCATTCTTTATCTTATTGTGAGAGGAATCTAACGGGGCGACAGGTGCAACAGAGCGGCAACATCAACCACGATCTAAGCCCACACAAGGGGAAGATGCAGGAGACATGGTTCCTGCTTTTACAAGGGATTCTCCTTCGTCACAAATTTTATTTCTGTCTGCTCGCCCTTGTAGTAATCCGGGTAGAGTTTTTGGGGGTCTATCCCCACATTCTTTAGCTACTAGGGTTTACATTTTTCTGCATGTGTGATTCCATTTTCTAGTTGCTTTCCTTTAAAACCAACAAAAGAAAATATCGAGCTGCCTGTGTAGGAGTTGCATGCCCTCAGCTGCACACATTTAAGGGTGATTGAGCAGCACATTAGATCTCATTGTTGCATTGCAAGCATATTGGCACGAAGATTGCTCGAGACAGGTACACCTTTCTAACTTTTGCATCCAACTCCTGTCATGCATTTGCATTCAGATTAAAATTCATGACCACCAAGTTGATTGAATTTACTAATTTAGTGGTTGCCTAACTAAAAGTGAGACTGATAATCAGATTCAACCATAAAATCAATTCACATTTGATCTGATTCTAAGGGACTTGTCTGCATTTTCAAAAAAGCAAATAAATAAATAAATAAAAAGATTTGCGGTGTGATGCACACTTCTGACACTGAGCACACACATTAGGAACCACACTAAGGCTCAATCCCTTAAGGCTATAGGCACCGGTCTTTATCGGTGTAGACCCTCCTATTGTGCTTTATGGTGGTGGTACTATCTTTTGACCAAGTGTTTTGATACTTTATGGAGGGGGACACCCCTTAAAGGAACAAAGGGGTAGTTAAGGGGCACCACTTACGCATCATCTCAAAGGAAGGGTTCGCCCTACTTGCATCCCTTTGTTTGTCCTTGGAGTAACTTCTCACTTGATCACCTGGGAGTATCATCTAAGCAAAGTATAGGTCCTAGAGTACTCAAAGGTTGAATTAAGTCACGTAATTGCAGTGAATAACTTGTTTGGCCGTCTATATCGAACAATTCTACCTCTGCAACAAAGAAGGTTAAGATTTCAAGTCATCACCCCTCTTATACCACTTACGTGGGAATAGAGGGATAAGCCTTGACCTTTTAACCAATCTTTAGAGTGGAGGTCTCACTTACTCAATCAATAAGAACTTGAATTGTGATTGATATTGTATGCTTGGTAGATGCTCTCTTGAGGGAAGTCTAGTGTTTGATCCTAAACCCAAGAGAATTCTTAGGATAGCCCATCTTGGAGAGAAAAGAGAAGGCATGGCTGATCAAGGAGCAAATCAAGAAAGGACCTTAAGGGACTATTTTATTCCAACTAACCAACCCGCACAAGCACTGAGATGACCGGTAGGGGATAATCCATATGAGATCAAGAGCAGTACCATATCTTTGTTTCCCTCCTTTTATAGTACTACTAGGGACAACCCTTACCAGCATTTGGAGGAATTCACTGAGGTCTATTCCACGGTGAAGCTCCAGGGCTTTACTGATGAAGCCCTGATGTGGACTTTATTTCCATTCTCCCTAAAGGATAAGGCCAAGCACTAGTTTCATAGCCTCGATAAGGCTTTACTTCATGGGTCCCTTTCCTGTGTCCTTCGGATATGAGTACATCCTTGTGGCTGTGTATTATGTATCGAAATGGATAGAAGCCATACCCACACGAACCAATGAACATTGCATGGTCTTGGACTTTGTTAAGGCTAATATCATTTCTCGGTACGAGTACCCAAGGACGATCATAAGTGATGGAAGACCTCACTTCAAGAACGTACACTTCACAAGACTACTCTAAAACTTGGGAGTCAACCACATGATAGCCACACCTAACTTTCCCCAAACAAGTGGACAAGTTGAAGTGTCCAATAGGGAGATTAAGCAAATTTTAGAAAAAACTGTCAAGCCCGATCATAAGTATTGGTCTAAAAAAGTAAATGATGCTCTTTGGGCCTACAGAACCGCGTATAAGACTCCCTTGGGCATGTCTTTTTTCCATCTTATCTATGGAAAAGCGTGCCACCTTCCCATTGAAATCCAACATAAAGCATATTGGTCTATTAAAAATGTTAACTTGAATCTTGATAAAGTAGGAAAGGCATGTATGTTAGAGTTAAGTGAGCTTAAGGAGCTTCGTAATGAAGCCTATGAAACTTCTCAAGCTTACAAGCAACGTACAAAGGTCTTCCATGATAAGCACATCATTAGAAAGACTTTTAAGCCTAACCAGTGGGTCTGGCTTTTCAATCCCAGACTTAAATTATTTCCAGGAAAGCTCAAGTCCCGCTAGGATGGGCCATATATTGTTATCAATACTTTCCCTCATGGAGCTGTAGAAATTCGAAACCCTACTTCTAGTGTGTGCTTTAAGGTAAATGGCCAGCGATTTAAACCTTATATTACTCTTTCAGATGGGAAGGTTTGGACGCACTTCAGCTTGAGGAGCCTTAGCTCCTCCCACTCCACCTCAGGTGATATTCTTCGATGTCTGCATTTTTCAATGAGGACATTGTGAGTCTTAGGCATGGGGGGGTATAACCTGAGAATGTTTATAGCATTTATAAATATATGCATACATTTAGGACATAAAAAAAAACTCTTATTTTCTTGAGCTGAATTGGTTAGTACCTAGCAAGACATCTTTGTCATGGAGGTGTCATTAAAGTATTTTCTTCTTAAATTGTTTCTTAAGTTTAGAATTCAGTACATTTACATCACTTGCACGTAGACTAGGTAATTGATCTTTGAAGAAAACCAATAAGCATTTTTAGTCTACTGAACCCTTGGACAGTTAATAGGGAGTTAGGCATACTATCTTCTACTAGATCCACCTCATATTTGTGAGAAGAAAGTAGAGAGATTACTGGTGTGCTAAGTCTAGTGCAAGGACTCTTAAGTTTTGGACAATTAGATGATGATACTTCAGAGTTAGGTATAGTTTTCGCTCTCTATTCCTATGTGCAAACATTGTGTTAATTCCTGAGAGTCACCAACTAAGGAAGATACAAAGAGATTGAGTCTTAATAAAGCTATGACTATGGTGGATGGTTATGACCGTCCTTCATAGAGTCCTCGACTGAAGGAGGGTAATAGTGTCAAAGGTCAAAAACACGCTTGTCTTATCCATTCTTTCCCGGTACCGAGAGTAGGCACTTCCACCAAATAAGCCACACAATATCCTCTTGACCATCATCATCCCTAATAATGCCTCATAAATAAAAGTCTGCATCTTCTTATGTTGATTTATAAAAAAAGAAAGTTAAAAAAAAGAAGAGAAATAATTATATATAAAAAAAAGAAGAAAAAGAGAAAAGAGAGAGAAAAGAAAAAGAAAAGAGTCTAAGTTTACAATTTTATCTTCGTGATGATGTTTCTAAGGCAATAAAACACCCATCGCGATCCACCAAATATGACCCATACCTACCTTTCAGTATTTTTGATCACCCGAATACTGGTTGAGGACTCTAACTTAGTTATAGAGTTATTAGGACTTTAGTTCAAGTGTGATTGTCATGTGAGGCCACTAAACATTGAGTACACTTACTAAATTTGGTGAGATTTGTGATCTCAGAAAGAAAAGAAAGAAAAGAGTGAGTGCCAAGGAACATTAAGAGAGCACAGTTGTTTAACTTCTCTTCGAGTTGACCTATTTAATAGTCTAAAGATCTAGAGTCTATAGTAATAGATTACATGTAGCACCAGATTAGTGTGTGCCACCAAATACATATCCATTAAACTCAATTTCTCCTGCCTAAGCCAAAAAGCCAGGGTCAATTTATAGATTGTTTTCTGCTTTATCCTCTAGGGAAGTAGTTGCCTATCCTGATAGAAATATTTACTAAGGGATAAGTACAATCTGCAAATGTAAGTTGGTTATTTTCACTTGGATTCGTTACCTAGGATATTATCACTTCACATTTATCTGGATCTCTAAATTTTTGAGATAAGAAATGAAGAAATCTTTTGATTACTTCTATTAGTTTTCATTTTTGCTAGTGACTAGCAAATATTAGGCATGGGGGTATTTGATGAGTCCATTTTAATGGACTATTGGTACGCCTAAGTTAACTTTACTCTTACATTTTATGTTTGTTAATAACTACATTAGGTCATAAAATGATTTCATGCATCATTACTTAAGTTTACATCTATTCTATTGCATTCCATAACTTATTTTGTAATTATTTCATATTTCATGCAGGTCTCGCACACGGCGCACCCGATGCATCTCCTCCACTTGATCCACTCCATCAGGCTAATTTAAGAGTTAACAAATAATCGAGAAAGTGAGAGAGGAGGAGGAATAATTTTGCAAGAGACCAGGGCTGTGAAAAGAATCCCCCCCCCCCCGACCATCTCTCAACATTCAGCCTCAACAAATCCATCTCTCAATAGTCTCCGGCCTCAACAAATCCACCTCTCAACAGGCAGCCAATGTTAGTAAGGGATTTAAAATCCCTTGACTTACGATGGGGAAGAAGAACAGATGGGGGAGGAGATAAAAGTGGAAAGTGGTGGAGGATCTTGGGGAATGCACCATTGGGAACACCCTATAGGCAACGTGAAGAGAACCTGCATTGTGGCCCCTTTCAACCCTCTCGAAACAATGTACGCTATCCATCTCCCCTCCAACCAGCGCATGCCTCCACCACAACATCCATGCAACAGAGGTGCCTCCATCTTCTCCCTTGTGTGTGCAGTAGTAGCCCTTGTGCGCGCAGCCGTAGCCCTTGTGTGTACAACCCTGCCCTCGTGCGCGCCTCCATCTTCTCCCACTGCAAGGCCAGTAGACACCGCACGCAACAGCGCGTACCTATGCCTCTCCGTCTTCTTCTTCCTCTTCTTCTCTGTAGTAGCGACGCGCGCACACCACACAACCAACAGCAGCAACGCATGCCTCATCGCTTCCTCTCCACGCATAGCAGGCAACCAACGTACGCCTCATCTCTTCTCCATGCACCGCAACCGTGCGTGCACGTGACAGCAGCAGCCCGCGCCCTCTCCTATAGCCAGCTCTGCCAACATCAAGCCCTCCGGCTGACAACCACCGGTCACCTCCAGTCATGCCTCCCCCACCGTCGCGATCACCTCCCATGCACTGCCGCCGGGCCTCGGTCGGCCGGCCACCAAGCCTTCACGCACGCAAAGAGAGAGGAAATTTCCTCTGTTTTTGGTGTAATTAAAATTTACCATCCATGCCATTGCCAAAAACACTATTGCAATATTTAGTTGATTAATATATTTGAGTGAAATTGCATGCATGCCCTTAAGTGCTATAGTATTTCTTTCATGCACTTAACTCTTATATGTTGAGGTTGATAAATGCATTAAATCTCTTCCAGACACTCACATGACCTAAAAGAGAAAGCCCGATGTCTTAAAATATGATTATGTTACATGTCATTACAAGTTGTTTTATGAAAGGAAAATTACATTCAAACCCTTGCATTTCTAACTTATTACATGTTCCTTCTTTTCGCCTTGTTTCGCATCAGATTTGAACATGGATTACGCACTTGATTGAACAAATACAAAGGAAAAATATTTTGTGAACTTATTAATCTGTTCCTCCCTGTGGATACAACATCCTTTTCGTGGTTTTAATTCATATCTACTTTAATCTTTTATTGAGAGATTTCCAACACATTAATTACATCGACGTATCATTCTATTGCTATTTTAATTAAGTGAAACTCTCTCTATCAGGAATTCCTCTTACTTGTGAGTTCTCCAACCCCATTGTAAAATAGTTTTTATTTCAAGAAGTAGTCCTCTACTTTCTATTTAGATAGCTTGTGTTGTTTCTTGTTGTGTGTTGTTCCTCCATTACTCCAAGCCTCCTGTGCCTAGAGTGAGTTGGAGAAACAAGACACCTGTTGCTTAATTTCTAATAGCTTTAATCCCCATTTTCTTCGCAATCATTTTTCCCTTGTTCCAAAAACCCTAAACAATTTATATATTTCAAAATTAGAAAAGAAAGTTGATTTCCTAATTTCGAGTAAGAGAGTTAAAATTGCATTCCTACTTCTCTTGGTATGACTTGAATACTTTCCAATACTGGATTTCTATAAATTTTAAAAGCGATCAAAATTGCATGTTACAACAATAAAAACGCTAATTAACAAATCACACATTTTCTCTATCAAGGTTGTCATCTCCTTTAAGAATATTTCAAATTAAAGTGATGAATAAGGCAACATCTAAGTTAATGTCTGATGCCCATAAGTTCATAGAGGAGTTGTTAAATAATCTCAAAGATTTTCCTTAGTCATCATATGATGAGAAAAAATAGTTTTGTGTACTTGGCTTGAAGTATGAAAAGATTGATGCTTGTAAGAATGATTGTATGCTTTGCACTAAAGAAAATGCATGCTTAAATAGTTGCCTACAATATGCAGAAAGAAGATATGAAGAAATTACCAGTTCAAATGCACGATGGAAGAAATGATCAAGGAAGGTACTATGTTACTTTCCTTTGATTCCTAGGCTACACCATCTTTTCATGTCAACTAAAATTGCAAAGTGCATGACATGGCATCATAATAACAAATCATGAGATGGACCTATGCGTCATCCGACAGATTCTGACGAGTGGGCTATATTCGATAACAAACATGCCATATTTGCAGAGGAAACACATAATGTTAGGCTTGGTCTTGCAAGTGATGTATTCAATCCTTTTAAGAACATGCATCTGTCATATTCAATATGGCCAGTGGTGATCTTTACATATAATTTGGTTCCATTGATGTGTATGAGATCATCATTTATGATGCTGATGCTTCTCATCCATGGGAAAAAGGCACCAGAAAATGCAATCGATGTTTACATGCAACCACTCATCAACGAGTTGAAATTGCTATGGTATAATGGGGTCGAAACATATGACACAGCTAGAAAATAATTTTTTAAGATGCATGCAATACTGTTGTGTACTATAAATGATTTCTCACCTTATGCAAATTTATCTGGTTCGAGCACTAAAGGTAAGTTGGCATGTCCTATATGTATGGATGATACTCATTACTTACGTCCACCTGAAAGCATTAAATTGTGTTATTTAGGGTATTGTAGATTCCTACAAATCGAACATAGATGGCGACAATTTAAGTTTAAAGATAAATTTGATGGTAAACCATGCTGCTATTCGACCAAGAATCCAAAAAAATTTCTAAGAACAGATACAATCAAATTGTCAGGATACAAAATAATGGAGAGGTTGCAATAGATTGGTAATATCAGATTGGGTCATCTATTTCAAAGAGATCTTAAAGACTTATGTAATTCTAGATTTAAAAAGAAGAGCATATTCTTCATAGAGCTCTCTTATTGGCAAGATCTCACAGCTCGTTAAAATCTTGATGTGATGTAAATAGAGAAGAATGTTATGGATAACATTTTAGATATGCTAACGTAACGGATAGTCCAAAAGACACGTTGAAGACCTGTAATGATTTGAAGAAGTTGGGCATTTGTCTTGAGTTGCACGTAAATCATAAAGATGATGGCAATTGTGACATTCCTAAGGCATTATATACATTGAAAGATGAGCAACGACTGAAGATATTATCTTTCCTAAAAAATATCAACGTTCCAGATGGATTCTCATCACAACTTTCTCCATGTGTAAATGAAGCATTGAAGAAGATAAGTGGGTTAAAGAGTCATGATTGCAATGTTTACATGCAAATCTTGTTCCCATTAGCAATTCGTAGAGTACTTCCTAAACTAGTGGTTGACTCTGTGATAGAGATAAGCTGATTCATCAAAATTATTTGTTTAAATACATTGGATTCTCAATTGTTAGACTATTAGGACAAGCAAATTGTGATCACACTGTGCAAGATGGAGCAGATTTTTCCTCTTGCATTTTTCGATGTCATGGTACATCTTATACTCCATCTAACGAATAAAGCAAGGATTCCTGGACCAGTTCATTATAGGTGGATGTATCTAGTTGAGCACTTCTTGAAAAGATTGGAAGACTATGTCTTCAATAAAGCTAAACTAGAAGGTTCAATTGTCGAAGGGTATCCTGTAGAAGAATGCATCAACTTTTGTGCGATGTATATGGATGATCTAGATAATCGATTCAATCGATTGGAAAGGAATGATGATAGACAAAACAATGAAAATGTGGAAGATTATTTTTTTATATTTGATATCCAAGGAAGGCCAATCATACAAATGGAATTTAAACCAATGTTTGAACATGATTGACAATTAGCTCATATATATATTATAGCAAATTTAGAATTTTTGCAATGAATTTTGACGATCTTCGCACATTTTTAGATGCGAAGAAGACTTCATTGACTGGTTTAGAAATTGTGTGCAAGAAATAAAACAAAACAATGATTCACAATTGACAGAAGATTTTGATGTAATGATGAACATACCTTTAAGTCATGCACATTATCACTCGGGATATATAATGAATGGGTTCAGATTTAGAGTGCATTCAATTGATGATTTGAAGGCGACACAACATTGAAGTGTTATTGTGAAATGTGATGGCATAAAACTGGTTGTGATGGTTACTATGGGAAAATGAAAGAGATTGTGGAAGTAAGCTATAGTCATGATCTCCGAGTCATCTTATTTAAGTGTGATTAGTTTGATATTTTTGACAACAGATGTGGTGTTAAAGTGGACAAAGAAACTGGTTTCATAAGTTTGAATAAGGATTGTATAATTCTTCAAGCATCTAAACTGTTTACATTAACTTGTTAAGTTGAATAAGTTTGTTACGTGCCTGATAATAGTAGAAATGGCTGGACAGTACTGATATGAACAATGCTGTGTGATTATTATGATATACGTGATAAGGATCCTGACTTAGATTCTGAAGCATACCAAGGTGTGCTACAAGATGGAGAAATAGGTCATGGTGCAATGGATATTAATCTTTGAGGTAAACATTTTCAATTAAGCTATTTTCTAGAGTTCAACTATTTCATTATTAAGAATTTTTTCATATATTTTCTCTATTGTAGGTTTTCTTATTGTACAAGCTGATCTTTTACTTGATTTGGCATATTTCTTTCGTCACAGTTGCTGACTATATAAAAGGTATGACATCATCATTTTATATTTTGTAGCTCCTTTCTTATTTCATATAACTAAAGTTATGATTTCTTTTTTGAATGAATCATCTAAGAGTAAGCTTTCTATTTTCAAGTTTGTGCTTTCTACACATAGTGGCATGAAGTATAATCAAACTGAAATTATTCTATTGGAATAATCAAAGTGAAAATTTCTACATATAGTGGCATCAAGTTGGAGTAAATTATTTTTTGTAATTAATAATTTTTTTTACATCTGTAGATGGCACCTAAGAAGTTGATGGCAAACAAAAAGCATCCTCTTGATATGTGCAGCAATGACTCTTCATTTGAGCCAGATGACTAGGTTCAAGGACACAAGGGTGGCATCAACACCTAGCCTGAGCCCCAATGTGATCCTCAACCCCACTTATAGCATGACCATCACCTCTAGTTGCAACTTCAGACCCTGCCCTTGCACTAGCCTTCCCGCATGCCCAATCTTCAGACTTCGTCACTACCTCAAACTTGACTTCAATCTCGTACCTCATACTCTTGCAAAATCTAGGCCTTAGCATAGACCTCAACAAAATACACAGCCACACTCTCAGCTTCCACCTAAGCACCCACATCCTCAGTCCTTACACCCTCCCTATAGCCAGTCCCAGTAGTTCACACTAGCTTAACCGCTACACCCTCCCTAGGGCCAATCCTAGCAGCGAACACCAACTAAGCCCCTACACCCTCCCCAAAGCCAGTCTAGCAGTGGACACTGATGACTCTACATCTAACAATGATAATTCTATCAACTAGAGTCAATCTAAAGGGTATATGTGCATTAATGATGTATCATAATGGGCTTGAGAGCATGGCATGCATGTTGTGCTAAGATTTCTTGTAATTCATGTTTAATGACCATGTGTGCAAGTGCATATTAAAATAGGTCTCAGATGAGCAATCAGACCTTATGGATGGATCCAGATCGATGAACGAAGTCCAATTGACTCAAAAACACCTCAATCCAACCTTCGTGGCCCCTACAACAAGTCTGAGAAGTTCTAAGATCAACGGCTCAAAATGCTCCACGTGACGGTCTCCCAGCCTTCACCCGCATGCCCGTAGCTCCTTTAGCATGAGATCTTAACCATTGGGTCTCAATCCAATGGTCATCATTGCCACGTGCGTCGACCATCCTCGCAACCATCTGCGAGGGCAGCATAGCTAGTGAAGCACCACACTCATAAACAGCAGCAGGCGTTCAAAAACTCACGCATAGCAAATCTCTACTTTGCAAAGGTGCAGCAAAATACAACCATCGATGAAGGAGCATGCGACATGGATGGAGGCCACATGGCACTCTCTAATGCACGCCTTCCCCAAACGCATGCGCTAGCACCGCGTTTACGCCCGAGCACACGCTCACTTGAGGCGTGATCTGAGTGTGCATTCACGCGCGATCTGGGTCATCAATCGTGGATTGGACTTCTCCGAGCCAGTGCACATGGATCACGTGAGGGAAGAAGCACGCGTGCGCATGATGGACCGGAGGGAGGAGGCCTTCACAGACACTTTTGAAATGGGTTTAGCAATGTCTTGGACATTGCTAAAGCCCCTACTTGATTTAGAAACCCTTCATTCTCTATAAAAACCCCCACACCCACTCCTTTTAGGATCATCCCTTCTTAGCTTCTCTTTAGCTCTACTTAATACACCCTTATCATTCCCCTGGAGTTGCAGAGTTGTCGACAGAAGCCCATCGACCACCGTGACTACCTCGCCTCTCCATTCCGCACCTCTTTACCCTAGTTTAATGTTTATGTGTTTTAAAGCTTTCCTCTAGCATTGTACTTGTGAAATGATTTTACGTATGCAATATATTTCCATTTATTTCGTCATGTTTCATGCACGCACAAGCAATCACCATGCTATAATCTCAAGTCTCTAACCCTACTTTCTTTCTCTCTCATTTTCTCTCAACCAAACAAAACAAACATTTTTGTGACACCCTAAAGTGACAAAGTAATCTGATTTCACGCCTCCTCATGTTCGACACTTGGATTCACCTAATCCATATCTTCATTTAAAATTGATGTTGCAAAAGCATGCTATAACGACAGATTTAACTTAACGTATTTCAACAACATCAGTTTTTGGAGCCGTTGCCGGCGAGGCAACGGATCTTTTTGTCACTTTTATCCTTGCATTGGTATTCACATTTTCTAACCCTCTTTCTCTCCCTTTCTTTGGTAGTAGGAATTCAGTGCACCGACGACGATAGGAGAGCGATCCACATTGATATAGTCAGAGCAAAGTGCAGTGAAGAACTTTTGTGAGTCCCACTTGACCTAGCATAGTCCCATCCCTCCATTATCGAAAAAAAAGAAAATTACATCTAGGCTCGTGCATAAACCCTAGGTTAGTTGATTATTTTTTTGCTTAAAAAAATCGAAAGAAAAGTATAAATTCAAAAAAATGGCATGGTGAATGAGTACTTGACCCACATCTCAAATCCATCACCCAAACAAAAAAAAATATACACTCTAATGTTCTTGAAGAAAATCCTTTTGGAGTGTTCTTTTCTTTTCAAGTGGTGTTTGTGAAGCCATCCATGCTTTGTACTTGGCCGCACCACCTCAACTAAAATCAATTCACCTAGTAGAATTGCATGAACTCTAGGGTGAATACATTAGGGTTGTTTTTCTTGGGCCGCATCATTCTCTCAATAGAAATCAACTATCATCCGTTGTGTGCAAAACATTGTGTGCCTACTTAAACATTGCCTGAAACCACTGAGAAATTTCAACCCTAAAAATCACTAAAGTAAGGACGAATCATTAAAAGACACTACATCCTAAAAACCTTGTTTGAAAACCATGTTTTGTTGAGTGCACACGCATGCTCGATTGGATTAACTAAGAGACACAACCCCCAACAATGCCTCATTACATATCTTGAGCACAAGCACTAACCTAGCCCCATATTAAAATGGCTTAGGTAGGACTAATCTAAGTCCTGGAAGAGTGATTGGGTTTGTCAAGTGCTTGGCCTTAATTCCCATCATGAAATCTGGTGTTTAGGCTATAGGGAAGTATCAAACAACCACGGTTGTGGGGTGCAAAGGAACTAGCGGCACGAGCCAAAGGAAGAACCTTCCCCTCAATCCCCTCGTAATCAACCTGGCTAGATTAACATTGAGAAGGGAGGTTTAAGTGCTTGTAGACTTGATTACCCTTTCCAAGGCTTCTAGGTCACCTAGGTCTATACTATAGGGACTAGACTTGTTTGCTTGATTGTGCACACACTTTTCTCGCACGCCTCCCTATTCTTCTCTAGTGTATGCACGAAAGACGATCGCTTGATCCTAAGTTGTTTATTTTAGAAAGGTACATTAGGAGGAGACTTGATTTTTCAAGGGATAGGATTGAGGAAATGGCTAACCAATGATTTGAGGAGATTGAGGACCAAACTCAACCCGTGCTATGGCCATCATTTAGGCTCAAATCTCGGTCAACCACCAACTCTAATGATAGTAGATCCAAACCATCATGCAAGCCATACATCGATTGTAGAACCCTCAAGGGCAACCCCACTGAACCCACCTAACCCACCACAACCACCTGATGGCCAACCAAGGCCTCTCTGTGATTTTTATGATCCATCTGCTATCTAGATCGAGCCACATCTTAGGGTCCCCGAAGGGGGAGATGATTTTGAGCTAAAACCAAATGTCCTTAGCTTAATTCAAATCCACTTTCATGGGAGCTCAAGTGATGACCCCTTCCAACACCTAGAGGACCTAAATCGGATCTCTCGGACCGTGAAACCAAGGAACATCAGCTTAGATACTGTTTTAATTAGGTTGTTCCCCTTCTCCCTAAATGACAAAGCTTCTCACTAGCTTAGAACGTTAGGGAGACCCATCTCCACCTGGGAGGAATTGAGGCATGCATTCTTGAAGAAATTTATCCCCATAGGTAAAACCAATGCCCTCAAACGAGCCATTACCACATTCACACTACAAGGTGGGGAACAATTTCATGAGGTGTGGGAAAGATTTAATGAATTAGTGAGGAAATGCCCACACCACGAGGTTCCAAGGTGGCAATTGGCCCAAATCTTCTACCATGGTCTGGATAGCAACCTTAGGAATTTTGTTGATGCCTCATGTGGAGGCAATTTTCTGAACAAAGATGAGGAAAGCGTGTACAAACTCTTTGAGTCCATGAGTGAGAATTTGCTTAATAATGCCTCCACGACCCAATTCAATAGGTCCAGTCAACCCCGTGGAGGGATTTACGAAGTGCAAACAAATTTATGGATGGTTGACATGGCCTTCATAGCAAAGAAGCTGGATCGAGTTGAGAGGGTAAACAAGAAAATTGACAAGCTTCTGAATCAATCTCGAACACCCTTGCAAACTGATAGCACATCAATCATAGGCCTTAATTTTCCTGAATTAAGATAAAACTTAGCTTAACATGATCATTCTACATGCATATGCATCGTATTCTACATCGTAGTTGATATATGTGTTTTATGCATAAAACTGTGCTATTTGAGAGGTATCACTCATTGTAGGTAATTCGAGGCTACAGATTACCGATCCAACTACATGGATCTATTTAGAACTTCAACAGGAGTTCAATGCTTCCAAGATCACATCAATCAGACTCCCATAGCACCCTAGGGAATCCGCAGAAGATCAACAGCCAAGGGGCAAATTAGAGAATATCTAGACCTCAAATGATAAATCCAATCACATGGATGGATTCGGATCGATGTTCATAGCCCAATGACGCAGAAATCAATTCAATCAGAGGCCTACATCACAAGATACAAGGAAAAGAAGATGAACTGCCATGATGGCACCATGTGGCACCATCATAGCCGCTCCCTCCCCACTGCCCTATCCAGGAAGGATGCACTGCATGCTGTGAACCGTTGGATCTTCATCCAATGGTGACGAGCATGACACATTGCCCGCCCAGATTGGATAAGGATAAATGGAAACTAACAAGTATATATAACAAAAGGTTTGCACAGCGCGTTGGCTCACGTGCTCGTGCACGTAAGCGCAAGACATGGGTTCGAGCCATGCATTGAGTAAAATTGAAGCGGCATCAGCTGTGCGAGCATGTGCAGGCACAATTGCGTGATCGGAGGGCAGAGGCGTGACCGCGTGGCGCGATTAGAGTCCACCGCGGGCAGACACGCGATCGCACGCATCTTATGAGATCTGGAAGGCGAGGGAAGTGCACATATGCGATCAAATTATAGGATCGGACAGCCGAGGTTGAAGCGCTCAAAAGAGGCAAGCGGCGAAGGTGAAAATGCGAAGGGCACATGTGGGCAATCTGCGGCTGTGCGATGGAGGATCGATGCTCCACAGAGTGCCACGTGGTAGCATCAGAGCGAACCGAGGGAAGAAGAAGGATTTAGAAGGCTTTTTGCATGAGGTTAAGGGGGAAAAATGTCCTTTTTACCTCCTGCCAAAGCTATAAAAAGTGCCCAAAAGGTCCCCCTTGGAAGGCATTCCCTTCATTATCTTCTTCGTCCTTCTTTAACCTTTCTTCTTCTTCTTCCCGTCTTCTCTGCATTTCGCTCTGCATCTCCGTCTGAAGCTTCCGTTGGGCCACCTTGATGGATTGTTACTGCTCTTCTCAACCTCTCCAAAAGGCCACCACAAACCACCCATGGTACCCTTGTTCTGTTACAACAGTAGTTTGTTTTATGTTTTATTCAAATACATGTATCTAGTTTATGTTCAATCTCTTCTTGTGATATAAATATTGTGATTGATCATTCCTTTTACTTAGCCTTTATATTTGAAATAAACACATGAAATCAAAAGTGCTTTCTGCCTCCCTGTGATCGACTAGGACTCACCAGTTCCATTAATTATTTACTCGAGACGTATTTCGCACTATACTACAACACGTTCATCTTTTACGCGATCTACGCCGAGAACAAATTGGCACCGTTGCCAGGGAGGCAAGGCACTCTTGATTTTATCTCTAATACAATATTTTTGTGTGCAGGAATAATGACATGAAGAAGCAAATGAGGAGAAGCGGGTGCTGCGAAAATTAGGTGCACACATTCCTATTAGAAATTCGTTCAGAAAGTAAGTGTCATATTAAAAATTTAATAGTTGAGTTTCTAATGCTCCAAAAATTCTGAAATTTGTACTAGAACTAGATATTAAAGTTATCTTTCCAACACCACCATTCCCAAAAAGAAATTCTGTCTGTAGAATTTTAAAAAATTCATGGACTGCATACTGGTCAGATTGCTTGAAAATAGAACTTTTATGAAATTTAAAAATTAATTTTGACTAACATACAAATCAGATTGACTCAAAATTTGTGGATTGTGAATGATAATCAAATGAGCTTTCAATATCATATTTTCACAAAATTTTTCGAGCATATTTGTTATAGTTTCTAATAGAAAAACCAACATGGGGTCTAAATCCTAGATTTGACCCCAGGTTAGCTAAAAATTCATAACTAATTGTTCGAAATAGAAACAATTTTCAAAAAATACTCTCTAAAAAGATTATTGAGAAGGAAATCTTCTTGCCAAGTTTCAAATCATTTGGATTCCATCTCACCTTTGAGTATACTTTTGAATTGTGATCTACAATTTGAAAAATAACTTAGAAGCGCTTGAGCCAATAAGACCACATTGACTAACTTGGACTTTGACGAGCCCAAATGTTAGCCGGTGAGGCAAGCCACCTTGTGGATTGCCCACCATCTACTACGTTGAAGAATCAGGTTAAAAATTAATGAAAATACATCAAATAACCTGCATTTGGCTTGAAACTAATGGGTAGTTCCAACCTCTCCTGGAAAACCTGGTGACTAAGCCTGTGGGGTAGTGTCAAACAACCGCGGCTACGGGGTAACAAAATCAGAGGTGAAAGCTAAAGGAAGAACCTTCGTCGTAGTCCCCTCATAACCAAACTGGCTGGGTTAGCCTGAGAGGCTGGAATTCCTTACAGTTGGTCTCTAGCCAAATTTTCAATAACACAAACTTAAATGAAAAATCAGGTCATCTGATATAAAGGACCACTTTCATTAACAAGGCCTTAGCCTTGTTCTGCATGACTACACCAACCCTTTGAGTTTGTCTATGCAAGAAAGAAGGTCATTAAGGCCTGAACATGTGGGACCTTGGGAGGCAAACCCAAGGTGGCGAAGGAGATTTTCGCCCAACCTCTCTTCTCAACCTTCTTCCATCTGATTAGTTGCAATGGCTAATACTAGTCCTCAAATTTGTCAACACCCTGAGAATCAGGACCCAATGGCTCATCTAGAAGCCAGGGTCGAGGAAACAGAACAGAAATATGAGCAGAGCATCGATCGGATTCTCACAACACTTGACAGGATGTAGCATTCACCATGTAGAGAACAACTGCGGGACTTCTATGATCCGGTAGCAACAATCATAGCACCTCAGGTCCAGATTCCCGTAGGTGGAGACACATTCGAGTTAAAGCCAAATATCATAAGTCTAATTCAGACTCTTTTCCATGGAAACTCGAATGAGGATCCTTTCCAGCACCTCGAAGATCTGAGTCGGATTGCAGAGTTGGTTTGACCTAGGAATATCGACATTGGAATTATTCTCATGAAGCTTTTTCCTTTTTCTCTCAAGGATAAAGCTGCTTATTGGTTCAAGACC
Source organism: Thalassia testudinum (assembly GCA_037157565.1). Lineage (NCBI taxonomy): Eukaryota > Viridiplantae > Streptophyta > Magnoliopsida > Alismatales > Hydrocharitaceae > Thalassia > Thalassia testudinum. The sequence continues at coordinate 76,151,372 of JAZHRO010000073.1, read as the reverse complement.
ATCAGGAGGCCAATTGGAACCTTGGATGATCTATGCCGCGAATTCCTCCAAAAGTTTTTCCCAATCAGTCGAACAAATGCCATGAGGTGCACAATCACAACCTTTGCTGAAGGCCCTGGAGAGAAGCTACATGACGCTTGGGACAGATTCCACTATCTTCTCAGGAAGTGCTCGTACCATGGTGTACCCAAATGGCACCTTGCGTAAGTATTTTACCATGGACTGGATGACACACATCAGTACCTACCTGATGCATCTAGCGGTGGGAATTTTCTCATGAACAACGAGAACAACGTATTTGAACTATTCGAGTCCTTAGCAGAGAACTCTATGAACGCTGCCTCAATGAACCAGTTCTAGCAACCTGGACAACGAGTTAATGTCCACGAAGCTAAAGCCCAGTCTGTCAGAGCCGACATGGACATTATCACCAAAAAGCTGGATAAGGTGGATCTGCTCAATAAGAAGCTCGATGAATTAATGCTAGTGAGATTCGGATCTGCTGGCAGCACTGCTCCATCTTACTCCTCTTAAGCATCCCGAGCCCCCTCTACTCGTACATATCCGGTTACTCGAGATATTTTCTCTTCATCTATGCAGGATCCTACATACTAGGAACCCGTGAATAGTATGGATTTGGCACCGTACAATCAGGGTTACGCACCACATGATGATGCAAGTGCTTATTCTTTTGATGAATTTGCATCTGAGACATCTTTGGGTTATGAAGATGTCAATGCCATTCAGGGATATTGGCGTAACAAACCATATTTTGAAACATATAACCCTGGTTAGTGCCAGCATCCTAATTTCACCTAGTCTGGTAATCCATAGAGACCGAGTCAAGTCCCACACTACCAGACCAGACAATACGAGAATGCACAGAAAACGTATCCAAGGCAGCAGCCATTCCCATTTCAGCAGCAACAGACACGCTTTATCTATCAGCCGTAGCACCAAGCTACCAACCACCCTCCAAAGTAGGCCGACCCTTTGGAGTCGCTGAAGGATGAATTGCAGGTATCAATTCAGGAATCTACTCATGGCAACCTCCAAATAATGAAGGTAATGGCTGACCAAATACAGAGCATACAGAACACACAAAACCAGATGATGCAGGAGTATAGATCATAGGGAGCTTTTCCCTCCCAACCTGTCCCAAACCCGAGATATGTGTAGAATCAGGGCACCCCGCCTAGATTCTAAGGACCATAGGGGAAGGCACACGCTGTTATGCAAGCACCTCTCGCACCTCCTAGTTATGGGCTCGGTCAGCCACCTCTGTTGCCAAACTTGTGTATCCATACCAACCTGCTCCTCTACCCTTGCATGCACAGCACACCGATGCAAAAGCTGTCACCTTAAGGAGTGGAAAGACTACACAGGACCCTCTACCTAGGCAAGTAGGTAATGATTTTCCCTGCACTATACCACAAGATGACTCACAACCCTCTTCCATTCAAAAACCATCTTCATTAGATAAGGGAAAGAAGCCCCTAGACCTTGAAATTCCCGTCCCTTTTCTCACAGCCCTAACACGAGATTCAGCATAGAAAAAGGACACGCGGAATTTCGAGGACCAAAAATCTATGTTCAAGGAAGTTCACATTCAGGTCCGTCTCCTCGAAGTGATAGATCACATCCCAGCTGTTGCTAGGTTCTTTAAGGACTATTGTACTCCGAAGCAACAGCAGAGGATCGGACGACAAGCGATACTATATGAGGAAGCCAGTGCAGTAATTTTAGCTGACTTACTGCCCAAGAAGAAGGACCCAGGCACATCATTGATTTCCTGCTTGTTGCAGAATTCCCCTTTTAATAGGGCCCTTCTTGACTTGGGGTCACCCATCAATCTAACTCCCACCGTAGTATTTGATCAATTTCGATTTGGGGAGTTAAAACTCACCTCAGTTACCATATAGTTGGATGACCGGTCTATAAAAACACTGAGCGGGTGGTTGAAAATGTGATCGTAAAAGTCCAAGGATTCTGCTTTCCAGCTGACTTTTTTGTTCTTGGTATGGAGATTCCTCCTAATCTCCGTGATGCACCGATTATTCTAGGTCACACGTTTCTGGCAACCGCCCGTGCAAACATAGACTATGCATCAAGATGCATGGAGATTACCCTGGGAAACGAAAAGCTTAGACTAGACATTTTTAGGGCATCAAAGAACTTCGATTGTGATTTGATCAAGGAGGATAGTGAATACGAAGATTCAACTTTCTATGGGAACATTGGGCTCCTCTGCAGCGACCCAATGGCACATTCATCTTCACTATCACAGGTCTTTCATCGCAATCCACATGGGATTGAGACTAATGATATACACATTTTGTCCCATGGATGTGGTTGTCATGGGTGTTCATCTACTCTTAACACCCCTGATCCTGACTATCCTATCATATCCAGCATGGATATCTTAAGACATGATTACATGACCACTGCAGGCAGATTCTTCATTAGTCAGGATCAGCAAATTTCCATTGTTATTTCCTCCACTCCCATGCATAACCCTCCACCTTACCCTCCCTACCCTCCACTACTAGAGTTGCAACCCTCCCTACCTGATTCGCTTAAATACGTGTTTCTAGGAGAAAGTGAGACATATCCAGTGATTATCAATGCTCACTTGACTCCAGATCAGGAACACCAGTTGATCTTCATTCTGCAAGCACATAGGGTTGCTATCAGGTGGGGCATTGCTGATCTCCATGGAATTGCCCCTCATATTACACTCACCATATCTGCACTGATGAAGGGGTGAGACCGTCGAGACAACCTTAGAGATGCCTAAATCCAAGCATGTTGGAGATTGTCAAGAAGAAGATCATTAAATGGCTGGACGTGGACATTATCTATCCAATTTTCGACAGCTAGTGGGTGAGTCCCATTCAGATAGTGCCCAAAAAGGTGGGACTCACCGTAATAAAAAATGAATTGGGTGAATCTATCCCAACCTGCACCACGACTTCTTGGTGGGTCTGCATTGACTCCAGGAAGCTAAACTCGGCTACCAAAAAGGATCATTTTCTGTTGCCCTTTATTGATCAGATTTTAGAACGGCTAGCTTGGCATAGTTTCTTCTGCTTTCTGGATGGATACTCTGAGTATAATCAAGTTGCAATCAACCTGGAAGACCAAGACAAGACAACTTTTTCGTGTCCCTTTGGAACATTCGCTTTTAAGCGGATGCCTTTCGGCCTCTGCAATGCACCAGCTACCTTTCAGTGATGCATGATGGCCATCTTTTCCGACATGATTGAGGACTGCATAGAAGTGTTCGTGGACGACTTCTCTGTGTTTGGAGATGATTTCTTATCTTGTCTCAATAACCTCACAAAAATTCTGTGGAGATGTATAGAGGTTAACCTAGTACTTTCATGGGAGAAAAGCCACTTTATGGTGAGGGATGGCATCATGCTAGGTCACAAGATCTCCTCTGATGCACTCGAGGTCGATTGAGCTAAGTCTGAAATCATTTCATGATTACCGCCGCCTACCTCGATTAGGTAAATCAGATCATTCTTAGGGCATGTCAGATTTTATCGAAGATTCATTTGAGATTTCTTGAAAATTGTTTGTCCATTAATGAATCTTCTAGTGACCGACATGCCCTTTGAGTTAGACTCCTCGTGTCTTAGCACTTTTGAGACCTTGTGAAGCGCTATCTCCAGTGCACCATTCTGCAAGCCCTCGACTGGTCACTCGACTTCAAGATGATGTGTGACGCTTCCGACTTCACTGTCGGAGCCATTCTTGGCCAGTGTTGGGAGCACCATCCATTTGTAATATACTACTCTAGCAAAATGCCGAGCGAGGCCTAGCGTAGCTATACAGTCACTGAGAAGGAATTGCTAGCCGTAGTATTCAGGTTGGAGAAATTTAGGTCATACTTACTCGGGTCCTATGTTATCATCTACACTGACCATTCCGCCCTCCGGCATTTGTTGGCAAAGAAGGATGCCAAACCCCACCTTATCAGGTGGATCCTTCTTTTGCAAGAGTTTAATGTCAAAATCCGCGACAAAGCTGGAGGACATAATGTTGTAGTGGACCACTTATCTCAGCTTGACCCAGACTACATTCCTTACTCCCCGCCGATATCAGATCGATTTTCATATGAGTCTCTGCTATCTATCAACTCTGTTGAGTTTCCTTGGTATGCTGATATAGCAAACTATCTTGTCACAGGCAGGCTACCTGCGAGATTATCCAAGGACCAAAAGCTCAAATTTATATCAGAGACTAAATTCTATTTTTGGGATGACCCATTGCTCTTTCGTATTAGGGCTGATCAGATCATCCGTAGATGTGTCCCTGATTCGAAAATCTCAAGTGTGCTATCCTTCTGCCACAGTGATGCTTGTGGGGGTCATTTCTCAAGGCGAAAAATTGCTGCAAAGATTTTGTAGTCTGGATTTTTCTGGCCAACCATTTTTAGAGATACACACGAGTTTGCCAAGTGTTGTAAGCGATGCCAAGTAGTCAGTTTAAGACTCGAGGAGATATGATGCCTCTCCAATCCATTCTGGTGATAGAAGTATTCGACTTCTAGGGCATCGACTTTATGGGCCCCTTCCCGAATTCGCATGTCTTTGAGTACATACTCCTCACAGTAGACTATGTCTCAAAGTGGGTAGAAGTTATCACAGCAAGATTAGTTAATCATAAGACTATTATATCCTTTGTTTGGGAATTTATTTTTGTGAGATTCGGAGTTCCTTGTGCCTTGATAAGTGATGGGGGAAGCCACTTCATCCATGCCCATTTTAGGTCATTATTGAAAAAATATAGGGTGCAGCACCACATTGCTACCCCATATCACCCCAAACCAAAGGGCAGGTTGTAGTTTCAAACTGTCAAATCAAGCTTATCCTTCAAATGAAGGTTAGACCTAATAGGAAGGATTAGTCCAATCGATTGATTGATGCACTATGGGCATATCGGACTGCGTACAAGGCCATGCTCAGAATGTCACCATACCGCATGGTGTATGGAAAGGCCCATCACCTTCCTACGGAGCTAGAGCACTGTACCTTTTGGATGGTGCAGAAGTGTAATTTTAACCTTGAGGCTGGATGTTTTGAAAGAACGCTACAAAGACAAGATAAAAGCTTTCCATGATCGACACATCCGGAGGAAGGAGTTTGCACCTAACCGGTAGGTTTGGTTGTTTGACTCCCAACTCAAATTGTTTGTAGGAAAGCTCAAGTCCTAGTGGATTGGGCCGTTCCTGGTGGTCCATCCATATCCTAAAGGGGTGGTCCAAATTAGAGACCCAAAATCTGGGCAAATTTTTATGGTTAATGGCCGGTGCCTCAAACCATTCTTTGCCCAGGAACCTCCTCCTATTTACGAAACAATACATCTTCTTGAGGACGTATGACTGATGAGTTGCACAGCTGGAGGAGTTAAACTCAGCATGTATACATATATACATAGCATATTTCATTTTCGCATAATATTTTGCATAATGTTTTGCATATTTTGTATGGCATTGCAGTAATGGCATGAGCTCAATGACAACTCAAAAGTAGTTTCAGGTGATTTCTATCCATATACACCTGACCTTATTTCTTTTATTCATGCATGAGGACATGCAAACACTTAGGCATGGGGGGTAGTCCATAAAAATTGAAAATTTTCTGCCAACAATTGGGGAATTAGATCACTTTATCAAGAGGTTTTATTAGAGAATTATTCTTTAGTAGATTCCTAGACTTAGAATCTAGTATAATTTCATACTTGCATGTAGAATTTGCAATGAATCCACTGTGAAAATCGATAGACATCTCTAGTTTGTTGAGAAGAAGCATTGCTTCTTCTCCTAAACCCTTGGATAGCAATCAGGGAGTCAGGTGAACCATCTTCTAGTAGATCCACCAAAACATACGTGAGATGAGAGTAGAGAGTTTACTGGTGCTCTAAGGCTAGTATAAGGAATCTTTAATCTTTAATAATTGAATAATGATACTCGAAGATGGGCATAGTTTTCGCTCTCAGTTCTTGTGTACTACGTCTGTGAGTAATTCCATACGAGAGCCACCACATAAGGCAAAAACACAGAGAGTGGGTTCTGATAAAAGTAGGATTGGGGTGGATGGTCACGACTGCCCTCTACGGAATCCTCAATTGAAGGAGGGTATTGATGTCAAGGTCAGAAATACATCATCCTATCCATTCCCTACCTGGTGTCATGAGTAGGCACTTCCACCAAATAAGCCACCCGAGATCCTCTTGGTCACCCTAAAAAATCCCAAATAATGCCTCATGAATAAAAGTATGTATGTCGTGTTGAATTGTTGCACTATGTTATGTTGGTAACGGAATTGTGCCAGTAGATGTATATATACATAAAAGAAAAAGTATACAAAAGGAAATTTTCTTGTAAAAAAAGAAAAAGAAATGTTATGTTAAGAAGTTTGAATTATGTAAGTCAAAATGCATTTAGGCAAAAACACCTACCACCCTCATGAACCACCAAATACAGTCGAAACCTATTTTTCTGTATTTCTAACCGCCTGAATATGGGCTGAGGAGTCTGACTTAGTCATAGGTTTATTAGAATCTAAATAAAGTGTAATGCCATGTAAGAGCACCAAACACAATTGCAAATCTGGCAAGATGTGAGCTCAGAAAAAAAAAAGAAGAAAAAGAGAGAGAGAAAGAGAGAAAAGAAAAAGTACAAAAGATTAAAGAGAGCACAGTTTTCCAACCCTTCTCTAAGTTAAGTTGTTCAATAATATAATAATCTAGATTCTGAAATACTAGTCTCTATGTAGTACCAGAAGCGAGTGAGCCACCAAATACAAATCCAGTTAACTCAAACGCCTTCTACCTAAGCCAAAAGCTGGGGCTAAAATCAGAGAATATTTTATATCCCCAAGAAAAGAGGTTTGCCTATCCCAATACAATTTTACAAGAGGGCAAGTACATCATGTGTGCAGAATTATCTACTTTAAATGTGCATCGACTCTTCGCTTGGATTCGTTGCAGAAGCTACAACATCATGTGTGCATAATTATCTACATTCTGAATTTTTGGATGAAACAAAAAGAAATAAACCTTTAGTTAAACTCTTGATAAAATGCATTTAGTCTTACACTTGCTAGGGACTAGCAAGATTTAGGCATGCGGGTATGATTGCACAGCAATCATAGGCCTTAATTCGCCTGAATTAAGCTAGAACTTAGCTTAACATGAACATTCTGCATGCATATGCATCGTATTTTTCATCGTAGTTGATATATGTGTTTCATGCATAAAACTATGCTATTTGAATGGTATCACTCATTGTAGATAATTCGGGGCCTTGAATGACCGATCCAAATGCATGATCTATTCAGAACTTCGATAGGAGTTCAACGCTTCCAAGATAGCATCAATAAACTCCCGTAGCACATTAAGGAATTCGCAAAAGATCAAGAGCCAAGAGGAAAATTAAAGAAGATCCGGGCCTCAGATGATAAATTCAACTGCATTGATGGATCTGGATCGATGTTCGTAGCCCAATGATAAAGAAATCAATTCAATCGGAAGCCTACATCACTAGATATAAGGAAAAGAAGATGAACAGCCATGATGGCGCCATGTGGCGCCATCATAGCCGCTTCCTCCCCACCGCCCCAACCAGGAAGGATGCACTGCATGCTGTGGATCGTTGGATCTTCATCCAATGGCCACGAGCATGACACGTCGCCCACCTAGATTGGATAGGGACAAATGAAAAGTAACAAGAATATATAATAAAAGGTTTGTGCAGCACGTTGGCTCGCACGCAAGCGTGCGTAAGCGTGAGATGCAGGTTCAAGCCATGCACTGCACAAAATTGAAGCGGCATCGGCTGTGCAGTCACAATTACGTGATCGGGGGGCAGAGCCACGACCACGATCGCATGCATCTTGCAAGATTTGGAAGGCGAGGGAAGTGCGCGTAAGTGGTCCGATTGTAAGATCGGACGGCTGAGGTTGAAGCACTCAGAATAGGGCGAAGGTGAAAACACAAAGGGCACGCGTGGGCGATCTGCGGCTATGCAATGGAGGATCGATGCTCCACGGAGTGCTACGTGGTAGCATCAGAGCGAACCGAGGGAAAAAGGACTTGGAAGGCCTTTTGCATACGATTAAGGGGGCCAAATGTCCTTTTACCCCCCGCCAAAGCTATGAAAAGTGCCCAAAAGAGCCCCCTTGGAAGACATTCTTTTCATTATCTTCTTCCTCCTTCAACCTTTCTTTCTTCTTCTCGCCATATTCTTTGCATTTGGCTCCACATCTCCGTCTGAAGCATCAATTAGGCCACCCCGACAAATCGTTGCTACTCTTCTCAACCTCTCTAAAAGGCCACCACGAACCACCCATGGTGCCCTTATTCTGTTACAACAGTAGTTTGTTTTATGTTTTGTTCAAATACATGTATCCAGTTTATGTCCAATCTCTTCTTGTCATATAAATATTGTGATTGATCGTTCCTTTTACTTAGCCTTTAAATTTGAAATAAACCCATGAAATCAAAAGTGCTTTCTGCTCCCTGTGATTGATTGGGACTCACCAGTTCCGTTAATTATTTGCTTGAGTCATATTTCACGCTATACTACAATGCGTTCATCTTTTACGCTATCTACACCATGAACGCAAACCTTCTCCCTAGCAAATAGATCTCACAATATTGACCTAGTTCAGTCTATGAACCAAACACACCTAGAACAACCCCTGCCTACGTTTCGAGGGACCTTTGCTCCCTCATACCTTAATTATTCTTTCCCTTCTCCTTTGGCACCTCCTACCTTGGAAGATGCCAATGCCATCCAAGGTTACTCCAAACCTGACCCTTTCCCTAACACTTACAATGTTGGATGGCACAATTACCCAAAATTTTCCTGGACAAACCAAAAATCGAACCAATTCCAGAACAAACCCTGGCCAAACCCCCCTCCTATCAGCAAGGTCCACCTACTAAACCACCCTATAACCAGAATAGGGTGGCTCCTACACAACAAAACCAATTGGACACCCTGATTAAAATGATGGCTGATATGAATCAGAAACACTAGGAGGAGATGGATTTAGTGAAGGGACAATTGAGTCAATTGTTGGATAACAAACAATAGGAGTCCCTTCCATCTCATCCATAACCAAACCCAAGGAATGTCATGAACAGAGGCCGCAATCCTCAAGGGTTCCAATAAAATCAGGGGCAAGCCCATGTGATTCTACAAGCCCACGGATACCCCCTGGGTTTGCTGCTTCTTGTTCTTCTCAAGGACCTAACCTTGGTCCCAATGCCTCAGCCAATATGGTTACCTTGAGAAGTGGCACCCAAACCTAGGATCCCAAATGGCCGACTCCTCCCGTGACTACACTACCCGAGATAGTTGATTCTGAATACGAGCAAGAGGAACCCAAGGATCAGGAACCTAACCCAATTCAAATCCAAATCCCATACCCTGAAGCCTTGGATAGGGTCAAGAAGAAAAGGAACATGGCTGAGAATGAGGAGTTGTTAGAGATATTCAAACAAGTACACATCAATATACCCCTCCTCAATGCAATCAAACACATCTTGCCTTATGCAAAGTTTCTAAAGGATGTTTGCACACCCAAGTGTAAGTTAAGAACCCAAGCACCTAGGAAGGTAGTGCTATCTGAGTAGGCTAGTTCGGTGATATTAAGTAGCCTACCTCCAAAAAGGACTAACCCTAGAGCACCTTTCATCTCATGTAATATTGGGGATTTGACTATTGATTAACTGCTCTTGGATCTAGATGCTTCGATAAACCTGATCTCAACTACCCTTTACCATCAATTTGGTTTTGGAGAGCTAAAGTCTACACCTGTGACTATCCAACTGCCCGACCGATCTGTGAAAACCCCAAAAGGGGTAGTTGAGGATGTAATTGTTTAGGTTAAGGACTTCTACTTCCCAGTTGACTTCTTAGTCCTTGACATGGAGGTCCCCGATTAGTTACAAAACACACCCATCATCCTAGGCAGACCTTTTTTGGCTACGGCCAAGGCTAACATCAATTACGACACGAGATGTATGGAGATTGCCTTTGGAGATAGGGAGATGCAATTGGATATCTTCAAGGCAACAAAGTCTTTTGATTGCGGTTGGGTCGAGGAATGCAATCCCATGGAAACTTTGGTTGAGGAATGCCTGATAACAAGCTCTTTAGAGGACCACCTAACTCAACCAGCTTTAGACTACCCTGACCCACCCCAATCTCTGGAGGTTACAGAACTTTGCCGAATTGATTTCCACAAACAACCAACATTTGAAGAGATTGATGTCACTCAACTCCCTGCTTTCCCTTACCCATTAAATATTGTAGCACCTGCACCTAAATTGAAATCTCTTCCCAACAACCTCAAGTATGTCTTCCTAGGACTTGATCACACCTTCCCTATGATTATCAATGCACATCTGACCAGGGACCAAGATCTTAGGTTGACTACAACTCTTTTTGAATATCAGACAACAATTGGGTGGACAATTTCTGACATAAGAGGCATTAGCTCTAGCTATTGCACACAAAAAATCTATGTGGAAGATGAGGCTCGACCTTCTCGCCAGATGCAAAGGCAGCTGAATCCAACCATGCGGGAGGTCATTAAAAATGAGATCATAAATGGCTTGATGCGATGATCATCTACCCAATTTCTGATAGCCCCTAGGTAAGCCCTACTCAAGTGGTACCAAAGAAGGCTAGGCTCACCGTTATCACAAATGACCATGGCGAATCCATCCCTACCCACACAACCACCACATGGTAGGTATGCATTGACTAGAGGAAGCTCAATGAAGCTACCAAGAAGGATCATTTCCCTCTACCATTCATTGACCAGATTCTTGAATGGTTGGCAGGGAAGAAATACTTTTGCTTCCTGGATGGATATTTAGGATATAACCATGTTGCTATTGCACCCGAGGTCCAAAAGAAGACCACATTCACTTACCCGTATGGCACATTTGGATTCTGCTATATGCCATTCGGGTTATGTAATGCACCCACTACCTTTCAGCGTTGCATGTTGGCCATCCTTTCAGAGATGGTAGGTGAATATTTAGAGGTCTTTATGGATGATTTCTCTATCTTTGGAGACTCATTCAACCATTCCGTTAGCAACTTGGAGAAGATCCTGAAGCGATGTATCAAGGTCAACCTCATTTTAAGTTGGGAAAAGAGCCATTTTATGGTTCAAGAAGGGATTGTCATCGGTCACATTGTCTCGCATCTGGGTATAGAAGTCAACCAAGCTAAAGTTGACTTAATCTCCAAACTTCCACCACCAAGCTCGGTTAAATGAATCAGATCTTTCCTAGGACATGTTGGCTTCTACAGAAGGTCCATAAAAGACTTCTCCAAGGCCTCCAAGCCCTTAATTAACCTTCTAGCCAACAATGTGCACTTTAACATGACACCTAAGTGCATCAAATCCTACGCCACTCTAAGGGACACAGTTTCTACTGCACCTATATTACAACCCCCAGACTGGTCCCAGGATTTTGAGATAATGTGTGATGCATCAGACTTTGCTGTTGGGGCCATCCTAGGATAGAGGGAAAGGGAGGAAAAGAAACCAATGGTGATCTACTATGCGAGCAAAACCTTGGATGACGCTCAACGGAACTACACTATAATAGAGGAGCTACTTGTCATAGATTTTGGACTAGAAAAGTTCAGATCATACTTGTTAGGATCCCACGTCATCATTTATACTGATGATATAGACACATCTATTTAGGTTAAAATGCCTATTCATGCATGTTCCAAGGCTTAGATTTGCATTTCATGTTATAAATATTGCATAGCATGCATCATTCTACATTTAGAGTAGCATATATTTTAGGTTAATTAGGTCCTTTTATGGTCGAGAGAGAAGAATACTTATTTCAGGGCCTCAGATGGATGATCAGACCATACGGATCTGATTAGAATGATGATCAGAGTCTAAAGCCTCCAAAATCGCCTCGATCGGAGTCCTGTAGCACCATATGTAGTATGAGGAAGATCAATGGCCAAGGGACTAAGTGACATAATTTGGAGCTTCAAATGACAAATTCGACCATGCAGATGGATTCGGGTCAACGATTGTAGCCTAACAGCACAAAAATCGACTCAACCGACCTCTATAGCAGCCCCTACAATGAAAGGAAGATGGATGGCCTAGATTACGCCACGTGCCGCAGCCCAGGTCACCCATGAGCAAGCACGTGCCACCGCACATGCATAGCAGTGCGGGTGTGCATGCGCGCACGGAGGCACGCATGCACACAACGCAGTGCCAGTGCGTGAGCGTGTACGCGTGCCAGCGTAGCGGCAGCGTGGGTGCATGCTCGGTTGGAGCCAGCCTATAGCGATGTATGAGCTGTATCTATAGCGACGCTTACAACAGATGGTAATTCTTTGCATTCCAGCAAAGCCAGCTGTGGGCATGAGCTGCCTACAGTGACACTTCCAGTGATAGCCTGAAGGTCAGTAATGGTCCCATACCTATTTTTGCATCTTCTCCTCCACTATAAAAGGACCTACACCCCCTCCCTTCCAAGCCATCTCTACCTACTCTACTCCCACCTACTCCCAAGCTCTAGTAAGCCTACCAATGCTTTGTTAGAGCTTGCTCTCAAGCTCCCAAGGCTCCTATTAGCGTAGCAAACCTCTGCCTCACCAAATATTAATCCATCTTCCCATCCCCATTCATAGGTCGCCTTGGAGCCATCCTCCCACCTCCATTCTGGTAGCAGATCATCTTCTCCTTCTCACCTCCATTCCGGACCCACGCTGAAGCTTTCCTCTTACCCGACATCCTCCTGCATCTCACCTCTGTCATCCTTCTCCTCACCTTCTTTGTCCGAGCTTCTGCCAGGTGTCATTGTCTCACCAAACATCCGATTCGGGAGATTCCTTCTTACCTCCCTCTCTTTTTATGTTTTCATTGTTGATTATAATTGACATTGAAGTGATATTTATATCATATTTGTTCTATATCTCTGGCAATTCATTATGCTTATCTTCTTACAAAAATTCAAAAAATAAAAAATAAAGCCCTAAAATACCAAAAAGAAACAAATCGAAGGGTAGTTCTCAATTAAAGTAAACGTCGCCTCCCTGTGTTCGACTCGGGACTCCCTTGGAGTTTTGGTATTAATTTTATTTGACCATGAGTTTTGCAACTACAAGGACGGGTTACTTGTAACCCTGATTTCAAACTTGCGAAACCCGTGTGATCAACTGACCACTCGGCTATCCGGCACTTGTTAGCCAAAAAGGATGCTAAACCCAGGCTAATTAGGTGGATCCTACACCTGCAGAAATTTAACTTGGAAATACGCGATAAGGTCGAATCCAAGAATGTTATAGCCGACCACTTATCTCGACTTCACTTGGAACACATTAGACCTTCACTACCTTTGACTGATACATTTCCCGATGAGCAAATCTTGACCATGCAAGCCAAAAGTCTCCCCTGGTATGCCGACTTGGTTAATTACCTTATAGCAGGGCAGATTCCACACGGCTGGTCCAGACAACAACAAGACAAGTTCTTGGTTGAAGCCAAACATTATCTTTGGGATGACCCCTTGCTGTTTAGACTCTATTCTGATTAGATAATTAGGAGATGCATACCAGAGGAGGAGGTCCAAAGTGTGTTGTCCTTCTCTCATGACCAAGCTTATGGTGGCCACTTCTTTGGGAAACAAGAGGATGCAAAGGTTTTGCAGTCTGGTTTTTATTCGCCATCACTATATAAGGACTCACATAGCTTTGCTAAAACCTGTGCTAGATGTTAGACTTTAGGGACCATGAACAGAAAGGATATGATGCCTCTACAACCTATTCTTATCATCGAAATATTCAATGTTTGGGGCATTGATTTCATGGGTCCCTTCCCACCTTCAAATGACATTGAATATATACTAGTCGCAGTTGACTACATCTCAAAATGGATCGAAGCCGTACCTACCCGGAAATGTGATCATAAGGCTATCATGGACTTTGTGAGGAAGAACATCTTTTCCCAATTTGGGATACCCAAGACCATGATCATTGATGGTGGGAGCCACTTCATCAATGTCCAGTTTCGTGCTTTGCTCAAGAAATATAGGGTTACTCACCGCATTGCTACCCCATATCACCCACAAATGAATGGGAAAACTAAGGTCTCAAATAGATAAATCAGGAATATTCTGCAAAAGATTGTGAGGCTTAATCGGAAGGATTGGTCCACACGATTAGATGATGCCCTATGGGCATATAGGACCACTTTTAAGACCCTGATTGGCATGTCACCATACCGATTGGTCTTTGGCAAAGCTTGCCACCTTCCAGTTGGGTTAGAGAACCAGGCATACTGGGCAGTCAAACAATGCAATATGGATTCCCATTTGGCCGAAGCTCAAAGGAAGCTCTAACTCTCTGAGCTTGAAGAAATTCGTCAAGATGCTTATGAGAATAGTATACTTTACAAGGAGAAGATGAAATCTATCCATGATCAGCATATCACTACCAAAACTTTCGAGGCAAATCAACAAGTTTGGCTCTTTGATGTGTCACTTAAACTCATCCCCAGGAAGTTAACATCTAAGTGGATGGGATCTTACCAGGTGGTCAGACCATTCTCAAACAAGGCGGTAGAAATTGCGGATCCTAAAATTAGGCAAACCTTTACAGTCAATGGCCAAAGATTAAAACACTTTCTTGCCCAGGTCCCCCTAAAAGAAGTTGTAACCCTCATTTAGGGTTAAACCGGAGCTGCGCCCAGCTGGAGGCAATAAACTCAGCACTTCCTGGGAGGCAACCCAGAAGATTCTGGTTGATCAGACACATAGCTAAACTCAGGTGATTTCTTTCTTTACTCCCTTGCATACCTTTATCTTCTAATGAGGACATTGTCCAACTATGCATGGGGAGGTGGCAAATTCATATTCTCTAACTTCATACCATCAGCTTGAATTTTTGAATTATAGTGTAATAAAAAAAAGAAATGGGAAAAGGAAAACTTAGACATGAGAAGCTTGTCAACTATAGGAAATAATATGTTAAGGATCTGAACACTTAGACTCTTCAGGTCATCAGGATTAATCAGCCCAGCTGTCCACTAAAATATGGATTTGATCTCGAGTCCTCGCTACCTCAGTTTATATTAAACTGATCAATAAAGTAGGGTGATAAGTATATGACTTACCAACCCGCCCTCTGATTCGGGGGGAATTTTAGTGTAAGCATCAACATACATTTTGCACTGACTCACTCCTTGACAATTCTAATAGAAATTGGGTAGCTAATGAACCTTCTAGGGTGGTATGGCTAGTAAGTTGTCATGGGTAACAGCCCATTGGCTGGTTGTCCAAAACTTAGCCACGGGACCATTCTCTTTTACTATTGCCTCTAGGTAAATCTTAGATCAGGAAAGCCACCTACAAAAAAAAAAAGAGGAAGAAAATGAAAAAAGAAATAAGCCACACTTCACCACATGAGTATGGATGGCAAGTTGTCGTGAGTAATACCCCATTAGCCGTTTGTCCAGATCCCAGCTTCCAAAATGCACAAAAAAAAATTCCAAAGCACTTAAGGATGAAGCGAGGAAGTAGAATAATCCGGGGAGATATACACTGGAACCACCCTTGTGTTGACCCCACACAACATTAAAGTAAAGCTACCGGTCAGACAGATACACCTTTAGACAACACTTCTTTTCAAGTCGCTTAGGGGTGTAAAAACCCGAAGTTTGCTTTAATTACCATCGAGTGAGTCTATCACAATTTTCACACCAAGATGCCTAACATTTAGAGTCCTTTTTCGAGTTATGGGTGGGTTGGGTAGTCGTAAAAAGTTAGGTAGACACTATCAATTTCAAAAGTCCAAAAAAATTAGAAAAGATGAAAAAGGAAAAAAAATATATATGAATATGTGTGTGCACAAATTTAAAGCGAGGACTTGAGTGGCATGCATTTTGGAAGACACCTGGGCTCTATTTAATCGTTGTGAATTAGGATCTTAGTTTAAATTTCCTCCTGTTGACAAGTAACACATGCCTGAGCAATCGATTCATAATTATAGCTGAAAATAACATTTAGGATAACCTTGCTAGGGACTAGCAATAGATAAGCATGGGGGTTATGATGACTCTACATCTAACGGTGATAATTCTATCAACTAGAGTCAATCTCAAGGGTATATGTGCATTAATGATGTATCATAATGAGCTTGAGAGCATGACATGCATGTTGTGCTAAGATTGCTTGTAATTCATGTTTAACGACCATGTCTGCAAGTGTGCATTAAAATAGGTCTTAGATGAGCAATCGGACCTTACGGATGATCTGGATAAAAGAACGAAGTTCAATGGACTCAAAAACACCTTAATATGACCTCTGTGACCCCCATAACAAGTCTGGGAAGTTCTGACTGTTTATTTGATGATCAATGGCCCAAAACGCACCACCTGGTGCCTGCCTAGCCTTCACCCGAGTGCTCGTAGCTCCTTCAACGCGAGATCCTAATCATTGGATCTTATTCCAATGGTCGTCGTTGCTACGTGCATCGACCATCCTTCCGACCATCATCGAGGGTAGCACAGCGGACGAAGCACCACACTCACAAGTAGCAGTGGGTGTTCGAAGCCTCTCACACAGCAAATCTCCGCTTTGCAAAGGTGCGACAAAACACAACCATCAATGAAGGAGCAGGCGACATTGATGGCAGCCACGTGGCACTCTCTGATGCATGCCTTCACCAAACGTGCATGCCAATGCTGCATTAATGCCCGAGCACATGCGTGCTTGAGGCATGATCAAAGCGTGCATTCACGTGCGATCTGGCCATCGATCGTGGATTGAACAGCTTTGAGCCAACGCACACGGATCGCGCGAGGGAAGAAGCACGTGCACGAGTGATGGATTGGCGGGAGGAGGCCTTCCCCGACACTTTTGGAATGGGTTTAGCGAAGTCCTCGACATCCCTAAAGCCCCAGCCTGATTTAGAAACCCTTCATTCTCTATAAAAACCCCCACACCCACTCCATTTAGGATCATCCCTTCCTAGATTCTCTTTAGTTCTACTTTATACACCCTTCACACTGGCCCGGAGTTGTAGAGCCATCAACGGAAGCCCATCCACCGTCGTGATTGCCTCACCTCTCCATTCCGCACCTCTTTACCCTACTTTAATGTTTGTGTTTTAAAGCTTTCCTCTAGCATTGTACTTGTGAAATGATTTTATTTATGCAATGTATTTCCATTTGTTTCATCATGTTTCATGCATGCACAAGTAATCACCATGCTATAATCAAAAGTCTCTAACCCTACTCTCTCTCTCTTATTTTCTCGCAAGCAAACAAAACAAACATTTTTGTGACACCCTAAAGTGACAAACTATTTACTTTTAGGTGTTGCTAACTTTTCTGTATATATAAATAATTCTTTATTGGTAAGAATTATGAGGATACATTGAGAGATGTACCACCAAGAGTACAAGCTAGTCATTGGGTGAAGTGCTGTTAATATTGGGATTAAGAAAACACAATGGTAATTAATATTTTATATTAATTACTTCTATTCTAAAAGCAAAATGATTAAGTACCAATTTCAATAATTTGCTGTTATAGGAGCAAGCTGAGAAAAATAAAGCTAATAGGGCGAACACTCCGACTGCAACCCACTACTTGGGATGGATGAACATAAATTCCTTAAGAAATAATTATGTAAGTACATTTTCAGCAGGTTAATTGGTCATATAAAAATTATTGATTATAATATCTATTATAAAACTTACAAGTTAGGAGACTTAAATAAGAGAAGCTAAAATTTAGGATAACTTAATTTATAACCACATCTCACATATGCAGTCAGATACCCATAATGGTGTACAACTTGATCGTGTTTCTATCTATTAGATGAGTCATAACAAGCCTACTACTAATGGCCCCCATGTTTGGATTGATCCATTATACAAAGAGAGACATGTAAGCTCGTTGAAACAACTAATAAATAACTTAGTGATAAACATTTCGGAGAACTTACCATAAGCTCAACTATGTGTAGGGTTGCATGATGGAGTTGATGCATCCTTCTAGTGATGATATGGATGAGCAATCAGAGATTGGCCCATTATAGCCTATGACAGTAGAGAAAGCATTTAGGATAGTTATGCCCCTGGAGCATGGTGGCTTTGTTCGTAGTGCTGGTGTGAGTGAGAGTGTTACTAGTTGGTATGGAAGAAAGGGATCGGGGGGTTCAAAGAGGTTGCAATAGTTACAGACACAGGTGGAAACCTTTCAAGAGAAACTAAACAATGTTACGTCAATGTTGGACATGAAAAATGATATACTAGAACGACAGAGACACTAAGCACAACAAGAATGGGAGCAGATACCGGCACAAATGCAGGCAC
Source organism: Thalassia testudinum (assembly GCA_037157565.1). NCBI lineage: Eukaryota > Viridiplantae > Streptophyta > Magnoliopsida > Alismatales > Hydrocharitaceae > Thalassia > Thalassia testudinum. Next base: position 76,132,978 of record JAZHRO010000073.1, on the reverse strand, counting down.
AATTTCAAGCAATCTTAACTACATTGGGATGAGGTGGCACAGAGTATTCTTCTTTTCACTTCCCACCTCATCCACCTGATTATGACTGTGGAGGTTCTGGAATAGGCAACATAGTAGCCATTACATAGTTGCCTAGATTTTTTTTTTAATTTTCACATGTCTACTTTTTTCAAAACATGTGATATATACATGTATTTTATTTATGAATGAGTGCCATGCATGTGGTGCATGATAGAATATATATATGAATGGTAGAATATATATTTGCATTTATGGTAAATGAATGTGGGAAATAATGATATGAGTATGTTTGCATTTATGGTATATGAATTTGGGAAATAATGATATGAGTATGTTTGCAATTGTGGTGAATGTATGAGGTAGGTTAACATGTTCTTTGTAAAATATATTTGTTAACATGTATGATAACAATGGAGGAGAATGGTTGATCATTCCCCACATCAACCAATCGGATTGCTGACAACAACGGACGTGGTGGTGTTGGAAGCTTTCACAATGGTAGTAGCACCAACAATAGTAGTGGACTTTTGTTATTATTCTGGAATTGGCCATAAAGAGCTTAGGTATCAAATCTACCTACTATTTTTCCTTCTTTCACCTCTTTTTGTTTAACTCTAATTTGTGGTTTTGTTCTTTTTATAGTAGTTACCAATTTGCTAACAACATTCTGATATCTGCACTTCCAATGGTAGTGCTTTAGACCAACAAAGGCAAAAAACGAAGATGTTCCATTAGCTATGGTTGTTGGGAATTTCTTCCCCCTCTTTTTAATTTAATGTCAGATCTGCAAGGAGCATGTGGTTAATTGATCACTGAAGTCGCATTGTTGTGGCCTCTGTTGCATTGCTTTCATTGAGTTTTAAAATATGCATTATAGTATAGTCAATAAAAGCAATAGAACATTTGAATTTATAAGCTCGAAAATAAAAGTGATTCCAAGGTTGTTTGCAGGAGGCAATTATAAGAAAATCAATCACTAATCACAATAATAAGAATAAAAATTTGCAAGTGAATTAGATAATCAGAAAGATATGCAATATTTATTAGAAAATGTATCTCAGAAAGTGGCTACCAAAGTGCAAAAAGATCGAGTTAAAAATGGTGGTTTGAAGCACCAAATTTAACCCTACAATTAAGCTCTAATCAATATCTCAAATAAATCAGTAGTAACATGCAACCACAAATGTTAATTTCCACATCAGCGTGAATGTCCACAGTAACTATCAAAACCAAGCAAAGGCCTCAAACGACAAGTATAAGGCTCAGATGCCTCAATCCAAAGGCCTCAGAAGTACCAGTAGAACCAAAGGTAAGCACAGCACAGAGGCAGAAGGGCCTCACAAAGCCTCAGAATGGCTAAGTACTGAGAATGGGGGGGGCACGAATCTCGAGGTCATAGCAATGCAAACCCTCCTCCCTCCTCAAATTTCTCTTTCTTCCCAAGTCGAACCCTGGTAACCGAGTAAACAATCCGACCCAGACCTGCGGGCGTGATCGCAGGCAAGGGTGTGAGTGAGCATGTCTAAGCGTGTGCGTAGGGGTGTGCAAGGGACCTCACCCTTATGAGCACTGAGGCAGCAAGTATTTAGCACGATTGCATCTTATATGCTGTGTAAGCTTTGTCGATGCACAATGTGGGACTATATTTGTCCCTATTTCTTTGTGCGCAGCTAGTGAGAGCTCCTTCCAAATCGAAGTGACTGCTGGGGCCTCACTGCTCTATTGAAGACCTAAAGCACTCTGTCAGGGTGAGCTGCAACCTCTGAGGGTAGCAATTGGGTGAGTGATGGCTGGAATAGCACTTTCATGGTTGGAGAAGATGGTGGAGGTAACACTCTAACGAATACCTATAAAGAAGAATATGGGTGAATTTCCCCAATTAAACAACTCTGGAGGATCGTCGTGAGGCGAGGAAGGTGATAGCGAAGGTTTTGAGGGGTTTCGTGAGCTGTGGCAGTGGAGTGTAGTCGTAAATGGCCATGGTTTAGGGGTCTATTCGGTAGGGGTGTAGAGCAGTTAATTGTCCTAATTAGGTTAGGGCTTTTAGTCATTGTGTGGTGAGAAAGGATGTGGTGGTGAAGGCAGAATGATTGGTGAAGTGAAACGGCAGTGCAGACTCGCCAAAGTCTATGTCGAAGTTGAGCAAGATGACGGTGTGAGGGCAATACAATGGTTGAAAGTATTAGTTAGGTGAGTGGAATTGAAGTAGGAAGAGAGAGAGAGATACTTAGTTGGATGAGAGTGCAAAGGATTGGTGCCAGCTGTGATTGGCCAGCACTGAGGACAAAGGTGCCTCTGATGAGGTCGAGCAGTGAGGGTGAAGGGAGAGAATGCTCTTGTTGTGGCTGGCGAGGCGCGAAGGAAGGAGGTAAGGGTGTTGGGTCACTCACTTTGCCCATTGGCAAGCCGAAATGTAGTGATTGAGGGAGGTCACCGAAGTCGTAGTTGGAGGCATCCAGAGAGAGAAGGAGAACTATTTTAAGGCCTAATTGAATTGAGAAATACGTTGGCATCAAGATGAGCCTTTATGGAGCTCAAACTCGATCTCTAAATCAAGTATTTTGTGTGATTGAGTCGAGATTTGGAATCAAGAAACCCCAAGATTTTTGTGAGCTCGCACAACCTTTTTGCCTCAAATCAGGGTCTAAGATCCTGATGGAATTGTTCTCAATCATCTAAACACCAATCCCACCAAATTTAGTGGGATTTTGGTGCAAATTTGATGAGGTTTCACACTAGTCAAAGGTTGGTGCTACACAATTGACTCAATAATGGCGGTAGAGGGCTCTTTATAAAGAAGATGAGGAAGTTAGGGGGCTATTCTAAGGAATTTTGAAAGTTAAGGATTCGAGTGTAAGAAATAGAGATCTTAGGGGTAAATTTGCAAACTAAGACAAGATGGACTCTAATTGCACCCAAATTTTGGTGTTAACCTAGTTTGGACCCAAGCAACATGATAGTGAACTTGAATTTGATTTTTGATCACGTTTGACTAGGCAATTTGCGCAAAAGCCTAAATTATGGCAAAATCTCGTCTGAAACAGTGTTCTAGGTCAAATGGGTTCAGATGGTCAAATCAAAGGTACCAAACCTCTTAGAATATTTTTTATGAATTATACGAGGTTTAAATTAATTTTATCCTGACCAAAACCTCTTCAATTCATGTGGGGTTGACAATTAGGATTTTATATACTATTTTGGTTTTTGAAATTTGTGAAACCCTATTTCTATTATTGTGGAGCCAATTCTTGGTCTATATGCTGAGTTGACCTCTAATTAACCCCTGGGTGATCCCGTGGTTACTCTGCATTCACGATGTGTTGTTAAAACTACAGATTTATCGCTGTTGTATTATTTTCTCCTGAAAGCAAATCTGAGTGGGAAAAAGATTCGGTAGGTCGAGGAGGGTTGACTTATGGAGGGGGCTTTGGCAATGGAGGGAAGGGGCTATGGCAACTATGTAACTAGGGTTGAGCAGTGACGTTCGCTAGACGCATTTGTGTAAAATCGTTCATTGTAGTGTGTTTACAACATTAATTTTAAATAAAGAGTTGGAGATGAGTCTGAGTGTCGAGCACAGGGAGGCAATAATTAGATCAAATACTCGCTTTCGTGCCACGTAAATTTGTCGTTTGTTCGTTTGAAAATCAATTTAAGAAAACAAGAGAGAAAGAGAGATAGAGATAGAGCGAGAGAGAGAAAAGGATTAGACAACCATATCATAAGATCAATGTGCCAACAATTTCTTACTAAATGTGTAATCAAACATAATGTAGATGAATGCTTTAACAAAATCAAGACATGAAGTACACTACAAAATAAAATAACACTAGGAGAATGAAGAAGAATGCATCGAGATAGCCATGGTAGTGGAGGGGCTTCCGTCGGTGGCTCGGCAACTTCGGGACCTTGCTTGGAACTCTAGAAGGTGGTGGTATCTCGTGGGTTGATGATGAGCAAAAGTGGAGGGGGGTAGGCCCTTTCATAATGGAGGGAGAAGGCCAAAAATCCTCGGGTCAACAGTGACACTTGCAAGCATCACTAAAGACCCGCAGCATGCGTTGCTCTTGCCCTCACCCTTGTGGCTTCAATGCTCTAGCTACTTCACAAACCTCATGCTCCTTGTCTCTCGCGCGTGTGCTGGCACACGCTGCTCCGCACTGCCGCTACTACACTGCTCCCCACGTGCATTGTCGGGCAAGCACGCACACACCCAAGCATGCATGTGCACACTACTCGCTCTACTACGTTGTTGCTACCTAAGCGCCCAATTGAGGGGCAGCAGGTTTCAAACCTGGGCCCTATTCGGTGCATAGATCGTGTAGAAAATTAGCATGTTGTAGTATAGCGCAAAATATGTCTCGAGAAAATAAATTAACGAAACTTGGTGAGTCCTGGTCGATTATAAGGAGGCAGAAAGCACTTTTGATTTCATATGTTGTTCCAAACATAAATGCTAACTAGTATAGACACAGTATATATATCAATCAAAAGCGTTTGAATATGAATTGCATACATATAACCAGACAAATTCCAATATAAATGTAAACTACTTATGTAACAAAATGAAAGCACCACGGGTGGTTCGTGGTGGCCTTATGGAGAAGTTGGGAGAAGCAGCAACGATCCGTCGGGGTGGCCCAACGAACACTTCAGATGGAGGTGCCGAGACGGATGCAAAGAAGATGACAACAAGAAGAAGAGAGAGGTGTAGACGGAGGAAGAAGAAGAAATTCTAATAAATGACTTTCAAAGGGGGCCCTTAGGACTCTTTTTATAGCTTTAGTGAAGGGCATTGAGGGTATTTGGGCCCTTAAATCCTTGCAAAGCCTTCAGATTAATCAAATCTGTTGATCGGGAGATCAACGACCTTGATTAAGCCTTCTGAATCCTTTTTTAATCCTTGATTTAATCTGGTGCTACCACGTGATAGCTTGTGCATCCTTGGATTCAAATCCGATGGCTCCTGCTCACCCGTGCTTGCCCGCACACCTGCACTTCCACCGCTCAGTGCTCAAACATGCCTCAACTCCTTAAGGACTCTCAGCCGTCCGATCTCTCGACCAGACGGCTTAAAGAGCCTGTGCAGTGCCCGCTGAATCTATAAGACATGCGTCATCGCACACATTTGCATCCAACGCTTCCGTGCCCACCACGCATTCACTATCGATCTGCACGATGAAGATCCGACGGTCGAATTTCATCTGTGGGTGCCCATCTCCAAATTGTGCTTCGATCTCATGTCGATCACTGGCTGTTAGGCGTGCTCTCCACTATGCTACGCGCATGGATTATCGCACTTTCCATTTCCTGTGCGGCTGCCCTCGGTCATTGGATGGGAATCGAATGAACGGGATCTCTCCCATGTGTGATGAGGCTACTAGAGTCAGGCGACGTGGCTACGTCGCGGCCGTTGTATTGAAATTGAATGGTTGACGATTCTCCTTTCCAGATTGGGGCATGGTGAGTGGTGGCTGCGATGGCTCCACATGGCACGATCATGACCGTCCATCTTCTTCTCCTTGTATATGATGATGTAGGCCTCCGATTGAGTTGATTTCTATGCCGTTGGACTGCATTCATCAATTCAGCCCCATCCGTACGGTTGGATTTGTCATCTAAGGTCCGGATATTCTTCAATTTTCCCCTTGACTCTTGCTTCTTCTGCAGACTCCCTAGGGTGCTACAAAAGTCTGATTGATGTGCTTTTGGAAGCATTGGATTCCCATCGTTATTCCAAATAGATCCATAAGGTTGGATCAGTCATCTGTAGCCCTGGGCTGCCTACAATTATTAATACCTCTCAAATAGAACATTATTATGTATAAAACATATAAATCATCTAAGATGCAAAGTACGATGTGTATGCATGCAGAATGCCCATGTTAAGCTAGGTTCTACTCTAATTCAGGCGAATTAGGGCTTATGATTTCCATGCAATCATGCCCTCTCTTTGAGAGGTGCCTTCATGACCGATGAGCCAAGGCCATTCTTTGCTAGAAAGAAGAATTATGGGCATGCGTTGGATCAAGATCCAAAGGCTGAGAGTGGATGATGCCTTGATGAAGAGTGGGTGCTAGCTGGTGTTGGGCATCCTAGATGGTTCCACATGATGCCATCTGGGCCATCCATCTTCTTTATGTTGTAGGAGATCCCACGGAGCTCAGATCACGATGATTCCCGCATTGCCGGACTGCGATCGTCGCTCTGGATCCATCTGTATAGTTGGATTTTTCATCCAAGGTCCATAAGGATGTTGCACTGCCCCCTGGTCATTGATCTTTCTTGAGCTTGTTGTGGGAGCTACGGAGGCCAGATCGAAGTGATTTCAAGTTTAGATCCATTTGTAAGGTTCGATCGCTCATCTAAGACCTATTTGAAAATGGACTTTTGCACATGGTCATTAAACATTCATTCTAAGCGATTAAAATGTAAAGATCATGCAATATGCATGCAAAACTCCTAAGCCCATTATAATATGTCATTATCGCACAAGTATCCCTAAAATTGACTTTAATTGGTAATATTAACACTGAACATTGTAGAGTCATCATACTCCCATGCCCACCCCTTGCTAGTCCCTAGCAAGGTTTGGCCTAAATGCTATTTACAACTAAAATTAGGAATTGATTTCTTAGGTAGAAGTTTCTTGTCAACAGGAGGAAGCCTCTACTAAGATCCTAATCGCTAAGACTCAACAGTGCCCAGGTTGCCTGCCAAAGTGTCGACATCCCGAGTCCTCACCTTAGTCCATATAGAAGCAAGAACATTTTTTTTTCTTTTTCATCTTTTCTAATTTGTTTGGATTTTTGGTGTTGAGGATTTCAAGGTAACTTTTTATGGCTATGATAAACGCCAGTTTATCATCATTTTTTATGCTTTAAAACTAACCTAGCTCTTAGGATTTTACTCTGCAAACGGGTTTTTGGGCTGCATTTAGGCATAAATTAGGATAGGCATGCATTGCATTTTTTATTGTCATTTTAATGAGTTTTTGTGAGTGTTAGGGATGTATAGATGCACAGATCCCTAAAACCCTAGCACTCAAGAAGGCAATTGGTGAAGAAGAAGCCCAGACTAGCTGGAACTCAGCCTAATCCAGCTCACCTCAGCTTGATCCAGCTCACCTCAGCTTGATCTAGCTCACCGCAGCTGGAACCTAGCTTACTTGAACTAGGGTTAGCTCATCCCAGCTCCATTCAGCTAATCTCAGCTGGATGGCAGCTCAAGAGAGTTCACCTTAGCTCACCCTAGCTCAAGTCAGCTCAGATCCAGCTCAACTTAGCTGAGTCTAGCTCACCTCAACTCCCACTAGTTCACAGGGAGCTCTAGCTAGCTCAGCTGAGTTGACAGGAGTTCACCCCAGCTCAGATCCAGCTACATCCAGCTCCACTCAACTCCAGCCAGCTGAAGAAGAATTCATCTCAGCTCAGGAGGCTCAAGTCCAGCTCCCGGGGATTCAGCTTAGCTCATCTCAGTTGAGCTAAGCTACCTTAGCTGCCTCAACCAGCTTGATTCTCCCCGATAGCACCAGACCTAGCTCACCTTAGCTCATTTTGGTAGAAGCTAGCTCACTTTAGCTTGGCTTAGCAACTAGCAAAGAACTAGCAAGCTAAGCCAGCTAGAGTAGCCCCATGCCAGCCTCTTCAGCAGCAGCCAGCTCCAGCTCCAGCTCCAGACTTCTTCTCCTCAGCTCCCTCCTCCAAACCCTAGCTCCAACACCTTCTCCTCTACTCCTCCATTAGCTAAGCTAGCTTAGCTTAGCTTAGCTTAGCTTAACTTAGCTATGCTCCAACTTCCTTGGCTTGTACTACCCCAAAAACCCACCTACCAACTCTACCCAACTAGCTCCACCTAAGCTCCACATAAGCTAACCTACTTGGCACCAACCTAACCTACCCACCACCTCCAAAAGACACCTAAAAGTGGCGCCAAAAACTACCCATAACCACCCCTTAATGGCGCCACTTTTCCCTCCAAAATCTCCCCTCATCTCCACCACACAATCTCCCTTGAACCCATCTCCACCATCCACCTAACCCCCCTTCTAGAAGACCCCATGTTGGCGCCAACATGGTGGTGTCTCTCCACCACCAAAAGACACCAACACCACCATAACTACCCCCTTTAACACCTCTTGGGTTGGCGCCAACTCTCCTTAGCCATAGGATCACCAACCACCTCCATTCTTCCATCCTAGCCCTCCATTTCAAGGGGCACCTTAACCCCCCATCCTACCCTATAAAAAGACCACTACCCACCACCATTCAAGCCATCCTTGGCTAGCCATTTCACTCTCATATTCCACCAAGAATCCCACGTCCAAGAGAGAAGAAGAAGAAGAAGATTAAGGGGATATTCTGTCCCCTTGGTGCCTTCCCCTCTTCCCTTCTCTCTTGGGTCACGCCAGCCAAAGGAGAAGCCAGGCAAGGAAGATCTTGGAGGAGATCTTGAAGGTGGTCACGCCACCTTGGAGGAGTTTTTAAGGGTGGTGCACGCCCACCCCTTTGGAGAGAGCATTAAAGGTGGTAGCTTCCACCTTGGAGGAGCTCTCAAGGAAGGAGAAGAAGGAGGCCCTCTTTTCAAGCCAAGGAGCAGCTAGGCTTGGAGCAAGAAGACAACCTTCTTCACCATTGTTACAAGAGGATTTGTGTTTCTTTTCTTGCTTTTAAATTGTTCAATTCTAGTAGAAGCTTTCCTCTACTTGTCCTTGAAAAGAACACTCATTCTACTCAATCAAAAATTGCCTTCTTTTAAGCTTTTTATTGCAGTTGTTTGTTTTGGTTCTAGCACTTATTTCACCTCTTCTTCCTAATTACCCTAGGCCTACACTTGCCTAGAGCGAGCTTAGGAAGAAGATATTTCTATCTTTTAGAATTTTAATCATTTGTAGGTGTTAGTTCTTTTCGCTACAATCTGCCGTTTGCCCTCGTCTTTTCAAAATACAAAAAAAATTACATATTGAAAAATATTAAAAAGAAAGTTGAGATTGTATTCCAAGCAAGAGAATCATTATTGCAATTTTTGCCTCCTTGGACGACCCTAGATACTCCCCTATCTAGGATATAAATTTTAAAAGCGAAAGCGGATTTACGCGTTACGACGACATATTTTAACAAACCGCGTAAAATCGCTATCACTTTTTGGCGCCGTTGCCGGGGAGGCACGGCTTTGCATTAACTCATTTTCTCTTGCTTGAAGTGGATCTCATCCCCTTCTCTTTCTTTCTTTTGTGTGTGCAGGAACTACAGCGGGAAAGCGGGAATCTGGAAGCGAGAGCTTAAAGATCCTTTTCTTCCCGCGAAAATTCAGGTTGGTTCCTCTTTCTAGTCACATAATTAATTAAAACTACAAAAAAGTATATTAAACTTGGCTTTCAGGACCCTAAACACTTAAATTAAGTGGAGTGGTGCATTTTAAAATCATTGTTTGCTTGTATGCTTCTTTAGCACCATTCCATTGCAAGTATTGGTGTTCTGTTTTTCGGGTCTGGATTTTTGTCCAGACTTGAAAAATCGATTCCTAACACCACAGGCCTCCTAAAATCATAAAATTTCATAGAGTGATTCCCAATTAAGTTTGGAACATCTTTTCCAAATTTTAGATCAATTGGATTTGTATTTAATTTTTAAAAATTCGTGGATTGCAGAGAGGTCATACCCTCTTATCTTCCTGTTTTACTACTGTCCGCGAATTTTCAGAATTTTTATACTCATCCAATTTTTGTGAAATTTATCTTTTTGGAATCCCTGTGAAATTTTACATATCATATAAAATCATAAAAATTTTCTGAGGTCGGTGGTAGTACTAAAAAGTTCATAATACCCACAGGTATTATTTCTGGACTTTGACACCAGTACAATTAAAAATTCAAAAAAACTATCAAACGAATTCCTAAAATCTTATAAAAATCTTTTCTGGAATCCTTGTTTGATTTTATTCAAAGTAGTGGTGTTGTTTGACTTGTTTGGACCACTACTTAATTTTGAAAGCCTAAAAAATAACTCATTGGTAGTTAAATTTCTGTCTTAGGGATAATTGGCTTAGGGTTTCTTTCTTTCTCTTTTGAGGATTAATTCAAAGGAAATATACAATCACCCATACAACTTGTTTTCCTTTGATTGTGGGTTTTCAAACTTGTTTTGAAAATTTAACTAAAGAAACCCTAAAATACATTCAATTAAATCAAATCTTAAAAGACAAAAATACAAAAAAAAAAATTGTGTGACAACTTGATTTTCATTGGAGCCACTCTCCAATTCCTGCACACACACAAAAAAATCAAATAACAGGGCAACAACCCAATAAACGCCCTCCACATTCCGTGTGCACTATAGAATCCTAGACCTAATTAAAATTTGTAGCAACTTGACCCCTAAGGCTTTATCAACTTAGGCTTGCTATTTAGGTCTTAAGTTTTCTTTAGTTAGTACCAATTCTGTCATCTGTATCTGGTGTTCAGGCTGAGGGGCCGTGTCAAACGACCAGGCGCGGGTTTGTACAAGCACCTGGGGTTTTTCCCTGGGAAACGTTTGGGCCCAAACCTCCCCTTAAGCAACTTGGCTAGATTTGTTGATAGAACGGGTATTCACTATTGACTACTTATTTCCTATATAGACCAAGTCTTAGGGAGTCACAATTAAGTTAGGTCTAGTTTTTGTTTGTTTGAATTGCACACTTTCTCTCATCTCTTTCTCTTCTCCTCCCCTCCCCGTTCTTCCATTTTATGCACGGGCGACGGTCTCAAAATCCGCACTTGGAAGGACCATTTGATTTCGCCCCCCACGTAAAAAGACCACTTTTTCTGTCTTCTCCTAAAAAAATGGAAACACAACAAAATAGGTCCACTGACCCTTCCACGTCTAACTCTAACCCCACCTCTAACCCTAATTCTAACCCTTCCACCCAAAACCCAACCACCAGTAACTTTCCACACTTGGAGCTCCCCAATCTTGAGTTGCCCCACACACAACATCAAGACCCCCTACCTGATCTTTTAAAATTGATGGCCGATCAAATTAATAAATTAAATTCCAATCAACAAACATTGACTAGGAACATCCAAAACCTAGGCAATCCAAGGCCAAACCCACCACCCCGTCAGCAGCCTGTTGTTCCTCTAAAAGATTTCTATGATCCGTCTTATTATGAGGAACGACCAGGGGTGGTCATACCGGAGGGGGACTTTGAGATCAAGCCAGCCGTCCTGAACCTGATTAAACACTTTCATGGCCTTCCTAGGGAAGACCCTTTCAGCCACCTTGAAGAACTAACTCTTCTTGCACAGACAACCCGTTCCCGAAATGTGCAAGAAGACATATGGCTGATGCGGCTTTTTCCATTATCTCTTAAAGATAAGGCCGCTTATTGGTTCAGGACCATTGGCCGACCCATTACAACATGGCCTCAACTCAAGAGTGCCTTCCTCAAGAAATTCTTTCCCATAGGTCGTACCAATTCCTTACGAAGATCTATTACGACCTTTCACCAAAAATCTGGTGAAACTTTCCATGATTCTTGGGAAAGATTTCAAGACCTTTTAAGAAGTTGCCCGCACCACGAGATTCCTTTATGGCAGCTCGTGCAAATCTTCTATCATGGATTAGAAGATCAAATCCGACAGTTTGTCGATGCCTCGTGTGGCGGCAACTTTTTAAATAAAGATGCAGAAAGTGCCTATGACCTGTTCGAAGAAATGAGTGAAAACTCATTTAATCAAGCTTCCATGAACACATTTTGCAGAACCCAAAACCCGCAGTTCGGTGTTCATGAAATAGGCACTCAATCTATCCCTGTCACCCAAGACGATCTTCAATTGATTGCTCAAAAACTCGACCAGATGCATATTAATCAAAAGAAAATTGAGGAAAGACTAGCCACTTCAACTCAAGCTCCACACCCACATCTAACCCAACCTAACTTTCCACGAAGAGAAAATTTGCACAATCTCAACACCACTCCTGCTGATTATTCTGAGGTTGCCCATGATTCACTGGGGAATTTCAATTATCCAGATCTTAACCCCACCCAAAATATTTCTGCCATCCAGGAGCCCTTTAAAAATTCTTCCAATTGGAAAAATTACCCGAACTACTCCTGGAATAATCAAGTTTCCTCCCAACCATATCATTTTAATGGGTATGGGTCGAATCCAAATTTCCATCCTGGGCCATCCCAACAAGATATCAATGCCCAGATGCTACGGACCCTGCAGGATATGCAAACAAAAATGACGGAAGTAACCCGCAACATCACAAATCTGAACAATCAGATTGGGGTTGCTCCCACGCAAAGACCTGTAGGACACCTTCCGTCCCAACCCATACCCAATCCCAATCACCAAGGGAACCATTATATGGGCAGAAATCCACATTATCCAAATCAGCCTCCTCCTAATCCACCTCAGCAGCCGCCCAGGTTCCTGCAATCACAGACCCCCCCACCTCCTCCAAATAATAATCCGACTGCACATGCAGTTACCTTGAGGAGTGGGAAAACCACCACTGACCCCGAGCCTTCGCACGAACCTGGTAAGATACATGTGCAAGTTGACTCCCCACCTCCCCATCAGGAAGAAAAAGAACAACAAAAATCTCAAGACAAGATTCCTATCCCTTTCCCACAAGCTCTCTACCCTACCACCAACAAAAGAAAGAAATCTGAGCCCACTACAGAAGAACTCATGGAGCTATTTGGGCAAGTTCATATCAATATCCCTCTCCTAGATGCCATTAAATATATACCTGCCTATGCTAAATTTTTAAAGGACATTTGTACTCCTAAAAGGCAGGCCAAAAATCTAGGACAGGTGCATCTTTCGGAGACAGTAAGCTCTGTCATACAGAGTAAGCTGCCTCCTAAGATGAAAGATCCGGGGGCGCCTTTAATTTCTGTAATTATTGATGACACTACATTTAATCGCCCCCTCCTTGATCTTGGGGCCTCTGTAAATATTATTCCCACAAGTTTATTCGAAGAATTTCAGATCGGTGAATTAAAACCCGTCGAGGTTACCCTGCAATTAGCCGACCGATCTACAATCAAACCTCGTGGGATTGTCGAGGATGTATTAGTCAAGGTCCAGAATTGTGTCTTCCCTGCAGACTTTCTGGTTCTTGACATTGAGGCACCCGAATCATTACTGGACTCCCCGATAATCCTTGGACGCCCCTTTTTGGCTACTGCAAAGGCAAATATCAATTGCCACACAGGCAAAATGGATATCAACTGTGCAGGCCAAACTATCACCTTAGATATTTTTAAATCCTCCAGGAGATTCCATGATGATAACTTCTTTGAGGACTCAGATGCTGAAATTTCTAATATGGTGGAGGAGACAATGCTAATAGATACCCTTACCGACCACAGTTTTTTTGAGGACTCTGATTCAGACTCAGTGGTCGGCGAGATCTGTGATCCGGAAACTTGTCTTGACTCCAAATTTGTTCCTGATACCCCCCCTAACCCACCCACTATTCACGTACCTAATTTTTCCACACTAACTCACCATTCCTTCCCCGACCCCTTTCTTACGGACCTGCCACCAACCCCGCCCGAGTTTGGCACCCAACCTGAATTAAAACCATGGCCAGACTCGGGCCACACTTATCAATTTCCATCTCACTTTGATCCCAATATTATTTCTAATCAATTTTCTAGGGATCTAGACGAAGACAATTTTTTTGCGGGCATCCAAGTGTCCAATTATTTACATGATTTTCCGTCTTCTGTGCATACCTTCACGCCCGGCTGAATGGCGTAAAAGATAGCACTGGATGGGAGGTAACCCATCATTTTTTTTCTTGCTTTCCTTTTTTCTTCTTTTTCCAGGTTTTATTCATCCTAAACCTGACCGTTCTTCACTAAGGTGATTCCTTTTCCCTCCTAATGCATGAGGACATGGCATATCTTAAGCATGGGGGGGTGTTTTTAAATTTTTACGATCGATTTAGGATGTTTAAAACCTAAAAACATGCAATTTTCTTTAATTTATTTCCTGCTTGCATACCCAAAAAAAAAAAAAAAAAAAAAATATATATATATATATATATATATATTGAAAACTTTTTGAGGAAAAATTTTGAAATCGGGACTACGGTCGAAAAATTCACTTCTGGTACAATGGGATTTAATCTTTAACAAACTAAGGATGAGGATATGGATCTGATCATTAGAATTCCAGGGTCTATTTTAGACTAGATCAGATATCCTTCTCTAAAATTCCACCTGAACTCATGATAGTTCAGGTGACTTGATCCTATTTTGTAATATGGAAAGTATTTGACTTAGTTTTTGACTCAAAAACTTGCGGTTCTCGAGAAACTTCTTGTGTCAATTTTCACACACAAGCTAACATTTAAAAACAACTAAAAATTTGAAAAACTCCCTTGTTTGGATTTAGTAAAAGTCTGAATCAGGTCATTGGTTTGAGTTCCCACCGTCGAGAAGAAGGAAAATACCTTCTTTGAGGACGCGATGTCAACATGTTACCGCCTCGGCGCTGCTCTATATCTATATTTCATATCTTTAGATGGAGCATTAAAGCACATTTCAGCAGCTCAAGTGTCTTGGACGGTGCTCTACCTATAGCGTCGGAGCAAGAGCTTGAGTTTGCTTGGAGCGCCCCTTTTCACCGCATCGTGTTTTGGGGTTGTGAGCTCCTGGGTGGTGTCATGGACAGTGCTATCCCGAAGTACTGGTGCCAGAGCCCCCTCGAGGAATGGTAACGGGAATGATGATACTGACACATCGGTTGTAAGACTAAGCTAAAAATAAGCATGGGGGAGAGAAAAAAAAAAAAAAAATAATAATAATAATAACACGTCCTTATAAAGGTTGGCTTTTCACAAGCACAGACACAAGGTTTTAAAGGAATTTGCAAGTTGCGAATCAGATTCACGAGCCAGAAAAATCCTAAAAACAAACATTTCAAGTCATCTGAATTAACAAGGGGTTAATTTGTGAATTTTCTGAGGATATATTGATCCCGTTCTATCTAATGGTTGGATCCAAAAACAAATCCTGATGTTTATCTTCAACAAATCCCGTATCTCCTATGTTTTAATCTACCAAGGTCCCTTAATCTCTTTTTCTCCTCAAAAGTAAAAAAAAATTAGATTTCCCAAAAATTTCGTTTTCCAAAAAAATTAATGTTTTGCTAAGAGACTAGCAAAAGATAAGCATGGGGGTGTGATAAACGCCAGTTTATCATCATTTTTTATGCTTTAAAACTAACCTAGCTCTTAGGATTTTACTCTGCAAACGGGTTTTTGGGCTGCATTTAGGCATAAATTAGGATAGGCATGCATTGCATTTTTTATTGTCATTTTAATGAGTTTTTGTGAGTGTTAGGGATGTATAGATGCACAGATCCCTAAAACCCTAGCACTCAAGAAGGCAATTGGTGAAGAAGAAGCCCAGACTAGCTGGAACTCAGCCTAATCCAGCTCACCTCAGCTTGATCCAGCTCACCTCAGCTTGATCTAGCTCACCGCAGCTGGAACCTAGCTTACTTGAACTAGGGTTAGCTCATCCCAGCTCCATTCAGCTAATCTCAGCTGGATGGCAGCTCAAGAGAGTTCACCTTAGCTCACCCTAGCTCAAGTCAGCTCAGATCCAGCTCAACTTAGCTGAGTCTAGCTCACCTCAACTCCCACTAGTTCACAGGGAGCTCTAGCTAGCTCAGCTGAGTTGACAGGAGTTCACCCCAGCTCAGATCCAGCTACATCCAGCTCCACTCAACTCCAGC
Source organism: Thalassia testudinum (assembly GCA_037157565.1). Lineage (NCBI taxonomy): Eukaryota > Viridiplantae > Streptophyta > Magnoliopsida > Alismatales > Hydrocharitaceae > Thalassia > Thalassia testudinum. The sequence goes on along the minus strand of JAZHRO010000073.1, from coordinate 76,117,209 downwards.
CAGCTGAAGAAGAATTCATCTCAGCTCAGGAGGCTCAAGTCCAGCTCCCGGGGATTCAGCTTAGCTCATCTCAGTTGAGCTAAGCTACCTTAGCTGCCTCAACCAGCTTGATTCTCCCCGATAGCACCAGACCTAGCTCACCTTAGCTCATTTTGGTAGAAGCTAGCTCACTTTAGCTTGGCTTAGCAACTAGCAAAGAACTAGCAAGCTAAGCCAGCTAGAGTAGCCCCATGCCAGCCTCTTCAGCAGCAGCCAGCTCCAGCTCCAGCTCCAGACTTCTTCTCCTCAGCTCCCTCCTCCAAACCCTAGCTCCAACACCTTCTCCTCTACTCCTCCATTAGCTAAGCTAGCTTAGCTTAGCTTAGCTTAGCTTAACTTAGCTATGCTCCAACTTCCTTGGCTTGTACTACCCCAAAAACCCACCTACCAACTCTACCCAACTAGCTCCACCTAAGCTCCACATAAGCTAACCTACTTGGCACCAACCTAACCTACCCACCACCTCCAAAAGACACCTAAAAGTGGCGCCAAAAACTACCCATAACCACCCCTTAATGGCGCCACTTTTCCCTCCAAAATCTCCCCTCATCTCCACCACACAATCTCCCTTGAACCCATCTCCACCATCCACCTAACCCCCCTTCTAGAAGACCCCATGTTGGCGCCAACATGGTGGTGTCTCTCCACCACCAAAAGACACCAACACCACCATAACTACCCCCTTTAACACCTCTTGGGTTGGCGCCAACTCTCCTTAGCCATAGGATCACCAACCACCTCCATTCTTCCATCCTAGCCCTCCATTTCAAGGGGCACCTTAACCCCCCATCCTACCCTATAAAAAGACCACTACCCACCACCATTCAAGCCATCCTTGGCTAGCCATTTCACTCTCATATTCCACCAAGAATCCCACGTCCAAGAGAGAAGAAGAAGAAGAAGATTAAGGGGATATTCTGTCCCCTTGGTGCCTTCCCCTCTTCCCTTCTCTCTTGGGTCACGCCAGCCAAAGGAGAAGCCAGGCAAGGAAGATCTTGGAGGAGATCTTGAAGGTGGTCACGCCACCTTGGAGGAGTTTTTAAGGGTGGTGCACGCCCACCCCTTTGGAGAGAGCATTAAAGGTGGTAGCTTCCACCTTGGAGGAGCTCTCAAGGAAGGAGAAGAAGGAGGCCCTCTTTTCAAGCCAAGGAGCAGCTAGGCTTGGAGCAAGAAGACAACCTTCTTCACCATTGTTACAAGAGGATTTGTGTTTCTTTTCTTGCTTTTAAATTGTTCAATTCTAGTAGAAGCTTTCCTCTACTTGTCCTTGAAAAGAACACTCATTCTACTCAATCAAAAATTGCCTTCTTTTAAGCTTTTTATTGCAGTTGTTTGTTTTGGTTCTAGCACTTATTTCACCTCTTCTTCCTAATTACCCTAGGCCTACACTTGCCTAGAGTGAGCTTAGGAAGAAGATATTTCTATCTTTTAGAATTTTAATCATTTGTAGGTGTTAGTTCTTTTCGCTACAATCTGCCATTTGCCCTCGTCTTTTCAAAATACAAAAAAAATTACATATTGAAAAATATTAAAAAGAAAGTTGAGATTGTATTCCAAGCAAGAGAATCATTATTGCAATTTTTGCCTCCTTGGACGACCCTAGATACTCCCCTATCTAGGATATAAATTTTAAAAGCGAAAGCGGATTTACGCGTTACAACGACATATTTTAACAAACCGCGTAAAATCGCTATCAGGCTACCCAATCAACCCATGACTCAAAAAGGATTCTTAGTACTAAGTATCTTATTATCATAGTGATAGACTCACTCAACAGAAATTAAAATGGACTTCCGATTTCTATGCTCCTAGGTGACCCGAAATAAAAAAATTGTTGCATAAAGGTGTATCTATCTGACCGGTAGCATTCTCCCTACTTTTTATTTTCATGGGGTCATGTTGAATGGCAGATGACTACGCTATCGAAATTGGTTTTGAAAACCCGTTGTTGTAGTTCGAGTCGCGAAGAAATCCATTTAACAAATAAGATTTATACCGAAAAATCTGTAGAGAAATTCTAGGTCGAACACAGGGAGGCAACGTCGATCAAAATTCGCAATCATATTCTTTGTGTCTTTGTCTAAAGGGCGAAATAATTACAATGGAACCAATATAGATAATAAGAGAGAGAGAGAGAGAACAATCACTTGATATTTCATAATGTCTTTACAACTAAGAATGCAAGAAATGGTTACACTAGAAAGCGAGAAATTATTACAACTAGAAAGTAGGAAAATTCTACTATAGAAAGCAGTAAAAAGAATGGGAGAGAGAAGTTATCCTCCTCAACGATCGCTTGGAGGATGAGCTGGACGAGACAATGCCTGGAAGAGGAGGAATGAAGTGGGAAGAAGGAGGATGAAGCAGGAGGAATGGGAATGAGGCAGCATGTCATCGTTGTCGCGGGGTCCACTTCCAGAACGGGGGTGAAAACTTGGTTTTAGCTCTTAAGGAGCATCCCGAGTGTGGGACAAGCTTCTCTTAAGCTTTGGAGAGGGAGAGAGGAGAAGGAAGGGATGATAAATCCGTATGGTAGGGGTCTCCTATTATAGTTGCAAGGAGTGGGGGCATTTTGGACATTACAACATGAAAAACATTAATTCAGGACCTTTAGTGACGGATTTATCCGTCACTAAAGCCCTGAACGTCGCTGACGTGAGTGCGTCGCTTGTGTGCCCCTTCGCCTTCGGGCTCTCCACGCCTTCGCACGTCCGTGAGTGCTCAGCCATCTGATCAAGAGATTAGAAGGCTTAAACTGCCCTCGCCCGCGCCGCGCGCCTGCGTACGATCAGGCGTTTGCACCATGCATCTGATCGCACGTGGGCACTATCGTTTGATCTGTGCCATTCGAGGTGAATCACACGGCTCAAATCGTGTGCCCATGCACTCGCTTGTCTTGATTTGGTGGCTGAGCAGGATTCGAACGTGCGCCTATCGACTTGCAAAGGGCACTGGGCCAATGCACTACGAAGCCGACTTCGTCTCGTTTAGAAATTAGGCATGCGCGATCTACGACCGTTGGATGGATATCCAACGGCCTAGATCGTCCACGCCTTTGTCTTCAGATATTGAATGGAGGGGGTCGGCCGGTGGTGGGTGGCTATGATGGCACCACGTGGTGCCATTTAGGCCATCCATTTTTTGAGTGTTGTAGATGGTGCCACGGGTGTCAAATTGAATCGATTTTCACGCCGTTAGGCTACAGTCGTCGATCCAAACCCATCTGTGTGGTCAAATTTGTCATCTGTGGTGCGGATTATTACCACCTTGGCCGTTGATCATTAGGGTTCCTCAATTTCTATCTGGTGCTACAGATGTTCAATTAGAGCGATCTTGGAGTCGTTGAACACCAATCGTCACCCTAATCAGATCCGTATGGTTGGATCTTTGATATGAGGCCCGATTAAAAAGTCGCCCTGTCCCTAACCATAAAAGGAAACAATTACTATACAATTTATACGACTTGATCTAAATGCACGATTATGCATGTTACCCACTATTTACAATGTATAATGCTAATGTGACACTAAGAACATGCATTAATAGACATTTTAGGTTAATCAGATGTATGCGCATTAGGTTAATGCAAGGGCAAACCCAGTGTATATCTCCTCGGATTATGCTACTTCCCCACTTCTTCCTTAACTGTTTTGGAATTCTTGTGCATTTTATGAGTTGGGATCTGGAAATCGGCCAATGGGCTGTTACCCACAACAATTTGCCAACCATACTCATGCGGTGAAGTGTGGCTTATTTCTTATTTATTTTCTCTTTTTTTTTTAAGTAGGTGGCTTTCCTGATCTAAGATTTTCCTGAAGATAGTAGTGAAAGAGAATGGTCCTATGGCTGGGCTCTGGACAACCTGCCAATGGGCTGTTACCCACGATAACTTTCCACCCAAACCACCCTATAAGTTTCATTAGCTACCCAATTTCCGTTAGAACTGTCGATGAGTGAGTTAGTGCAAAATGTGTGTAGATGCTTAGACTAAAAATCCCCCCAAATCAGAGAGTAGGTTGATAAGTTGTATACTTATCACCCTACTTTATTGACTAGATTAATATACATAAAGGTGCTGAGGACTCAAGACTAAGTCCACATTTTAGTGGACACTCGAACTAATTAAGTCTGAAGACCTGAAGAATCTAAGTGATCAGGTCCCTAACGTATAATTTCCTAGGGTCGACAAGCTTCTAATACCTAAGTTTTCTTTTCCTAATTTTAATAATTTTTTAATGAAAAGAAATAAAATTAGTTCAAGCTGGCAATTTTGTACTCAGATCCTATGAATTACCACCCCCGCATGCCTAAGTTGGACAATGTCCTCGTTGGAAAAATAAATGTATGCAAAGGAGTAGGGAAAGAAATCACCTGACTTGTAATCGTGAATCCAGTCTAGTTGAAACATCTAGGTTGCCTTCCAAGAAGCACTAAGTTTTGTTCCTCCAGCTGGGCATGATGCACAAACAAGACTGGTCTAGGTCAAGGAGGTGAAAATAAAATCAGCTAGACCTAGAGTCGGAAGTCCACAGAAGCGAACTAGTTTATGGTTGAGTCCCATCCCTAAGGGACGGGAACTCTTCAACTGGTGTAACATGCAAGCCTGTGTTTGTTCCCCTCTTATTCTACAGTCATGTAGAGAAGTTGATTTGGATGAGCACAACTTGAATCTAAAATGCTGGACACTAAAGGCGTAGGTTTTGTAATAGCATGTGTCCCTTTAAAGTTGTAATCCCCTAGAGGTATATCAATTCCAGTGCATTCGGGTTGTAGGATTTTAATTTTGATAGGCCATGTAACAAAATCAACAGTTTTAGAATAGGCCCAAAAATCAAGCATGAGGTCTCTCCAAATAAAAATCCATCCCTTCTTCAACTAGAATTTCATTTCTTATTCGCTCCCATTCCATGTTCCCAATAATATTATCTTCAACCTCTTTCATATCTGACTCAATTTTTGAGGTTGTATTAAAGGTAGGGCTAATCTCATCCTTTAGCTCAAATTCTTTCCCTTGGCCCTCCTATAAACTTGTGATGGGGTTTTCAAATGATTCAAAATCAATTATTTCAGAATTGTAATCCCACTCCCCATATTCAATTTTGGATGTCTCTTCCACCAAATCACTTTCCTTGGGAAGATTAGATTTGGATTCAAAGACATCATCCCCCAAATTCATAGTTTCCTTTTGATTTTTGCCGTCAACCTTCCCCAAGGAATCCTTAGGGACATTCTCTAATGAGTTGTCCAACAATGGAGACATATCAATGGTGGACTGAACCAATTTTAGGCAACTAGGTGTAGTCCAGTTATCATTACAGGGCCTTGCTTCCTGGATTCAGTAAGAGGGGTTGTTTTCAGCAGTTTTCTTTGGCCCTCTTCCTCCAATTGTTGGAATATATCCATCATGGCTTGTTGCTCTATAATCAATTCTTGATTCTATCTTTGTAACTACAACTGAAGGCTATCAAGAACTGATCGGGTGTCATTAGGTTTCCCTTGGATTTGCTCCTTAGTATTTAAATCAGAGTTGGGAGGGTATGGTTGAGGATGTGTGCTAGAGTCCATACTGGGGTTTAAGTTCTTGGGTGTGTCCTCTATTCTATCATTTTCAGGGTCCAATTCTTTAAGAGGAGCCATTTTCTATGTAGTCCTACTCCAGAATAATTGAGGTTCCAAGTCCTCCTAGTCGGATTCTTCATTAGGGGTCCAAAGCAAAGTTTGATCATTCTTGATTTCCCTAGGTTTATGATCATCCTTTGATTTCCACATTTCTATAATCCCTTCCAATCCATAGGTCAAGTAGAAGAGATCCTTTAATTCGAAAGACCTATCTTGGTTAAGATTCTGGGAAAGGTAGGGGCCTTGGTGTTCTCCTAGAGTGTAGGTCCTATTAGATTGATTAGTGGGTGGGCAGGACCTAAAAGAAGAGTCTTCACAAGGAGAATCAAGGTAAGAATCTCCAAGGTTTGGATTGTAACCCTGGGTTGTTGGGTTGGATGTATTACAATAGGAAGTTGGTGCAAGTTGAGTGAAATTGGGATAGTTGGGATAAGAAGGGTCTTCAAGATAATCAGATCTTGAATTGTATCCCCAACTAGGTGGTTGGTTATCCCAAGTAAACTGTTGATACGATCTATTGGGTAAGAATACAAATCATGTTGGGGATAGTTTGGGTAGGATAGATAAGCATTAAAATCTATGGGTTACAAGAAGTAGAGGGATGAGTGAAATAAATGTGCACAATTGGGTGCAAGGGCCCAATACCAAAACAAGTGTTCCTTCACATGCAAGATTAAGATGTGTGATTTTTAGGATTTAAATCTTGCTTTAATGGCTTTTAAAGTTCTCACTTTTTTACACCTTCAAACACGCCACAAATGTATAGGCACACGGTTGGTGAAAATTGATTTTCTTTACGGCTTTTCGTGTGACTATATAAAATCAAAACTCCCTAGTGTAGAAGATCCTAGAGTGTGTAGCTTCTATTCAATGAATCTTTTTTATGATTTTGTCAAGAATGGTCCAATTAAAATAAGAAATGACCCTATCCTGACCGAAATCAAGTGATCTTTTCAAAAAAATTAATTTCAGAATTTTTTGAGGATAATAGATTACCCAAATTCACATTTTTTCAAGAGGGGGTCAGTCTGTCCAGAACTTCTAGATCAGTGCACAAATTTAATATCTTGATCAGAACAAACACTAATCAATTTCAAATTAAAAAATGATTTGTAGAAGAAGTATAGAGAATTTTGAGATCTTTCCAAAAATATAAATTTTCACAAATCCGAGTTGCGTGGAGTTTGCAGTAGTAAGAACAATCTACAGATCTCCAGAACTTAGGACAACCTTGCGCACTTCCAGTAGAGAATTTCTCACGTCCAAACCACAAAGAGTTTAGCTCTAAAAATTGAAGGGGAGTTCTCCTACTAAAAGGAACACCTCTGAGATTTTTGTCAAAATTTTTAGAGGTGTGTAGGATCCTTTATTCATGTCCTCAACCCATGTCAAGAAAATGATTTTTTTCGAAGTTAACGGGTTGAAGATTTAGTGGTGGTGTTTTTCTTCGACAAACAAAAGAGAGTTTTTATTTTTATAACACCACCATTTCTTGGTCAAAGGATGGAAAGTTACCTTTGGATCATGGGAAGACAAGATCAATCCTACAAGTCGATGACGTTCTTCTTCTTGCGCTTCCTTTCAATCCAACCCAACTCGTTCTCCTCCTGTTACCCATGCACAAGGTTTCTGCAACCACAAGAAGAGAGCGAAGAGCAAGTTAGATAACACAAGTATAAATAATGGCCAAGAAAATGAAAGTGAATGAGAGATATGTTGCCTCCTTGGCAACGGTGCCAAAAACTAACATTCGCTGGACATGTTTGCATAAAACTATTTGTTGTAGTGCATTTACGACGTCAATTTTAAATAAAGAATCAGAGGTGAGTGATGAGAACCTCATCATGAGCCATAACTAGCTCATTTTGACCCAATACAAAGGATAAAAGCTCCTACATATCTCAAGGAAAGGCGTAACTCAGAGAATTCTGAGTTTGAGAAGAAAATAAGTCATAAGGGGTAAAAGTGCAATTTTACCAGTATAATCTGCATACAGGGTAATTCAGGGCCCAAACATAGGTCAAAACAGCTTAATAAGAATAAAAGTGGGATGAAATGATCTAGCAAGGGCTACAGCAACTCCAAGAGACTAAATCTGTAACCCTAAAACAACCCACTTCAATTCACAAGGTTCGAGGCAAAGTAAAAATAGAATAAACCCTCTAAAATTCATAGAAAAATAATCTCTAGGGTTTAGAACCTTCAATTTTGCCTTTAGAACCCATTTTGACCTACATTGAGAACCATGCCCAATTAATAACTTAATTTGGGTTTTTGCGCAAATTGACCGGTCGAACAAGGTTTAAGATGAAAATAAAATTCACCATCAGATTCCTTAGGTCCTAATTAGTCATGTATAAAAACTTGAGCCTAAGAAGAAACCTCCTTGACCGACTTTACACTTTGGTCCTCATATATTTACTCTTTGGCCCTCAACTTTTGAACCCTCGCATTTTGGCCCCTAACTCTCCTTCGTTCTTTGCAATCAGGTCCCTCCTGCAAAACCCTGCCAGCACCATGCTCCGGCGACCTTGCGCGGAGCATGGCGCCGCGCAGGGTGAGGTGGAGGACCTGGCATGTATACCGGGGGTGCCCTGCGTCGTCAGCCGTCGCAGGAGCACCCCCCTGGTCATTGTAAGCCACCATACCGGCCGTGCGAACGCACGGACGGTATGGGTTCATGTTCCGACCACTCTCCGGCGAGGGAGACACGTCGTCTCCCTCCGCCTTCCTCCCTGCTTCATCCCTATAAATACCCCCCGCCGCTCCACCGACGAGGGCAGCCTGGATCTGACGGAGAAAACCCCCAGCTTTCTTCTCTTCCTCCTCCGGCAGACGCTCACCAGCTCCGGCGACTTCCTCCCCCTCCACCTCTTCGCTCTGCCGCAATACCAGCAGCAGAGACTTCCTCCCCTGTTCTTCCCGCGCCACGCCGCACCCAGCTGGCGCCTCTCCAGCCCTCTGCTCGCCGCCGCCCCTCTCCCTGAGCATCGTCTTCTCCGGCGACAGTCGATACGACTGTCGCCCTGTTCCTCCCCCTTCGTCCCTGCAAGTAAGTTAGACCTACTCCCTTTCTTCTCCTCTTTCTTTCCCCGCTTTCAATTTAGTCAATTAAACCCTCGACCGCTCCTGTTCACCCTCATCCTCTCCGCCTCCGACCACCCTCCGGCGAGCCGCTCCCATCACCTCAGCGACCCGCACGGCTCGCCGACCACCGCAGAACCTCCGCCTCCTCACCCTGATCCTCCTCCGCCCCTCCACTTCCCACCAAACACCCTCTGCCGATCCACCGAACACACCCACTTCCTCGCTCACAGTTTGACCTAGGACGACCTGTTAGCTCCATCTCGCCCCCTGCAAACCCCCTGACCACCTTCGCCGTGCCACGGCGAAGGTCCCCCGCCTGTCTGATTTGGCCGAGAGGCCGTTCTTCTGTGACCAGGTGACTCGCCCGCCGTCGCCATTACTGCGCAGGCAGAGCTGCTTCACCTGCAGGTGCAGGCACGCCTTCGCCCAGGGTTGACTCCCAGGTTGCGCAGGGACTCTCCGCGAAACGTCCCTGGTTCACAGACGGGGCGAAGGCCGAGCGGGAAGCCACGATCGCCCACTGCTCCATCCGCGACGCGCGCTCAATTGGGGTGGGACATTTAGTCCCACCTCGGAACCTCTCGCAGGCGCGCGGACGCATAAAGGCAAAAAGTGCCTTATGCTGTCTGCCTCCTGACCACGGGGTGAGGTCCCTCTCACCCGACCCGACCCGGCCTCGTCCGTGACCACGCTCCGCGGACCTGGCCCGACCCGATTAGACTGTCCTGCACTCCTCGCCCACCACGCACGCCGGTGGGCCTGGACCCGGGCCTGACCCGAACCCGATTACCCGGTTGCGCTCTGGGAGAGCTTCCGAAGAGTGATTTCAGAGAGAAAGAGAAACGCGGGGGAGGGGGGTAGAGTAGGTTTTTGCCCTCTGATGCTGAACTCTTGAGCGTGCAGGCACAGGTGAAGGACTGCGGAAGAAGAAGAACTGAAGCGGCACTGTAGCATCCGCGGGTTATCAGGCGACGTACTGAAGACAGGTGAAGACAAAGAAGAAGAAGATCTGAAGAAAAAGAAAGAAAGAAAACAAGGAAGAACAGAAGACAGAAGAAGAAGAGCTGAAGAAAACAGAAGACAGAAAAAGAAGAGCACGAGGGGAAGATCTGAAGAAAGCAGAAGAAGAAGAAGATCTGAAGAAAAAGAAAGAAAGAAAACAAGGAAGAACAAAAGCCAAAGAGGAAGAAAGAAGAGAAGAAGAAGAAGCCAAATTTTCATCTCTCTCTCTCTCTCTCTCTTTATTTTTGTAATAGAACTTGTATATCTCTAGAATACGACTTGCTCCCTGAGTTCGACCTCGGGAACTCTTTCATTTTCTGAGTAAAAAAAAATTTATATTTGAAATGTTGGTAATAACCGGCTTTACTACAACATTATAACAAACCCGGCAAAACCGACGTCTTCATTTTTGGCGCCGTTGCCGGGGAGCAACGGCTATTCTAGAGGTAAACAAGCCAAATTTTTTAAGTTCTGATAATCTCCTCTCTTTTGTGCAGCTACAGGAACTCAAGAAGACAAGCAACCACACAACCACTCCGAAGACAGGTAAATCTTTTCTCTCACTATTAACCCCTACACTCTAAAGAAGAAGAAAAGAAAAGAACAAGCAATATAGGGCTAACCTGTCTTCCATACTTAGTAACCATAAAAAGTTGCATGTTTTCAACTCATCACTCCTGCACACTATTAAGGGTATTTAAGGGCTAACACATTCTTGCTTGAGCCCTAATTGCCCAACAAAGAGTTAAATTGACCAAGTAGAGCCAACATAAGGTCAAACATTAGGATTTCAGTAGAGACACACCCCTTAATCAAGAAAAGAGGAAATCCAAAAGAGGTGTGCCCAAGCCATTGATTGAAAATAATTAACAAGAAAAATCCTAAACAATTGGCTCTCTCTAAACACTTGAACCCTAAAAGACAGGACCCAAAAAGCTCTCAAAGAAAACAAGAGGTAAAGTTGACCCCTTTGGGTTAACCAACCTTAAATTAGGTCACTCTTTGCACTTAAAAAGACTAAAGTTCAAGTGAAACCTTAAGCACCCTGATCTTAAAATTGGTAGACTTAAGAGGTCAAGATCCCCATTCTGGTCTACCTGGAACCGCAGTGACAAGAGAGGTCGGGTGGGGGAAACCCTGTAACCCGTGGGGACGCTCTACCGTGTAGGGGTCTTCGCGGGACTCTCCCTCTCTGGCTGCCCAGGTAATTCTCAGGTGGACGATCTTTCTGATCAAGGGGTCCATCTGCCCCGCACCTCTATAGTCACCCAACACATTTTTGGGTGTCTTGATTGGGTCCAGCACCTTCTAAACTTACCTCTCCCAACTGTGCATGTACGGAAGGAGGTCTCTAAGACCACCCTTAAGACCTCCATTAGAAATTCGCTCTCGTCAAGGCCAAGCCTCGACGCCCGTGTTTGTGCAGCAACACCCTCACATTATTCTCTCTTCTGATTCAGAACCAAGTTCTTCTTCTTCCCCCATCATGGCTCAGCCAGTTGAGGAAGAAAATAATCTGGAACACCAGCTCCAGCGACTCAATGACCTCTTCCAAAACTTCGTGCACCCACCACAGCGTCCTATGATGCGGGACCACTACAATCCTGCTGCGGTGGCCATTGAGCCTCGAGTTAGAATCCCGATTGGAGGACCTGATTCCGAACTAAAGCCCAACATGATTCACGCTATACCTAAATTCCATGGGCTTAATTCTGAAGATCCCTTCCAGCACATCAAACAGCTAAAGCATCTGGCCCACACTTTTGGATCAGATGCGCAAAATCGGGATATTCTTCTCATGAAGATGTTCTCCTTTTCTCTTATGGACAAGGCCGCCCATTGGTATCAAACTCAGACCCGGCCGATCAACACTTGGGAAGAACTTCAATCCGAGTTTTTGAAAAAGTTCTTTCCCGTTGGTCGGACCAACGCCTTGCGCCATCAGATTACACACTTCACTCAACAATCAGGAGAACCTCTCCATGAGGCATGGGATCGTTTTCAGGATCTCATGAGGAAGTGCCCCCATCACGGAGTTCCTAAATGGGAACAAGTCCAATCTTTTTACCAGGGACTCCGTGAGGACATCCGCCTTTTCGTCAATGCAACCTGCGGAGGAAACATCATGGGTCAACATGAAGACACCGTATGGGAGATTCTCGAAAACATGTGCGAGAACTCCATCAACAATGACTCCATGGGAGTATTCGATAGGACGAATACCCGCGCAGCGACGAATCTTAAGGGAGCACATGAGACGCAGGACCTGTCCGCATCAGTCGACCTGGAGTTAATGGCCAGTCGATTGGACAAGGTCTCAATTATTGAAAAGAAGGTGGATGAGCTGACTCAGCACTTGCAGCGAGCCACCTCTGCGCGTAACTCCTTTGCACAACCTCCTTCCACACAGGAGACTGTGCAAAACATCCTCCACCGATCCTCCCCTGGGATGGATCCATATCCATCCCCATCTGATTCTTGGACTGGAAGATCATCCGATCCTTTCTTCACCAGCCGGGGGAACTCCATTCCCCCTTTCCCTGATTCTCAGGAGGTTCCTCAGACCTGTGAGGACCTCAACGCCATCCAGAACGACCCATTCTCCAACACTTACAACCCTGGATGGCGAAACCATCCCAATTTTCAGTGGGCGGGAAATCCCCAAACCCAAAGACCACCTTTTCAGTCCCGCCCACAGCCCTCTCATCACTACCAGCCGCCTCAGCCTCGGCCCAACCCTACTTATCCATCAGGGCCAAATCAAGATCAAATGTCCTTAATCCTTCAGACTCTGGCTGACATTCAAAAATCGAATGCAGCCATTCAAAAACAGCACAAGGACGAGCTTACTGAAGTTAAAACTCAACTGGCCCAGTTGGCAAATTCTCGCCAGCCAGGCACACTCCCTTCCCAACCCCTTCCTAACCCAAATAACGTGCCAACCCAGAAGCGCGTTATGAATCCAAATTTAGGCCACGCTCAATGGATTTATCAGGCCCCTACTGCCCCATCTCCAGACGAGATGGAAGCCTCAACTTCGCGTGCGGGATTTCAGCAGCAACCACCCCTCCTACCAAACCCAAACCAAAATCAGGCCGGATTAAATTCTGTAACAACACGTAGTGGTAAGACAACTCAGGACCCGCATTATCCAAACCACTCCCAGCCTGATAATCATGACCCTAGGATAGTTATCCAAGGTACCGCTGTTCCAGACCCACAACCTGGACCTATCCTAGAGGAACCAACCAAGATCCCGTTTCCCGAGGCCCTGACCAAGGGAAAGAAGACCACCAAACCCGTGGCCCCTGAGGAGGACCTGGTCAAGCTCTTTGAGCAGGTCCACATAAACATCCCCTTAATGGATGCAATCCGCCACGTACCAGCTTACGCACGATTTCTAAAGAATATAAGTACACCCCAGCGTAAGCCGCGAACCAAGGGAGGGAGCCCAATTGTTCTGTCAGAGCAAGCCAGCTCTGTAATCCTTAGTAGACTCCCACCCAAGGCAAAAGATCCTGGAACTCCCCTGATCTCCTGTAAGATAGGTGGTACCCAATTTGATAGAGCATTGTTAGACTTAGGTGCATCTATAAATCTGATACCCACATCCTTACTTGACCATCTGGAAGAATCTGAGCTGAAACCAACCGAGGTGACATTACAATTAGCAGATCGATCTATAAAGTCACCAAAAGGGATTCTCGAGGATGTTATCGTGAGAGTGCGGGATTTCTATTTTCCAGTGGACTTTATAGTCTTAGACATGGATGCACCTGAGAACCCTAGGGATACACCAATCATTCTAGGGAGACCTTTCTTGGCTACTGCTAGAGCCAACATCAGTTGTGAGGAGGGCCAAATAGAGCTTAAGTTTGGAGATCAAACACTGAAAATTGATATATTTAAGGCCCAACAAGGAATTAATTGCGGCGTCATCGAGCAAATTTGTGACATCAAGACTTTGGTTGATGAATCACACCTCCAGAATGACTTGAGTATGCCTCATCAACCACAGAAGGATCTTGACCCGCAAACAGAGGAGTCCAATCCGGATGTGAACAACCCAGTAACTCCCACCCTTGAACCTCACATCTATACTGAACCACCCGCTGCTGCTGAAAACCCCATCCTCGAACTGAAACCCCTTCCTGCTCATTTGAAATACATCTTTTTGGGTTCTAATCAGACCCTTCCTGTGATCATCAATTCCAACCTCAATCCTGAACAGGAATCCCGTCTGATTGTTGTCCTCCAGCAACATCGCAGAGCCATCGGATGGACCCTCGATGATTTGACTGGAATAAGTCCCTCTTATTGTACTCATCATATCTATTCAGAAGAGGGCACACGACCTTCTCGTGAAATGCAGAGACGCTTAAACCCCAATCTGCAGGAGGTCGTGAAAAAGGAGATCATCAAGTGGTTAGATGCCGGGATCATCTACCCGATCTCCGATAGTCGTTGGGTGAGCCCAATTCAGGTCGTGCCTAAGAAGGCAGGACTCACCACTATAACGACTGAGACCGGAGAAATCATTCCTACCCGATTAGCCAACTCGTGGAGAGTCTGTATAGATTACCGTCGACTCAATTTCTCCACGAAGAAGGATCATTTCCCACTACCCTTCATTGATCAAATTCTCGAAAAACTAGCGGGAAATAGGTTCTTCTGCTTTCTTGACGGGTACTCCGGTTATAACCAGGTGGCAATCCATCCTGAGGACCAAGAAAAGACCACATTCACCTGCCCCTTCGGAACATACGCTTTCCGAAGAATGCCTTTCGGTCTTTGCAATGCACCCGCTACTTTTCAGCGATGCATGCTTGCCATATTCTCAGATATGGTAGGTGATTATCTGGAAGTCTTCATGGATGACTTTTCAGTTTTCGGAGCATCATTCGACGATTGCCTCCAACACTTGGTCCAGATACTCAGGCGGTGCATCGACGTGAATTTGGTTCTTTCCTGGGAAAAGAGCCATTTCATGGTGCCTGAGGGAATTGTCCTGGGACACTCAATTTCGGAGAAAGGTATCCAAGTGGATCGAGCTAAGGTTAATCTGATTTCTCACCTTCCTATGCCTAGCTCGATCAGGGACATCCGATCCTTTTTAGGGCATGTCGATTTTTATCGACGATTTATCCCTGATTTTTCAAAAATCGCACGCCCCCTGACCACTCTTCTCTCCAAGGATGTTCCCTTCGAAATCTCCAAGGAATGCACTCAAGCATTTGAAATCCTGCGTGACCGAGTCACCCAAGCCCCGATCCTACAGTCCCCTGATTGGTCTCAACCCTTTGAGATCATGTGTGATGCATCCGACTTCGCTGTAGGAGCAGTTTTGGGGCAGAAAAATGACAAGAAACCTGTGGTCATTTACTACGCCAGCAAAACACTCGATGAGGCTCAGCGTAACTATACAGTTACTGAGAAAGAGCTGCTAGCTGTAGTATTTGCCCTAGAGAAGTTCAGATCGTACCTTCTGGGTTCCCATGTCATCATATACTCGGATCACACGGCTGTGAGGCATCTCCTTGCAAAGAAGGACGCGAAGCCTCGATTGATCCGATGGATCTTGCTGTTGCAAGAGTTTGACCTCGAGATTCGCGATAAAGCGGGAAAACAAAACGTGGTAGCTGATCACTTGTCCCGTCTGCCTTCTGAAATGATAGACCCTTCCGGACCCATCACTGAGCATTTTCCCGATGAGCACCTGCTGACTATTGGTACTAGCCTCCCATGGTTTGCTAATATTGTAAATTACTTGGCATCTCATCAGGCCCCGTCCGATTGGCCGAAGGCCAAGAAAGACAAATTACGCTCCGATGCCAAGTATTACATTTGGGAGGACCCGTACCTCTTCCGCATAGGTGCCGATCAGATCATCCGGAGATGTGTCCCGGAAGGGGAAGTCAACAATATCCTCTCTTTCTGCCATGACCAGGCATGCGGTGGCCATTTTGCCGGGCATAAAACCGCATCAAAAGTCCTCCAGTGCGGCTTTTACTGGCCCACACTGTTCAAAGACGCATACAGTCATTGCAAGGCATGCAGTCGTTGCCAGACTTTGGGCAACATGAGCCATCGCGACATGATGCCTATGCAACCGATTCTAGTATGCGAAATCTTTGATGTTTGGGGGATTGATTTTATGGGCCCCTTTCCTGTTTCGGATGGTTTCGAATACATTCTGTTGGCTGTGGACTACGTGTCCAAATGGATCGAAGCCATACCGACCCGAACCTGTGATCACAAAATCGTTCTCAAATTCATTCATCAACACATTTTCTCAAGGTTCGGGATTCCTCGTGCAATAATCTCTGATGGGGGGACCCATTTCACAAATGCTCAGTTTAGGTCACTGATGACCAAATATGGGGTGTCTCACCGAATTTCTACTCCTTACCACCCCCAAACTAATGGTCTAGCTGAGCTGTCGAATCGGGAGATCAAGAAAATCCTGCAGGTCACTGTTCGACCTGACAGGAAGGACTGGTCGTCCCGACTTCCGGAAGCATTGTGGGCCTATAGGACCGCCCACAAGACCCAATTAGGCATGTCTCCCTTTAGACTGGTGTACGGAAAGGCATGCCACCTTCCCGTCGAACTGGAGCATAAAGCCTATTGGGCAGTACGGAACTGTAATCTAGATCTTTCTAAGGCTGGGACCCACAGAAAACTCCAAATCAGCGAGATCGATGAATTGCGCATAGACGCGTACGAGAACTCGCAAATCTACAAGGAGCGGGTTAAAGCCTTCCACGACAAACACATCTCAAGAAAGATCTTTCATCCTGGTCAAAAGGTCCTACTCTTTGATGCCCGACTCAAACTCTTCCCAGGAAAACTGAGATCTAAGTGGGTCGGACCATATTTGGTCCGACAGGTTTTTGGAAATGGAGCAATCGAAATCAGTCCACTCAGCCACGATTCTGAACCTTTCATCGTGAATGGTCAAAGACTCAAGCCGTTCATTGATGTAACTTCTACTGATTTGGCTGAGGCATCTTATATCCTCCTTTCCCCTTGAGCTTATTGCGCCCAGCCGATGGCGTAAAACTCAGCGCTTAACGGGAGGCAGCCCGTCATTCTCTTTGAAAACCTGAAACTTGTTCTGACACCTTTCAGCACTCGAAGTTCACCCTTGTAGACAGCCGACCCCAACTCAGATGATTGCATCTGGGATTTGAAATCGTCCGCAAAAATTCAACCCGACCCATTCACTCATCCAAATTTCTGTCTTAAGGAATAAACTAAGACCCCCTAGGTTACAATGAGGACATTGCAAATCTTAGGCATGGGGGGTAGGAAAGTGCAAAAACGTGTAAGAAAAGGTTTCAAACAAAAAATTCACATATGCCAAAAAAAAAAAAAAAAAAAAAAAAAAAAAACCATAAAAATTAAAAAATTCTTCGAAAAAGAATAAGAGGAAAAGAGGAGAAGGAAAATTTTGTGAAGGAGAAAAGAAACAAAATGAAAAAGGAGCACAAAATTATGAGAAAAAAAAAAAAAAAAAAAAGTGATAGTCATTAGTAAGAAACTAAGGAATTAACCTAAGTTCTAGACCTCATTCAAAAAAATAACTGAAAAGTGCACAATAAGATTAGTAAGAATGCAAACCATAGGCATTCTTGAATAGACTCTGAGTACTCATTAAGATCTGGACACTCCTCAAGAGGTTGAGGAAAATGAAAAGCTGAAGTATTAGGTCTAAGGCTTAGGAAGTATTCGGCCTCGTTAACTAATTTTTGGTTTATGGGACTCAGTAATCTAAGCACCCTAATCTCACACACAGCCTGGTTCAGTAAGCGTAAAAATCAGAATCACGCAGAAGCGTCGCAAAAATCTGAAAAGAACACCTAGAATAGGAATGGCCGATCAACACAAGTTGATTTGGACGAGTTCCCAGCGCGGAGAGGCGGGAAATCCCCTCGAAGATGCGTAACAAAATATCATCTCCTCGGTGCTTGTCTCTTAGGATATTTACATATCCTACGGGGGGCATGTAAGCACTCTGCTGGTTCAGATTCCATGGATGGCATTATCTCGAAGTGTCAATTGCCAGGGTCTGGATTCGGCCACGGAATACCATGGATGGGATTATCTCGAAATCTCAATAGCCAGGGTTCCGGGGGTTGCCATGGGCGGTGCTATCTCGAAGCATCGATCGCCAGGAACCCTTGAGGATTGATGATGGGAGCAAGGAATCTGATACAGGCCGTGTTGAAAAGCTAATCCTAGGCTAGAACTAAAAAGAAAAAGAGAGAGAAAACTCTCCAAACAGAAAAAACTTTCTATCTCTCTCTTACAAAACGCACTGCGAACTGGGCCAGGGCTAAAATCATTTCAAGCACGGGTGCTTTAACCACGAAGTCCAATAAACCTTAGGTTAGTTCTTGCGGGCCTTAAAAACCTTTGCTAAAAGACTGAGGCTAAGGCTAGACAGATTTGGATCTTGATTGGTACTAGAGTATCTTTTAGGCCTATGGTCAGCATTCTAACCTAATCTATGCTCAAATGAAAAAGGCACTTATCTAAAACCATTAAAAGCTTCATGGTCTAGAACAAGGGTTGAAACCTTAAGTTTTTGCTAAGGGACTAGCAAAAGCTAGGCATGGGGGTATGATGAGAACCTCATCATGAGCCATAACTAGCTCATTTTGACCCAATACAAAGGATAAAAGCTCCTACATATCTCAAGGAAAGGCGTAACTCAGAGAATTCTGAGTTTGAGAAGAAAACAAGTCATAAGGGGTAAAAGTGCAATTTTACCAGTATAATCTGCATACAGGGTAATTCAGGGCCCAAACATAGGTCAAAACAGCTTAATAAGAATAAAAGTGGGATGAAATGATCTAGCAAGGGCTACAGCAACTCCAAGAGACTAAATCTGTAACCCTAAAACAACCCACTTCAATTCACAAGGTTCGAGGCAAAGTAAAAATAGAATAAACCCTCTAAAATTCATAGAAAAATAATCTCTAGGGTTTAGAACCTTCAATTTGGCCTTTAGAACCCATTTTGACCTACATTGAGAACCATGCCCAATTAATAACTTAATTTGGGTTTTTGCGCAAATTGACCGGTCGAACAAGGTTTAAGATGAAAATAAAATTCACCATCAGATTCCTTAGGTCCTAATTAGTCATGTATAAAAACTTGAGCCTAAGAAGAAACCTCCTTGACCGACTTTACACTTTGGTCCTCATATATTTACTCTTTGGCCCTCAACTTTTGAACCCTCGCATTTTGGCCCCTAACTCTCCTTCGTTCTTTGCAATCAGGTCCCTCCTGCAAAACCCTGCCAGCACCATGCTCCGGCGACCTTGCGCGGAGCATGGCGCCGCGCAGGGTGAGGTGGAGGACCTGGCATGTATACCGGGGGTGCCCTGCGTCGTCAGCCGTCGCAGGAGCACCCCCCTGGTCATTGTAAGCCACCATACCGGCCGTGCGAATGCACGGACGGTATGGGTTCATGTTCCGACCACTCTCCGACGAGGGAGACACGTCGTCTCCCTCCGCCTTCCTCCCTGCTTCATCCCTATAAATACCCCCCGCCGCTCCACCGACGAGGGCAGCCTGGATCTGACGGAGAAAACCCCCAGCTTTCTTCTCTTCCTCCTCCGGCAGACGCTCACCAGCTCCGGCGACTTCCTCCCCCTCCACCTCTTCGCTCTGCCGCAATACCAGCAGCAGAGACTTCCTCCCCTGTTCTTCCCGCGCCACGCCGCACCCAGCTGGCGCCTCTCCAGCCCTCTGCTCGCCGCCGCCCCTCTCCCTGAGCATCGTCTTCTCCGGCGACAGTCGATACGACTGTCGCCCTGTTCCTTCCCCTTCGTCCCTGCAAGTAAGTTAGACCTACTCCCTTTCTTCTCCTCTTTCTTTCCCCGCTTTCAATTTAGTCAATTAAACCCTCGACCGCTCCTGTTCACCCTCATCCTCTCCGCCTCCGACCACCCTCCGGCGAGCCGCTCCCATCACCTCAGCGACCCACATGGCTCGCCGACCACCGCAGAACCTCCGCCTCCTCACCCTGATCCTCCTCCGCCCCTCCACTTCCCACCAAACACCCTCTGCCGATCCACCGAACACACCCACTTCCTCGCTCACAGTTTGACCTAGGACGACCTGTTAGCTCCATCTCGCCCCCTGCAAACCCCCTGACCACCTTCGCCGTGCCACGGCGAAGGTCCCCCGCCTGTCTGATTTGGCCGAGAGGCCGTTCTTCTGTGACCAGGTGACTCGCCCGCCGTCGCCATTACTGCGCAGGCAGAGCTGCTTCACCTGCAGGTGCAGGCACGCCTTCGCCCAGGGTTGACTCCCAGGTTGCGCAGGGACTCTCCGCGAAACGTCCCTGGTTCACGGACGGGGCGAAGGCCGAGCGGGAAGCCACGATCGCCCACTGCTCCATCCGCGACGCGCGCTCAATTGGGGTGGGACATTTAGTCCCACCTCGGAACCTCTCGCAGGCGCGCGGACGCATAAAGGCAAAAAGTGCCTTATGCTGTCTGCCTCCTGACCACGGGGTGAGGTCCCTCTCACCCGACCCGACCCGGCCTCGTCCGTGACCACGCTCCGCGGACCTGGCCCGACCCGATTAGACTATCCTGCACTCCTCGCCCACCACGCACGCCGGTGGGCCTGGACCCGGGCCTGACCCGAACCCGATTACCCGGTTGCGCTCTGGGAGAGCTTCCGAAGAGTGATTTCAGAGAGAAAGAGAAACGCGGGGGAGGGGGGTAGAGTAGGTTTTTGCCCTCTGATGCTGAACTCTTGAGCGTGCAGGCACAGGTGAAGGACTGCGGAAGAAGAAGAACTGAAGCGGCACTGTAGCATCCGCGGGTTATCAGGCGACGTACTGAAGACAGGTGAAGACAAAGAAGAAGAAGATCTGAAGAAAAAGAAAGAAAGAAAACAAGGAAGAACAGAAGACAGAAGAAGAAGAGCTGAAGAAAACAGAAGACAGAAAAAGAAGAGCACGAGGGGAAGATCTGAAGAAAGTAGAAGAAGAAGAAGATCTGAAGAAAAAGAAAGAAAGAAAACAAGGAAGAACAAAAGCCAAAGAGGAAGAAAGAAGAGAAGAAGAAGAAGCCAAATTTTCATCTCTCTCTCTCTCTCTCTCTCTTTATTTTTGTAATAGAACTTGTATATCTCTAGAATACGACTTGCTCCCTGAGTTCGACCTCGGGAACTCTTTCATTTTCCGAGTAAAAAAAAATTTATATTTGAAATGTTGGTAATAACCGGCTTTACTACAACGTTATAACAAACCCGGCAAAACCGACGTCTTCCGTGAGTCCAAGTGTTGAACATAGGAAGGCAATAATTAGATGAAATACTTGCTTTCATCTCACGTAAACATGTCGTTTGCGCACTTGAAAATCGATTTGAGAAAATGAGAGAGAAAGAGAGATAGAGATAGAGAGAGAGAAAAGGGTTAGAGAACCATATCATAAGATCAATGTGCCAACAATTTCTTATCAATTGTGTAATCAAACATAATGTAGATGAACGCTTTAATAAAATCAAGGCATGAACTACAGTACAAAATAAAATAACACTAAGATAAGGAAGAAGAACACGTCGAGATAGCCACAGCGGTGGAGGGGTCTCTATCAGTGGCTCAGTGACTTCGAGACCTTGCTTGGAACTCTAGAAGGTGGTGGTATCTCGTGGGTGGATGATGAGAAAAAGAGGAGGGGCTAGGCCCTTTTAAAATGGTGGGAGAAGGCCAAAAATCATCCTCGAGTCAACTGTGATAGCTGCAAGCATCACGGAAGACCCACCGCATGCGTCACCCTTGCCCTTGCCCTCGCGCCTGCAATTCTCCAACTACTCCACATGCCTTGTGCTCCTTGTTGCTTGTGTGTGTGCTGGTGCATGCTGGTCTGCACTACCACTACCTCGCTACTCCCTGCGTGTGCTGCTGCACAAGTGTGCACACACCCACACATGCATGTGCATGCTGCTTGCTCTGTCACGTTGCTGCTACCCAAGCACCCAATTGAGGGGTAGTGGGTTTCGAACTCGTGCCCTCCCTTTGTGAGGCACCTTCATGACTGATGAGCCATGGCCGTTCTTTGTCACAAAGAAGAATCATGGGTGTGCGGTGGAGACGATCTCTCAGCCATTGGATCAAGATCCAACGGCAGAAAGTCGATGATGCCTTGATGAAGAGTGGGTGCTGGCCGATGTTGGGCAGCCTAGATGGCACCACGTGGCACCATCTGGGTCTTCCATCTTCTTTCTATTGTAAGAGATGCCACGGTGCTTGGATCATGATGATTCTTGTGCTGCCGAACTGCGATCGTCACTCCAGATCCATCCGTATGGTTGGATTTTTCATCTTAGGCCCATGAGGATGTCGCATTTCCCCCTGGCCGTTGATCTTTCTCGAGCTTGTTGTGGGAGCTACGAATGCTAGATCAAAGTGATTTCGAGTCTGTTGGACTCCGTTCGTCGATCTGGATCCATCTGTATAGTTCGATCGCTCATCTGAGACCTATTTCAAAATGAAATTTTGCACATTGTTATTAAACATTCATTCTAAGCAATTAAAATGTAAAGATCATGAAATATGCATGTAATGCTCCTAAGCCCATTGTAATATTTCATTATCGCCAAAGTATCCCCAAAATTGACTTTAATTGATAATATTAACACTGAACATTGTAGAGTCATCAAGCAGCAACAGAAGGAGGATGGATGGAGAACTTGGAGACCCAAATCATGGAGGAGAAGGGAGAGTGGATGGCTATTTCAACATGGAAGGGCTATGTGGGGTGGGATGAGAGAGGGCTGGAGGAGGACTACTGGTGACATCCTTTGCTACCGATGTAGAAGAAGAAGGCACATGGCTATGATTTACCTCTTTCCCCTTTTGTGTCTGGCATGTAGAGGGCATGGCCATAAATGTGACTCGTGCTAAAGTCGATATGCATCCAAGGAAGGAGAATCAACCCTTCCCTAAGCCAAAGGGTTTTGATGCGGCGCCACCCCCATTGCTACCTACAAACCTCGGCCATACGGTGGATGTGGAGGTTCCAATGTCAGAAGACATTTATCTGGTAGACATGGTGCTACGAGGTGCTTTAATAGGAGAGGTGATGATGGAGAGCCCGACATTTGTATGCTTCCATCAACTGGTAAGTTCCATCCCCCTCATTTCGCCAGGTTGGAAGATTGTTGCCCTATCTCCATCATGTTTTCTTATGTTTGGTTTGGGAATGATTGATGTGGAAAGGCTTCAAGTTTGATCAAGTAGCTTTGAGAATATCACGATGTTGTGGAGATTGGTCTCCCCATTTGATGGTGCTTTGCTGAATCAACCTCCTCAGAGGGTAGCAACCAGGCATGTTAAACTTGAGATTAAAGATCTACCTCTTCACCAGAGATCGAGAGATGTGGTAGCCACAATGATCATCGGGTTCACCAAATTATCTGATGATGTAGAAGTTTGCATTTGGGAAGGAGATGCTCAGGTTTTGAAGGTTGGTGTTGAAGTTTTCCGAAGTAGGTCTGTGCTGAAGAAAATTATACTTAGATGTGGAGGGAGCTCTTAGCTTATTCAGCTTTTTCTTGGTGATTATGAGATAATACATCAAGAACAAGTGAAAAATAAGAATTATGTGGAAGTGGTTGTAGATGAGCAGACGAGGGGGCAGGAGGTTCGCATACCCTCTAATGAGGCATCAGAATCTAGAAAAAGAAAAGATCATCACCATGTTGAAACAGAGGGGTGTTTGATGGAGAACCAGGAGGGGGAAACTTCTGGATTGCAAGATCAACAAATGAGGGAGGTGCTTGACAAAGTTTCTAATAATGAGATTATGCTGATTGACAACAGTAGGGAAAGATGTGTTCTAGGGGATCATAACTAAGAATCGTTCCATGCTCCTGAAGATCTAAATTTTGGGAAAGGTTTATGTTTAAAGAAATGGATTGGGAGATCCCCTTATATGCTTAGAAGGAGGAGAAAGGAAAATTAGATCCCAATTGATGAAAATGCCATTGCTAAAAGTCTCATGATTGAATGTGTTGAGAAGGTGGTACAGAGGGGATGCAATTTAAGGGATAAGAATCCTATCTTGGAATGTGCGGCGGATGCGCAATAGTGTGCGGAGAGCCTCTCTTGCAAGATATTTGTTGGAATGGGAGATTGATTGTGTCCTTATTCAAGAGACACATTTAGAAGAAGGTACTGATGATGCGTGGAATATGTTACTACAGTCTGGAAGAGTTGAGCGCATTGCTTTGGCTACGAATGGGAGATCTAGTGGGATGGCTTTTTGGTGGATAAAATCTTGCCTTAAAGTAGTTGATGTCCTCATGGCAAGGCATGTACTCACATGTAGATGTCAGTCTACTAAAGGGGAGCTAGATTGGTTCATTACCTGTGTATATGGACCATGTCCAGCAAATGCTTGAACAAAACTTTGGGAAGATCTAACTGCAGCTTAGGTGATGGTGTGAGGCCTTGGCTCATAAATGGCGATTTAAATTGCACCTTGGCAAGTGGGGACAGACCCAATGGCAATGTTGACAGCTATACTATTGGTTTTCAGCTAGCTATATAGAATCTAGGTTTAAGCGAGTCCATTTCCATTGGGGTGGAGTTCACTTGGTGAAATGGGAGTGGGCTGCTATCCAAGCTTGATAGATTTCTTGGTAACACTACTTTATTGGAGAGAATTCATTTGTCATCCGTCATGGGATTGGAAAGACCCTTCTCACATCACATGCCAATTTTATGGGATAGTGGTGAAAATGTCTATGTGGGATCCTATTTTAAATTCAGGTGATCTTGGTTCAAGGAGGCTGGATTCAAAGATATGCTAACTGGTGGACGCCGAAGTCAGTTATTGGGTCAGCTACTCAAAGGCTGGCTTCCAATCTTTTAGTTATGTGTGCGCTGCTGAAAGAACATGGACAGGCAGTGAAGGCTATTCGTGAACAGAAAAGACTTGAGGCTTTGGCAGCGGTGCAGCAACATGACAAAAAAGAAGCTACGGGGGCTTTAAATGTTCAGGAATAAGAAATAAGGAAATTCTGGCAAGAAGTGGTTGCTGAGGAGAATTTGAAAAAAGAAATGGATTGGCATGAGCGCTGCAAGTAGCTTTGGCTTAAGGAAGTTGATGCTAACACAAAATTTTTCCACCTTGCTGCTAGTGCTAGAAGATGGAGCAACATAATCTCTTCAATTAAAATTGGACCAGGAGATAAGAGTAGGGGCCTCACGTTATTTCAAATATGTTTCAAGAGTTGCTCCAAGGGGAATGTGGAGGATACTATTACTGATTTTCCTTGAGTGAATGTGGAGCAACCAAAAGTGCTGGTTGCTCCCAATTCTAAGTAGGAGGTTGTGGAGGCAATTAAAGACTTGAATAATGAAGGATCACCAGGTCCAAATGGGATTCAAGGTTTTTTTTATAAAGAGATGTGGAATGTCCTAAGGGAGGAGGTAATGGAAGTTGCACATGAGTTTGAAAAGGGGAACTTTGGTTTCGAAAGGATAAATAAGTCATATCTATTTGTACTGCCAAAGAAGCTAGGGACTGAATGTTTCTCAGATTTTAGGCCAATTGCCTTGTTGAATTATATATATCTAATTGTAAGTAAAATCCTTGCCAATAGATTGTGTGATGTGCTACAAATCCTGATTATGCCAGTCCAATCTACCTTCCTTCAAGGGAGATCTTTTCAAGAGTCTTTTATTATGGCTCAAGAGATGGTGATGGAATGGCATAGAAGATGCAAAGCTTTTCTTTGGAAGGTAGACTTCAGTAAAGCATATGACTCTGTTTCATGGTCTTATTTATGGGAAATATTTAAAAGGAGAGGGTTTCCTCCGGTATGGGTCCAATGGATGAAGAGATGCATCACAACAGCCTCCTACTCCCCCCTGATTAATGGAAAACCATTAAGATCTTGGGTACAACTGTAGTGTGGGGTACGACAAGGATGCCCCTTAGCTCCTTTGATCTTTAATCTTGTAGTTGACACATTAGCCAAATATGTCTACAAACTTGCAGATGATGGTTTGATCAAGGGTTACTCGTTTTCTAATAGAAGGGCTATGACACCTATTCTTCAATATGCAGATGATATGGTTTGCGGAAGGAATCATAAGGGAATCCCAAGCTCTCTGTCATATGGTCAGCATATTTGAAGAAATCTCTTGTCTAAAGTTGAACGGAGAAAATCATCCTTGGTGTGCTTTGGTATGAATGGGAACGAACAAAGTACTATCTCATCTCTTCTAGGTACCCCGTTGGTCTCTCTTCCAATCAAATATTTAGGGCCACCTTTGAAATGCACTAAATCAAAGAAAAGTGATGGGAGTATAGTTTTTGAGATAATATTAGTCAAATTAGAAAACTGTAGCAAGTACTATTTATCAAAAGGGGGCGACTTATTTTATTAAATTCGGTGATTACATCAATCTTGGTCTTCTTTTTCTCTATTTTCAAGGCACCAACGTCAATTTGGAAGAGACTTGATATAATGCACAAGAGGTTTTCTGAAAGGGAGCCTCTCATCAAGGCCTTTTTCTTCAGCCTGTCAAATGGGACTTACTTTGCTCTCCCAAGGAGTATGGTGGTATGGGGATTCAGTCACTCAAAGAATTCAATGAAGCATTACTCCTGAAATGGGTGATCAGGATGTTATAGGTGAAACAAAAACCTTGGGTAGAAATTATCAAAGAAAGCTATGGGACTTCAAATGATGAGATGTCTAGATTGTACAAGTCCAGACCCTCTCCCTTTTGGGCTTTAGTGGTATGTGCTCTTGCTAAGAATTGGAACTTGTTAATACCAGTGCTGTAAGATGGGAAAAACATCCGGTTCTAGCATGAGAAGTGGTCTCCTGTTGGGGTGCTAAAGACAAACACCCAATGGCTTTTTCAGCTATTTTTGATAAGCAAGACGTGGTGAATGATTATTGGCATGAGGAAGCCGGCCAGTGGCATTTTAGCTACTCCAAAGTTTGCAGATTTGGCACAAAAACGTTGGAGGACAAGGAAAGACTATTGCAGCAGTTGAGGGACTTTAGGCCCACATTAGAGGAATAGGATACATATAATTGGAAGGGGATTTTTACTCTGGCAGAAGCATATGAGAAGCTTATAATATTATCTCGCTCGATTGAAACTAATATGATAGGAAGGAAATTATGGAACTTGAATGTTCCCTTGAAGGTCCAAATATTTTTGTGGTTGTGTAGAAGAGATGGCTTGATAATAGGTGACCTACATCATAGGAGGATGTGAACTCCTGCCTAATTCTGCCAACTATGTGGATTACATAATGATAATAGACGGCACATTTTTTCTTCATGCATGGTGACAGACTATGTTTGGAGGGCTATTTGTAGGGAATCGATCCCTACCTGGGATGACTTATGAGATTTTTTTTTTTATTTTGTAATAAGCCACATGTGCCTATGGTGGTTGTGCTATGGTGTTTGTGGAGAGCAAGAAACGAGTGTTTGTTTCAAGAGAGGCCTATGTGTGTGGAACATATTGTAAGTAATTGTTGGTCTCTCATACATATGTGGGGATTGATTGATAAACGCCAGTTTATCATCATTCTTACGCATTAAAACAAACCTAGCTCTTAGGATTTACTCTGCAAACGGGTTTTTGCGCTGCATTTAGGCATAAATTAGGTTAGGCATGCATTGCATTTTTTATTGTCTTTTTAATATGTTTTTGTGAGTGTTAGGGATGTACAGATATATAGATCCCTAAAACCCTAGCACTCAAGTAGGCAAATGGTGAAGGAGAAGACCAGACTAGCTGGAACTCAGCTTGATCCAGCTCACCTCAGCTTGATCCAGCTCACCGCAGCTGGAACCTAGCTCACTTGAACTAGGGTTAGCTCATCCCAACTCCATTCAGCTAATATCAACTGAATGGAAGCTCAAGAGAGTTCAACTTAGCTCACCCTAGCTCGAGTCAACTCAGATCCAGCTCAACTTAGCTGAGTCTAGGTCATCTCAGCTCCCACTAGTCCACAGGGAGCTCTAGCTAGCTCAGCTGAGTTGACAGGAGTTCACCCCAGCTCAGATCCAGCTACATCCAGCTCCACTCAACTCTAGCCAGCTGAAGAAGAACTCATCCCAGCTCAGGAAGCTCAAGTCCACTTCTCGGGGACTCAGCTTAGCTCAACTCAGTTGAGCTAAGCTACCTTAGCTGCCTCAACTAGCTTGATCCTCCCCGGGAGCACCAGGCCTAGCTCACCTTAGCTCATTATGGTAGAAGCTAGCTCACTTTAGCTTGGCTTGGCAGCTAGCAAAGAACTAGCAAGCTAAGCCAACTAGAGTAGCTCCATGCCAGCCTCTTTAGCAACAGCTAGCTCCAGTTTCAGCTCCAGACTTCTCCTCCTCAGCTCCTCCCTCCAAACCCTAGCTCCAACACCTTCTCCTCTACTCCTCCATTAGCTAAGCTAGCTTAGCTTAGCTTAGCTATGCTCCAACCTCCTTGGCTTGTACCACCCCAAAAACCCACCTAACAACTCCACCCAACTAGATCCACCTAAGCTCCACATAAGCTAACCTACTTGGCACCAACCAAGCCTACCCACCACCTCCAAAAGACACCTAAAAGTGGTGCCAAAACGACCATAACCACCCCCTCGATGGCACCACTTTTCCCTCCAAAATTTCCCTTCATCTCCACCACACAATTCCCCTTTAATCCATCTCCACCATCCACCTAACCCCCCTTCTAGAGGACCCTAGGTTGGTGCCAAATTGGTGGTGTCTCTCCACCACCAAAAGCCACCAACACCACCATAACCACCCCCTTTAACACCCCTTGGGTTGGCACCACACACCCTTGGCCATAAGATCACCAACCACCTCCATCCTTCCATCCTAACCCTCCATTTCAAGGGGGCACCTTAACCCCTCATCCTACACTATAAAAAGACCACTACCCACCACCATTCAAGGCATCCTTGGCTAGCAAATTCACTTTCTTATTCCACCTAGAAGCCCACGTCCAAGAGAGAAGAAGAAGAAGAAGAAGATTAAGGGGATGTTCTGTCCCCTTGGTGCCTTCCCCTCTTCCCTTCTCTCTTGGGTCACGCCAGCCAAAGGAGAAGCCAGGCAAGGAAGATCTTTGGAGGAGATCTTGAAGGTGGTCCACGCCACCTTGGAGGAGTTTTTGAGGGTGGTGCACGCCCACACCTTGGAGAGAGCATTGAAGGTGGAAGCTTTCACCTTGGAGGAGCTCTTAAGGAAGGAGAAGGAGGCCCTCTTTTCAAGCCAAGGAGCAGCTAGGCTTGGAGCAAGAAGACACCCTTCTTCACCATTTTTGCTAGAGGATTTGTGTTTCTTTTCTTACTTTTAGATTTGTTTAGTTCTAGTTGAAGCATTCCTCTACTTGTCATTGAAAAGAACACTCACTCTAGTCAATTAAATTGCCTTCTTTTAGCTTTTTATTGCAATTGTTACTTTTGGTTCTAGCACTTGTTTCACCTCTTCTTCCTAATTACTCTAGGCCTCCACTTGCCCAAAGTGAGCTTAGGAAGAAAATATTTCTATCTTTTAAATTTTAGTTAAGCAATTGTATGTGTTAGTACTTTCCATTACAATTCACATTTTGCCCTTGTCTTTTCAAAACAAAAAAAAATGACATATTTAAAATACCAAAAAGAAAGTTGAGATGTGTTTTTAGCAAGAGAATTGAATTGCAATGTTTGCCTCCTTGGACGACCTTAGATACTCCCCTATCTAGGATATAAATTTAAAAGCGAAAGCGGATTCGTGTGTTACAACGACGTTAAAAAACCTGCTTTTACAAATCACGCGTATTTCGCTATCATCGATCATGTAACTTTTATTTTGAATATAGTAAAAAATGCTCTCCTGGATTGCTATCAGCGATTCGATAGCTTTCCTTTCAGTTTAAAAAACAAAGAAAAGATCTAAGTGGACTTATTATTCCCAGGTGACCATTTAGGAGCATTTATCTCTTTATTTTAACTAATTCAAGCTAGTTATGGCCGATGATGGCATTACCATCATACCCTCATGCCTAACTTTTGCTAATCCCTAGCAAAATCTTATGGAAAGAACTTGATCTCTTGACTAAATGTAACCGTTAGGATGCCCTACTATGCTGCATCTCTAGAAGTCAGATCAAAATACCAACAATAGGCCTAGAGGTACTTAAGTACCAGCCAAGATCCAGACCAGACCAGCTTTAGCCTTGGGTCTGCTGGGAAGGTTTCTAAGGCCTGCAAATATTACCCAAAGGTTCATTGGCCCCAGTGGCTAAAGCACCCGTGCGTATAATGTATAAAGTCCAGGTTCAGTTTGCCAGTGCATTTTTGTTAAGAGAGATAGAGAGGGATTTTTCATTATGAGAGTTTTCTCTCTTTTCTTTTTATATTTCCTTAAATCCAACATCGAATTGGCCCTAAACATAGTCTGTATCAGATTCCTTATCCCCACAATCAATCCTCAAAGGGTCCCTGGCTTTCGATGCTTTGGGATAGCACTACCCATTACAACCTTCAAAACCTTGTCTTTCAACACTTTGGGGTAGTGCCACCCATGGTGTTCTGTAGCTAAACCCAGGCTCTGGCAATCAACATTTCAGGATAATCTCAGCCATGGCACTTGAACCAACACAAGGTGCATACATGCTCCCAGTAGTATATTTAGATATCCTAGGAGATAGGCACCAAGGCGATGATATGTTATTATGCATCTTCAAGGGGAGTGTTTTTCATTCCACCTCTTTGCATTGGAACCTCATCCAATCAACCTATGTCTTCGAGTCACTCTTAAGTTAGATCTTCAAGATGACCTTTTCAGAATAGAACACTTTTGGCATTATTTCTTCGTTAAGCACACTGAACTAGACTAGTGTGCGGATTTTGGGTGCTTAGGTAACCAAGTCCCGCAAACCAAAGGGCAAGAAATGGGGCAGAATAATCCCTAAGCCTTAGACTTAATACATCAGCCTCGTACTTTCCTCAACCTCCTGAGGGCTAATCTGGATCTTAACAAATACGTGAGTGTTTAATCCCTAGAACAGGCCCAAGAGCCCTAAGATCAGTACTCGTCACTAATCTCCTAAGTTTTAGCCTTCCAGGTCTTAATTCATCATCTGACCTATCCTAGAAGTTAGGTGAGTTCCATATTTGACCACAAGAGACTATTCTATTTCTTTCTTTTTTGATTGCTCCTTTTTTTCTTTTCTTTTCTCCTCAATCTATTCAACTCAATTCAAAATTGACATCTTCTTCCTCCTTTCTTGATTATTTTTTTGAATGAAACCACTCCATGAATCAAATTTCATAGTGTTTTGCACTTTAATGCCCCCCTATGCCTAAGATTTGCAATGTCCTCATATTAAATTAGGTGTGTTCAAGTTCAGTTCAAATCGTACATTTGAATAAGTGCGTGGTAAATAGGTTGGGATGACTATTGTAGACTATTTCAAGCTTTGGTATAAGTATCAAAGGTGGGGTCGACTATTCTAATGGACAAAACCTAAAGTGCAATGTGATTTCAGCGAAAAGATAGGTGAGAAGGGTCTCAGGTTTCTCAAAATGACATGTTTCCTCCCATTAAGTGCTAAGCTTAATGCCATTAGCTGGGCACAATGTGCCTCAGGGTGAATGAAGATTAAAAGATACTGTAGCCAAATTCAAATTGGTAAGTTGAAGGATCAATTTGAGTCTCTAACCGTTCATGAAAAATGGTTCTTAGTCATGGCTGAGTTTCCTGATTCCAAAAGCTCCATTTTCAAACACTCGTCGAACAAGGAATGGTCCAGTCCACTTCGATCTGAGTTTTCCTAGGAAGAGCTTGAGTTTGGCATCAAAGAGTAACACTTTCTTATTAGGATGGAAAGATTTTCGTGAAATGTGCTTGTCATGGAAGGCTTTGACCTGCTCTTTGTTGATATGCAAGTTCTTGTACCCATCATTATGTAGTTTTCAATCTCACTCATTCGCAACCGGCGGTGGATTCTAGCTTTCATCAGATCTAGATTGCACTTTCATACTGCCCAGTAGGCTTTGTGCGCCATTTCTATGGGGTGGTACATGCCTTCCCATACACGAGTCTGAAGGGAGACATTCCTAACTAGGTCTTATGCATGGTGCTATAGGCCAACATGGCTTCCAGAAGGCGGGTAGACCAATCCTTCTTGTCAGGTCGAGCAGTGACCTGAAGGATTTTCTTGAACTATCAATTGGATAATTCAGCCAATCAATTGGTCTGGGGGTGATAAGGAGTCGAGATACGATGCGACACTGTTTAAGTGGGTTTCCACAAAGAAAAGTTAGGGTTTTGGACAAACCTATCATTGTAGTCGCAAAACTCGCTATTAAATAAAATTTTAGAGAAACTCGAAAAGGGAGTCTCAGGTCGAACATGGGGAGGCAAATATTCGATTTTGAAATATGCGCTTCAATTTTATTTGTTTTTGTTAGTTTTATCTTTTATGATTTTTTTGGTATTTTATAAAGCAAGAGATCAGATCGACAAAACTTTATCTAACTAATCTACTTGTGAAATAAAAGGGAGAAAGAGAGAGAGAGAGTGAGAGAAACAATCAATATATATATCTAAAGAGTTTGCTAAAAATTGAAAAGTGGAAAACTACAAAAGAAAGTAGTAAAAGATAGATAGAGGTAGGAAGAGTCCCCCTTGACGGTCGCTTGGAGGACGACTCACTTTGACGGCTCCCGGATGAAGGTGGTGAGGAGTGGGATGAAGGAGAACGGCGTCGGAGGATGGAGGACGGGATGGGACGGCGTTGTGAGGAGGACCTTCTTCCAGAAAGGTGGTTAGAGTATGGGCACGAGATGCTCCACAAAAGGGGATGAGAGGTGGGAGAAAGATTTGGTTTTCTACTCTAGAGGAGCATCCTGGGCTTGGGACAAGCTCTCTTTAGAGGCTTGGAGGTGGTGAGGGAGAGAAAGGAAGAGATGATGGTGGATGGAGGGGTATGGGTCCTTTCATAGTGGGGGATGAAGGGCTTGGTCGCACATGGGTAATTAGTGACATCAGTAAACATCACTAAAGATCTACCCATCTGTCGTTGAAGATCCACACCAACTCACGCTCACTTGCAACTGTGCTCACGTGCCCATCACTCATTCGTGTCGCACGCGCACATTAGCACTTACACTGCGTGTGCGTTGCAGTGCAGGAGCTCGGGTTGATGCATGCATGCCTGTGCGTGTGCACTGGCTGGTGTGCACGCGTCTACACTGCATGTGTCCAATTGGAGGATTGGGGGGCTTTGCAGGTTTCGAACTCGTGCCCCTCCTTTGGGAACGTGCCTTAAGACCAATGCGCTAAGCCCACAAGTTTGTCCCAAGGAGGAGCCAAGGGCATGCAATGGAGATGGCTTTTCAGTCGCTGGATTAGGATCCAACAGCTAGGAATGGATGATGCGGATGAAGAGGAAGCATTGGGTAGATTGCTAGCTGGTGCTGGGCGACCTAGATAGTGCCACATGGTGCCATCTAGGCTATCCATCTTCTTTCGCTTGCAGAGGATGCCACAATGCTTGGATCGTGATGATTTTTGCATTGCCAGACTGCGATCGTCGCTCTGGATCCATTTGTATGGTTGGATTTTTCATTCGAAGGCTGTAAGGATGTCTCATTGCCCCCTAGACATTGGTCTTCTTCGAACTGCATACTGTACTACGGGATTCTGATCTAGACGATTTTGGAGGCTTTTGACTCCGATCGTCAACCTAATTAGATCGTCAATCTGAGGCCCCGAATTAAATCTCCTGTCTTGGCCATAAAAGGATGCAATTAGCCCAACAAATAGACAAATTACTCTAAATGCTGAATGATACATGTTATGCAATATTTATAACATGGAATGCATATCTAAGCCTAAGAACAAACATAAATAGGCATTCTAACCAAAATGAATTTGTTTACGCCAGACACCCCATACTTTTTCATCAGGGACTAGAAGTGCACATTTGCGAAAAGAGACCTGCCATCGCTAATGATGCATTTTGGAACCCCAAATCTAGAAAAGATGTTCTCATGAATGAACTGAAGAACAACTTTATGATCATTGATTCTTGTGGGGATGACTTCGATCCACTTTGAGACATATTCAACAGCAATTAAGATGTACTCAAAGCCGTTAGATTCATGAAAGGGTCCCATGAAATTAATTCCCTAGATGTCAAAGATTTCTCACACAATGACTGAATTCAAGGGCATCATATCGTGCAGGCCCATCTTACCGAGGGCCTAACAATGGGTACATGCCCTAAAATAGGATTGTGCATCTTTGAACATTGTGGGCCAAAAGAACCCACACTAGAGGATCTTCGCTGCGATTTTATGCCCAGAGTTGTGGCCACTGCAAGCCCTTGTCATGATAGAATGAGATGACATTATTGACCTCGTCATCGGGAATGCATCTCTAGATCACTTAGTCATTAACAATGTGGAAAAAGTGTAGATCTTCCCAGACATAATACTTGGCATCGAAAATTAGCTTGTCCCACCAGGTGATTGCCCAATTTGGTAGGACTTTCCCCGTAACCAAGTAGTTCACGATGTTGGCAAACCGAAGAAGTCCATTAATGGCCAGGAGATACTCATCCGGAAAGTGATCGGTGCTAGGTCTGGATGGGTCAATGACTGAAGAAGGAAGACGAGAAATGGTCAGCTACCACATTATGCTTTCCTACATTGTCACAAATATCAAGATCAAATTCTTGCAATAGCAAGATCCAGTGGATTAATCTAGGCTTCACATCCTTCTTCATAAGTAGGTGCCTCACTATAGTATGATTGGAGTAAATTAAGACTTGGGATCCCAAGATGTTGTTAGGTTATAGAGGAGTTTGAAAATGCGTTCGTTGTAGTACACTACTAAATCACACAACAAGACATTTAAATTTATAAACTAATAATCTAAAGGGAGTTCGAGGTCGTTTACAGGGAGCAAATGTTGAACTCACACGTTAATTTTCATTTAAAATAGATAAGCACAATAATTGTGCATCAAATAGATATTCAATGAATAAATATGATCAAATTGATATTCAATGTAATCCAATGTGTTTGGCATGCTTAGTCGAGTTTTATAAAGGTCACGGTGCAATACAGTCGAGAAAGCGTTCAAAACAAATATAATTTATTACTCAAATTTGAAAGTCTGAGGTCGAACATAGGGAGCAAATTAGGATTTAGAAATCAAGATCACAACTTGAGAATTTGAAAGAATATAATATGCAATAAGATCAATGTTATACTACAAAAAGATATGAATAAATGTAAGCACAAAATATTACAAAAATCAATGTATGTATGAAGAGAAAAATTGGACATCTGATTTGTGAATCAGACACCTTAAAATGATGATGCTACAGTGCTTGACTCTTTCTTTTCTTCTTCTCTTGTTCTTCGTTCTCTGTCTCTAACGACTGCCTTCAATCTTCTTCTTCTTTCTTTCTCTTCTTCCTTATCTTCTTCCTTTACCTTCTTCTCTTTCTCAGCTACCTTAAACTTCTTCCTACAGTTCCTTCCTTCTCTTTTCATTCTTTCTTTGCCTTCCTGGCTCTTTTCCTTCAGCTCCTTCTTCTTCCTTCTTTCTTCTTTGTTGGATTCCCTTCCTTAGTTTCTTCTTTGGCCTTGTCTTCTCCTTCCTCTTCCTTCGGCTTGGATTCACCTTTCAGAGCGAAACCTACCCCTACCCACATGACCTCTCTTCTCTCTTTTCTCTCTTAGGTTCAGTTTCCCAGAGCCACAGC
Source organism: Thalassia testudinum (assembly GCA_037157565.1). Taxonomy (NCBI): domain Eukaryota; kingdom Viridiplantae; phylum Streptophyta; class Magnoliopsida; order Alismatales; family Hydrocharitaceae; genus Thalassia; species Thalassia testudinum. Next base: position 76,081,697 of record JAZHRO010000073.1, on the reverse strand, counting down.
TTCTCAGGTAATCGGGTCGGATACGTGCTTAGGACCAGGCCCACCAGTGTGCGGTGGTGGGAGAGGTGTGCGGTCGGGTTGGGTCACTAGGTCCGCGGGGTGTGATCGCGGACAAGGCGTCGGGTCGGGTGAGGGGGGACCTCACCCTGTGAGTTGGAGGCGATAAGCCCTATGCAGAAATTCCTTTTATGCGAGTGCAGCGCTCCAGATGTTTCCAAGGTGGGACTATCTTCCCACCCTCTTTCACGTGTGCCTGTAGCCGAGTGTCTTCGTTCAATTGCAACTGCACCTTCAGCCTTCGACACCAATAGGATGCCTAGAGACGTTCGCGAAGACTCTCCACGTGACCTGGGACTAGATCCTGGAGTGGGCACGGCCTGGAGTAGCTTGCAAATAAGCTTCCAACTGTGCTTCAATGGTAGCGAGCCCTTGGACCTGAAATCACAGAAACAGCCCCGCGGCAATGTTAAAAATCTCAGGGAGCTTCTCCAAGGTGCGGCAAACATGCAGAGGTGGTCGGCATGGCATGGGACTGCCTGAGGTAGAGTGCCTTGATCACACTGTAGCCGTGTGTGTGGGTGTGTTTTGGGGCACTTGTGGGTGAGTGGCGAAGTGTTGTGAGTGGGGGTTATGATGAGTGAGTCGAAGCGGTGCTTATGGACCGATCGGCTAGGAGGGAGGTGGTCTATGGTGGTGGAGCGAACTCACCGGAGTGGTGGCCGGAGGTGAAGGGGATGATGGTGGTGGAGTGCGATAGTAGTTGTTTGAAGGAAATAAAGAGGGGAAAAGAATGTAGAGAGTGAGGGAGACTTATCTGGGAGTGAAGAGACGAAGGGGGAGGCAGGGATGGTGTCTATGCGTATCGCCGATGCTGGAGACAAAGATGCTCAGTGAGGGAGGTCGGCGAAGACGAAGAGGATGCAGGAGCGTCAGCGGGTGTTGCGTGGCGCAGACGAGCAAGAGGAAAAGGAACATGCCACTGGTATTGTGGCTAGGCGACGAGGGAGAGTGGGAGAAGTCACTGGAGCTTGACGAGCAGGTCGGCCGAAGGAGGAGAGACAAAATTGAGGGAGTTCTTCGGCTGAATTCAAGCTTAGGAGATGCAGGGCAAATTAGGCTCTCTTAAATAGGCCCTAGAGGTCAGGTTTGTGCTTGGAAGCCAAGCTTCCAAGCACAGTAAGGTCACAGACAATGGAAACTTGAGAGACCCAAATCTCTCATGCATTCGCATGAGAGATTAGGTACCAAATAGGGCTTCTAATTGGGTTCACATTGGAGGAGATTTCTTAAAGAATCTCCCTTTCAATTTTGAAGGGGATTCTCTGAGAGATTAGGGAGAAATATCCCTTTCAAGCTCACCAGAGTAGGATTCCCTCTGCTATAATGGTGGAGGGACCTAATTGCAAGGAACGAAGAAGAAACTAGGGGGTCAAATGTAAGGGTTTTTCAAAGATAGGGTATAAATGTAATTGGGCTGGACCAATTTGCAAAGTGGGTCAATGTGAATTCCGTTTAGGTCCAAAGTTTCGTACAAACCTAATTTGGACCTAAAGAATCCAATGGTGAGGTTGTATTTTGGGTTTGACCATGTTTGACTGGGCAATTTACGTAAAACCCAATTTAGGGCAAATACATGCCTGAGACCCCATTCTTGGTCAAAATAGGTTCCAATGGCAAAATTGAAGGTTCTAAACCCTAGAGAATATTTTTCTATGATTTTTGGAGGGTTTATGTTAATTTTATCCTGACCAAAACCTTGTTAAATCAAGTGGGTTAGTTTTAAGGTTACAAGAAGTCATTTAATTCCCAGAATTCACACGAACCCTTTTCTATTTGAACCAACCAACTTTTTATTTTGTTAAGACCATTTGACCTGTGTTTAGCCCTTGAGAAAATCCATTTTTGTACTGTAATGGTAAAATTACAATTTTACCCCTTATTTTAATGCTCATCAGACAAAATTTATTTTCGAGCAATTTCAACTATACTACGACGCATCGATTTTAAAACATTGATCTCACCTGCTAAATAGGTATGGTTGGCTGTTCTAATGGATGAACCCTAAAGTGCAATATAAATTCAACATAGGAATGTTAAGAAAGGTTTCGGGTTTTACAAAAATGACGAGTTGCTTCTCGTTAAGTGCTGAGTTTTACACCATCGGTTGGGTGCAATGAGCTTAGGGAGAATGGAGGGTAAAGGATATCTAAACTAAATTTGTATCAGTCAGGTCAATGAATGGTTTGAGTCTCTGACTGTTCACGATGAAAGGTTCTGAATCGTGGTTGAGTGGACTGATCTCAATGGCTCCATTTCCAAAGATTTGTCGGATGAGGTAAAGTCTGATCCATTTTGATCATAGTTTTCCTGGGAACAGTCTAAGCTTGGCATCAAAGAGTAGGACCTTTTGACAAGGGTGGAAGATCTTTCTGGATATGTGCTTATCGTGAAAGGCCTTAACCCACTCTTTGTAAATTTGCGAGTTCTCATACGCGTCGTGGCATAATTCATAGATCTTGCTCATTTGAAGCTTTCTGTGGGTTCCTACCTTAGAAAGATCTACGTTGTAGTTCTATATTGCCCAATAGGCTTTGTGCTCCATTTTGACGGGGAGGTGACATGCCTTCCTGTACACCAATCATAAGGGAGACATACCTAGTTGGGTTTTGTGGGTGGTTCTATAAGCCCACAAAGCTTCTGGAAGTCGGGATGACCAGTCTTTCCTATCAGGTCTAACAGTGACCTGGAGGATTTTCTTAATCTCCCAATTTGATAGCTCAGCTAGACCATTAGTTTGGGGGTGGTAAGCAGTAGAGATTCAGTTCGACATCCCATATTTGGCCATCAGTGATCTGAACTGAGCATTAGTGAAATGGGTCCCTCCATTAGAGATTATAGCACGTGGAATCCTAAACCACGAAAAGACGTTCTGATGAATGAATTGGATAACCAGCATATGATCATTGGTTCGGGTCGGAATGGCTTCGATCCATTTGGACACGTAGTCAATAGTGAGTAGAATGTACTCGAAGCCGTCCGAAACAGTAAAGGGTCCCATAAAATCAATCTCCCATGCATCGAAGATTTCACATACGAGAATCGGTTGTAAGGGCATCATATCACGATGGCTCATGTTGCCTAAGGTTTGGCAATGAGTGCATGCCCTACAATGATTGTATGCGTCCTTGAAAATCGTGAGCCAATAGAAGCCACACTGGAGGACTTTTGCTACGATTTTATGACCTGAGAAATGTCCACCGCATGCTTGGTCATGGCAGAGGGACAATATGTCCTAAATTTCCGCTTCCGCGACACATCGTCGAATGATTTGGTCAGCACAGATGTGGAAAAGATATGGGTCTTCCCAGAAGTAATACTTGGCATTGGAAAGCAATTTGTCCTTCTTGGCCTTCAGCCAATTGGACGGAATCTGATGTGATGCCAGGTAGTTTACTATATCAGCAAACTATGGAAGCCCTGTATTGATAGTCAAGAGGTGCTCATCAGGAAAATGTTCCGTGATGGGTTCGGAAGGGTCGATAATCTCAAAAGGAAGGCAGGGCAAGTGATTAGCTACCACGTTCTATTTTCTTGCTTTGTCATAAATCTCGAGGTCAAATTCTTGCAATAGCAAGATCCAATGGATTAGTCAAGGTTTCGCATCCTTCTTCGCAAGGAGATGCCTCACAGCTGTGTGATCCTAGTAAATGATAACACGGGAACCCAAGAGATATGATCCGAACTTTTCCAGGGCAAATGCTACGGCTATCAGCTCTTTCTCAGTAACTGTGTAGTTATGATGAGTCTCGTCAAGTGTTTTGCTAGCGTAGTAGATGACCACGGGTTTCCCATCAATTTTCTGACCATGTACTGCTATTACAGCGAAATCAGATGCATCGCACATGATCTCAAAGGGTTGAGACCAATCAGGGGATTGTAGGATCGGGGCTTGGGTAACTCAATCACAGAGGATTTCAAATGCTTGAGTGCACTCCTTGGAGATTTGAAAAGGTACATCCTTAGATAGTAGAGTGGTCAGGGGGTGCGCAATCTTTTAGAAATCAGGAATGAATCAACGGTAAAAATCGACATGCCCCAGAAAAGATCTGATGTCCTTGATTGAGCTAGGCATAGGGAGTTTGGAAATCAAGTTCACCTTGGCTAGATCGACCTGGATGCCTTTTTCTGATTTGAGATGTCCCAGGACAATTTCTTCAAACACCACGAAATGGCTCTTTTCCCAGGAAAGAACCAGATTCACGTCAATGCACTGCCTGAGGATTTGGACCAAGTGCAGGAGGCATTCGTCAAATGATTCTCTGAATATTGAAAAGTCATCCATGAAGACTTCTAGATAATCACCTACCATATCTGAGAATATGGCAAGCATGCACCGCTGAAAAGTAGCAGGTGCATTGCAGAGATCGAACGACATCCTTCGGAACGCGTATGTCCCGAAAGGGCAGGTGAAAGTGGTCTTTTCTTGGTCCTCAGGATTTATTGCCACCTGGTTATAACTGGAGTACCTGTCCAAAAAGCAGAAGAACCTATTTCCCGCTAGTTTCTCGAGGATCTGATCAATAAATAGTAGTGGAAAATGATCCTTCTTTGTAGAGGTATTAGGTCTTCTGTAATCAATGCAGACTCTCCACGAGTTTGCCACATGGGTTAGCATGATTTGTTCGATTTCAGTTGTGATCATGGTGAGTCCTGCCTTTTTAGGTATAACATGGATTGGACTCACCCATTGACTATCGGAGATCGGGTAGATGATCCCTGCATCTAACCACTTGATGATCTCCTCTTTCATGACCTCCTACAGGTTAGGATTCAAATGTCTCAACATTTCACGCGATGGTTGTGTGCCCTCTTTGGTGTAGATACGATGTGTGCAGTAGGAAGGGCTGATACTAGTCAAATCATCGAGAGTCCATCCAATGGGCCTTCGATATTGCTAGAGAATAGTAATAAGATGAGATTCCTGATCAGGTGTGAGTCTAGAGTTGATAATCACAGAAAACATCTGGTTGGAACCCAAAAAGACGTACTTCAGATGGTCGGGAAGAGGCTTGAGTTCCAGAATAGGGTTATCAGTAGCAGTGGGTGGTTCGGGGTGTGTGTAAGGAATAAGGGAAGGAGTTATGGGTATCTAGGTGGGGTTCAAACTCCTCTAATTGCAAGTTTTGATCCTCTTGTGGTTAATCGGAAGTAGTCAGGTTGTCCTCAATATAGAGATTGTCAACCACATCCTTGATGTCACATATTTGTTGTATAACACAACAATTAATCTCTTGTTGGGCCTTAAAGATGTCAATCTTTAATGTTTGGTTCCCGAATTTTAGTCCAATTTAGCCCTCCTCACAATTTATGTTGGCCCTAACAGTGGCCAGGAAGGGTCTCCCTAGTATAATTGGTGTATCCCTCGGGTTTTCTGGAGCATCCATATCCAAGACTGCAAAATCCAATAAGAAATAGAAATCCCGTACCCTAACAATGACATCCTCAAGAACTCCTTTAGGTGACTTAATAGATCGGTCAGCCAACTGTAATGTCACCTCTGCCGATTTAAGCTCAGTTTCCTCAAGGTGGTCAAGTAAGGATGTTGGTATTAGGTTTATGGAGGCTCCTAGATCTAATAGAGCTCTATCAAATTGGGTATCACCAATGGTACAGGAAACCAGGGGAGTACCTAGGTCTTTTTCCTTAGGTGGGAGTTTGCTCAAAATTATAGAGTTTGCTTGCTCTGACAGTACGATTGGACTCCCACTTTTAGTTCACGACTTACGCTTAGGTGTACACACGTCTTTCAGAAATTGTGTAAGCCGGGACATGGTGGATTGCATCCATCAACGGGATGTTTATATGGACCTATTCAAAGAGCTTCACCAGGTCATCCTCAGGTGCCACTGGTTTGGTTGTCCTCTTTCCCTTGGTTAAGGCCTCAGGAAATAGAACCTTGGATGGTTCCTCTAGAATAGGTCCAGGTTCTTGGTCAGGGACAGGGGTGTCTTGGATAACTATCCTAGGGCTTGGGTTACTACTAGGCTGAAAGTGGCTTGGATAAGGTGGATCTTGTGTTGCTTTCCCACTATGGGTTGTAACAGAATTTAGTCCTGCCTGGTTTTGGTTTGGGGTTGGTAAAATAGGTGGCTACTACTGATATCCTACATATGATGTCGAAGCTTCCATCCCATCGGGTGATGGAACAGAAGGGGTCTAATAAATCATGTGGGCTTGACTCGAATTTGGGTTCATAACGTGCCACTGGTTTGGCACGTTATTCAGATTCGATAGAGGTTGCGAAGGAAGTATGCTAGGATGGCGGGAATTTTCCATCTGGGCGAGTTGATTGCGAACCTATGTGATCTCGTCCTTGTGCTATTTTTGCATTGCTACATTCGTCTTCTAAATGTCAGGACGAGTCTAAAGAATGAGAGTCATTTGATCTGTTTGAGTTGGCCCAGATTGATAGGTAGGGTTGGGCCGAGGCGACTGATATGGACGAGGAGCTTGTAGACGGGGTTGATATGGCAGTATTTGATTCTGATTATTTCCCATTCATAATAAATTGGGATGATTCCGTCATCCAGGGTTATAGGTATTATAGAATGGGACATTCTGGATGGCGTTGAGGTCCTCGCAGGTCTGAGGACCCTCAAGAAAGTCAGAGTACGAGGGTTCAGAGTTCCCCCAACTAGAGTAGGTCAGATCGGAGTTTCCTCCGGTCCTAGAGTCAGATGGGGGTGGATACGGGTCCATCCCCTGAGAAGATCGGTGATAGATGTTATGCACAGCTTCCCTCCCAGAGGGTGGCTATGCAAACTGGTTTTGCGCAGAGGTGGCTTGCTGCAGTTGTCAAGTTAGCTCATCCGCCTTCTTCTCAATGATAGAGACCTTGTCCAACCGACTGGCCATCAATTCCAAATTGACGGATGTGGATAGGCCCTACGTCTCATGTGCCCCACTAGGATTCGTCGATGCGTGGGCATTCATCCGATTGAATAAGCCCATGGAGTCATTATTGATGGAGTTCTTGCACATATTCTTGAGAATCTCCCACACAGCATTTTCTTGTTGACCCATGATATTTCCTCCGCAGGTTGCATTGACGAATAAGCGGATATCTTCATGGAGTCCCTAGTAAAAAGACTGGACTTGTTCCCATTTAGGAACTCCATGATGGGGGCACTTTTGCATGAGGTCCAGGAAATGGTCCCATGCTTCATGAAGGGGTTCTTCAGATTGCTGGGTGAAGTGTGTGGTCTAGTGTCGTAAGGCATTCGTCCGACCAACTAGGAAGAACTTTTTCAAAAACTCGGATTGTAGTTCAACCCATGTGTTCATTGGATGCATTTGAGTCAGATACTAGTGAGCTGCTTTGTCCATGAGAGAGGAGAACATCCTCATGAGAAGAATATCCCAATTTTGGACATCTGACCTGAAGGTTTAGGCCAGATGCTTGAGTTTTTTTTTGAACTGAATAGGAATGCTATCGAATCATCGATAGCAATCTAGGAGAGCTTTTATTGATTAAGTCATGGCAAAAAAAATTACATGAGTGAACCCCATTGATGTATGAGATTCCAGCAATTGTTTACAATATTATCCACATTCATTGGTCTCTCCTGAAACAAACTCTTATTTCTAGCTCTCCACACCAACCATAATATTGTCACCATAGGCAAATCTGGCTTATTGACCCTCAAGAACGAACTCCAAAGACTCTCCCATGTTGGAATAGTTTCCCTACACACCTTCCTCCAAACGCAATCTATAATCATGCAAGTGGAAAGAATATGAAGACTGGAGTCATTATGCATCCCACACAAATGGTAGAAGTGTGAGGGGTTGCCCATTCTCCTATGCCTCAAATCTCCTGGTATCAGGCCATCTCTTCTGCATAACCACAAAAAAAATTGTACCTTCAATTTCCATAACTTCTTCCCATCTCATCAACCTCAGCCATTCTAGATGAAGTGATAAGCTTATCATAGGCAGCCGCTGAGGAGAAAGCTCCCTCCCATTTGTATGTGTCGCACTCCATAGGTGTGGGTTTGAAAGCAGCAAGTTCTTGCATAAGACGTTCATTTTCTACTCGTGTTCTTGTTCCATGTCCATTCCCCACCTCATTGTTCAAAGTCCAATTCTCAGAGATCGTGTCCCAGTAGTCATACCCCAAAGCATTTTTATCAGTAGCAACGGAGAATGCAAGAGGGTACCTGTCTTTTATCACCCCACTAGGCAGCCATTTTTCCAACCAAAATTTGAAGCTTTTCCCATCTCCCAAGACAGACTTGAATAGAGTCCAATTATCTGCCAAAGCACGCACCAAAGATGACCAGAAAGGAGATGGCTCATGAGGTTTTAAGCGGTTCTTCTCATCATTGGCCACCCCATAGCTATCCTGGATGATTTCTGTCCACATTTTTTTTCTCCTTGGAGTAGTCGAACGGCCCATTTCAATAATAGGGCGTCATTAAATTCTTTGAGTGACCTGATTCCCATGCCACCATACTTCTTTGGCAAACAAATTGAGTCCCACTTTACAGGTTGGAGGAGGGCACCTTGATGGGAAGCTCCTTTCCAGAAGAACCTCTTGCACATCACATCAAGTTTTTTCCAAATTAACTTTGGGGCTCTAAAAATAGAGAAGGAAAAGACTATAATGGATGTGATGACTGAGTTCAATAAAATATACCTCCCTCCTTTCGACAAGTAGTGACTACTCCAACCCTCTAGTTTCGTAGCCACCTTTTCATAAAGGACCAATCTATTTTCTTCAATTTTATGCACTTCAGTGGTAAACCCAGGTACTTGATTGGTAGTGATATCACAGGCATGCCCAGGATGGTGGAGATGCCATTTTGGTCTATACCGTTCATACCAAAGCAAACCAAGGAGGACTTACTTCCATTTACTTTTAAACCAGAAATCTCACCAAAAATTTTGACAATATAATATAGCGCCTGTGCTTCCCTCTTCCCACCTTCCACAAAAAACATAGTGTCATCCACATATTAAAGAATGGTTGCCAATGCCCTATTGTTAGTCATCGAGTATCCCGTTATCAACCCATCAGCTACCAATTTTCACACATATCTTGCCAATGTATCCATTACAAGGTTGAAGATCAAGGGGGCTAGTGGGAAGCCTTGCCTTACCCCACACTGAGGCTCAATCTAGGCTCGACATGGTTTCCCATTTATCAGGGGGGAATAGGAAGCAGTCATGATGCATCTCTTCACCCATTATATCAAAAGGGGGAGAAATTTTCTCCTTTTAAGAATTTCCCAAAGGTATGGCCAGGAAATTGAATCATAAACTTTAGTGAAATCAACTTTCGATAGGAAAGCCTTGGATTTTCGCCTATGCCATCCCATCACCATTTCTTGCACCATGATGAACGATTCCTGCAGAGACCTCCAAGGTAGAAAAGCAGATTGGGTAGGCATAATCAAATCTTGTAATACGTCACGAATTCTGTTGGCTAGAATCTTGTTGATGATAAGATAAATGGAATCCGAAAAAGCAATGGGTCTATAATATGAAAACTTCTCCGCACCCGACTTCTTTGGTAGCAAAAACAAATAAGACTTATTCAGTCTTTCACAAACAAAGTTGCCCATTTCAAACTCATGGATAACTTCCATCACATCCTTCTTAAGAACGTTCGACATTTCTTTGTAAAAGAAGACCTGAACCCCATCTGGTCGAAGAGCTCCCTCATTATTCAAGTCTTTGATTGCTTTCACTATTTCTTGTTCGGTAATAGGAGCAACTAACATGGCCATCTAATCATTGCTGACACTTGGAAAGTCAGTCGAAGCCATCCTCCATGAACCTCTTGGTGCAGCCTTGGCTAACTCTTTAAAGTACCGGCCAGCTTCACATCTGATTTCACTGGTAGATGTAATGGTTCTCTCACCTATTTTAATAGATGAGATGATATTAAACCTCCTCCTAGCATTGGCAGCAAGATGAAAGAATTTTGTATTGGCATCACCTTCCTTGAGCCACAGTTGCCTAGATCTCTCATGTCATCCATTTCTTTCTTCAAGTCCTCCTTTCCAATGACCTTCTGCATATACTTTCTTTGTTAAAGCTCCTAGGTACTCAGAACCTGCCTCCACTCCTTCAAATCCAGCCTTTGGATCACTGCCAATGCCTCAACCCTCTTCTGCTCTCTGATGGTTGCCACTGTCTGCCCATATTCCTTTAGCAGAGAACCCATATCTGCCAACATTGATGCAAGCTACTATGTGGCCGAGCCATTCACTGCCTTATTTTGCCACTAGCTAGACAACATATCAGCAAAACCCTCCTCCCTGAACCAAGACTTCTTAAGTTTGAAGTATGATCCAACATCAACATTCACCCCACTGTCCCACACAATTGGTGTGTGGTCAGAAAATGGCCTGTCAAGGCTCATAGCAGATGATAGTTTGAACCTCTCCAAAAGGCTTGGGTTGCCAAAGAATCTGTCCAACCTTGATACCAGTCCAATGACATTTGTCCAAGTGAACTCCACCCCACTGAGAGGGTATTCAATGATACCCAATCTCTGCACAGTCAATTGGAATCTAGCCATTGCACTATCAAAGCTACTCCCAGGTCTGTCACCACTTGAAAGAGGACAATTGAAATCACCACCAACAAGCCATAGTACCTCCTGGACTCTTTGATGCATTGTTGATAGGTCCTCCCAAAGTTCTACCTGATCAGTAGCTGCACAAGGTCCATAAATGCATGAAACGAACCAATCCAGATCACCTTGAAGGTTCTGACATCTACAACTAAGTACATGTCTATCACGAAGGATTTCAGTCACTTTAAGGCAAGATTGTTTCCACCATATGGCCATCCCACCAGATCTGCCAGCTGCAGCCTTCCCCACACAGTCCACTCTCCCAGACTATCTTAGTGAGTCCGAGACAGGGCCACTTTCCTCCTCCAAGTGTGTCTCTTGAATGAGAGCACAATCAATTTCCCACTCCACAAGATATCTGATTAGAGATGCCCTTCTCACCTTGTTGCACAACCCACGCACATTCCACGTTAGAACTCTCATCCCTTGCATGGCTGATGCCCTTGAGCCAAATTATCCACATACTCAACCATGATCAACTTTGCAATAGTTTCCTCCACTATAGGAATCAAGTTCTCCTTCCTTCTCCTTCTGAGCATGTATGGGGAGTGCCCAAGCCCCCTCTTCTAGTTTGTCCCTTTCCCAAACTTCAATTCATCAGGAACAGAGAATTGCACTTGATTCACCTCCTTGAGGGCACTTCTTCCACTGCTGACTACCATTTCCATACCCGATTTTACCTCCTCACAACTAGTGGAATTGCCTAAGTCCCTCTCTAAGACATTATCATCAGCCATAAAGGCCCTGCCTTTGACCACAGGGGTTTGGTTACCACACCCCATGGCAGTATCATCATCCATAGTCATCTGGTCCCTCTCTGAGGTTTCTTCGTGACAGTCCTTCCTCTTCTTTGATTCAGGGGCCTCAACTGAGGGCTTTTGACCCACCAATTCAACCTGTTGTGCCTCACCAAATCTAACAACAGACATCTTAACCTGACCCTATTCTGGTAACACAAAGTCCTGCCGTACCATTAATAAACGAATGAGCCACGAGGAGCCCCCACAGCTGAGAATGATTCTGTCTGGTAGTGACCCACTTCTAAAGACTTCAGCATCAAATTGAAGTGAACGGGCATCACCTTCCCCAATTGTGATTTCAAAGTCTTCACAAATGGATGCAAAGCTTGCAACCATCTTGGCAACCACCCCTCTAGATCTCAAGTGCGAAGGTAACCCTTTGATCTCAAGTGTCACCCTCCTAGTTCCCATTCTCTGGGGGGGACGTTCAGGAAGTGCCCCATCAAAGGGGGAGACCAGCCTCCATAGCACATTAATGTTCTCAAAAGAACTTGAGCGAAAGCATAGCCTTTCCACATCTATCATCCTCACACCAAACACAAGAAAGTGAGTCTAGGATAGCACTGCCACCTTCCACCTGATGACACAAGGATTAGGGAACTCACCAGTTGTTGAAACCTCTCAATAGATGGATTGCCAGTCATGACCTCACCAATCAGCATGCCCCTCAGCATGATCTCTACAGAGACAATATCCTCGGAGTATGGAATCTTCACATCAATCGTGTGACTACCTAGTGCCGGCAGCGGGGGTAGTCAGGGCTCCTTCATCACCTCCTGTTCTGGGAGTGGAGGGATCTTCTTTGTGTGCGACAGCTTCACCCTTGGGCACAAGTCACGCTTGTGACCTTCACCCCCACATGCTAAATAGATGAGGGGATTTCTACACACCGCAGCCATGTGACCTCTTCGTCTGCATCTATAACACAAAACCTCTCCATTGGACCTCCTCCAGCCCCCTCCTGGGAAGAATCTAGTTGCCTTACCTTCATACGACTGCCATCCCCTCTCCCTCCTTCTCCAATTTCTCGATCTCCAAGTTTTCCACTCACCCCCATCCCCAACCCTAGCTACTTCCTCATCATCTCCTCCTGTCGCCCGACGCCACACACCTTCTCTCCGTCTCTCCCTCATTTTCTCCCAAATGCTTGAGTTGTTTGATGTGCTGGAGGGCATCCTCAGAATTAACCCCATGAAACTTAGGAATAGTATGAATCATGTTGGGCTTGAGTTCAGAATCAGGTCCTCCAGCCCGAATTTGGACTTGAGGTTTGATCACCATCGCAGCGGGATTATAGTGATCTCGCATCATAGGACACCGCGGCGGGTTTACAAAGCCTTGAAATAAATCATTAAGGTGCTGAAGTTTCTGTTCAAGGTTATTCACTTGTTTTACTAGTTGTGATGGTGATGGAAGAATGAGAATTAGGTTCTGGTGAATCAGAAGAGATGTCTATGTGGTGGGGTTGCTACACAAACACGGACGTTGAGGCCTGTCCTCGGCAGGAGTGAATCAGTAAAGGAGGCCTCAAGGATGGTCTTAAGGACCTCCAACCGAACATGCACCGATGATTTGGACAAGAGTAGAATGTGATGGACCCAATCAAGACACCCAAAAAATTTGGATGACTATAGAGGTTCGGGGCAGATGATACCCCTTAGTCAGAAAGCTATCCACCTGAGAAATACCTGGGCTGCCAGAGAGCGAGAGTCCTGCAAAGACTCTTACACGGTAGAGTGCCCCCACGAGTTACAGGGTTTCCCCCACCCAGCCTCTCTTGTCACTGATGTTCCAGGTAGACCAGAATGGGGACTTTGACCTCTTAAGTCTACCAGTTTTAGTTAAGAGCAAGGGTGCTTAACATTCCACTTGAACTTTAGATGTATTGAGTGCAAAAGTGACCTAATTTCAAGGTTGGTTGACCTAACAAGGGGGTCAACTTCACCTATTTGTCCTTTGAGAAGTTTTAGGTCCTTTCTTTCAGGATTCAAGTGAGATTAAGAACCTGAATTTTTAGGGTTTTCTTGAATAGATCTCTTCAACCAAGTCTTAGGCACACCTCTTTTTGGAGAGTTGATTCTTGCTTATGAAGGTGTGTCTCTAAAACCCTAAATTGAAATCCTTAATTTGGCTCTAATCTTGGTCTAATTTAGTTTGCCAAAATATTGTATCTAGGGCTCTATCAAGAGGGTGGTAGCTGATAAGACGATTTTCACTTTCGAATTAAGTTATTAAGATGATTTAACGTTGTAGGCTCAAGGTTGTGGAAAATCGCTTAACAAAGCAATTAAAATTAAATTTTAAACCACTCATAGAAGAGAGACTCGTGTCCACAGGGAGGATGACTTAATTAAACTCGCAATTAGGTCAAAATCAAATTCGCTAAACTACTCGCTAGATCAAACAATGCCTGTATAGATCTGAAAGTAAACCTTAAATTTATGGAGAAGTCAAGGGGTGTGAATGTAATTTTGCATAAGAAAATTATCATTGTGCAAGAGTATGCCATGTACTATTCACCTGCATGCATATGAAGATGTCATTCAAAATTAAATTCAACGCACATAGAGATGAATAATAAGGTTTAACAATTATCTAGAGGCATGAGCACTAAGGTATAAATTCACCACAATAAAATAATCATAAATCAAAATTCATTTTGTGGCAATGGCATGAAATGTAAATAGAAATGCAAGTAGAAACAAAGGATTATACCTCTCTCCTCGTCGCACATGGGAGAGAGGCTCATTCGAGGAGCTACTCCTACAAGAGGTCAGCTGAAGCGAGGCCTTCGTGGTGGTGGTGGTGGTGCGTCGTGAGATGGCCAGAGCCGGCCTGCCGGAGGAAAGAAGTGGCAGTGGCAGAGGAGGCTGCTGCTAGCTACGCTTGCTGTAGGCGCAAGGAAGGCAACACGCACAGGTGCTGAGGGCGCTGCAGGCACGCGGAGGCGTGGATGCGTAGGCGCGCGGGTGCTCTGCAGGTCACTTGGGTGCGAGGTCTTGTGGCCATGTGGTTGCAGGCGCTATAGTGGGCGACGTGCGAGTGCTGTAGCGGGGGCACGTGGAGGCGTGGGCTCTGCAGGGTGCACAGGCATGCGCGGTGGTTCTGTTGATGCCACTGTAGGTGCTGGTGAGGGCGCTGGTGCTGCTGGTGAAGGTGCGTATGGGCAGATGGCACACAGTGTTGGTGTGTGCGCTGGAGGTGAAGTAAGGGCATGCGGTGGGTTGGAGGCGCTGCTGGAGGGTGGTCTGTAGGCCGCAAGGGCAAGCGAGCATGGTATGATGGAGTGGGGGGCTACTGCGGTGAAGGTGCACGAAGGGCAGATGGTGCTCAGTGTTGAGGTGTGGGTAGGAGGAGTTGCAGCTCTTTATGCTACAACGGGTGTGGCGAGGTTTTTGGGTTCTTTTTGGTGGAGTGGAGGAAAACAGAGAATGGGGAAGATGGAGGTGGATGCTGGTGATTGTTGATGACGGTGGTAACAAGTGTGCATCAGTAGATGCACTCACAGTAGGCGAGCTTCAAGGAGGTCGTGCGCGGTGGTGGTCAAGTCCATCCTCTTGGTGCAGCAGTCTGTCACCCCGCCGGCCCACAGTATGATGAAGCTTGGCCTCCTCCTCAACGGCAACTCTTCCTTCTCCTTTTGTAGCCACAGCCACATAGATTTGAAATTCAAAACACCGTAGAATGAATGTGATGCGCAGGAGGAGGAGGTGGAGCCAGAGGAGTTACCTGTGCAAAGGAGAAGAATAAAAGAATAAAATAATTAGGGTTATCTATACATAACTCCTTAACTTCTATGTTAATTAAAATAGTGCACCTAATTAATTAACTAATTAAATGTATGCAACCCTAGGTTAATTCTAAATGCATGAATTATGTACTTAATCTAAAAATTTGAATTAATTTATTTACATCCTAATGTATGCCATCTAAATGTTAAAATTAACTTAATGTCTAGACATTTAGATACTTAAATAGCCAACAAATATGGGCTAATCAGTAGCCCCAGTTACCTTAATTGGGTGCACAAATCAGTATTTGTTGTTGAAATTAAATCAGGCAACTTTGGCGAATTAGCTAGAAATGGAAAGCAGGTAGCCCTAATTGATTTTATCTTTTTTTTTTCTTTTCAAAATGAGGAGCTTAAGAGAAAGAGATTAATCAAAAATTACCTGCCCCAAGCGTGTTTGTTGTGCGGCTATATTTTGTTAAATCTTCTCCCTTGAAACAACCACAAAAAAATAGATATATCAAGTTAGTACCAAATCAGCCATTGTAATCAGGATTTCTAAATCACCCATTGCTCTCTGGTGACGGCACCGAAATGTTTGGAGCACTTAATCGAGTTTTAAAAAGGTTGCATTGCAGTACAGTCGAAAAACCGTGCTAAACAAATACAATTTATTACTCAAATTTGAAAGTCCAAGGTCGAACACAGGGAGCAAATTAGGGTTTAGAAATCAAGATCACAACTTGAGAATTTGAAAGAATATAATATGGAATAAGATCAATGTTATACTGCAAAATGATAGTAATAAATGTAAGCACAAAAAATTAAAGAAATCAATGTATGTATGAAGCTCAAAATAGGATGTCTGATTTGTGAATTAGACGCCTTAAAATGATGATGCTACAGTGCTTGACTCTTTCTTTTCTTCTCCTGTTCTTCTTTCTCTGTCTCTGATGGCTACCTTCAATCTTCTTCTTTCTTTCTCTTCTTCTTTATCTTCTTCCTTTGCCTTTCTCTTCCTTTGCCTTCTCTTTCTTGGCTGCCTTCAACTTCTTCTTCCTTTAATTCCTTCCTTCTCTTTTCTTTCTTTCTCTGCCTTCTTGGCTCTTTTCCTTTAGCTCCTTCTTCTTCCTTCTTTCTTCTTCGCTAGCTTCCCTTCCTTAGTTTCTTCTTCGGCCTTGTCTTCTCCTGCCTCTTCCTTCGGCTTGGCTTCACCTTTCTGAGCAAAACCTACCCCTACACACGCGAGCTCTCTTCTCTCTTTTCTCTCTTAGTTTCGCTTTCCTAGTGCCACAACTTCTTGGTTAATCGGGTCGGATACATGCCCACCGGCGTGCAGTGGTGGGCGAGGTGTGTGGTCAGGTTGGGTCACCAGGTCTGTGGGGTGTGATCGTGGATGAGGCATCGGATCGGGTGAGAGGGGACCTCACCCCGTGAGTTGGAGGCGATAAGCCCTATGAAGAAATTCCTTTTATGCGGGTGCAATGCTCCAGATGTTTCCGAGGTGGAACTATCTTCCCACCTTCTTTCAAACGTGCCTGTAGCCGAGTGTCTTCGTTCAATTGCAGCTGCAGTTTCATCCTTCGACACCAATTGGATTCATAGAGACATTCGTGAAGACTCTTCACGCGACCTGGGACTAGATCCTGCAGTGGGCACGATTTGGAGCAGCTTGCAAACAAACTTCTAGCTACGCTTCAATGGCGACGAGCCCCTGGACCTGAAATCACACAAATAGCCTCGCGATCATGTTAAAAAGCTCAGGGAGCTTCGCTAAGGTGTGGCAAACGTGCAGATGTGGTCGACGTGGTGTGGGACCGCCTGAGGTAGCATGCTTAGGGCACACTACGGCCATGTGTGTAGGTGTGTTCGGGGGTGCTTGTGGGTGACTAGTAGAGTGTTGTGAGTGGGGGGTTATGATTAGTGAATCGGGGTAGTGCTTTTAGACCGGTCGATGAGGAGGGAGGTGGTCTGTGGAGGTAGAGCGAACTCACCAGAGTGGTGGCTGGAGGTGAAGGGGATGATGGTGGTGGAGTGTGGCAGTGGTTGTTTGAAGGAAATAATGAGGGGAAAAGAATGTAGAGAGTGAGGGAGACTTATCTGGGAGTGAAGAGACGAAGGGGGAGGCAGGGATGGCATTTGTGCGTATCGCCGACGCCGGAGACGAAGATGCTCAGTGAGGGAGGTTGGCGAGGACGAAGGGGATGCAGGAGCGTCGGTGGGTGTTGCGCGATGTAGATGAGCAAGAGGAAGAGGCACCTACTGTTGGTATTGTGGCTAGGCGTCGAGGGACAGTGGGAGAAGTCGTCGGATCTTGAAGAGCAGATCGGCCAGAGGAGGAGAGACGAAATTGAGGGAGTTCTCTGACTGAATTCAAGCCTAGGAGATGCAGGGTAAATTGGGGTCTCTTAAATAGGCCCTGGAGGTCAGGTTTGGCTTCCAAGCACGGCAAGGTCACCGGCAATGGAAACTTGAGAGAGACCCAAATCTCTCATGCGTTTGAATGAGAGATTGGGTACTAAATATGGCATCTAATTGGGTTCACATTGAAGGAGATTTCTCAAAGAATCTCTCATTCAATTTTGAGGGGGATTCTCTGAGAGATCTGGGAGAAATCGCCCTTTCAATATCGTCGGAGTAGGATTCCCTCCGCAATAATGGCAGAGGGACCTAATTGCAAAAAATGAAGAAGAATCTAGGGGGTCAAATGTAAGGGCTTTTGAAAGATAGTGGTAGAAATGTAATTGGGCTGGACCTATTTGCAAAGTGGGTCAAGATGAATTCCCCTTAGGTCCAAATTTTGGTACAAACCTAATTTGGGCCTAAGGAATCCAATGGTAAGGTTGCATTTTGAGTTTGACCATGTTTGACTGGGCAATTTCTGCAAAATCCAATTTAGGACAAATATATGCTTGAGACCCCATTCTAGGTCAAAATAGGTTCCAATTGCCAAATTGAAGGTTTCAAACTCTAGAGAAGATTTTTCTATGATTTTTGGAGGGTTTAGGTGAATTTTATCCTGAGTAGAACCTTGTTAAATCAAGTGGGTCTGTTTTAGGGTTACAAGAAGTCATTTAATTCCCAGAATTCACACGAACCCTTCTTTGTTTAAACCAACCCACTTTTTATCTTGTTAAGATCATTTGACCTTTGTTTAGCCCTTGAGAAAACCCATTTTTTTACTGCAATGGTAAAATTGCAATTTTACCCCTTGTTTCTTATTTTTCTCTCAGAAAGGTAATTGAATGACTTAGGACCTCCACTTGGTTATGTAGGAGCTTTTATTCTCTTTTATGGGTCAAAATGAGCTAGTTAGGGCTCAAAATGGTGTTCCCATCATAATGTATCTCACAAGATGAAGAGACAAAAATAATAAAGAGAATATAAAATGTTGTGATTTAGATCACCTATTAGGTCCTTTAATTAAGCATGCATCTCATATTCAAGTTATTCAAATAATTCAACAGTACCTTCAATAGATTTAATCAATCTTATCTTAGTTCTTAAATAACTCAACAGTGCTCAAAGCCAAATCAGACATCTTAACAGATCAACAGAACAATGCCTCACAGAAGGCACACACAAGGGCAAGTCTCTCTTCTTCTTTAAGGCTCTCCTTCCTCAAGCACAGGGCACGGCCAACATTCTTCAGAGGCTAAGTGTACGCCTCTCCATCTTCAGCATAAGACCTAAGGACTTCAGTGCAAAACCCACCCACTCCTCTCACAAGTCTCTCCTTTCCTTCTTTCGCAAACCTAGGTACTTAATCAGCTATATGGGTATGCATAGTAACCTGGTAATCGGGTGAAAATAGTGACCAGGCTCACCGAGTGTGAGATGAGAGAGGTGTGGAGAGAGTGAATGCGAGGGGACCTCACCCCATGTGTTAGAGGCAACGAGCCCTCTTCACTTGTGTAATTTATTCTACTGTGCGTGCTATTACCCACATGATGTTGGACTATCTGACTTGTCTTCTTTGCTCGAGTAGCTGCTATGGGGCCTCCTCTGATTGGTGCTTGTGTTGGTGTGGCTCTGCCCAATTGATGGTCGGGAACTGATGATGAGGTTGTTCCTTGTCGATTGAGAATTGGGGCAAGACAAGAGCTAGTCAGATGATGGCGGCCGAAGACGGAGATGACGACTGGCAGTGATGAGATATCTATGACCGAAATAATACCCTAAAGTCAAAATTAAATACATGCAAAGGTCCAACGCTAATCACCGAACAAAAGCCCTAGAGAAATTGGGTGTGCGAGTGGTCAGATGTGTGTGGCAGAGAAGCACTGGTGAGCTTCAATCGTCAGTGATGGAGAGAAGTGATGGAGATGGTGAATGGTGAAATTGAGGTGCTGGGGAACTCCGCGAAGCTGAGGTGATGCTATCAGTGTCGGTTATGGGGTGTATGATGGGTGCGGGTATGCCGACGGTGACGGTGGTCAGAGGTGAAGCAACCGGCATCGAAGAGGGAGAAGGAGAGGGAATTGGAACCTAAGATTTAACCTAAACCTAATTGGAGGGCAGAGAAAGAGAAGATCTAAGGTAATTGGATGAATGGAGGTTCGGGGAAGCTTGCTGGAGGTATGTCAAAGCTGTGGATGAAGGAGGTGGAGGTGGAGATGATGAGGACGTAATTGGGCCACCTTCTTTGTCCAAAAGCACGACGATGAGGAGTTGAGAAGAAGCCTTCTCCCTATTGTACGTGGGAGTGGCCAAAGAAGGGGGTTGGTGGAGCTCCAGGTCGTCGTTAATGGCAGCCGAGGATGGATTAGAAGGTAGAGGTGGCATAGCAAAAACTAGACAAGGGTGAATTGAATTGGTGCGGCTGCTCTTATAGGTGAGGTTTCTCTCCCCTGAAGTACCCAAAAGGAAGGTATGAGCAAACTCTTGTAGAGTTTGGTTTCCTCAAGCTTACTGGCATGATTTCCAGCCATGATTGGCCTCAATGAAGACCTTGGTCGTCACAGAATGATCTGGGAATCAATTTCGCCAAGTTTGGTGATTTTTGGTTGAGATTTCATCAATAAATTTATGAGATTAAATGAAGTAGTTTGGGTTTCTAGAGGCTGCGAGTTTCCTTCTCTGCATCACAAGGAAGACGATGGTGGTTGGACCTATTTGCAAGAGAGGTGAAAAGCTAGGGGCATCTTTGAAAAGATAATATGAAAGCTAAGGGGTTAGATGTAAGGAACAAAGATCTGGCGACTAAAATGGAAATTCGGTTAGGATGAACTCTAATTGGGTCCAGATTTTGGTACAAACCTAATTTTGACCCAAGGAATTTGATGGTGAAGTCGGATTTGTGTTTTGACTAAGTTTGACTAGGCAATTTGCATAGAAATTCAAATTAGGGTAGAATTGTGTCTGTGACTCTGTTTAAGGTCAAAATAGGTTCAGATGGTCAAATCAAGGATGTCAAACCTCAAGGAATATTTTTCTACAATTTTTAGAAGGTATAGCATAATTTTTTCCTAACTAGAACCTTAGTAATTTAAGTGGGTTTGAGATTAGGGTTTTGGGTGCTATATTAATTCTCGAACTGCATGAAATTCTATTTCTGTCTGTGTAGACCCTCTTATAAGATTTTAATGCTCATTAGACCTTAGATTAACCCTTGGGAAATCCCATGGTTACTTTGCTTTCATGATGTGATGTTAAAACTGTAGAATTAACCCTATTTTAATGCATTACTCTTAGAATGGATGTGCAGGGAATTACGACTCTCAAGCGATTATGTAGGAGCATTTGTCACTTGATTCTAATTAATTAAAGCTAGTTATAGCTCATGATGATGTTATCATCACACCCCCATGGCTAACTTTTGCTAGTCCCTTAGCAAAATCTTATGAAAAGAACTAGATTTCTAGACCATGCATTGATGTTCAGATGCCTGACTTGTTCCACTCTCTAGAAATTAGGTCAAAATGCCAACAATAGGGCTAGAGGTACTCAAGTATTAATCAAGATCCAAACATGACCAACTTCAGCCTGAGTCTACCGCGAAGGTTTCTAAGGCTCGCAAAATCTTCCTAGGGGTTCGTTCATCCTAGTGGTTAAAGCACCTATACGTAGAATGTAGCATGTCCAGGTTCAGTTTGCCAATGCATTTTTGTAAGAGAGAGATACAGAAGGATTTTTTATTTGGAGAGTTTTCTCTCTTTTCTTTCTATTTTCAATAAATCCAGGCTCTAATTGGCCATAAACACAGTCTGTATCATATTCTTTGTCCCCACCATCAATCCTCAAAGGGTCCTTGGCTTTCGATGCTTCGGGATAGCACTACCCATGGAAACCCCTAGAATTCCTAGATTTTGACACTTTGCGATAGTGCTGCCCATGGCGTTCTGTAGCTAAATTCAAGCCCTGGCAATCGACATTTCGAGATAATCCCACCTATGGCACCTGAACCAGCACAAGGTGCTTACATGCCCCCGGTAGGATATTTAGTTATCCTAGAATACAAGACTGAGGAGATGATATGTTATTACGCATCTTCGAGGGAAATTTTCCACCTCTCTGTGTCGGGAACTCGTCCAATCAACTTGTGTTGTTGGGCCACTCCTAAGTTAGATCTTTGAGATGGCTTTTCATAACAGAACACTTTTAGTAGGTTTTTCTTTGTTAAGCACACTAAACCAGACTTAGTGTGTGATTTTGGCTGCTTTGGTTACCAAGTCCCGCAAACAAAATGGTAGGCAACAGGGCCGAATAATCCCTAAGCCTTAGACCTACTACATCAGCCTCATACTTTCCTCAACCTCTTGAGGATTAATCCAGATCTTAACAGATATGTGAATGTTGAAGCCCTAAAATAAGCCCAAGAGGCCTAAGATCAACACTCATACTAATCTCCTTGTCTTTTTCATTCCAGGACTAATTTTTCTTTTGATTAGGTCAAGAACTTAAGTAAATTCCATAATTAGTTGCTATGACTATCATTTCTTCTCTTGATTTTTTCTCCTTTTTGACATTTGAATTTTCACCTCATTTCCTTCTCATGAAAGATTTTCAATCCATTCTCAAAATTTCTTACCTTCCTCCATTTTTTTCCTTTTTCATTTTATTTATTTATTATTTTTTGAATATGTATATTTTTGTGAGAACCTCTCAAAGAATTGAATTTCCAAATGTTTGCACTTTAACACCCCCCCATTCCTAAGTTTTGAAATGTCATCATTATAAACCAGGAGGGTATGAAATCAGTTTGGTGCAAGGATTAGAATAGGGTCAAAGGGTGGGTGAATGGGTCAAGATGACTAGGATGATTTCAAGCTTTGATACAAGTACCAAAGGTGGAGTCGACTATTCTAAAGTTGAACTCAAAAGTGCAATAGCAATGCAGCTCAGAAGAATGATCAGAAGGGTCTCGGGTTTTTGGAATGACAGATCGCCTCCCATTAAGTGCTAAATTCAATGCCTTTAGTCGAGAAAAAGGTGGTCATGGATTAGGGGTGGTCAAATCAGATGAGTTTTGCATAACCAGCTCCTTGATAAGTAGCTTGATTGGTCCAACTAGGTGCTTGTTCAGATCGACAGGATGATAATGCAGCCCAAACCCTATCAGTTTGGTGGGTTTACAGATGTGAATCAAAAGATATGGATCCCACTAGATACTTTGTTGCTCAAATAGATATTGAAGTGCGGGTTGTTGGTTTGGCTGAGTTGGCTCAACCTAGTTAGAGTAGGGATCCCCAAAAGAAAATGAAGCTATAGGGGACATAGGAATCCTATAGGTGAGATCAGAGAAGGATAGGAGGTGATTAACAGTCTGATCAATGTATGATACCCAATCAAGAGATACAGAAGAATCATATGCAACCAGATTGGTGAGAGGTGAATTAGAATAGAAGTTGATTCTGGTGGGGGTAGGGGTTGGGATCAGATTTTGGAAGGTTCTAGCTCTCTGAAGGAAGATGTGGCTTCTTTAAGATCCAAATCATTGGCCTCAGTTGTAGAATCAAAGAACGAATCATGGATGCTGAGGTCGTAAACTAGCTCATACTCATTAGGAAACAAAGGATCTCCAAATAAGAGTATGATTCAAAATCACCAGAGAGTTTGCGAATATTAGTTTCTAAACATGATTCCAGATCGAGATTTCCACCATAAAATAAATCATGATGTGTAGAATCAACAACCTGACTTGGATCTAACCTAATCTCAAATTTTGAGCTGAAAGAGGTGTCTATTAGGCATTGGCTCAGGTTCTTGGCTCCTAGGATAGACCCAATCAAATCCTAGTTCTTCCAACTCCTTGATTTCTGTATCATAAATTGATTTGACTTTCGAAAAATCAATTTGTATTTCTGAGGAGGTTGGAGAGGTGTAATCATCAAAGACTGGCCCTGAATCATAGTTCAGATCCAAAATCTAGTTCTCGTCACATTTGGCCTCATAATCTTCCCAAATAGGTTCTGATCTAGATTCTAGGTCAAAGGTAGGAATTAGGTCACTAAAATCTAAACTAGCTTCTATTGGGATGTCAGAATCACTCTTGAGGATTGCCTTAACAGGATAAGTTTTGGGAATTACATCCTCGAGAGGTTCTGATTCAAGTTTACTACAGGTGTTTGGAAAATCAAGGCATGATGGACTAGCTTCAAGGCTCTCTAAGTCGGGTTCAAAATTGGGAACACCTGCAATTGGATCCTCCCAACCCATGTCAAGATCAGGTCTATCAGTCCTCACATAATTTGGATCAAATTCCATTTGGGTTGGGGATGCACAACAACCTTGCTTTTTAAACCCGGGATTTGGGAGATCATTTTGATTTTCAACATTATTCTCATCAATTTCTGACTGTTGATATGGGTAAATTTGATTGATGACCTATTTCAACCTAGTAATCAAGTTCTCCCATTTCTCAAGGTCATCTTGGTGTTTTTTCCAAAGTTGTGGATTTGTCAAACACTGAAGATATTCGAAATTATGTAATCTTTCCATTTCAATGTATCATGTCATGAGAACATCCCAAGTTGAACCATGTGTCATTTGTGTCAATATCAGTTGGACACAATTTTTAATGAAGGTTGTTGCTACTGATACATTAACCTGAATCTTGCTAAGTGGATTTGAGGTTGTGTCATAATCCTCATAATGTTTAAGGGCAGCTTCAATCATTTTCTCTTTCATGGTCATTTGGGATTCAGGTTTCCTACAAATTCTTCCTAAATTGTCAAGTTGCATTTTCAAATCAGGTGGGTAAATCAAGATGTAGAATGAAATTCAGGTTCAAATTGAAGTGATTGGATTAAATGAAAAATCTCCAAGAGGATCAATTCTAATGATGGCCTTTAGATCAACAACCAAGGGACCTTTCCTATGTTGGAACCTAGTTCCACTTCTCACTTCTCTTTTACATTTTGGTGTTAACAAAATTGTTTTAAATCTAATGAGTTGTTGAAGTATTATTTTCAGGAAATAATAGGATCTAAGGATGGATGAAAGAAGTAATGATGGGATGAAGATTGAAGAATTTAGTTTTATTTATTTTGTTGTATCTTAGAACTTCTGTATGTCTCCTAACAAGAAAAAGTTAACTTAGGAGTTAAAATCAAAGTAGAGATAATTATGGATCAAAATCATGTTCAATCTTTCATTTTGAAACTAAAGATCGACTCCTTGAAAATATTATTGATGAGAACACCATCATGCACCCTAACTAGCTCATTTTGACCCAAAAAAGAGAATAAGAGCTCCTACATAACCAATTGGAGGTCCTAATTCCATGAATAACCATTCTAAGATAAAAGCAAGAAACAAGGGGTAAAACTGTAATTTTACCACTGTAGTACAACAACGGGTTTTCTTATGGGCTAAACATAGATCAAATGATCTTAACAAGATAAAAAGTTGGTTGGTTAAAATAGAAAAGGGTTCATGTGAATTCTGGGAATTAAATGACTTCTTATAACCCTAAAATAGACTCACTTGATTTAACAAGGTTCTGGTCAAGATAAATTGACCTAAACCCTCTAAAAATCATGGAAAAATATTCTCTAGGGTTTGAAACCTTCTATTTGGCTCTTGGAACCTATTTTGACCTAAATTGGGTTTTTAGTCAAATATTTACCATAAATTGGGTTTTTACGTAAATTGCCTAGTCAAACATGGTCAAACCCAAAATCCAACTTCACCATTTGATTCGTTAGTCAAAATTAGGTTCATACCAAAATTTGGAGCTAGGTGCAACTCATCTTGACCTACTTTGCAAACTGGTCCAACCCAATTACATTTTTAGCCCTAACTTTTGAAAACCTCTGCAGAAACCCCCCTATCTTCCTCGTCATTCTTTGCAATTAGGTCCCTACACCATTATAGCGGAGGGAATCCTACTCCAGCAAGCTTCACAAGGAGGATTCTCCTTGATTGCTTAGAGAATCCCTCCCGAAATTAGAAGGGAGATTCTGTAAGTAATCCTCCTCAATTCAAACCCACAAATTAGCCCTAATTTATACCCAATCTCTCATGCAAATGCATGAGAAATTTGGGTCCTTTTGAACTTCCAACTTCAGCGAGCTTGCATTCAAGCACCAATTTTTCCTCCAAGGTATATAAAAGCATACCCAAATCCCTCCGCATCTTGGATGCTTGAAATTGGCCAGAGAATCCCTCACTTTCATCTCTTCCCCCACTGGCCAGTGACTTAGAAAGCTCTGGTGACCTCACTCTCTTTCCCTCGTCGCCCAGCCACAATACCAGTGGCATGGTTCTCTTCCTCCTGTTCATCCGTGTCGCACCACACCTGTCGACACCCCTACAGCCCCTTCATCATTGCCGTCCTCCCCCCACTGAGTGTTTCATCTCCGACGATGGCAATACGGGCCAACTGCCATCTCTGCCTCCCCCTTCATCTATCTATGCCTAGCTAAGTCCTCTCTCCTTTCTAATCATTTCTCCCTCTTTATTTCTTGAGAATGCCCCTCGACGCATGCAATCACCCTCACCTTCTCCATCTTCGGCCAGACATCCGGCGAGGTGTCCCCACTGCTCCACACCTCCATCCGCCTCTCCAACCATCCCATAAGCATCGCAACACTTCACTGATCCTAAACACTTACTCCACTCACTACGCCACACCCCCAGAGCACTGCCCGAACACACCCACTCTCACGCACACAGGGTGCCCTAGGCATGCACACTCCGGCAGCCCCACGCCACGTCACCCCCCGCATTACATTTGCCGTGTCTCGACTAAGCTCCTTGAGCTTTCTAACGAGGCCGCGAGGATGTTTTCATGTTGACAGGTTTGGAGGCTCGCCGCCATTGACGCATGCAAACTGCTAGCTTGCAAGCTCGCTCCAGGTCACCTCGCTCCAAGTGCACAGCCCCAGGTTGCGTGGATTCCCCTCACTCATAGATCTAGCCAACCAATTGGCTACGAAGACCCACATAGCAGCTACAATCAAGCAACATTGCCGACTGTGGATGCACACGAAGGGAGGTAGGAGGATAGTCCCACCTCAGATGTGGGTGAGCGGTTCCAGCAGAATAAGAGGAAAAAGTGCAGTAGCCTCTTCGCCTCCTGACCACAGGGTGAGGTCCCACTCACCCTCTCACCGCCTCATCTATGACCCGATCCTTGCAGACCTGGCTTGACCCATATACCTGACCAGCACTCCTCACCCACCACCTCACACCGATGGGCTTGGTCCTGGGTGTGTACCCAGCCCAATTACCTGAGAAAGTTGCTCTGGGAGAGCGAGCCTAAGAGAGAAAGAGGAAGAGAAATCGCGGGTGGGTAGGGGTAGGTTTTGCTCTCACAGGAAAAGAGAAGAAGCCAAGGAAGAAGAGGGTGGAGGCCGAAGAAGCTAAGGGAGGAGATGGCAAGGATTTTAGAGGAAGAAGATAAAGACTGAAGGGCTAAAGAAAGAGATAGAGAAGGAGAAGGAACTGAAGGCAAAAGAAAGAGGAGTCGCCAAAAGGAAAGAAAGAAGAAGAAAGTGAAGAAGCCAAAGGCAAAAGAGAAAGGCAAAGGCATAGGCACGAGAGCAGAAGAAAAGAGAGAAGATAAAGTAGGAAGGAAGTAGCCAGAGACAGAGATCAAAGAAGAGAAAAAGAGAAATAGAAGCACTGTAGCAACCATAAGTTTTAGACATCTGATTCACAAAATCAGACGTCCATTTTTTGTGCTTTCTTTATATACATTGATATTCTATGGCTACTTTTACATTTTTGCATTACAACTCCAGTTTTCATTGCATATTATATTCAATTTCTCAGAAGTTGTGCTCTTGATTTTTAAACCCCAATTTGTTCCCTATGTTCGACCTCGGACTTAAAACTTCAAGTAAGAAAATCTATTTTTTTTCAAGCGATTTTAAAACTTGATTTCACCTCGTGAACATTTTGGCACCATTGCTGGGGAGCAATGGGTGATTTAGAAATCTTGATCACAATTTCTCATTTGGTACTAACTTGATACATCTCTTTTGTTGTGATTGTTTCATGGGAGAAGATTCAAAGGAAGACGGCCGCACAGCAAACACACCTAGGGCAAGTAATCTCTGATTAGTCCTTTCTCTTAATCCCCTCATTCTGAAAAGGAAGAACATGATAAAATCAATTAGGGCTACCTGCTTTCCATCTTTAGCTAAGTCACCAAAGTTGCTTGATTTTGGTTTCAACAACAAATATTGATTTGTGCATCCATTTAAGCTAACTAGGGCTACCATCTTCCTGATTGAGCCCAAGATATCATATTTTTGGCAACTAAATTGGACCAAAATTAGAGCCAAATTAAGGATTCCAATTTAGAGTTTTAGAGACACATCTTTCTAAGAAAGAATCAACTATCCAAAAAGAGGTGTGCCTAAGCCTTGGTTGAAAAGACTTATTCGAGAGAAACCCTAAAATTCAGGCTCGTAATTTCACTTGAATCCTAAAAGAAAGGACCTAAAGCTTCTCAAAGGGCAAATAGGTGAAGTTGACCTCTTATTGGGTCAACCAACCTTGAAATTAGGTCACTTTTGCACTCGATACATCTATAGTTCAAGTGAAATCTTAAGCACCTTTGCTCTTAAATAAAACTAGTAGACTTAAGAGGTCAGGTTATCCATTCTGGTCTACTTGGACCCTCAGTGACACGAGAGGTCGGGTGGGGGAAACCCAGTAACCCGTGGGGCCGCTCTACAATGTAGGGGTTGAAGCGAAAAGTTGCGTGATTTGTAAAAGTGGGTTTTTAATGTCGTTGTAACATGCGAATTCGCATACGCTTTTAAATTTGTATCCTAGATAGGGGAGTATCTAGGGTCGTCCAAGCAGGCAAATTTGCAATTCCATTCTCTTGCTAAAAATAATTCTCAACTTTCTTTTTGGTATTTTAAATATATATATTTTTTTGTGTTTTGAAATAATACGGGCAAAGTGCGAATTGTGACGAAAAATTGCTTACACCTAAAATGCTAAGCTAAAACTTAAGAGATTAAAATGTCCACTACCTAAGCTCACTCTAGGCAAGTGGAGGCCTAGAGTAATTAGGGAGTGGAGCTAGAACAAGCGCTAGAACAAAAGTAACAATTGCAACAGGAAATTAAAAAGAAGGCAATTTGATTAAGTAGAATTTGTGTTCTCTTACAAAAACAAGTACAGGAATGCTTCTACTAGAAATGTAAAATATAAAAGCAATAGAAGAAACACAAATTCTCTTGTAGAATCTGGTGAAGAAGGGAGTCTTCTTGCTCCAAGCCTAGCTGCTCCTTGGCTTGAAAAGAGGGCCTCCTTCTCCTTCCTTGAGAGCTCCTCTAAGGTGGATGCTACCACCTTCAATGCTCTCCTCCAAGGGTGGGGGTGCACCACCCTCAACTTCTCCTCGAAGGTGGCATGAGCCACCTTCAAGATCTCCACAAAAGATCTTCCTTGCCTGGCTCCTCATTTGGCTGGTGTGGGCTCAAGAGAGAAGGGAAGAGGGGAAGGCACCAAAGGGACAGAATATCCCCTTGATCTTCTTCTTCTTCTCTCTTCGGTGTGGCCTCTAGGTAGAGTTGAGAGTGAATTTGCTAGCCAAGGATGATTTGAATGGTGGTGGGTAGTGGTCTTTTTATAGGGTAGGATGAGAGGTTAGGGTGACTCTTGAAATGGAGGGCTAAGATGGGAGGATGGAGGTGGTTAGGTGATCCTAGGGTTAAGGATGGTTGGCGCAACCTAATGGGTGTAAGGGTGGTTGTTGAACGTTTACGAACCTACGCTAACGAGATTGGTTTCGGAAAACCTGTCGTTGTAGTTCGAAAGCGAAGAATTCGTGTTCAATAAATAAAATTTATACTGAAAATAATTTCGGGTCGAACATAGGGAGGCAGACGTTTGATTTAAAAACTACGCGTTTCTTTTAATTTGTTACAGAATAATTCAATTTAGAACCATCTAATTATTTACAATAAATAGAAGAGAGAGAGAGTAAGAGAGAAAGAGAATATTACACAGAGAAATCAAAATGAGATGTAGAATAAACAAGGAATTTTTGCATTGAAGAGATTGTTCATTACAACTGGAAAACAAAAAATAATTACTCTAGAAAGCGATAAATTTACTCTAGAAAGCATTAAAAGAATGGAGGGAGAAATGTCCTCCTCGACGGTCGCTTGGAGGACGAGTACATTAATCTAGAAAGCAATAAATCTATACTAGAAAGCGGTAAAAAGAATAGGGAGAGAGAAATCATCCTCGACGGTTGCTTGGAGGACGAGCCGGATGGGACGACGCTTGGACGAAGGAGAACGAAGCGGGACGAAGGAGGATGAAGCAGAAGAACGGGAACGAAGCAGCACGCCGTCGTCGTCGTGGGATCCACTTCCGAAGGGGAACAAAAATTGGACTTTATCTCGCGAGAAGCATCCCGGGTGTGGGACAAGCTTCTCTTGAGCTTTGGAGGGGTAGAGAGGAGAAAGAAGGGATGAGAATTTCGTATGGAGGTGGTCTCCTTTTATAGTTGCAAGGAGTGGGGCAAAATAGACATTACATCTTCAAAATAATAAATAAGGGTCTTTAGTGACGGATAAATCCGTCACTAAAGCCCCGACGTGGCCGTCGCCGCTGTGCCCACACACGCCCGCTCGGCTGCCCGTGTGCGTAACGCCTACGCACGTCCGCGAGGTCTCAGATCAGACGGCTTAAAATCGCGCCTTCACCGCTGCCGCCCTCCCGCCTGTGCGTGCGATCACGTGTTCACGCGCGCGTCCAATCGCGCGTCGCCGCTATCGGGTGCGCGCGGCCGTTGGATCGCGATCGTGCGGTCGATTGGAGGCGTGCCACCGCTCCAATTTCTACGGGGCGCGGCTCGAACGCGATAGACCGCTGCGCTGCGGTCGCGTTTGTGTCGAGCGCTTGACTTCAGCGCGGGCGCGTCGCAGCCGTTGGATCGAGATCCAACGGCGGAGAGGAGACGGGTGCGCGGTCTTCACAAGATGCAAGCAGCCGTTTGGGCGGCTGAGATGGCACCACGTGGCATCATCTTGGCCGTCCATCTTCTGAAAGTTGTAGATGGTGCCACGGTTGTCGGATTGACTCGATTTTTGTGTCGTTGGGCTGCGATCGTCGATCCGAATTCATCCGTGTGGTCAGATTTGTCATCTGAAGTGCGGATTTACACCATCCTGGCCCTTGATCTTCTAGGGTTCCCCGGTCCCTATCTGCTGCTACGGATGCCTGATTAGGACGATCTTGGAGTCGTTGAACTCCAATCGTCGCCCTGATCACATCCATACGGTTGGATCTTTGATCCGAGGCCCCGATAAAATGTTTGCCCTGTCCAAGCACATAAAAGGAGACAACTAACCTCTATTTTATTCAAACTACTCTAAATGCAAGATGATGCATGTTATGCAATATTTATATCATGAAATGCAATCCTATGCTTAAGAACATGCATAAATAGACATTTTAGGTAGTGTAAATGTGTTTACATCATACCCCCATGCCTATCTTTTGCTAGTCCCTAGCAAAAACTATATGCTATTTATAAAAGAATTAAGTTAGATTATTTGGACTTGAGTTATTTTCAATCATTAAAAAAATTGTCTACTTATGAACTGAACTCTCAAAGACACAACAGCGCCTGAGTATCAACCAAAATGCTGACCGCCTCAAGCCCTCGCCTTATTCAAAGAAAAATTTCTTTTTCTCTTTTTACTCTTTTCTAATTTTTTTTTATTTTCAAATTTTAGGGTTTAAGAGTGGCTTTCTACGGCCATTCAACTCACCCAAGATTTGATGAGAACCCTAAGCTTTAAGCATCTTATTGTGATTGTGATAGACTCGTTGACCGGCAATTAAAATGGACTTCGGATTTCTACGCCTCTAGGTGACCTCAAAAAGAATTCTGCCTAAAGGTGTATCTTTACAACCGGTAGCTTTCTCCCTACTATTATTTTTTTAACGGGGTCAACACAAGGGTGAATCCAGTGTATATCTCCCTGGTTTATTCTACTTCTCCGCTTCTTCCTAAGTGTTTTGGGAATTTTTAGTGCATTTTCTGAGCTGGGTTCTGGACAACCGGTCGATGAGCTGTTACCACCGACAACTTGCCAGCCATACTCGTGCGGCGAAGTGTGGCTTATTTCTTTTTGTTCTTTTCTCCTTTTTGATTTTTTTTTCTTTTTTTTTTTTTTAAGTAGGCGGCTTTCCTGGTATAAGATTTACCTAAAGGCAGCAAAAAGAGAAATGTCTAGTGACTGGGCTCTGGACAACCTACCTATGGGCTGTTACCCACGATAACTTGCTAGCCATATCACCCTAGAAGGTTCATTAGCAACCCAATTTCCTTTAAAATCGCCGAAAAATGAGTCAATGCAAAGAAAGTGTGTAGATGCTTAAGACTCAAAATTCCCTCACATCAGAGGGCAGGTTGATAAGTCGTGTACTTATCACCCAAACTTATTTACTCCTACTAAAATAAAATTCAAGTTGGTGAGAACTCAAAAAACAAATCCACATTTTAGTGGATACACGGGCTGATTAAGTTCAAAGACCTGAAGGGTCTTTGTGTTCAGATCTTAATGTAGTATTTCTTAAGATTGAAAATTTTCTTAAACCCAAATTCTCTTTCCTAATTCTGATTTTTTTTTTATATATAAAAAAAGTCTACAGAGCTGACAATTAATTTAGAGATGAATATCCACCCCCCCATGCCTATCTAATGCAATGTTCTCATTGTATTAAAAAGACATAAAACAGAGTGGAAAAGTGTAGAAAGCACCTGAATTGCGTGAATATCAGGTTCGCTCCAAGATGAAAACGAAAAAGAATTGTATAAGTGCTGAGTTTAGTGCCTTCAGCTAGGCACACTATACAAAGAAAAGAAATGAAGAATTCACATGTGCAGGTCAGAATTAGAATGAACAGAAGAATCCTCTGACCTGTTAGCAGAGGTCCACAGATGTGGACCAGATTGTGGTGCAGACCCACACCCCATAATCGAGAATATCTTAGGTTCTGGATAAAAATTACCCAAAACCTAAAATCAGAATGTAAGCGAGATCGGGCCTGCGATTTCTAAGGATTCAACCCAAGACGAGAAAGTCGGGTTACAGAAAATTGAAGCCCAAAAGGATAATCGTTGAATGTGTGCTTGGGTTGAACATCCTCGAAACAAATGTCGTAAGGGTTCTGATTTGATGGTTTCAACTTAAAAGGAACCCTTCGACTCAATCTTCCATTTCCTCCTGAATTAACTTCCCAAATCAAAACTTCCCAGCTCCTATCCTCCTCATTTAGCATATCAAATTCCAGGACCTCTTGTATATTCATCACCCCGTCTGAAATCTCCAAGTCTAAATGATGTGGCAGAATCAAAATTGACTCGGGTCTAATTATCTCAGAATTAGAATCATCAATAAGCTCAACAGGGTGTAACTGATAATCAGGGCATTGAATTGATTCCTCCAGAAAATGTGATTCTGGATCCGTAATGTGTGCCCTAATAAGATCAGTGTTCTCAGTTATTGGGCTATCAATTGATCTATCAGATTCCTCAGGCCCAATCGTCTCACAGAAATCATGTTCAGAAAACTCGCGTGAGACTTTGCAACTTGAATCTTCACCATCAGGATCCGTATCAATGTATGTCCCAAAATCATTTGTCACTTTGTGTTCCAAGGAGACATACATTTCCTCGTAACTTGGCTTAGGGATCTCAGGCGAAGAAATCAGATCATCCTTAATTGGTTGTTTTAATTCAATCTGGTCAGCCTCGTAACACGTGTCCCCCCAACAGGTGCCTGAGCGGGTTCTATCATTGACTTTACTGAAGAGAGTTCATCCTAGGAATTATTCCAAGATTGAATCAAAGCAACCACGAATCTCATCCTCAATTTCGCTAATTTCCCAAGTAGAAACTCACCCGGGTTCTTATCCTTAACATCCTGGAGCCAATCCAACAAAGACTTATTTAAATCATCAATCATTTCAATCAGGGGCTCCAATCTCTCTATGCAAGGTATTGGCTGAACTTCTAAAGATTGAATGATATTCCTCAAGTTAGCCAGAACCTTATCTTGAACCTGATTAACCTGAACCAAATGAGTTGGTTCAGGGTTGGGCGGGTTTGACATCAATGTAGAGGAATTAACGAATTGAGATTCGTTATACCCTTCCTGATGATAGGTCAGCTCAGATTGTTGAAAAGATGGTGATGACCTAAAGGCAGTGAAATCAGAGGATGGGTAAGGATCAGTGTATCCTTCTTGGTTGTAGATCGTATTAGGTTGTTCATGAAAGGAGGACGATCTATAATCGATGTAGCTCTGAGAAGGATAGAAATCAGAATCAAAGTGTTCAGGGTTAGACCCTAAACACGGGGGTCCGGAATTGTATCCCCAATCCGAATTATCCCAACTAACTGATGGTCGATTACAATACGAGTTGGGATAATCGTCATGTTGAGGATAATTTACAACAAGAGGGAAAGAGCGGGAATGCGTGAAATATGTGGAAGGATTCATGATACACGAGAGGAAGAAAGGTGCCTTGCAGTACAAACAATCAAACCTATCCTTAAATAGGTTAGCCTAAAGACCTACAGACTCTGAAAACCCATCTTGAGATAAAGGAACGATTTGATCTACTTCCGTCTGTTCAATCCAACCAGTTAGAAGGAGGGACTGGGGAGAGGTTCTTCCTTCGGCTTGCGCCTCCGGTTCCTAGTGTACCCCCCAGCCGCGATCGTTTGACTCTACTCCCCTAGTTAGACATCAGATTGAACAGTAGAAACAGACTAATCAAAAATAATCTCGTTCTGTGTTCTGAAGAGCGAGTCCAACCTTAAGGCCAACGTCTACTCTGTTTTATTTAGGGCTAGGTTTGAATGTGCTTTGGAATGTGATGGGCCCTTTAAATGGGTTGTGCCCTTAATGATTGATTGATTCGTGTGTGAGTGCACAACCAGTGGTTTTCAAGCAAGATTATTTTTGATGTGGTGAATTTTAAGGTTCAAATCTTGCTTAGTAGCTTTTAGGATTCAACTTTAGGTGTTTTCAATCAAGTTTCATTAGCACACCAGGTTTTGGAAGCACAGGTGAAGATGTTTTCCTTTAAAGTTTAAAAAGAATGTGGAGTGCCTGGTAAATCCCTAAGAGTTGAACCTAACTGGCAGCTACTTAATGAGTTTATTCTATTTGAAGTGGTGAGGCCCAATCAACTCAAACAATTGGACACAAATGCACCAGTTAATTAGGCACACAAATGATTACCTAATCTGATTTCCACTCGATTATGTGTTTGGATGTGTGTACCGGCTCCTAAGATCGATTTACCGGTTGAGTTAGAAAATCAGATGAGGTTGTGTACCTCTGTGAGATTTTTTTATTTTTTTCTTTTTTTTAATGTGGGGGTTGGAGTGAGTATGGATGTCAAACAACAAACAATCTGACCTTAGAGTTTATAAGAACACCTAGGTTGACTGATGTTTGAATTATTATATTATGAAATGAAATCTAATGGGTGGGAGGTGGGGGATAACTTACAAAGCCTTCCACAGCACTTTACTCCGATCTACCGCTTTTGCCTGTCTCGAAAGAGTACCTCCAATTACAATAAGAAAGGAGAAAAGTGAGGTAAATGATTTATAAGTTACAAAACGCGAAGAGAAATCAAAGAGCGTTGCCTCCCCGGCAACGGCGCCAAAATGTTGAAAGTTTACGAACCTACGCTAACGAGATTGGTTTCGGAAAACCTGTCGTTGTAGTTTGAAAGTGAAGAATTCGTGTTCACCAAATAAAATTTATACCGAAAATAATTCCGGGTCGAACACAGGGAGGCAGACGCTTGATTTAAAAACTACGCGTTTCTTTTTATTTGTTACAGAATAATTCAATTTAGAACCATCTAATTATTTACAATAAATAGAAGAGAGAGAGAGTAAGAGAGAAGGAGAATATTACACAGAGAAATCAAAATGAGATGTAGAATAAATAAGGAATTTTTGTATTGAAGAGATTGTTCATTACAACTAGAAAGCATAAAATAATTACTCTAGAATGCGATAAATTTACTCTAGAAAGCATTAAAAGAACGGAGAGAGAAATGTCCTCCTCGACGATTGCTTGGAGGACGAGTAGATTAATTTGGAAAGCAGTAAATCTATACTAGAAAGCGGTAAAAAGAATAGGGAGAGAGAAATCCTCCTCGACGGTTGCTCGGAGGACGAGCCGGACGGGACGACGCCTGGACGAAGGAGAACGAAGCGGGATCAAGGAGGACGAATCAGAAGAACGGGAACGAAGCAACACGTCGTCGTCGTCGCGGGATCCACTTCCGAAGGGGAACTAAAATTGGACTTTATCTCGCGAGAAGCATCCCGGGTGTGGGACAAGCTTCTCTTGAGCTTTGGAGGGGTAGAGAGGAGAAAGAAGGGATGAGAATTTCGTATGGAGGGGGTCTCCTTTTATAGTTGCAAGGGGTGGGGGCAAAATAGACATTACATCTTCAAAATAATAAATAAAGGGTCTTTAGTGACGGATAAATCCGTCACTAAAGCCCCAACGTGGCCGTCGCCGCCGCGCCCATGCGTGCCCGCTCGGCTGCCCACGTGCGTAACGCCTACGCACATCGGTG
Organism: Thalassia testudinum; assembly: GCA_037157565.1. Taxonomy (NCBI): domain Eukaryota; kingdom Viridiplantae; phylum Streptophyta; class Magnoliopsida; order Alismatales; family Hydrocharitaceae; genus Thalassia; species Thalassia testudinum. The sequence goes on along the minus strand of JAZHRO010000073.1, from coordinate 76,045,480 downwards.
AAGTCTCAGCCATCCGATCGCGAGATCGGACGGCTTAAAATCGTGCCTTCACCGCTGCCGCCCTCCTGCCTGTGCGTGCGATCGCGCGTTCACGCGTGCGTCCATTCGCGCGTCGGCGCTATCGGGCGCGCGCGGCCATTGGATCGCGATCGTGCGGTTGATTGGAGGCGCACCACTGCTCCAATTTCTACGGGGCGCGGCTCGAACGCGCGTCCTTGCTTCGCGTTAGAGCGCTCGACCGCTGCGCTGCGGTCGCGTTTGTGTCGAGCGCTTGACTTCAGCGCGGGCGCGTCGCAGCCGTTGGATCGAGATCCAACAGCGGAGAGGAGACGGGTGCGCGGTCTTCACAAGATGCAAGCAGCCGTTTGGGCGGCTGAGATGGTGCCACGTGGCGTCATCTTGGCCGTCCATGTTCTGAAAGTTGTAAATGGTGCCACGGATGTCGGATTGACTTGATTTTTGTGTCGTTGGGCTGCGATCGTTGATCCGAATTCATCCATGCGGTCAGATTTGTCATCTGAAGTGCAGATTTACACCATCCTGGCCCTTGATCTTCTAGGGTTCCCCGATCTCTATCTGATGCTACGGGTGCCTGATTAGGGCGATCTTGGAGTCGTTGAACTCCAATCGTCGCCCTGATCACATCCATACTGTTGGATCTTTGATCCGAGGCCCCGATAAAATGTTTGCCCTATCCAAGCACATAAACGAAAATAATTAACCTCCATTTTATTCAAACTACTCTAAACGCAAGATGATGCATGTTATACAATATTTATATCATAAAATGCAATCCTATGCTTAAGAACATGCATAAATAGACATTTTAAGTAGTGTAAATGTGTTTACATCAGTGGTAGTTATGGGTGGCCAAGGGACACCTAAAAGTGGCGCCAACCATTGAGAGGTGCCATGGGTTGGCGCCAACTTTGAGGCTTCTAGAAGGTGGGATTATGTGGATGGTGGAGATGGGTTTAAGGGGATATGTGTGGTGGAGATGAAGGGGTTTTTTGGAGGGAAAAGTGGTGCCAACAAGGGGGTGGTTAGGGTGGTTTTGGTGCTACATTTTTGGTGTCTTTTGTAGGTAATGGGTAGGCTAGGTTGGTGCCAAGTAGGGTTAGCTTATGTGGAGCATAGGTGGAGCTAGTTGGTGGAGTTGTTAGGTAGGGTTTTTGGGTGGTAAAAGCCAAGGAAGCTAGAGCATAGCTAAGCTAAGCTAAGCTAAGCTAGCTTAGCTACTGGCGGAGTAGAGGAGGAGGTGTTGGAGCAAGGGTTTGGAGGGAGGAGCTGGTTTTGAAGAATCTGGAGCTGAAGTGGAGATAGTAGCTATTGAGGAGGTCAACATGGGGCTACTCCAGCTGGCTTAGCTTGCTAGTTCTTTGCTAGCTACTAAGCTAAGCTAAAGTGAGCTAGCTTCTATTAAATCGAGCTAAGGTGAGCTGGGTTTGGTGCTCCCAGGGAGGATTGAGCTGGTTGAGACAGCTAAGGTAGCTTAGCTCAACCAAGTTGAGCTAAGCTGAGTCCCCGGGAGCTGGACTTGAGCTTCCTGAGCTAGGATGAGTTCTTCTTCAGCTGGCTAGAGTTGAGTGGAGCTGGATGTAGCTGGATCTGAGCTAAGGTGAACTCCAGTCAACTCAGCTAAGCAAGCTAGAGCTCCCTATGGACTAGTGGGAGCTGAGATGAGCTAGACTAAACTAGGTTGAGCTGAATCTGAGCTGACCTGAGCTAGGGTGAGCTAAGATGAGTTCTCTTGAGCTGTCATTTAGCTAAGATTAGCTGAATGGAGCTAGGATGAGCTAACCCTAGTCTAAGTGAGCTAGGTTCCAACTGTGGTGAGCTGGATCAAGCTGAGTTCCCGTTAGTTTAAGCTCCTCCTTCACCATTTGCCTTCTTGAGTGCTAGGGTTTTAGGGATCTGTATATCTATTTATCCCTAACACTCACAAAAACACATTAAAGCAACAAAAGAAAATGCAATGCATGCCTATCCTAGTTAATGCCTAAATGCAGCCCAAAAACCCATTTGCGGAGTAAAATCCTAAGAGCTAGGTTTGTTTTAAAGCATAAGAATGATGATAAACTAGCATTTATCAAGCGTCTTTGCAGGACTCTCCCTCTCTAGCTACCCAGGTAATTCTTAGGTGGACAACTTTCTAATCTAGGGGTATCATCCGCCCCAAACTTCCATAGTCATCCAAAAATCTTTGGGTGCCTTGATTGGGTCAACATCACATCCAGTCTCTCATCCCTTCTCTTTAGAGCGCACACACATATTTTCAGTGCGAGCCTCTATTCAAATCTAATCATTTCATTCTAAGACTTGAATTTGGATTCTACATCTTGATTCCACCATTTGATTCAAATATGCAGCCCGGTTACATAAGAAAACCATTCAAGAAACCTGAATCCCGAAGAACCATTAAAGATAGAATGATTGAAGATGCCCTTGAATTTTATGAAATTGGATACAAAACTTCAAAACCAGAAGACATTCAGGTTAGTGTACTAACAACAACAACCTTCATCATAAATTGTGCCCAATTGCTATTAATAGAAGCTACAAAAGGATCAACCCGAGACATTCTCATAACAAGATACATTAAGATAGAAAAACTACATAACTTTGAATACCTCCAATGCATGACAAATCCTGTACTTTGGGAAAAACACCAAGATGACCTTGAAAAATGGGAAGAGATGATGAGATTGTTGAAACAAGTTATCGATCAGAAATACCTGTACATACCCCAAACAGATAATGAACTACCTTGGAATAGTATTGAGGATCAATTTGATTTCCCAAATTCCAGGTTTGAGGCACAAGGTTGTTGTGGAGTCCTAACCCAGATAGAATATAACAAGCCTGACACTAAATTAGGTTGGGAAGTCTCAATTGCAGGAGAACACGATTTTGAGCTAGCCCTAGAAAACCAAAATCCTGGTTCACCAAGCATAGAATTCTGAGACTCCTGCAATGATGAGATTAAAACAGAAACTCTTGAGGGTGTAAATCCCACCCCTTATTCTAATAAGGTGACCCTCAAAGGTAATCCTGACATAGGTTCTATTGATTCAACCCACATTTTTAGCCTAGAATCTGGATCTGAATCTTATTGGGAAGATTACAACGCCCCGTATGATGAAGATCAAAGTTTAAATGAAGATTATGATTCTGGGCCTTTGTTTGATGAAAATCCCTCTCCAACATCCTCAGAGATATAGATCGATTTTTCAGAAGTCACGTCAATCTATGATACAGAAACTGAGGAGTTGGAAGAGTGGGGTTTTGATTGGGTCTTCCCTATAAGCCTAGAACTTGAGCCTAGACCAAATAAGGACACCTCTTTGAGCTCAGAATCAAAGAATAGGCTAGACCCAAGTCAGGTTGCTGAGCCTACATCTTGTGATTTATTCTGTGGTGGAACCTCTGATCTCGAATCAAACTCAAAACTTGATTTTCGCAATTTCTCCGATGATTTCAAATCTTACCATGATTTCGGAGAACCTTTGTTTCCTGACTACGATGAACCAATCTACGACCTTTGCTCACATGATTCATTCTTCGACTCCGACTCTGAGGTCCCTGATACCGAGTTCACTTATTTAAATTTAGGTTCCAGTGAGATGGAATCATTTCTTTTCGATCGTCAGGAATCAAAACCAGAAAATGCTGAGAGTAACTGCAACCCAAAATTTGAATCTTTTCTTGACTTAGATTTCCCTCATCCTATAAACACTCTTCAGGCATTCACTTTTGAATTTGATAGCTACTATGAGAACTCTCTAAATGAAACCACCTGTAACTCCTTTCTAGAAGAGCCCTCATACACAATTCCCATTGAATCCACCTCCTCCGCATTTACAGAACCTATCCAAACCTATTTTCAACCTCGACCTACAATCGGACTTAATTTCTATTCTGATTCCCCTCTTACTGAGTCGATTGCAGATGATTCACCTCCACATCATTATCGGGTTTTGGACATTTATCAGATCATAAATCATGCTCCATCATTCTCTGATGACTCTTGTAGGGTTTCCGCATTATCCAATGATTACTTTACGGGTCCCTACTCTGACCAGGCTGATTCGACTCAGCCAAACCCTGAATTCACACTTCCACATTATTCCGAGCTCCATAGTATATGGTGGGGTCCACATCTCTTGATCTACATTTATCAACCCACTAGATTGATTGGATTTGGGTCGCATCATCAGTCTGTTGATCTGAACAAGCACCTGGTTGGACCAACCAGGCTCTTGATCAAGGTGCTTGTTCTACAAAACTCAGCTGATTTGAGCACTCCCTCTCAATGCCATTTCTCGCTCGGCTGAAGGCGTTGAATTTAGCACTTAACGGGAGGCAACCCATCATTCTAAAAACCCAACATCCTTTTGATTATCCATCTATACTTCACATCTATTGCACCCTGAGTTCAGTTTTAGAATAGTCGATCCCACCTCTGGTACACGTGTTAGAGCCTGAAATCATCCGCAACAGTCATTCCCGACCCGTTTGCCCACCCGATAAATCCTGTTCTAAATTCCTGAACCCAACACTATTTCACACCCTCTGTTTACAATGAGGACAATGCAAAACTTAGGCATGGGGGGTGGTAAAGTGCAAACATACAAAATTCAAAAGTTCAGGAGGGTTCTCACAAAAAAAATCTCATATTCCAAAAATACCAAAAAAATAGAAATTATTAAACAAGAAGAAAAAATTGATTTGAATTTGATAGCTACTATGAGAACTCTCTAAATGAAACCACCTGTAACTCCTTTCTAGAAGAGCCCTCATACACAATTCCCATTGAATCCACCTCCTCCGCATATACAGAACCTATCCAAACCTATTTTCAACCTCGACCTACAATCGGACTTAATTTCTATTCTGATTCCCCTCTTACTGAGTCGATTGCAGATGATTCACCTCGACATCATTATCGGGTTTTGGACATTTATCAGATCATAAATCATTCTCCATCATTCTCTGATGACTCTTGTAGGGTTTCCGCATTATCCAATGATTACTTTACGGGTCCCTACTCTGACCAGGCTGATTCGACTCAGCCAAACCCTGAATTCACACTTCCACATTATTCCGAGCTCCATAGTATATGGTGGGGTCCACATCTCTTGATCTACATTTATCAACCCACTAGATTGATTGGATTTGGGCCGCATCATCAGTCTGTTGATCTGAACAAGCACCTGGTTGGACCAACCAGGCTCTTGATCAAGGTGCTTGTTCTACAAAACTCAGCTGATTTGAGCACTCCCTCTCAATGCCATTTCTCGCTCGGCTGAAGGCGTTGAATTTAGCACTTAACGGGAGGCAACCCGTCATTCTAAAAACCCAAGATCCTTTTGATTATCCATCTATACTTCACATCTATTGCACCCTGAGTTCAGTTTTAGAATAGTCGATCCCACCTCTGGTACACGTGTTAGAGCCTGAAATCATCCGCAACAGTCATTCCCGACCCGTTTGCCCACCCGATAAATCCTGTTCTAAATTCCTGAACCCAACACTATTTCACACCCTCTGTTTACAATGAGGACAATGCAAAACTTAGGCATGGGGGGTGGTAAAGTGCAAACATACAAAATTCAAAAGTTCAGGAGGGTTCTCACAAAAAAAATCTCATATTCCAAAAATACCAAAAAAATAGAAATTATTAAACAAGAAGAAAAAATTGATTTGAATTTGATAGCTACTATGAGAACTCTCTAAATGAAACCACCTGTAACTCCTTTCTAGAAGAGCCCTCATACACAATTCCCATTGAATCCACCTCCTCCGCATATACAGAACCTATCCAAACCTATTTTCAACCTCGACCTACAATCGGACTTAATTTCTATTCTGATTCCCCTCTTACTGAGTCGATTGCAGATGATTCACCTCGACATCATTATCGGGTTTTGGACATTTATCAGATCATAAATCATTCTCCATCATTCTCTGATGACTCTTGTAGGGTTTCCGCATTATCCAATGATTACTTTACGGGTCCCTACTCTGACCAGGCTGATTCGACTCAGCCAAACCCTGAATTCACACTTCCACATTATTCCGAGCTCCATAGTATATGGTGGGGTCCACATCTCTTGATCTACATTTATCAACCCACTAGATTGATTGGATTTGGGCCGCATCATCAGTCTGTTGATCTGAACAAGCACCTGGTTGGACCAACCAGGCTCTTGATCAAGGTGCTTGTTCTACAAAACTCAGCTGATTTGAGCACTCCCTCTCAATGCCATTTCTCGCTCGGCTGAAGGCGTTGAATTTAGCACTTAACGGGAGGCAACCCGTCATTCTAAAAACCCAAGATCCTTTTGATTATCCATCTATACTTCACATCTATTGCACCCTGAGTTCAGTTTTAGAATAGTCGATCCCACCTCTGGTACACGTGTTAGAGCCTGAAATCATCCGCAACAGTCATTCCCGACCCGTTTGCCCACCCGATAAATCCTGTTCTAAATTCCTGAACCCAACACTATTTCACACCCTCTGTTTACAATGAGGACAATGCAAAACTTAGGCATGGGGGGTGGTAAAGTGCAAACATACAAAATTCAAAAGTTCAGGAGGGTTCTCACAAAAAAAATCTCATATTCCAAAAATACCAAAAAAATAGAAATTATTAAACAAGAAGAAAAAATTGAGAGGAGAGAAAATTTTTAGGTCATACAAAACTTGAGGAAAAGTGAAAAATATCAAGAAAGGAGCATAAAATGAAAATAAAAAAAGGAGAGTCATTAGTAAGAAATTAAGGGATTAACTAAAGTTCTAGACCACAGAAAGTAAAAAGTGCTAATGAGACACAAAAGAGATTAGTAGGAACACTGATCTTAGGCCTCTTGGGCTAGACTCCTAGGCTTAAAAATTCAAGTATCCGCTAACATCTAGATAGTCCTCAAGAAGTTGGGGAAAATGTGAAGCTATTAGGTCTAAGGCTTAGGGAGTATTCGGCCTCATTAACTGACCACTGGTTTGTGGGACTCAGTAACCTTAGCACCCCAATCCACACATAGTCTGGTTCAATGCGCATAATTATCAAAATCACGCAAAAGCGATTAAGTGTTCTAAAAAAGTCGCCTAGATTAGGAGCGGCTGATCAACCCAAGTTGATTTGGATGACTTCTCGACACAGAAAAGTGGGAAATTCCCCTCGAAGATGTGTAATAACATATCGTCTCCTCAATGTTTGTCTCTTAGGATAACTACATATCCTATCGGGGGAACGTAAGCACCCTGTGCTGGTTCAAATGCCATGGGCAACATTATCACGAAATGTCGATTACCAGGGTCTACATTTAGCTACAGAATGTCATGGGTAGGATTAGATCGTAATCTCGAAAGCCAGGGTTCTGGGGGTTGCCATGGGCAATGCTATGACAAAGCATCTATTTCCAAGGATCCTTTGAGGATAGATGATGGGGACGAGGAATTTGATACAGACCGTGTTGAGAAGCCAATCCGAAGCTAGAAATAAAAAGAAAAGAGAGAGAAAGCTCTCCATACAAAGAAAATCCTCTGTCTCTCTTACAATAAAAAACGCATTGCAAATTGAACTGAGGCTAAAATACGTTACAAGCACGAGTGCTTTAACCGCGGAGTCCAACAAACCTTAAGATAGTTCTTGTGGGCCTTAAAAAACTTTGCAAAGGACTGAACCTAGAGCTGGTCAGGTCCGGATCTTGGTTGGTAAATGAGTACCTCTAGGCCTACTATCGACATTCTAACCTAATAAAAAAGAAAAAAAGGACTCATCATAATTTGTCAACATCAAGGAACTCATGGTCTAGAATAGAAGTCAAAACCTTAAAATTTTGCTAAGGGTCTAGCAAAAGCTAGGCATGGGGGTATGATGGGAGCACCATCATGAGCCCTAACTAGCTCATTTTGACCTAAGAAAGAGAATAAAAGCTCCTACATAACCAACTAGAGGTCCTAATTCCATGAATAGCCATTCTAAGATAAAAGCAAGAAACAAGGGGTAAAGCTGCAATTTTACCATTGCAGTACAACAACAGGTTCTCTCATGGGCTAAACACAGGTTAAATGGTCTTAACAATAAAAAAAGTGGGTTGGTTCAAATAGAAAAGGGTTCATGTGAAATCTGGGAATTAAATGACTTCTTATAACCCTAAAACAAACCCACTTTATTTAACAAGGTTCTCGTCAAGATAAAATTCACCTAAACCCTCTAAAAGTCATGAAAAAATATTCTCTAGGGTTTAAAACCTTCAATTTGGCCCTTGGATCCTATTTTGACCTAAATTGGGGTCTCAGTCAAATATTTGCATTAAATTGGATTTGTACGTAAATTGCCTAATCTAGCGTGATCAAACCCAAAATTCAACTTCACCATTGGATTCCTTAGGTCTAAATTAGATATTTAGCAAAATTTGGACCTAAGTGAAACTCATCTTGACCGACTTTGCAAACAGGTCCAGCCCAATTACATTTCTACCCTAGCTTCCTCGTCGTTCGTTGCAATTCGGTCCCTCTACCATTATGGCGGAGGGAATCCTACGCCGGCAAGCTTCACAAGGACGATTCACCTTGATTGCTCAAAGAATCCCTCCCAAAATTGGATGGGACATTCTCTAAGTAATCCTCTTCAATCCAAACCCACTGATGAGCCCTAATTTATACCCAATCTCTCATGCAAACGCATAAAAGATTTGGGTATTTTTGAACTTCCAACTTCGATGAATCCTTCCTCCAGGGCCTATAAAAGCATACCTGAATTCCTTCGCATCCTGGACACTCAAAATTGGCCAGAGAATCCCTCACTTTCAACTCTTCCCCCTCCAGCTAGTGACTCAGCAAGCTCCGACGACGGGCCTCTCTTTCCCTCATCGCCTAGCCACAATACCAGCGGCAATGTTCTCTTCCTCCTATTCGTCCACGTCACACCACACTCGCTGACACCCCTACAGCCCCTTCATCGTCGCCGTCCACCCCCCCACTGAGTGTTTTAGCTCTGATGACAGCAATACGAGTCAGCCGCCATCTCTGCCTCTCCCTTCATCTATTTACGCCCAGCTAACTCCTCTCTCCTTTCTAATGATTTCTCCCTCTTTATTTCATGAAAATGCCCCTCGACACACGCAATCACCCTCACCTTCTTCATCTCCGGCCAGACCTCTGGCGAGGTGTCCCCAATGCTCCGCACCTACATCCACCTCGCCAACCATCCCATAAGCACCGAAACACTCCACTGATCGAAAACCCTCACTCCACTCACTACGCAATGCCTATAGAACACCCCCCGAACACACCTACTCTGACGCACATAGGGTGCCCTAGGCACACATAGTCCGGTAGCCCCATGCCACGCCAACCCCTGCACTACGTTCGCCGGGTCTCGGCGAAGCTCCCTGAGCTTTCTGACGAGGCCACGAGGTCATTTTCGTGTCGATAGGTTTGGAGGCCCACCGCCATTGATGCAGGCAGGTTGCTAGCTTGCAAGCTCGTTCCAGGTCTCCTTGCTCCAAGTGCATAGCCCCAGGTTGGGCGAATTCCCCTCGCGCATAGATCCAATCAACCAATTGGCTATGAAGACCCACATAGCAGCTGCAATCAAGCAACATTGTCGTCTGTGGATGCACACGAAGGGAGGTGGTAAGATAGTCCCACCTCGAAAGTAGGTGGGCGGGTGCAGCGAAATAAGAGGAAAAAGTGCAGTAGCCTCTTCGCCTCTTGACCATGGGGTGAGGTCCCACTCACCCTCTCACCGCCTCGTCCATGACCCGATCCCCGTGGACTTGGCTTGACCAGTATACCCAACCTGCACTCCTCGCTTACCATCGCATGCTGGTGGGCTTGGTCCCGGGTGCGTACCCGACCCGATTACCCAAGAAAGCAGCTTTGGGAGAGCGAGCCTAAGAAAGAAAGAGGAAGAGAAATTGTGGGTGGGTAGGGGTAGGTTTTGCTCTTGCAGGAAAAGAGAAGAAGAAGAAGCCAAGGTAGAAGAGGGCAAAGGGCAGAGAAGCTAAGGGAGGAGAAGGCAAGGACAAAAGTGGAAGCTGAAGGCTGAAGGGCTAAAGAAAGAGAAAGAGAAGGAGAAGGAACTGAAGGTAGAAGAAAGAGGAGTTGCCAGAAGGAAAGAAAGAAGAAGAAAGAGAAGAAGCCAAAGGCAAAAGAGAAAGGCAAAGGCAAAGGCACGAGAGCAGAAGAAAAGAGAGAAAGAAGAAGGAAGGAAGTAGCCAAAGACAGAGATCAGAGAAGAGAAAAAGAGAAATAGAAGCACTATAGCAACCATAAATTTAAGGCGTCTGATTCACAAAATCAGACGTCCATTTTTTGTGCTTTCTTTATAGACATTGATATTCTGTGGCTACTTTTACATTTTTGCATTATAACTCCAGTTTTCAGTGCATATTATATTCAATTTCTCAGAAGTTATGCTCTTGATTTTTAAGTCCCAATTTGCTCCGTTTGTTCGACCTAAAACTTAAAACTTCGAGTAATAAAATCTATTTATTTTCGAGCGATTTCAACCTTTACTGCGACGCATCGATTTTAAGACTTGATTTTGCCTCGTGAACAATTATCGTATAGCTAAGATAAGATTTTCTTAAAATTTGGTTTAAACTTATAAAACAAGTTAGTTGTAGCATGTACCTGTACTAGTAATAAGTACCGGTACGTGCTAGGAACAGGTTTGGGCCTAAGTCCCAAACTATGAACAAGTACCGATACTCATCATTAGTATCGGTATTAAGTGTTCACAGCCCCGTTGCCTATGAGTCATAAGTACCAGTACTACTGATAAGTACTGGTACCAAGTGACTCTGTTGGTACTTAATAGAATGCACTGAGTACCAATACCTCAGGCATTGCTAGATTGACCGTAAGTAGTCGGTACTGGTACCAACTAGCTGTTATGCCTAATTAGAATGGCTATATTGCAATTTATGTTAATTCTAATCTTCCTAAATTGCCCCTAACATCTAATAATCGTAGAAGAGGTGTTTAGTGGCCTATATAAACACTCCTTCTGTGTCTTTTAAAAATATGAATCAAGTCAAAGCTACTCTCCTTGCCTACACCTTCATTTTTTAATTTTCTATTTGCAAAGGTGCTATTCCTTGCTTTCAACAAATCTTCAAAGGCGATTGTGTACTTCTTTGTTTAATCGTCCACTTTCAAGTTAGCATTCTCGTTAAATTAATTCATACACTTTTATGCAATAAACTTGTTGGAGACTTAGGAACTTTAGTCGTAAGCTTTTTATATCTTTCTTATACCTGTACTTTTGTTCTTTCTTTATCTTGTAATTGGGTTGAGGTAACCTGTTAATTACCTCTGGTTATTAGTAAATTGATTCCCTCCGAGTTGAGCGAATCGGGTTAAAAAACCTAAATCAGGAGACTTAGGTAGTGGAGTACCCGAGTGAGGGGAACCACTATACATTTTGTGTGCTTTTTGTGGTTTGCTTTTTCTTGCAATTTTTATTTTTATAGCACACTATTCATCCCCCCTTCTAGTGCGCTTGTGCTCTACAGATCCTACATCCACTTGTGTATGTGCTCTAAAGAATAGATGAGGGACTAAATGTGAATTGGACCCAATCAAGGCACCCAAAAGATTTTTGGATGACTAAGGCTGTTTCGAGGTAGATGTTACCTCTGAATAAAAAATCCACACAGCTGACAAATGCTTGGGCAGCCAGAAAGGGAGAGCCCCGCAATGACCCCTACATGGTAGAGCGTCCTCACGAGTTATAGTGTTTCCCCCACCCGACCTTCCTTGTCATTGCGGTTCCAAGTAGACTGGAATGTATGAATTGAGACCTTAAGTCTACCAATTTTAGCCTAGTTTGTGCCTTGGATTTCACTTGATTTAGAAATTAATTTGATTTGTGACTTAATTTGGAGGTTGATTGACCCACAAAGTAGACCAACTTCACCTGACCTTCCCTAAAGGATTGAGGATGAAATCAGAGTCATGACCCAAAGATAACCCAGAATTGACTCACAGGTTATTAGGTTCAAAGTATTTCTTTAGGGTTCAAGTGAATTTAGAGCTTGATTTTAGTGTTTTTCTAATTAGATCATTTCAAGCAAGGGTTTGGGTAGCACCTAAATGTAAGAATGTCAATCTCCTTTAATTCAGGCAATTGTTAACTAACACTTTAGAACCCTAGAGTAGAAACCCTAATTGGGTCTATTCTAAATCCAATTTGATCTCAAATGTACACCTTGGACTCAAACAAGAAGTGCGTAGTCCAAGATGATCAGAAATTAAGTGTAAATCCCTTCTAGGTATAGGAAATCAAGGTAGGGATCTCTAAACAGAATCGTCTCTACTTCAATCAGATATCGAATTGAATTCGCAAATCAGGAAACTTGCCTTTAAATGATAATTACTAAGAAAATAAGGCAGGTAGTGTTCATCGACATCACATGTTTAGAAAGGTGGATATTATCGTCGTAGTGCGAATCACAACGGAACAAATAAATTTATAAGGACGGATGAGTACTGGGTCGTTTGCAAGGAGGCAATCATGATTTTTTCACAAAAGCTTTTCAGAAAACTCACTTTAAACATATATATATATGTATATATGTATAGACCAGATATGCAGAAGACTGAAATTTTATTGTGTTTAGAAATAGTTTTTCAAAATAGAGATTGCTATGCTAAACAATAACTAGAGAGAGAAGACGACGCTGCTTGTGGCATTCTTGTGTGAAGCGCGGCAGCACTTTAGATCCAGAGCGCTAGGATGAAGGTCAGAGTAGAGTTGTAGAGGGAGAGAGGTTTGGAGGAGAGATGGTGGAAGTTGTATCTGAGATGGAAGAGAAGTCTATTAACTAGGGGGCCCTGAGCTTTCTTTTATAGCTTTGATGAGGGGCAAAGTGGACTTTTTAGCCCCCAAAACTGTGTAACAACTCCTGGGCGATTAAATCATCAATTGGGAGATCAACGTACCAAATCATGCCTCAAAACACCTTCATTTGTGCCTTCATCGCATGAAATAAACCTGGGCTTGACACGTGGCAGCTCTGTAGCCCTTGATTTGTAGCTTGATGGCCCCGCTTCCTCCTCGTGGCTGCCCAATGACCGTTGTTGCACTTTTCTCTCTCCTTGAGCATGTGCTTCCATTTGAATCACGCCAATGCTCCTCAACCGTCCGATCTCACGTTTAGACGGCTTAAATCAAGTGCGCGCCATCGCCTTTTGAAGAGCACATGAGATCACACGTAAACATCATGCATTTGTTCATGCATTTACTGCGAGAGCCTTTGGTTGCGCCACACGAGTGCTCTAGTGCCTTTCGATCACCATCCAATGGTCAATAATGCCCGCGTGCAACCGCCTTCCTAATTTAGCACTCAAAGCCACTCGAACGCCTATCTTGCCCTTGTAGTTGAGTGCGCTCACCACTGCGCTAAGGGTGTGGATTGGTGAGTTTCCGCTTCAGTGCTTGTTGCTCTCAGCTGTTGGATGGAAATCCAACGGCTGAGATCTTCTTTCCTTTTGTTGAAGCTCGGTGAGGAGTGCTATGTGGAGGTTTCTCTACCGTTGGATGTTGATCTAATGGTCCATAATGCATGGGGAAGATGCCTTTAGAGGGTATGGTGCAATGAGGGGCGTCTGCGATGGTACCACATGGCGCCATCGTGGTCGTCCATCTTCTCTTCTATATAACTGGTGATGTAGTCCTCCGATCAATAAGATTTTTGCATCGTTGGACTACGATCATTGATCCGGATCCATCCGTGTGGTCAGATCTTTCATCTGAGGCTTTCATCTTTATCATCTGGCTTTGTGACCTTTGTTCTTTTATGGGCTACATAGGATGTTATGGTTGTCTGATCAAGATGATTTCCGTAGTGTTCGACTCTCGTCGTCGTCGTGATTAGATCTGTATCGTCTGATCTATCATCTACAATTGCTTTCATCTCCCTCTTAGTGCATAAAATGACTATTATTTATGCAGCTAACAAGTCAACTATAATGCAAATTACGACACTTATACATGTATTGTTCCTAAGTTATGCTAGAATCTAAATTCAAATAATTTAGGTCACATGATTGCCGTCTAATCACACTCTGATATAAACACATCTATTTAGGTTAAAATGCCTAATCATGCATGTTCCTAGGCTTAGATTTGCAGTTCATGTTATAAATATTGAATAGCATGCATCATTTCGCATTTAGAGTAGTTGTAAATATTTTAGGTTAATTCGCTTCATTTTATGGTCAGGAGAGAAGAGGATTTATTTCAGGACCTCGGATGGACGATCGGATCATACGGATCTAATCAGGATGACGATTGGAGGCTAACGCCTCCAAAATCATCTAGATCAGAATCCTATATCATCATATGAAGTTCAAGTAAGAACAACGGTTAGGGGGCAATGCGACATCCATACAATTTTCGCATTAAGAATCCGACCATACGGATGGATCCGAAGCAACGATTATAGTCCAGCAACATGGGAACATCTTGATCTGAGCACCGTAGCACCCTCTGCAATAGAATGAAGATGGACATCCTAGATGGCACCATGTGGCGCCATTTGAACCGCTCCTATGCGTCCGCAGAACTTCCTCTTCCTCTGAGCGAGAGATCTCCACCGTTGGATTTGCATCCAACAGTTGAAGATGTTGAGCCTCAAAACGTAGCCACAACCATCTGACTTCTATAGCGCATTGGTGAAGTGCTCACCTTACACCAGCTGCTGTGGGGTCAAGTCCCATCGAAGCTTCCAATCCAACCCAGTGGGTGCGCTTCAAAAGGCGTGATTAGCGGGTGCACCTAAGCCATTGATCAAGCATCGGACGATCACACCTCCTCTAGCAGATGCCAGTGGGGTATGTGCAGATCTACTGCGACAGTTGTGCGGGCCTTTAGTGACACTTGTAGCTGTCACTAATGGCCCGTGCGTGCCATCAAAGGAATTGAAGGTGCGGATCTTCAGCGACAGAAAGGGTGGATCTGTAGCAACGTTTATGGATGTCAGTAATGACCCAGATGCAGATTTGTTCTTCCTTCACTAATAAAGGACCTATCCACCACCATTCCAAACCATCTCTTTCTTTCTTCCTCTCACCACCTCCATGGCTCTAGAGAGAGCTTGTCCTAAGCTTGGGATGCTCCTCTAGAGTAGAAAATGAAATAGTTTTCCCTCCCCTCATCCCCATTCGTGGAGCATCCTGTAGCCATCCTCTCACCCCCTTCGAGAAGAAGATCCTCGCCGCGACGCCATCCTGCCCCATCCTCCGGCTCCATCCTCCTTTGTTCTACTCCTCACCACCTTCCTCCAGGTGACATCAGAGTGAGTCATCCTCTGAGCAACCATCGAGGGGGATTTCTCTTACGTCTTTCTATCTTTTTCGCTTTCGTAGTGTAGATTTTTCACTTTCATAGTGTAACAAACATTTGTTTATAAATAGAAGATTATTTCTCTCTCCCTCTCCCTCTCTCTTATATTTTTGCAAGTAGATAAAATTTTCACCGACCTAAACTCTTGCCCGATAAAAATACCATAAAAATTAGAAAAGATAAAAAAGGCAAAAAGAAATAAAGTGAAACATGGATTTTTATAAAACCAAACATTTGCCTCCCCGTATTCGACCTGAGACTTACTTTTAGAGTTTCGATTATAAATTTTATCTGATAGATGCATTTTGCGAGCTACGACGACGGGTCCTCCAAACCCTAATTTTAATTCGCGAAGCATGCCCCCATCATTTCGGCACCGTTGTCAGGGAGGCAACGCTCTTTGATTTTTTTTTTCTAACATTTTCCCTCATTACTTACATATTTGCCTAACCTAGCTTTCTTATTCGATTTATTGTCTTGTAGGAACCCAATCGAGGAGCCGAAGGTGACTGATTGGAGTAAGGTGCAGGTAGAGACATTTATAAGTTATTACCCCCACCCACCCACTAGATTTCCATTCCATAACCTAAAAACTCAAACTCGAATTAACTTAGGTGCTTGCATAAACCTTAGGATAGATTTGATTGTTTGATTGTCACTACGCCGCACCTCACCCACCGACATATATTAAAAACTAAAAAAAAATACTCTTCTTTTGTGGGATTTAATTAAAAGTGACACACTTAACACCCACAAATTCTCATCCTAAGGCTCACAATTACTTTGATTCTACCACCTAACCAGGATCTGACCTATGGACCAGGCACATTCAACCCAATGCACATAAGTGAGTAGAAATTTGTATAGGTTTAACATTTGTGTGCCTTAATTAAGATGTGCAATAGGCTAATTGATTGAGCTGTTTGGGCCACACCACTGAAGATAAAAGTCATTATCAGTAGCTTGCAACTTAGGGTTAATCTTTAGGGCTGAACTAAGCACTCCACATTATTTTTTGATTTCTAAAAGAATATATCATCACCAATGCTTTCAAAACATAGAGTGTTCTCTTGAAGTTGATTGAATACACGTAAGATTAAACCCAAAAAGCTACTAAACAAGGTTAAATCCTAAAAGACTCATCATCAAATAGCCTTGTTTGCAAACCCTGCTTGTGTATGCACACACATTTGAATTGATCGTTATGGACACAACCCATTTAAAGGGTTCATCACATTCCAAGAGCACAATCATCCCAAGCGTAATTTTTTTTTTTGAAATAGAAAGGAGAGCTATCATCTTACGATAGCAGTCTGGAGCAGTATATCCCAAGCCTAATTAAAACTGAGTAGACATTGGCCTTAAGGATTGATTTGCTCTTCGAGGCTTAGACTGAGATTTTTTTCGATTAATCTGCTTCTACTGGTCCATTTGATGTCTAACTAGGGGAGTAGCATCAAATGAATGCAACTAGGGGGTACAAAAGGAACTGGAGGCGCAAGCCAAAGGAAGAACCTTCTCCCTAGTCCCTCCTAACTAGGTAGATTGACCAGATAAAAGTAGACCAAATCATTTATAATCTCAATATGGGTCCTGGGAGTCTGTAGGTCTCTAGACTAACCCACCTAAGGATAGGGTTGATTGCTTGTATTGCAGGGCTCCTTTCTTTCTTCTGATTTCCCTCCCATTCAACCATGTATCCATCCACATCCTACACTCACTTCACATTCTATCCTCCTACCACCACTTATCCCCAAGATGATTACTACCTGGCTTGACTTCTAATTACCCATCCACTAGCTGGGATAACTTTGATTAGGGATATGAATCCGGACCTCAACGTCCAGAGCCTAACCTTGGACAACAAGACTATGATTACTATCCTTCCTAGAGCTACAATGATTATAGATCTGGATCCTTGAATGATCAAACAAACCTGATCTACAATCAGGAAAAATATAATGATTGTAACATCTACCCTCCCCAGTATTCCACTAAATATAGGTCACCTTCTTTTTTGAACAACCCAAGATGACCTACTATTAGGGAGGGACCCGAGAACTTCAACATCTTGACTCCCCTAGATTTGACCCGAACCTACCCAACCCTGAACCAAACCAGTCGACTCAGGCGAACCTGATCCAGGATAGGGCGTTGGCTAATTTGAGGAACACTATACAATCTTAGAAGCTCAGCCAACACTATGCACTGAAGCATTGGAGCCTATGATAAACATGATTGATGAGCTGAATAGCTCTTTATTGGATTTGCTCCAAAATGTTAAGGATAGGGACCTGGGTGAGTTTCTTCTTAGGAAGTTGTCAAGGTTGAGGATAAAATTTGTGGTTGCCCTAGTCAAATCGTGGGACGATTCTCAAGATGAACCCCCTTCAAGAGAGCTAATGTCCGAACCTTCTCAAGTGCCTGTCGGGGGGGATACATTTTCTGAGACAGGGGATGACCAAGTTGGGCTAGAGCAACCCATTGAGGATGAACCAATTGATTCACCCAAGATCCCCAAGCCAGGGAGAGAGGAAAAATGTCTCTTTAAACCAGGAAATGGCAATCAATTTTGAGACAAATATAAATGAGGATCATGAATTCTTTGACTCTGAGGGTGAAGAATCTCTTAGTGAAGTCTCACTTGAGTGTAAGGAAGATGATTTTAGTGAGACAAACGGGCTTGAGGAATCTGATGAACCATTTGATAGCCCATTCATTGAAGATTTGGATTCAGTTGGGGCTAACTTGGAGGATTCGAAACCTCATTTACTAGAAGATTCAATCAATAGCCCCATTCCTCAACCACACCCCAAAGGAATTGATTTTGATTTGGAAATCGTTGTACCCTAGTCAATTCTGAGTCAGCCACAATTTCTGGACTTGGGTAAATCTTATGGGGTGAATGGTATGCTAGAGGTCCCGGAACCTGAGCACTTGATGTTGGAGGATAAAATTGTTGAAATAAAAATTTGGGAGGCTAAGTCTGAGGGAACTTTGATTTTGGATCTAAGGGTACCTATTGACCTGAAACCACATACTTTCTACCAGGACCCTTATGATATCTTTCACGTGCAACCCAAGCTCGAAATAACTGATTATTTTTCTGAGCTTAATGTTAAGAGGACATCTGAACCTATTGAACCATCTTTACCCATTGTCCGACACTTTGGTTTTGGGTTGCACACCATAAAATCACACGCCCGACCTTGCAAGCTTAACAACCTTCAGTTCTTGGTGATTTTCATCTAGAACCTTAGAACCACTAAACCCTAGGGCATGGGTCTGCATCATAATCTGATCCACATCTGTGGACATCTTTTGCTGATGGGTTTCAGGATCAACCTTTTGATTTTGATTCTGACCCACACTTGTGAATTCTCAATTTCTTCTTTGTATGTATATTATGCCTAGCTGAAGGCATTAAACTTAGTGCGTGTGTATACTCACTTCTCTCTGCGAAGCTGATCGGGTTGTCATGAAATTCAGGTGATATTTAGTTTACTCCACCCTTTTCATGTCTTTATTTTTACAATGAGAACATTACATCAATTAGGCATTGGGGGGGTGGATGCTTTATCCTAAAATCATTTTGTTAACTCCATAGAATTTCTTTTAGTTTGCTTTTAAAAAAAAATTCAAAAAGACAAAAAAACTAGAATTAGGAGAAGAGAACATAGGCATTTGGAAGTTATTAACTTTAGGAAATGATACAATAGGACCTGAATACTTAGACTCTTCAGGTCTTCGAGTTTAATTAGCCTAGGTGTCCACTCGAATGTGGACTTAGTCTCGAGTCCTCACCAATTCAAATTCATCTTAAATCTTGCAAATAAATTAGGATGATAAGTACACGACTTATCAACCTACCCTTTGATTTGAGGGGACTTTAAGCCTAAGCATTTACACACTTTTTGGCACTGACTCACTTTTCGGCGGTTTCCTCCAAAAGTCGGTAGCTAATGAACTATCTAAGGTGGTATGGCTTGCAAGTTATCGATGGTAACAGCTCATCCGCCGGTTGTCCACAGCACAGCCACAAGACCATTTTCGTTGTACTGCCTTTAGGTAAATCTTAGATTAGAGAAGCCACCTACTTGAAAAAAAAATAGAAAAAGAAAAAATATATAGAAAAAAATAAAAAAAGGAGAAAAAAAGAAAACAAAAGCACACTTCACCGCACGAGTATGGCTGGTAAGTTGCCGTGGGTAACAGCCCATTGGTCGATTGTCCAGAGCCCAGCTCACAAGAATGCGCAATAATTCCCAAACACTTAGCGAAGAAGCGGGGAAGTAGAATAAACCGAGGAGATATACACTGGATTCACCCTTGTATTGACCCCATAAATAAAAGAAGTAGGGAGAAAGCTACTGTTAAAAAATATAAACATCTAGGCAAGGTCACCTAGGGTCATAGAAACCCAAAGTCTGTTTTAATGGTCTCCTAGTGAGTCTTTCACTCTTTCCACTAGATGCTTAGCACTTAGAATCCTTTTTGCATCTTTAGCAGGTTGGGTAGTCGTAAAAAGTTATCTCGGAACTCTCAAACCCCAAAAGTACAAAAAAATTAGAACTTAAGAAAAACAGAAAAATGTATCTTCCCTTAACAAATAAGGCGAGGACTTGGGCGGTCTGCATTCTGGCAGACACCTGGGTACTATTGAGTCTTCGTAGTTTTGCACCTTAGTTGATAATTTCTATTGTTAACATAGGCCTAAGCAGTCGAATCCTAATTCTCTCTTTATACATAGCATGCAGTTTAATTTTTCTAGGGACTAGCAAAAGACAGGCATGGGGGTATGATATAAACACATCTATTTAGGTTAAAATGCCTAATCATGCATGTTCCTAGGCATAGATTTGCATTACATGTTATAAATATTTCATAGCATGCATCATTTTGCATTTAGAGTAGTTGTATATATTTTAGGTTAATTAGGTCCTTTTCTTGGTCAGGAGAGAAGAGGATTTATTTCAAGGCCTCGGATGGACAATTGGACCGTATGGATCTAATCAGGACGAAAATCGGAGGCTAACACCTCCAAAATCGTCTAGATCAGAATCCCGTATCATCATATGAAGTTGGAGGAAGATCAACTGTCAGGGGGCAATGCAACATTCAAACGAATTTTGGATGAATAATTCAACCATATGGATGGATCCAGAGCAACGATCGCAGTCCAGCAACAGGGGAATCATCTCGATCTGAGCACTGTGGCACCCTCTGCAATATAATGAAGATGGATGGCCTAGATTGTGTCATGTGGCACCATCTGAACTGCCCCTAGGTGTCCGTAGAACTTCCTCTTCCTCCAAGTGAGCGATCTCCACCACTGGATTTACATCCAACGGTTAAAGCAGTTGAGCCTCAAAACATAGCTGTGACCATCTGACTCCTATAACACATTTGTGAAGTGCTCACTGCACACCAGTTTCCGTGAGGTCAAGTCCCACTGAAGCTTCCAATCCAGCCTAGAGGGCGTGCCTTCAAAAGGTGTGATCAGCGGGTGAGCCTAAGACATTGATCAAGCATCGGACGGCCACGCCTCCTCCAGCAGACGTCAGCGGGGGTATGCGCAGATCTGCTATGACAACTGCGCGGGCCTTTAGTGACACTTGTAGCTGTCACTAATGGCCCGTGCATACCAGCAAAGGAACTGAAGGCACGAATCTTCAGCAACAGAAGTGGTGGATATGTAGTGACGTTTACGGACGTCAGTAATGACCCAGATGCGGATTTATTCTTCCTCCACTATAAAAGGACCTACCCACCACCATTCGAAACCATCTCTTCCTTTCTTCCTCTCACCACCTCCAAGGCTCTAGAGAGAGCTTGTCCCAAGCCTGGGATGATCCTATACAACAGAAAATCAAATACTTTTCCCTCCCCTCATTCCCTTTCATGACCGTCCTCTCACTGCCACTCGGGAAGAAGATCCTCACCGCGACGCTGTCCTGCCCCATCCTCCATCCTCCTTTGTCCCGCTCCTCACCACCTTCCTCCAGGCAACATTAGAGCGAGTCATCCTCTGAGCAACATCGAGGGGGATTTCTCTTACTTCTTTCTATCTTTTTCACTTTCGTAGTGTAGATTGTCTGCTTTCGTAGTGTAACAAACATTCGTTTATAAATAGATGATTGTTTCTCTCTCTCTTATATTTTTGCAAGTAGATAAATTTCTCATCGACCTAATCTCTCGCCCGATAAAAATGTCATAAAAATTAGAAAAGATAACAACGACAAAAAGAAATAAACTGAAACACGAATTTTTATAAAAGCAAATTTTTGCCTCCCCGTGTTTGACCCGGGGCTCACTTTTCGAGTTTTGGTTATAAATTTTATCTGATAGACACGTTTTGTGAGCGACGACGATGGGTCCTCTGAACCTTAATTTTAATTCACGACGCGCGCCCCTATTACACCCCCATGCCTGAATCTTACTAGTCTCTAGCAAATGCAAGACTAAATGCAAAGTGGTCCTACATGACAGATTTCTATCAAGAGTTTGACTAAAGATTTATTTCTTTTGTTTTCATCCAAAACTTTAGAAATCTAGACAATCGTAAAAGTGTTTTATTATAGCCTATGCAAAGGATCCAAGTGAAAAGCCAATCCATGTCTAAAGCTCGTACTTGACCCTTATTAAAAATCTATTAGGATAGGTAGATTTCTCCCCTCAGGGTTATAAGATAATGTGTAAATTCAACCTCAGCTTTTTGGCTTAGGTAGAAGACAACTTAAGTCAAGTAGATTTGTATTTGGTGGCTCACACTCATCTGGTGCTGCAAATAGACTAGTACTTTAGAACCTAGATTTTCATACTATTAAATAATTCAACTAAAAGAGAGGAAGAGAAATTGTGCTATCTTCAGTTTCTTTGTACTCATTATCTCTTTTTTTTTCTTATTTTTCTTTGTTTTGTTATCTTTTCTTTTCTTTCTTTTAGAGCTCACAATTTCACCAGATTTGTCAGTCTATTTGGTGGTCTCTCCTGGCATTATCACTTTGATTAGTTTATGATAACTCTACAACTAAGTCATAATTCCTCAACCCATATTCAGATAGCCAGAAATACAGAAAAGTAGGTCAAAGCTATATTTGGTGGATTGTGAGGGTGGTTGGTGTTGTTGCCTCAATACACTTGAAATAAACTTTAACTCATAAACTCAGTTTTTTTTTTGCCTTTTCTTTTTTTCTAATTTTTTTCTATGTATATATATATATTTTTTTTCTTTTCTTTTGGTTTTCCTCTCTTTTTCATATAAATAAATATTTTTTTCTTTTCACCCTTTCTTCTTTTTTCTAATTTTTTTCCCATATATTTACTAATGCAACGTAGTATAACATACGAAATTTTATTTATGAGACATTACTCGAGATTGGGGATGTTCAAGAGGATATCAGGTGGCTTATTTAGTAAAAGTGCCTACTCTCGGCACACGAAAAAGAATGGATAGGACAACGTATTTCTGACCTCGACACTAATACCCTCCTTCAACTAAGGATTCTATATAGGACAATCCTGACCATCCACTTTAGTCCTAGTTTTATCAGAACTCGCTCTCTACATATTTTGCCTTATTTGGTGGCTCTAAAAATATTCATACTGAGAACTTATACGTAGAAATTGAGAGAAAACTTATGCCTAACTCCGAGTATCATTATCCAATTAATCAGATTTTTAAGATTCCTCATACTAGTCTTAGAGCATCAGTAGACATTCTACTCTCACCTCACACTTGTTTGGTGGATCTGCTAAAAGATAGTTTGCCTGACTCCCTAATTACTGTCCAAGGGCTTAGGAGAAGAAGCATTGCTTCTTCTCGATAAACTAAAGATGTTTACCGGTCTTCACAGAGGGTCCATTACAAATTCTACATATAAGTATGAAATTGTACTAGATTCTAAACTCAGGAATCAACTTAAGAATAAATCCCTAATATAACCTTAATAAAAATTCTTTATTCCTAAATGTAATTTTTTTCTTTTTTTCTTTTACATAAAAATAAGATAGGCAATGTCCACCCGCCCATGCCTATTCATTACAATGTCCTCATTGAAATGTATGCATGAAAATCAAAATATAATAAGCGAGAGGAGGGGATATCACCTGAATATGCTTGTTAATCCAGGTTAGCATGGATGCAGACTACTTGTAAAGAACACTGGGTTGCCTCCCAGCTAGCGCTAAGTTTAACATCATTTGCCAGACCTAAACCCAAAAATGAATGATCAGATTAATCTGTTAAGTCAAGATTAAAATGAAGATATGATCACTCAATGCATGAATAAGTTATCCACAAATGCGAATCAGTTCATGTTGAATACCAAGCCCAAATGGTCCGAAAAATAAAGTGAATGGGCTTGAAACTATTTGCAGCCAGATGCTACAAAAGAGAGAAGCATTAGTGGGGGTGCCATAGTGGAAAGTAGATAGTGGCAACCTTAAGAAGTGATTCATGAGTGTTGAAAGTTTACGAACCAACGCTAACGTGTTTGGTTTTGGAAAACATGTCGTTGTAGTTCGAAAGCGAAGAATTCGTGTTCAACAAATAAAATATATACAGAAATTAAAATTCCGGGTCGAACACAGGGAGGCGGACGTTTGATTTAAAAACTACGCATTTCTTTTTATTTGTTACAGAATAATTCAATTTAGAACTATCTAATTATTTACAATAAATAGAAGAGAGAGAGTAAGAGAGAAAGAGAATATTACACAGAGAAATCAAAATGAGATGTAAAATAAACAAGGAATTTTTGCATTGAAGAGATTGTTCATTACAACTGGAAAGCAAAAAATAATTACTCTAGAAAGCGATAAATTTACTCTAGAAAGCATTAAAAGAGTGGAGGGAGAAATGTCCTCCTCGACGGTCGCTTGGAGGACGAGTAGATTAATCTAGAAAGTAGTAAATCTATACTAGAAAGCAGTAAAAAGAATAGGGAGAGAGAAATCATCCTCGACGGTTGCTTGGAGGACGAGCCAGACGGGACGACGCCTGGACGAAGGAGAACGAAGCGGGAAGAAGGAGGATGAAGCAGAAGAACGGGAATGAAGCAGCACGCCATCGTCGTCGAGGGATCCACTTCCGAAGGGGAACGAAAATTGGACTTTATCTCACGAGAAGCATCCCGGGTGTGGGACAAGCTTCTCTTGAGCTTTGGAGGGGTAGAGAGGAGAAAGAAGGGATGAAAATTTCGTATGGAGGGGGTCTCCTTTTATAGTTGCAAGGAGTGGGGGCAAAATGGACATTACAACTTCAAAACAATAAATGAGGGGTCTTTAGTGACGGATAAAACCGTCGCTAAAGCCCCCAACGTGGGCGTAGCCTCCGCACCCACGCGCGCCTGCTCGACTACCCGCGCGCGTAACGCCTACGCATGTCCGCGAAGTCTCAGCCATCCGATCGCGAGATCGGACGGCTTAAGATGCATCTTCACCCGCTGCTCTGCACGCCCGCCCGCGTGCGATCGCTCGTTACGCACGGGCATCCAATCGCGCATCGTCCTGATTGAGCGCGCGCAGCCGTTGGATCGCGATCGTGCGGTCGATTGGAGGTACGCCACCGCTCCAAATTCTGCGTGGCGAGGCTCGAACGTGTGTCCCTACTTCGCGTTAGAGCGCTCGACCAACGTGCTGGGGTCGCGTTTTTGTCGAGTGCCTGACTTCAGTGCGGGCGCGTCGCAGCCATTGGATCTTAATCCAACGGCGGGGAAAGGTGGATGCGGAGACTGCTGAGATTGTGTGCGGCCATTTGGGCGGCCGAGATGGCTCCACGTGGCAACATCTTGGCCGTCCATCTTCTAGAAGTTGTAGATGGTGCCACGGATGTCGGATTGACTCAATTTTTGTGTCGTTGGGCTACGATCGTCGATCCGAATTCATCCGTGTGGTCAGATTTGTCATCTGAAGTGCGGATTTATACCATCCTGGCCCTTGATCTTCTAGGGTTCCCCGATCTCTCTCTGATGCTACGGATGCCTGATTAGGGCGATCTTGGAGTCGTTGAACTCCAATCGTCGCCCTGATCATATCCATATGGTTGGATCTTTGATCCGAGGCCCCGATAAAATGTTTGCCCTGTCCAAGCACATAAAAGGAGACAATTAACCTCCATTTTATTCAAACTACTCTAAATGCGAGATGATGCATGTTATGCAATATTTATGTCATGAAATGCAATCCTATGCTTAAGAACATGCATAAAGACATTTTAAGTAGTGTAAATGTGTTTACATCATACCCCCATGCCTATCTTTTGCTAGTCCCGAGCAAAAACTATATGCTATTTATAAAAGAATTAGGTTAGATTATTTGGACCTGAGTTATTTTCAATCATTAAGAAATTGTCTACTTAGGAACTGAACTTTCAAAGACACAACAGTGCCCGGGTATCAGCCAAAATGTAGACCGCCTCAAGCCCTCGCCTTATTCAAAGAAAATTTTCTTTTTCTCTTTTTACTCTTTTCTAATTTTTTTTAGATTTTCAAATTTTAGGGTTTAAGAGTGGCTTTCTACGGCCATTCAACTCACCCAAGATTTGATGAGAACCCTAAGTTTTAAGCATATTATTGTGATTGTGATAAACTCGTTGACCGACAATTAGAATGGACTTCGGATTTCTACGCCTCTAGGTGACCTCAAAAAGAATTCTGCCTGAAGGTGTATCTTTACAACCGGTAGTTTTCTCCCTACTTTTATTCTTTAACGGGGTCAACACAAGGGTGAATCCAGTGTATATCTCCCCGGTTTATTCTACTTCTCCGCTTCTTCATAAGTGTTTTGGGAATTTTTAGTGCATTTTCTGAGCTGGGTTCTGGACAACCGGTCGATGAGCTGTTACCACCGACAACTTGCCATCCATACTCATGCGGCGAAGTGTTGCTTATTTCTTTTTATTCTTTTCTCCTTTTTGATTTTTTTTTTCTTTTTTTAAGTAGGTGGCTTCCCTGGTCTAAGATTTACCTAAAGGCAGCAAAAAGAGAAAGGTCTAGTGACTGGGCTCTGGACAACCTACCTATGGGCTGTTACCCACGATAACTTGCCAGCCATATCACCCTAGAAGGTTCATTAGCTGCCCAATTTCCGTTAAAATCGCCGAACAATGAGTCAGTGCAAAGAGAGTGTGTAGATGCTTAAGACTAAAAATTCCCTCACATCAGAGGGCGGGTTGATAAGTCGTGTACTTATCACCCAAACTTATTTACTCCTATTAAAATAAAATTCAAGTTGGCGAGAACTCAAAAAACAAATCCACATTTTAGTGGATACACGGGCTGATTAAGTTCAAAGACCTGAAGGGTCTTTACGCTCAGATCTTAATGTAGTATTTCTTAAGATTGAAAATTTTCTTAAACCCAAATTCTCTTTCCTAATTCTGATTTTTTTTTTATATAAAAGAAAATAAAACAAATCTACGGAGCTGACAAATGAATTCAGAGATAAATATCCACCCCACCATGCCTATCTAATGCAATGTCCTCATTGTATTAAAAAGACATAAAACAGAGTGGAAAAGCGTAGAAAGCACCTGAATTGCGTGAATGTCATGTCCGCTCTGAGATGAAAACGAAAAAGAACTATATATGTGCTGAGTTTTGTGCCTTCAGCTAGGCACACTATACAAAGAAAAGAAATGAAGAATTCACAAGTGCAGGTCCGAATTAATATAAATAGAAGAATCCTCTGACCTATCAACAGCGGTCCACAGATGTGGACCAGATTGTGGTGCAGACCCATCCCCCATAATGAAGAATATCTTAGGTTCTAGATAAAAATTACCCAAAACCTAAAATCAGAATGCAAGCAGGGTCGGGCTTGTGATTTACGAGGATGCAACCCAAGGCCAAAATGTCAGGTTACAGGGAATTGAAGCTCAAAAGGATAATCGTTGAATGTGTGCCTGAGTTGAACATCCTCGAAACAAATGTCGTAAGGGTTCTAATTTGATGGTTTCAGCTTAAAAGGAACCCTTCGACTCAATCTTCCATTTCCTCCAAAATTAACTTCCCAAATCAGAACTTCCCCGCTCCTATCCTCCTCATTAAGTGTATCAAATTCCAAGATCTCTTGTATATTCATCACCCCGTCTGAAATCTCCAAGTCTAAATGATGTGGCAGAATCAAAATTGACTTGGGTCTAATTATCTCAGAATTAGAATCATCAATAAGCTCAACAGGGTGTAACTGATAATCAGGGCATTGAATTGATTCCTCCAGAAAATGCGATTCTGGATCCGTATCGTGTGCCCTAATAAGATCAGTTTCCTCAGTTATTGGGCTATCAAATGATCTATCAGATTCCTCAGGCCCAATCATCTCACAAAAATCGTGATCTGAAAACTCGTGTTAGACTTCGCAACTTGAATCTTCACCATCAAAGAAATCAGGATCCGTATCAATGTATCTCCCAAAATCAGTTGTCACTTTGCGTTCCCAGGAGACATACGTTTTCTCGTAACCCGGCTCAAGGATCTCAGGTGAAGAAATCAAGTCATCCTTAATTGGTTGCTTTAATTCAATCTGGTCAGCCTCGTAACAAGTGTCCCCCCCAATAGGTGCCTGAGCGGGTTCTGTCATTGGCTTTCCTGGAGAGGGTTCATCCTGGGAATCATCCCAAGATTGAATCAAAGCAACCACGAATCTCATCCTCAATTTCACTAATTTCCCAAGTAGAAACTCACCCGGGTTCTTATCCTTAACATCCTGGAGCCAATCCAACAAAGACTTGTTTAAATCATCAATCATCTGAATCAGGGGCTCCAATCTCTCAATGCAAGGTGTTGGCTGAACTTCTAAAGATTGAATGATATTTCTCAAGTTAGCCAGAACCTTATCTTGAGCCTGGTTAACCTAAACCAAATGAGTTGGTTCAGGATTGGGCGGGTTTGACATCACTGCAGAGGAATTAACGAATTGAGATTCATTATACCCATCCTGATAATAGGTCATTTCAGATTGTTCAAAAGATGGTGATGACCTAAAGGCAGTGAAATCAGGGGATGGGTAAGGATCAGTGTATCGTTCTTGATTGTAGATCGTATTAGGTTGTTCATGAAAGGAGCACGATCTATAATTGATGTAGCTCTGAGAAGGATAAAAATCAGAATCAAAGTGTTCAGGGTTAGACCCTAAACACGGGGGTCCGGAATTGTATCCCCAATCCGAATTATCCCAACTAACTAATGGTTGATTACAATACGAGTTGGGATAATCGTCATGTTGAGGATAATTTACAACAGGAGGGAAAGAGCGGGAATGCGTGAAATATGTGGAAGGATTCATGATACACGGGAGGAAGAAAGGTGCCCTGTAATACAAACAATCAAACCTGTCCTTAAATGGGTTAGCCTACAGACCTACAGACTCTCAAAACCCGTCTTGAGATAAAGAAACGATTTGATCTACTTCCATCTGTTCAATCCAACCAGTTAGAAGGAGGGATTGGGGAGAAGGTTCTTCCTTCGGCTTGCGCATCCAGTTCCTAGTGTACCCCCCAGCCATGATCGTTTGACTCTTCTCCCCTAGCTAGACATCAGATTGAACAGTAGAAACAGACTAATCGAAAATAATCTCGTTCTGAGTTCTGAAGAGCGAGTCCAATCCTTAAGGCCAACGTCTACTCTGTTTTATTTTGGGCTAGGTTTGAATGTGCTTTGGAATGTGATGGGCCCTTTAAATGGGTTGTGCCCTTAACGATTGATTGATTCGTGTGTGAGTGCACAGCCAGTGATTTTTAAGCAGGATTGTTTTTGATGTGGTGAATTTTAAGATTCAAATCTTGCTTAGTAGCTTTTAGGATTCAACTTTAGGTATTTTCAATCAAGTTTCATTGGCACACCAGGTTTTGAAAGCATAGGTGAAGATGTTTTCCTTTAAGGCTTAAAAAGAATGTGGAGTGCCTGGTAAATTCCTAAGAGTTGAACCTAATTGGCAGCTACTTGATGAGTTGATTTTATTTGAAGTGGTGCGGCCCAAACAACTCAAACAACTGGCTACAAATGCACCACTAAGTTAGGCACACAAAGATGGTTAACCTAGAATGATTTCTACTCTTTTATGTGTTGCTTTATGTGTACCGGTCCCACAGATCAGAACCCGGTTGAGTAGAAATAAATCAATTCGGTTAAGTGCCTTTAAATGTGGGTGTACATTGTGTATTTGTTGAAAATTGCCCCACAAAATTATCTTTTTATTTTTTTTTATAAATGAAGGTGGAATGAATGTGAGTGAGAATCCAAACAACCAAACTATTCCTAGGATTTATGCAAACACCTAGGTTAATTGGAATTTGGATTCAATGTGGCGAATGAAATCTATGGAGGGGGAAAGAATGGGGAATAACTTACAAAACCTTCCACAGCACTTTACTCCAATCTACCGCTTTTGCTTGTCTCAAAAGAGTACCTGCAATTACAATAAGAAAGGAGAAAAGTGAGGTAAATGATTTGTAAGTTACAAAACGCGAAGAGAAATAAAAAATCGTTGCCTCCACAGCAACGACGCCAAAATGTTGAACATTTACGAACCTACGCTAACGTGTTTGGCTTTGGAAAACCTGTCGTTGTAGTTCGAAAGCGAAGAATTCGTGTTCAACAAATAAAATTTATACCGAAATTAAAATTCCGGGTCGAACATAGGGAGGCGAACATTTGATTTAAAAACTATGCGTTTCTTTTTATTTGTTACAGAATAATTCAATTTAGAACTATCTAATTATTTACAATAAATAGAAGAGAGAGAGAGTAAGAGAGAGAGAATATTACACAGAGAAATCAAAATGAGATGTAGAATAATCAAGGAATTTTTGCATTGAAGAGATTCTTCATTACAACTGGAAAGCATAAAATAATTACTCTAGAAAGCGATAAATTTACTCTAGAAAGCATTAAAAGAATGGAGGGAGAAATGTCCTCCTCGATGGTCGCTTGGGGGACGAGTAGATTAATCTAGAAAGCAGTAAATCTATACTAGAAAGCGGCAAAAAGAATAGGAGAGAGAAATCCTCCTCGATGGTTGCTTGGAGGACGAGCCAGACGGGACGACGCCTGGACGAAGGAGAACGAAGCAGGACGAAGGAGGACGAAGCAGAAGAACAAAAATGAAGCAGCACGCCGTCGTCGTCGTGGGATCTACTTCCGAAGGGGAACGAAAATTGGACTTTATCTCGCGAGAAGCATCCCGGGTGTGGGACAAGCTTCTCTTGACCTTTGGAGGGGTAGAGAGGAGAAAGAGGGGATAAAAATTTCATATGGAGGGGGTCTCCTTTTATAGTTGCAAGGAGTGGGGGCAAAATGGACATTATAACTTCAAAACATTAAATGAGGGGTCTTTAATGACGGATAAAACCGTCGCTAAAGCCCCCAACGTGGGCGTAGCCTCCACACCCACACGCGCCCGCTCGGCTGCCCGCGCGCGTAACTCCTACGCACGTCCGCAAAGTCTCAGCCATCCGATTGCGAGATCGGACGGCTTAAGACGCATCTTCGCCCGCTGCGCTACGCGCTGCCCGAGTGCGATCGCGCGTTACGCACGGGCGTCCAATCGAGCGTCGTCCTAATTGAGCGTGCGTGGCCGTTGGATCGCGATCGTGCGGTCGATCGGAGGCGCGCCACCGCTCCAAATTCTGTGTGGCGAGGCTCGAACGCACGTCCCTGCTTCGCATTAGAGCGCTCGACCAACACGCTGGGGTCGCGTTTGTGTCGAGCACCTGACTTCAGCGCGGGCACGTCGCAGCCATTGGATCTTAATCCAACAGCGGGGAAAGGTTGATGTGGAGGCTGCTAAGATTGCATGCGGCCATTTGGGCGGCCGAGATGGTGCCTAGTGGCGCCATCTTGGCCGTCCATCTTCTAGAAGTTGTAGATGGTGCCACGGATGTCGGATTGACTCAATTTTTGTGTCGTTGGGCTACGATCGTCGATCCGAATTCATCCGTGTGGTCAGATTTGTCATCTGAAGTGCGGATTTATACCATCCTGGCCCTTGATCTTCTAGGGTTCCCCGATCTCTCTCTGATGCTACGGATGCCTGATTAGGGCGATCTTGGAGTCGTTGAACTCCAATCGTCGCCCTGATCATATCCATATGGTTGGATCTTTGATCCGAGGCCCCGATAAAATGTTTGCCCTGTCCAAGCACATAAAAGGAGACAATTAACCTTCATTTTATTCAAACTACTCTAAATGCGAGATGATGCATGTTATGCAATATTTATATCATGAAATGCAATCCTATGCTTAAGAACATGCATAAATAGATATTTTAAGTAGTGTAAATGTGTTTACATCAATGAGGAAGGCAGATGTGGTGGATAATGTGTGGTCTATGGGGAATAAATCATACAGGTCCTGAAAGTGATGGAAAATGAAAGGAGGAACCCGAGTGGTATAGTCAGAAATGGTATAAGAAAACCACTTTGTAAGTTAAGTCAAGTGTAGATGGTTGTAGAATTGTTGAGTCAAATAGGATCCGATGGTCCATCTCACTAATTTTGGATTTACCCACATCATGCTGGTTATCCGGATCAAAATCCTCAATCTCATCCCTGGGGTGATCAAAAATCTCATTTGAGTTGCCCAAATCTTGTTTTAATTCATGATGCAAGTCTTCAAAAGGAATGGATGGAAATTCATTATTCCTTCGAATCACAGCCTTAGGGGGAGTAAGATTAGAATCTAGATTAGTTAAATTCTAAAATTCTTTTAGTTCTGTGGACTTCTGAATTTGAGCCTAATTGTAATTCTCTTGAATTACATCTTCTAAGGTAATGTTTTTCTATTCCTCATCAGTCAAATCAAACTCCTCAGGATTCCATGATTCAGTTAAATTCTTTGCTTCCTCAAATAGATTTTCATAAGTCATCACCAGTAATTCTACAATTTCTTGAACATCTTTTTCATAAGGGGATTGTCTGTTTTGTTCAATCTCGAGATGTTTGGGATAAGGGTCAGATTTTTCTTCAGGACTGTGGTGGATGGGAAGAGAAGGGTGCAAATTAACTGAAACTGAAGTGAAAGCATATTTAGCATCTATATAGGATTCTTAGAATGATTAGTATTGCCAAATCTTGATATCAAATCATTTAACCACATCTGATCATGGTAATCCTCAGACAAGATGACATTAGAGCCATCCAACTGTGCTTGGCTGGGAGTGTCACTATCCCCAATCTTTCTATCTTATTGATCTTGCTCTGATTCTCCCAAATTATCCATGTAGTCCAATTGTGTGTCTTTAAACATAAAAGACTCATACTCCAACCCACCATGAATTAGCTCCTCAAAATAGAATGGTTGCAATTCAGGCCTTAAATCAAGGTATAATTCCTCAAGTGAGCCTTCCTCCTCAAAGTTAGTTTTTGGGATATCAAAATTATTTATTAGTTTAGCTATAGGACCAAGTAGGATTTGTTCTGCATAATCACAGGGCTAGTGGGTGGGCTCAGTGTATGTAGAGGTTGGGATTGGATAAGATATCATACTAAAGGTTGGATCCTCAACCTTGAGTGGCTTACCACCAACTTATGGCATACTCAGACTAGGATTATCACCTTGTTCTTTCCAGATTCTATTGAGCTATTTTGTTTGATTATCAGTATTTCTTTTATTAGCTTCTCTCATCCCCTAGACTACTTGGAGTAATTGGATGATCTCCGGATCACTGCCATGGTCAGGGATTTGAGTAGGCTGAGGATAATAATTTTTAGAATTTCTAAACTCAATCAAATCAGAATATCTATCATTTGAATACCTAGGGTAAGAATCATATCCTTAGTTGGGTGGTCTAGGGTTATTCTAATAAGAAGGTGAAGTAGTTTGGGTGGAATTGGGATAATTTTCAAAGTGATTTTGAGGATAGGATTGATATTCTAGGTATTGGGATTCTGAGGCATATCCTTGATCCAGGGAGAGATGAGTTTGGCTGAACCGGTCAAGATAGTTGGTCATGCCAATCAGGTGTTGGTCCTACATAGAGAGTGTCTTTTGAGGTTGTAGAGATCCTTGATATCCAAAGTTTCGTATAGGATTCTGTGAGGTAAGCCTATCTATACCCAGGGAATATGAGGTGTAGGCAAGGGAATCAAGTTCACGGTGTTGAGGAGAGTTCTCCCATCCTGACGAAGTTGAAGTAAGGGAAGGGTTGGGATAGGGAGAAAAGGAGGAATAGTGTAAGGCAAAAGAGTATGGATCCATGGTTTCCTCCTCAATTAGTTCTTCCTCATGGCAATAGGCCATTGGAATGTATTCAAAAAAATTGGGTCTTCTCTTTAGTTTACTATCTAAAGGTGGTACCAAATTAGGGTTTAGAGACCTTTTAGCATCCATGTACCAAGAGAAAGTTAATAGATGAGAGAGAGAAGATAGATGAGAGAATTCCCCACCCTCACAACACAAGCAATCAAACTAGACCTTAGAGTCTCAACCCTAAATAGACCTGATCCTGGCTCCCCAAAACACAACTAGTTTAGATCAACCCTTGAATTACTTGGCTGGTGACTAGTCGATTTTCTCTTTCGAAGATGATAATTAAGATGATTTGTCATTGTATTTCTAAGTGGAAGAAAATGGACTAATCAAAGTATTGAATTGAAATTAACCACTCACAGGAGAGCGAGTCATGTCCACTAGGAGGCACTGGCCTATTAAAGATCGCACCAGGTGGAATAGGATGTTCACTTAAGAAAACCCCTTCTAAGTTAAGCTAAAAAAATATGATATATTGAATTTGACCTTTATGCAAAAGAGGAAGGGGTTTCTTATAATGTTCACAATATTTAACTAATTAAATGAGAAAATAACTCTTACAATCTCATGCCACTATAATTTTTATTTGAACAAGAAATAGAGGATTTGTTTGCATAGCTCATGCATGGAGGAGACCATGACTGGAGACATGAAGCTCACCAGAGGTCGAGTGGGCCGAGGGCTACTCGATGATGATCGCAGTGCGGCAAATGGTGGTCGATGACAGTCGAAGTTGTCGCCGGCAAGGAGGAAGCTACCAACAGTGGCAGGTGTGCACGAACTGTAGGAGGGCTTACCGTAGGCAAGTTCCCGAGGGTGAGGTGAGGTTGATAGCATCAACAGGACAGAGTTTCATGGATGGACGAGGCGGCTGCGTGTGGAGATGGATGGTGGATGATGGGTTCATCTTAGAGAAGAATAATAGTGTTGAAGAAGAAGATGGGCCGTAGTCGTGTGCTCACACAAGGAAGTTGGCGCGCTGCTGGTTGCTGCACACGTGCATGGAGGGTGGCACGCATGGCGGATGCAAGGTCTGCTGCTCACTGGTTTGAAGGTGCATGCGATGAGGATGGCGTTGGGCGTGCATGCGTAGAGGGTGGTGCGTAAGGAAGTGAAATGGCGCAAGCCACGGGTGGTGTGTTGCTGCACGCGGAGGTGCACTATTGGCGCACGAGGAGGTGCTGTGCTCGCGGACGTTGGAGGTGAGTGGTGTGCCGAAGGGGCGCTAGTGGGTCTGTTGGTGGTTGAAGATGTTGGGTTAGTTTTGAGGTGGAAGAGAAAATAGAGGAAGAAGAATGAAGAAGCACGGGCCATGGAGATAGGGCTTCGACGTCTAGGAAAATTCCCAAACATCTTAATTGGAGGGAAAAATGAAGATGAAGATGGTGAGTGGAGGTAGCGGTGATGTTGATGGTGATGATTGTGTGGCTGTCAGATACGCATGCGCACGGTGATGTGAGGCTCTGAAGTCGATGGTGCGGGTTGTCACACACACATGCATGGTGGCAAAGCTCGCACCACGGTATTGGCTGGTGGTGGTGAGATGGAGGAGCTTGAAGCTGTGCACAGTGATGGAGTGAGGGTGGTGACTTGCTGAGTACTCAGGTGAAAGCTCATTTTATGCTGCAGGAGGATTCATGCAGCCGTGCGTTGGTTGAAGAGGAAGTGAAGTGACGAAGATCGTGGGGAATAGAGATCCATGATTGTCGCTTATGCATCTTCTGCATGCATCTGTTGGGGGAGAAATAAATAAAATAAATAAATGAAATTAGGGGTTATTTATGTGCAAACCCTTAACTTCTATGTTAAATCAAAACACTATATATAATGCACCTAATTGGTTAACTAATCAAATGCATGCAATTCTAACTCAATTCTAGATGCATTTAATTATGAATGTAATGCACGAATTATGCAATCAAGTCAAAAATCTAAACGAACCTTTACAACCTAATGCATGCTAAATAAATGTTAAAAATAACATAATATCTAGGCATTGAAATACCAAAATAGCCCACAAATATGGGCTCATCAAATGCCCCCATGCCCAATTTTTGCTAGTCCCTAGCAAATTCAAGCAATAACCCAGCTCTCCAAGTGGACTAGCCAACCCAATCGGTCTTCTTTTAGAAACATGTTAAGTTCATACTTTAGACCTAAGGTTCCCAAGTAGTTGCTAAGTTACAAACTAGGTCGGCTAAGGATGAGTTACAAGCATAGGTTTCCCTGATTTCTAACTCTACCCTAAGGTTTATTGGTACCAGAGATTAAAGAATCTGTGCATGCGCAATGATCAGATTTAATTGAGGTTGGTATGATTGACAACCTAGAAAGAGTATTTTTTGAGCTAGTTTTCAGGTGGAAGAGAAAACAGAGGAAGAAGAACGAAGAAGCGCGGGCCATGGAGATGGGGCTTCAGATGTCTAGGGAAATTTGCAGACATCTTAATTGGAGGGAAAAATGAAGGTGAAGATGGTGCATGGAGGTAGCGGTCATGTTGACGGTGATGGTTGCATGGCCGTTAGAGATGCATGCGCACGATGATGTGAGGCTCTGCAAATGATGGTGCGAGCTGTCAATGAAGTATCTTTTAAGGTCCTAATGCTTGTAGTTGTGAATTTGAGGATTCACTTGATTTAATACTTTCAGCCAAGGTTCTGATGAGGCACACAAGAGTTTTGCAAATCCCAGTTTGCTTGATAGATTTTGCTTAAGTATGGAAATGCAGGTGCACTCTATCCTTAATGTGAAACCCTATGCAAGATAGTCCTAGATGATTCTATTAAATCCAAAATCAGATGAGTGGTACGAGCGAAGTAATGCAATCAATTGATCCTATTGCACCACTAACTTGGCACTGAAAAAATATTTTTTCAAGAATTTTAATGCATGTTTTCTATTTTTTTCTGATTTAAAGTGTACTGGGGTTTGGCAGTCTATTTTGACCCCCAGTTCGTGATCGAATAATTATATAACCAAATATGCAAGGAATATTTTTTTCATATTTTCCCTAAATTCTTGTTTACCATAGAAATTTAGTGCCATAAATTTTAAGTCAATTGAATTTATATAGAAATTCCTATGCTATTTTGAACTCCAAAAAAATCAGGAACAATAACCATTTTGATAATAGATCAGCACACAAATTATTAAAAATTTTTTATAAATCATATTTACGTAAAATTTGGATATGTTGTTCCAAACTTTGAAACCCACATCCACCAAAAAATTGAGAATTTTTGGATGTGTGGATCTTCGAAAATTGAATTTGTAAGATAAGACTTTATTTCAACCAGAAAATCAAGATATTTTTCTTTTTTCAATAATCAAGCAAATCTAACTAATCCTAAGGCTCAAGCAAATCCTAATTTTTTTCTAAATCTAACTAATCTAGCCTATAGGTACTTACCTAAGATTCGAACTTGAGATTCTTCCATTGTCATGTCCTGTTCAGCTTTCCATGCTTCATGATATTAATGGAAAACTAGCAAGTTAAAGATCTATAAAAAGCACTGAAAAGCTTCAAAAAATTTTGTTGACTCCCCGGCAACAGCGCCAACATATTCATCGATGTGACATGTTTGGCAAGGTAGTTATTATTGTCGTAGTGCAAATTGCGATAGAATAAATAAATTTACAAGGATCGGTGAGTACTAGGCCATTCGCTGGGAGGCAATAAGGATTTTTGTATGGAAGCATTTCAGAAAGCTCACTTTAAACAAATATATATATGTATATATGTATAGATCAGATATGCAGAAGAGCAAAATTTTATTCCATTCAGAAATAGACTTTGAAAATAGAGATTGCTATGCTAAACAATAATGAGAGAGATAGAGAAGATGATGTCGTTTGTGGGATTCTTGTGTGAAGCGTGGCAGCACTTCAGATCCAGCTCATCGGGATGATGGTCGAAGCATAGTTGCAAAGGGAGAGAGGCTTGGAAGAGAGATGGTGGAAGTTGTATCTGAGATGGAAGAGATGTCTATTAGCTGGGGGGCCCTAGGCCTTCTTTTATAGCTTTGATGAGGGGAAAGGTGGGCATTTTAGCCCCCAAAATCATGTAACACCTAGGCGATTAGATTCATCGATCAGGAGATCAACAGACCAAATTACACCATAAAACACCTTCATTTGCACCTTCAAGCACGGATTGAACCTGGGCTTGACACATGCAGCTTCGCAACCTTTGATCCACAATCTGTTGGTCTCGCTCCCTCCTCGCACACGCCCAATGCCTGTTGCTGTGCTTTTCTCTCTCCTTGAGTGTGTGCTTCCATTTGAATCACGCCAATGCTCCTCAGTTGTCCAATCATGAAATCAAGCTTGCCACTGCCTTTTTAAGAGCACGTAAGATCGCGCGTAAACATTGCACTTTTGTTCGTGCATTTGCTACGGGAACCTCTGGTTGCGCACGTGGTCGCTCCAGCTCCTTCCAATCACCATCCAATGGTCAATAATTCCCACATGCGACTGCATTCCCAATTTAGCGCTCAACGCCACTCGAACGTGCATCTCGAGTAGGTAGTTGAGTGTGCTCACTGTTGCGCTAAGGGCGTGGATTGGCGAGTTTCCACTTCGGTGCTCGCTGCTGTCAGTTGTTGGATGGAAATCCAATAGTTGAGATCTTCTTTCCTTTTGTTGAAGCT
Source organism: Thalassia testudinum (assembly GCA_037157565.1). Lineage (NCBI taxonomy): Eukaryota > Viridiplantae > Streptophyta > Magnoliopsida > Alismatales > Hydrocharitaceae > Thalassia > Thalassia testudinum. Next base: position 76,007,219 of record JAZHRO010000073.1, on the reverse strand, counting down.
CGGTGAGGCATGTGACATAGAGGTTCCTCAACCATTGGATGTTGATCCAACGGTCCATAATGCATGGGGAAGATGCCTTCAGAGGGTGTGGTTTGGCGAGGGGCTGCTGCAAAGGCACCAAGTGGCACCATCGTGGTCATCCATCTTTTCTTCTTTGTAACTGGTGATGTAGGCCTCCAATTGAGAAGATTCTTGCGCCATTGAACTGCGATCGTTGATCTGAATCCATCTGTGTGGTCGAATCTTTCATCTAAGGCTATGATCTTTGTTATCTGGCTCCATGGCCCTTGTTCTTTTATGGGCTGCACAGGATGCTATGTTTGTTTGATCAAGACGATTTAGAAAGCGTTGGACTCCCGTCATCATCCTGATTAGATCTGTGCAGTCTGATCTATCATCCACGATTTTGAATCATCTAGAATCGCTTTCATCTCTCTTTTAGTGCATAAAATGACAATATTATTTATGCAGCTAACAAACTAACTATTATGCAAATTACGACACTTATGCATATATTGTTCCTATGCTATGCTAGAATTTAACTTAATTTAGGTCGCGTGATTGCTATGTAATCAGGTAGGTCTTAGTTGATTTTCTTCCTTTTCTTTCTTCCAAAAGATTAGGAGATTGATTTATGGAAAAGAGAGAGTTTACCTACCCTTGGAGTGGTTGATTATGAGGAAGATCTCATCGTGATGTACCTCGCAAAATCACAGGCAAAGCAAATAGGGCAAGTTAGTGCTCAGATAAATCAAGAAAGATAAGATTAATGGTAAATTGTGCATTGCTCCCTGACAACGGTGCCAAGATGTTGCTAGGTGATAGAGGAGTTTTGAAATGCATTCTTTCTAGTACACTCCTATGTTACACAACAAGACATTTAAATTTATAAACTCAGAATCTAAAGGGAGTCTGAGGTCGTTCGCAAGGAGCAAATGTGGAACTCACAAATTAGTCTTCATTTAAAATAGATGAGCACATTAAATTGAGCATCAAATAGATATTCAATGAATAAATATGATCAAATTGATATTCAATGTAATCCAATGCATCTCAGAAGATGAAGAGACAAAAAGAATAATGAGAATCTAAAATGTGGTGATTTCGATCACCAATTAGGTCCTCTAACTAAGCATGCATCTCATATTGAAGTTATTCAAATAATTCAACAGTACCTTCAATCGATTTAATCAATGTTAACTTAGTACTTAAATAACTCAACAGTGCTCAGAACCAAACCACACGTCTTAACAGATCAATAGAATAGTGCCTTACAGAAGGCACACACAAGGGAAAGGCTCTTGAGAGAGCCTTCTTTCTTCTTCTTCTTCAAGGCTCTCCTTCCTTAAGCACAAAGCACGGTTAACATTCTTCAGAGGCTAACTGTATGCCTCTCCTGCAGCGTAAGGCCTAAAGACTTCAGCATAAAACCCACCCCCTCCTCTAATTGGTCTCTCCTTTCCTTCTTTCTCAAAACTTGGGTACTCGATCGAGTAATCGGGCATAAATAGTGACCAGGCTCACTGGTAGTGAGATGAGCGAGGTGTGGAGAGAGTGAGTACAAGGGAGCCTTACCCCTTGTTGATGATAACATTATCATCAGTCATATCTAGCTTTAATTAGTCATAATCCAAGATAAATGCTTCTACATAACTACCAAAGAGCCATAATTCACTGTAAATCCATTATGAGAGATTAACATTAAAGCAGGGGTAAATCTGTAGTTTTAACAGTATAACCTAAATACAGAGTAATCACAGGGTTTCCTAGGGATTAATTAAAGGTTAAATGGTCATTAATGTCTAATAAGAGGGTCTGTGTAGACAGAAATAGGTTTTCTTACGTTTCAAGAATTAATGGACATCTGAAATCCTAAAAATAGACTTGCTTAATTAAAAAAGGTTATGGTCAGAATAAAATTCATATAAAGCTTATAAAAACCATAGAAAAATATTCTATAAGGTTTGGTACCTTTAATTTGACCATTGGAACTGATTTTGACCTAAAATAGAGTCCCAGGTAGATAGTTACCCTAATTTGGGTTTCTGCACAAATTATCCAGTCCAACTTGGTCAAAATTCTAAATTTGACTTCACCATCAAATTCGTTGTGTCCAAATTAGGTTTATAACAAAATTTGGGCCCAATCAGAGATCATCTTGACCTAGTTTGCAATTCAGTCCAGTCTGATTCTTTTTCTCACACATGCACCCCTAGCTTTTTGAAATCCTTGCAACGAGGCCCCTAAGTTTTTCATCATCTTCAGAAATTGGTCCTGCCATTATCGTGGAGGAACTCCTACTCCGGTGACCTTCAACTAGGGTGTTCTCCCTATTTGATTGATGGATCCCTTCAAAAATTGAAAGGAAGACTCTTGAGAGATTTCCCTACAATTTGAACTGCACATTGGACTCAAAATCATTCCCAAAAGCTCATGCGAACTTTTCAAAGGTTCAGGTTTCCTCCTTTGTCAGGTTGCCATGGTTTCAAGATTGGATTCCAAGCTTGGAACGACCATCTAGAACCTTTAAAAGCAAACCCATTACATCGTCGTCCTTAGCTAGGTTTAAAACCACAAATCCCTCTTCTTCCTCTCCCACGGTCGACTCCAACCTATGCTTGTCAGACCTCTCAATCTCTCCCATCCGCACCTCCAACAACCAAATTGGAAGCGCAACAATCTTCCTCATCTTCCTTTGACGGTGGCTAGCCAAAGCCTTGGCGTCTCCAACCCTTTCTTCATCGCCGTTCTTTCACAGGAGTATTCACCTTCCATGGCATCGGCCAATCAAAGCCGACACCTCTCCATCCCTTTCACCCAGTTAAAGTAGGTTAGTTAGGTCTCTCTTTCTCCCTAGGTTCTAGTCATCTATTTAAAACCCAAAAATAACCCCTCGACACACCATTCATCGTCATCTCCCTCATCTTCGGCCACACATCCGATGAGTCTACCCCACCTCCATGACCTGCCAAACAACTCGCCACCCACTCCACAACCTCCACCACATCACCACGAACAAAATCCCTAACCTATTCCATCCCATCGACCACCCAAACCACCCGACGACCAAACCCACCTCCGCACTCCATCTTCAACTCCGTCATACCTCTACACTCCACCAAACTCCACAAGACCACCGCCAATACACTCCACGTCCTTTGGTGACACTATTAAACCATTTAACAAGGGCTTTCAAGCATGTATTTGTGTTTCAGGTTCCTCGCCGTCGCTTCACCGCCGTGTCATCTTATTGGCCCGTCCATGGTGTTCTAGCCATGAAAGCCCCAGGTGCTACCCCCAGGACACACGGGTAGCTTCCAATCATCCTCTTAGGTGGCCAATTGAAGACCCCATCCACTCCTACTGCCTCAATCGGGAGATCCTCACAGCTGAAGCTGCACGCGAAGGAGGTGGGAAGTTTAGTCCCACATAGTAGAGGAAGAAGGCAGTGCAGGCGCATAAATTGAATTTTTGTTTAGGCCTTGTTGCCTCAAGTAATTGAGGGTGAGGTCCCCTCTTTCACCTGCACATACCCAACCTGCCTAAGCTTCACTTCTCGACTGTGACCCCACGCATGCAGCCCTGGACCCAGTTATTGTGCATGATCCGAGTACCCCATTAACTTGGGCTTGAGAGAAGAGGAGAGGAAGGAAAAAGAGAGAGAGCAGGGAAGGGGAGGGTTTTGCTCTCTGATGCTTAACCATATCCTACACTTAGCCATGAGAGCTTGAAAAATGAAGAGCATGTGCAAAGAAGAAGAAGAGGAAAGGTTAGAGGAAGAAAGAAGGAGCTGAAGAAAAGAGAAGGAAACGAAGAACAAAGGCTTGTGTGTGCACTGTAGCTATGACATTTAAGTCATTTGGTCCAAGGAGCCGATGTCTGATTGGCTCTGATATTGTGCATTGCTGGTGTGGAATTAAAGCATAAGTGGTTCAGGTTAATGTTGATTTATTTGATATTATTTAGTAATTGATATGTATATGCTTAAGGCTAATAATTGGTGATTCAAATCACCATTATTTTGTCTTAAGACATGTTTCTTTTGCCTCATTAAACTCTCGATATACTCATGTTATGCATATCAATTTTGAGTAGAGATTATTCATTGAATATCGTTGTTGATTTGATTCCCTATGCTCATTTATATATTCATTAAGATTAGTACGTGAATTACAATTTTCTCCTTGTGTTTGGCCTTGGATTTCAATTCTAGATATTCGAGTTGTAAATTGTATTTGTTGAGAGTGCTATTTAGGAGATTTTTACTTGAATGAACACATATTTAAACTCCTTGATAACTCCCTATCAACATTTTGGTGCCGTTGCTAGGGAGCAATGAGCAATTCACCACTATTCCTTATTTTATTTAATTATATTAGAGCACTAGCTTACCCTATTTGATTTCTTGTGATTTTGCAAGGTACATCACAAGGCGATCTTACGCACAAAACAGCCACTCCTAGCGCAGGTAATTTCTAATTTTCCCTAATTAACCTCCTAATCTTGGGAAGATAGAAAGGAAACAATCAATTAGGAACTTCCTACCTTATTTTCCATAGTAATTACCATTAAAGAGGCAACTTTCCTGATTTACGAAAAAATTTTCATATATGATTGATGTTTGAGGTGATTCTATTGAGAATCCCCACCCTGATTTCTTGTACCTATTAGGGATTATGCTTAATTTTTTATTTTCTTGGACTAAGCACTTCTTGTTTGAAGTCTAGGGAGAATAATTGGAGATCAAATCAGACTTGAAATAGAGCCAATTAGGGATTCAACACTAGGGTTTGGAGTGTTAGCTCACATTTTTCTTACGTTAAACGGAACAAACTTTCTTGCATTTGTGTGCTACCCATACCCTTGTTTGAAAAGATCGAATTAAGAAGACCTATAAAATCAATGTCTAACTTCACTTGAACCTTAAAAATTATGGACCTAATTACCCGAGAGTCAAATCAGGGTGATTTATAGGTCTTGACCGAGATTTTGTTCTCCATCATTTTAGGGTAGGTCAGGTGAAGTTGGTCTACATTGTAGGCCAACCATCCTCCAAATTAGGTCACAAGACAAATCAACTTCTAATTAAGTGAAATTAAAGGCACTAATTAGGCTAAAATTGGTAGACTTAAGGTCTTAAGTTCGTACATTCCAGTCTACTTGGAACCGCAATGACAAGGAAGGTTAGGTGGGGGAAACTCTGTAACCTGTGGGGACGCTTTATCATGTAGGGGTCTTTGTGGGGCTCTCCCTTCCTGGCTACCTAGGTATTTCTCGGGTGTGCAAATTTCTGATTTAGAAGTATCATCCGCCTCGAAACAGCCTTAGTCATAAAAAAAACTTTGGATGCCTTGATTGGGTCCAATTAATATCTAGTTCCTCATCTTTTCCCTAGAGCACACACACAGGAAGGTGCTTAGGTTTCTAACCTAAGAGGCCTCATTAAATCTTCTTAGGAATTTCTAATCTGATATGATCAACTCCAATCTGATCCTAAGTTTGATTCTACATCTTGATTCCACCACCTGATTCAAAGATGCAATCTGACATGTTAGGCAAAGTGATTAGGAAACTTGTGTCCCAAATGACCATTAAAGATAAGATTATTGAGGCTACCTATAGATGCCATGAAGAATATTATGAAGCCTTAGATCGGGACATTCAAGATAAATTTATAAAAACAACAAACCACATTTTGAACTATTTCAAAATAATATGTACACAAATAAAGCACTACTCAAACCGAGATGATCTCTTAGCAGAATACATTGAATTAATGAAATTACATAGCAACGAGTGTCTGAAATGTTGTTCAAATCCTTCACTTCTGGAAAAACACCAAGATCTCATGGAAAAATGGTGAGAATTGCTGAATGAGTTATATAAAACCATTGATCAAAAATACCTGTCAGATAATAAGATATCTTGGAGTAATTCTGATGATCAACATGATTCCACAAATCCTAAGTTCAAGAATCAAGATTGTTGTGGAGCCCCAACCCAAATGAATTCAAATTCAAACTTAATAACAATTGACATACCTGATCTTGAGATGGGTTGGGAGGATCTGATTGCTGGTGTTCATAATTCCGAACCATCCCTAGAAAACCAGGAAGTCAGTCCATCAAGCCTAGATTTCCCAGACACTTGTGATGATGAAATTAAAACAAAACCTCTCGAGGGTGTAAATTCCACCCCTTATTCTGATAAAGTGACTCTCGAAAGCAATTCTGACATCCCTATATAGCCCACCCTAGATCCTAGTGACCCAATGCCTACCTTTGACCTAAAATTTGGATTTAATCCTAATTTGGATAATTATGAGGCCCATGTGATGAAATACAAATTTCCAAGTTGAAATATAATTTAGGGCCTATATTTGATGAATACACCTCTCCAACCTCCTCTGAGACATAAATTGATTTTTCGAAAGTCACACCTACCTATGATACATAAACTGAGGGGTTGGAAGAGCTGGGACTCAATTGGGTCTACCTTACAAGCAAGGAACTCGAGCCTATGCCTTATAAGGACACCTTTTTAAGCTCGAAATATGAAATTAGCTTAGATTCAAGTTAGGTTGTCGATTCTACTTACCTTGATTCATTCTATGGTGGAACTCCCGATCAAGAATCAAATTTAGAAACTTATTCTCACAAATTCTTCAATGATTTTGAATCCTACTTTGATTTCGGAGAACCTTTGTTTCCTGATGATTATGAACCAATCTACAGCCTCAGCATCCATGACCCACTTTTTGATTCTAACTTTGAGGTCCCTAATCTCGATATCATTGATTCAAAATCAGGTTCCATTGAGATGGAATCATTCCTTTTTGATCTTTAGGAATCAGAAACAAGTGCCAAGAGTGTCTGCAATCCCGAGCTTGAATCTTTTCTTGACTAAGATTTCCATGACCTGATGTAAACACATTTACACTACTTAAGATGTCTATTTATGCATGTTCTTAAGCATAGATTGCATTGCATGCTATAAATATTGCATAACATGCATCATCTTGCATTTAGAGTAGTTTGAATAAAATGGAGGTTAATTATCTCCTTTTATGTGCTTGGATAGGGAAAACCTTTTATCGGGGCCTCGGATCGAAGATCCAACTGTACGGATGTGATCAGGGGGACGATTGGAGTTTAACGACTCCAAGATCGCCGTAATCAGGCATCCGTAGCATCAGATAGTGATCAGGGAACCTTAAAAGATCAAGGGCCAGGATTGTGTAAGTCCACACTTCAAATGTCAAATGCGACCGCACGGATGAATTCGGATCGACGATCGTAGCCTAATGATGCAAAAATCAAGTCAATCCGATATCCGTGGCACCATCTACAACATCCAGAAGATGGACGGCCAAGATGGCGCCACGTGGTGCCATCTCTGTCGCCTAAACGCACACATGCATCCATTGAAGCTTCCGCATCTGCTCCCTCTCCGCCGTTGGATCTCGATCCAACGGTTGTGAACGGTTGCACCACAATTTGCCTGCTCGACCATCCGCACCTCGTAGCACAGCGGTCGAAGGCGCTATCGCGTTCACAAGCCGCTGGTTCGAGCCGCAGCGAAGGGGAGAAGGGCACTGGCGAGCGAGCGCAGGCATGCATTGGATCTTCATCGGGCAGTCTAGATCTCCCAATAGCGGCCACACGTTATTGCACGCGCGGCGTCACGCGGCATAGTATGCGTTGGGCGGGCGCGCAGCAGCGGGCGAAGGCGCATCCTAAGCTGTCCGATCTCGCGATCGGAAGGCTGTGGATGAATGAACATGGGTGGTCGTTCAGCATGGGCAACTGAGGAGGTGCGCGTGGGGAGTGCCCACTACACCCATGTTGGGGCTTTAGCGACAGTTTTATCCGTCACTAAAGACCCCTCATTTAATGTTTTAAAGATGTAATGACCAATTTGCCCCCACTCCTTGCAACTATAAAAGGAGACCCCCTCCATACAAAATTCTCATGCCTTCCTTCTCTTCTCTACCTCTCCAAAGCTCAAGAGAAGCTTGGCCCACACCTGGGATGCTTCTAGCGAGATAAAGTCCAAATTTTCGTCCCCCTTCAGAAGTGGATCCCACGGCCGACGACGGTGTGTTGCTCCATTCCCATTCTTCTGCTTCGTCCTCCTTCGTCCTGCTTTGTCCTCCTTCGTCCAGGCATCGTCCCGTCCGGCTTGTCCTCCAAGCGACCGTCAAGGAGGATATCTCTCTCCCTATTCTTTTTACTGCTTTCTAGTGTAGTTCTGCTCGTCCTCCAAGCATTCGTCGAGGAGGACATTTCTCCCTCCATTCTTTTAATGCTTTCTAGAGTAAATTTATCGCTTTCTAGTGCAATTATTTTATGATTTCTAGTTGTAATGAACAATCTCCTTAATGATAAATTCTCTATTTATTCTACATCTCATTTTGATTTCTGTGTGTATTATTCTCTCTCTCTTACCCTCTCTCTCTCTTCTCTATTTATTGTAAATATTTAGATAGTTTTAAATTGAATTACTTTATGACAAATAAAAACAAACGCGTAGTTTTTAAATCAAACGTTCGCTTCCCTGTGTTCGACCTAGAATTTCAATTCCGATATAAATTTTATCTGTTGAACACGAGTTCTTTGCTTTCAAACTACAACGATAGGTTTTCCAAAACCTAACACGTTAGCGTAGCAATTCGTTCGTTCAACATGACCCTATAAGCACTCTCCAAGCATTTACATTTGATTTTGAACGGCATTATGAGGACTCTCTAGATGAACCTACTTTTGAACCCTTTCTAGATGAGCCCTCAATACACATAGTTCTCAAAGAAGCTACCTCTTCTGATCAGCATTCAGAGCCCTCTCAGATCTGATCCCAACCCTGACCTACCACCAGAATCAATTTCTTCTTTGATTCTCCTCTCGATGATTTGGTTGCACATGATTATTCTCCACTTTTTGATCAGGATTTGAACATTGATCAGAATGCAAATCATGTCAGATCTTTCTCTGATCACTTGTGTAGGGTTCCTGTAACCTCGACTGACTCTTTTTCATTTGAGGATCCCTACTTTGACCAGGCTGATCTGATTCAGCCAAACCCACATTTCGCACTACCATATCCTTCTGAGTCACAAAATATCTGGTGGGAACTGCATCTACTGATTCACATCCGTTAGCCTACCAGATTAATTGGGTTTGGGTTGCATCATCAGCTTGTTGATCTAAACAAGCACCTGGTTGGACTAACCAGGCTATTGATCAAGGTGCTTATTCTACAAAATTCTATTGATTTGACCACTCCTCCATGATCATCTCTTGTTTGGCTGAAGGCATTGAATTTAGCATTTAGTGGGAGGCAACCCATCATTCCAAAAGCCTGAGACCCTTCTAATTATCCTTTTGAGCTTCACATCTACTGTAGTTAGAGTTTAGAGTTAGAATAGCCGATCCCACCTTTGGTACATGTACCAGAGGTTGAAATAATCCACAATAGTCATCTTGACCTATTCACCCACCCGTTGACCTATTCTAACCCATGAACCAAGCTGATTTCATATCCTCCAGTTTACAATGAGGACATTGCAAAATTTAGCCATGGGGGGGGTGTTAAAGTGCAAACACATAAAATTTCAAGTTTTTGAAGGGTTCTCACAAAAAAAATACTCATTCAAAAACCAAAAAAATAAAAAATTGAAAAAGAACAAAAAAATGGAAAGGGGAGGAATTTTTGATAAATTGATTGCATATCATTCTTGTGGTGGACAAGAGGAGGTGTTTTAAAAGTCAAAAAAGGAGCAACAAATTTGAAACAAAAAGTATTAGTCTTAGTAAATGATTATGGAATCTACCAAAAGTTCTAGACTGAATCAAAAGAAAGAAATAAAAGTCAAAAAGTGCTATAGAGTAACATGGAGATTAGTATGAGTGTCGATCTTAGGCCTCTTGGGCTTACTTTTAGGCTTAAACATTCACTTATCCATTAAGATCCGGATAATCCTCAAGAGGTTGAGGGAAATGCAAAGCTTATGTATTAGGTCTAAGGCTTAGGGATTATTCAACCTCGTTAACTGACCTCTAATTTGCAAGACTTAGTAACCTAAGCACCCTAAGCCACACACAAATTTGGTTCAGTGTGCTTAATCAATAAAAATCACTCAAAAACATTTATTCTATTTTGAAAAAGCTACCTAGATTAGGAGTGGCTTTTGAACATAAGTTGATTTGGATGAGTTCCCAGTGTTGAGAGGTGGGAAATTCCCCTCGAAGATGCACAATAACATACCATCTCCTTGGTGCTTGCCTCTTAGGATATCTAAATATCCTATCGGGGGCATGTAAGCACCTTGTGCTGATTCAAGTGCCATGGGTGGGATTATCCCGAAATGTCGATTGCCAGGGCCTGAGTTTAGCTATAGAACGCCATGGGCTACACTATCTAGAAGTGTCAAAAGCTAGGGTTCTGGGGGTTGCCATGAGTGGTGCTATCACGAAGCATCGATTGTCAAGGACCTTGCGAGGGTTGATGGTGGGGACTAGGAATCCGATACAGAATGTGTTTTTGAGCCAATCTAAAGCTAGAAATAAAGAAAAGAAAAAGAGAGAGAAAGCTCTCCAAAAATGTAAAAATTCTTCTATCCCTCTCTCTTACAAAAATGCACTGCAAATCAAACCTGGACTAACCATGTTACAAGCACAGTTGCTTTAATTGCTGGGTTCAACATACCTTAGGATAGTTCTTGTGGGCCTTGGAAACCTTCGTGGCAGATTGAGGCTAAAGCAAGTTAGGTCTGGATCTTGATTGGTACTTGAGTACCACTAGGCAAGTATTAGCACACTGATCTAATTTCTAAAGAAAAGAATAAATCAGGACTCTGTGCATCAAAGGCATGGTCAAGAATTCAAGTTCATTCCATAAGATTTTTCTAAGGGACTAGCAAAAGTTAGTCATCAGGGTATGATGATAATGTCATCATTAGCCATATCTAACTTTAATTAGTCATAATCCATTGATAAATGCTCCTACATAACTGCTAAAGAGCCATAATTCACTGCATATCCATTCTGAGAGATTAACATTAAAACAGGGGCAAATATGCAGCTTTAATAGTATAACCTAAATGCAGAGAAATCATGGGGTTTCCCATGGGTTAATTAAAGGTCAAATGGCCATTAATGTCTAGTAAGAGGGTTCGTGCAAACAAAAATGGGTTTTCGCACGTTTCAAGAATTAATGGAATTTGAAACACTAAAAATTGACCTGCCAATTAACAGAGGTTTTGGTTTAGATAAAATTCATCTAAACCTTCTAAAAATCATAAAAAAATATTCTATAAGGTTTGGTACCTTTGATTTGACCATTAGAAGCCATTTTTCCCTAAAATAGAGTCTCAGACAAACAGTTACCCTAATTTAGGTTTCCGCACAAATTGCCTAATCAAACTTGGTTAAAACCTAAATTTGATTTTACCATCAGATTCCTTGGGATAAAATTAGATTTGTAGCAAAATTTGGGACCAATCAAAGATCATCTTGACCTAGTTTGCAATTTAGTCCAGTCTGATTCCTTTTGTCACACATGAACCCTAGCTTTTTGAAATCCATGCAACAAGGACCCTAAGTTTGTCACCATCTTCACAAGTTGGTCCTTCAACCGTTATCACGAAGGAACTCCTACTCTGGCGACCTTCAACTAGGGTTTTCTCCCTGATTGATTAGCAGATCCCTTTTGAAATTGGAAGAAAGACTCCTGAGAGATTTCCCTACAATTTGAACAGCACATTGGGCTCGAAAACTTTCCAAAAGCTCAAGTGAACATTTCAAAGGTTCGGGTTTCCTTCTTCGTCAAGTTGCCACCATTTCAAGCTTGGATTCCAAGCTTGGAACAACCATCTAGCACCTATAAAAGAAAACCCACTGCATTGCCATCCTCCATAGCTAGGTTTAAGGCCACAAATCCCTCTTCTTCCTCTCCCACGGTTGACTTTGATCTATGCTCCTACGGCCCTCTTGATCTCTCTCATCCGCACCTCCAACAGTCAAATTGGAAGTGCAACAATCTTCCTCATCTTCCTCCGATGGTGTCCAGCCAAAGCCCCAACGTCTCCAACCCTTTCTTCACCACCGTTCTTTCATCGGAGTATTCACCTTCCACAGCACCATCCAAACAAAGTTGGCACTTCTCCATCCCTTTCGTCCAGTTAAAGTAGGTTAGTTAGGTCTCCCTTTCTCCCTAGGTTCTAGTCTTCTATTAAAACCCAAAAATAACCCCTCGACAAACCGTTCATCGTCATCTCCCTCATCTCTGGCCACACCTCCGATGAGTCTACCCTACCTCCATAACCTACCAAACAACTCACCACCTACTCCAAAACCTCCGCCACATCACCATGAACAAAAGCCCTAGCCTATTCCATCCTATCAGCCACCCAAACCACCCATCGACAAAACCCACCTCCACACTCCATCTTTGACTTTGTTAGACCTCTACACTCCACCAAACTCCACAAGACCACCGCCAATACACTCCACATCCTCTGATGACACTACTGAACCATTTAACGAGGGCTTTCAAGCTCGTATTTGTGTTTCAGGTTCCTCACCATCGCTCCTCCGCTACATCATCTCTCTTGCCCCGTTCGTGGTGTTTTAGCTACGAAAGCCCCATCTGCTACCTCCAAGACATGCGGGTGGCTTCCAGGCATCCTCTCAGGTGGTTAATTGAAGACCCCATCCACTCCTACTACATCGATTGGGAGATCCTCATAGCTGCAGCTACACGCGAAGGAGGTGGGAAGTTTAGTCCCACATCATAGAGGAAGAAGGCAGTGTAGGCACATAAAATGAATTTTTGTTTAGAACTTGCTGCCTCAAGTCACTGGGGGTGAGGTCCTTGCCTTCACCCACACATATTGGACCTACCTAAGCTTCACTCCTCGGTTGCGATGCCACGAATGCAGCCTTGGACCTGGTTACTGTGCATGATCCGAGTACCTGATTAACAACCCAGGTTTGAGAGAAGAGGAGAGGAAGGAAAAAGAGAGTGACTGGGGAAGGGGAGGGTTTTGATCTCTGATGCTTAACCATGTCCAGCACTTAGCTGTGAGAGCCTGAAAGAAGAAGAGCCTGTGCAAAGAAGAAGAAGAAGGAGCTGAAGAAAAGAAGAGGAAAAGAAAAACAAAGGCTTGTGCATTCACTGTAGCTATGACATTTAAGTCATCTGATTCAAGGAGACGACGTCTGATTGGCTCTAATATTGTGCAGTGCTGGTGTGGAATTAAAGCATAAGTGGTTCAGGCCACTATTCATTTATTTGATATTATTGAGTAATTGATATGTATATGCTTAAGGCTAGTAATTGGTGATTCAAATCACCATTATTTTGTCTTAAGACATCTTTTTGCCTCATTAAAATCTTGATATACTCATGTTATGCATATCAATTTTGAGTAGAGATTATTCATTGAATATCATTGTTGATTTTATTCCCTGTGCTCATTTATATATTCATTAAGATTAGCATGTGAATTCCAATTTGCTCCCTGTGTCCGACCTTGGACTTGAATTCTAGATATTTAAGTTATAAATTGTATTTGCTGAGAGAGCTATTTAGGATATTTTTTCTACAATGAACACATATTTAAGCTCCTCGATAACTCCCTATCAACACCTGTGTTAGAGGTAACGAGCCCTCTTCACTTTTGCAATTTATTCTATTGTGCATGCTATTACCCACACTATGTGGGACTATTTGACTTGTCTTCTTTGCACAAGCAGCCACTGTGAAGCCTCCTCTGATTGGTGCTTATGTTGCTGTGGCTCTACCCAATTGATGGTCGAGAACTAATCGTGAGGTTGTTCCATGTTGATGGAGAGCAGGGCGAGGCCAAAGGTGGCCAGATGATGGCTGCCGGAGATGGAGATGACGACCAGCGACGGTGAGATATCTGCGACAAAAATACAGCCCTAAAGCCGAAATTAAGTACATGCAAAGGTCCGACACTACTCGTCGAACAAAACCCTTAGAGAAATTGGGTGAGCAGGTAGTCGGATGTGTGTGGCAAAGAAGCTCTGGTGAGCTTCGATTGTTGGTGATGGAGAAAAGTGGTGGAGATGGCGAATGGTGAAATTGAGGAGCTAGGGAGCTCCTTGAAGCTGAGGCGATACTATCCATGTGGGTTATGGGGTGTGCGATGGGTGGAGGTATGCTGGCGGTGATGGTGGTTGGAGGTGAAGCAGCCATAGTCAGAGAGGGATTAGGAAAGGGAATTGGAACCTAAGATTTAACCTAAATCTAATTGGAGGGTAGAGAGAGAGAAGCCCTAAGGTAATTGGATGAATGAGGTTCAGGGAAGCTTACTGGAGGTACGCTGGAGCTGTGGATGAAGGGGGTGGAGGTGGAGCGACGAGGAGGTAATTGGGCCGCCTTCTTTCTCCTGAAGCACGACGATGAGGAGATGAGAAGAAGCCCTCTCTCTATTGTATGTGGAATCGGCCAAAGGGGGTTAGTGGAGCTCCAGGTCGTCGTTAATGGTGGCTGAGGATGAAGGAGAAGAGAGAGGTGACGCAGCAAAAACTAGACAAGGGTGAATTGAACTCGTGCAGCCGCTCTTCTAGGTGAGGTTTCTCTCCCCTAAAGTGCCCAAAAGGAAGGTGTGCATGAACTCTTGCATAGCTTGGTTTCCTCAAGCTTGCCGGCATGATTTCTGACCATGATTAGCCTCAAAGAAGACCTTAGGCGATTTTTGGTTAAGATTTTATCAATCAGTTTGAGATTAAATGAAGTAGTTTGGGTTTTTAGAGGTTGTGAGTTCCATTTTCTGCATCACGAGGAAGACGATGGCAATTGGACTTTTTTGTAAGAGTGGTGAAAAGCTACGGACGTCTTTGGAAAGGAAAGATGAAAGCTAAGGGGTTAAATATAAGGAACAAAGATCTGGGGACTAAAATGCAAATTCATTCTGGATGAACTCTGATTGGACCCAAATTTTGGTACAAACTTAATTTGGACCCAAGGAATCTGATGACGAAGTTGGATTTAAGTTTTGACAAAGTTTGGCTGGGCAATTTGCATGAAATCCCAAATTAGGGCAAAACTATGTTAATGACTTTATTTAGGGTCAAAATAGGTTTAGATGGTCAAATCAAAGATGCCAAACCTCAAGGAATATTTTTCTATGTTTTTCAAAAGGTTTAGATGAATTTTATATTAACCAAAACCTCAGTAAATTAAGTGGGTATGAAATTAAGGTTTTAGGAGCTGTATTGATTCTCGAACTGTGTGAAACCCTGTTTCTGTCTGTGTAGACCCTCTTATTAGACTTTAATGCTCATTAGACCTTAGATTAACCCCTGGGAAACCTCGTGGTTACTCTTCTTTCTTGATGTGATGTTAAAATTATAGAATTAACCCTATTTTAATGTATTCCTCTTAGAATTGATGTAAAGGGAATTACGACTCTCAAGCGATTATGTAGGAGCATTTGTTACTTGATTCTAATTAATTAAAGCTAGTTATGGCTCATGATGATGTTATCATTACAGGAGGTATGATATGAAGTTCTCCAGACCAAATACTACAGCCAGCAGCTCATTCTCCGTAATCATGTAATTACGCTGAGCCTCATCTAGTGTCATGCTGGCGTAATATATAACCATCGGTTTCCCATCAATTATTTGACCCAACACTTCTCCTATTGCATAGTCAGACACATCACACATGATCTCCTAGGGTTGAGACCAATTAGGAGATTATCAGATTGGTGCTTGGGTGACTCGATCACATAGGATTTCAAATGCGTGAATGCACTCACTTGTCATCTCGAAAGGCATGTCCTTTGAGAGAATATTCATCAAAGGGTGCTCAAATGTAGACACATTTATTTAGGATAAGATGCCTATTTACGCACATTCCTAAGCTTAATGATTCATTCCATATTATAAATATTGCCTAGCATGCATCATTCTGCATTTAGAATAGTTTGTATAAATTTTAGGTTAATTGCATCCTTTTGTGGCCAAGAGAGAAGGAGATTTATTTCAGGGACTCAGATTGACGATTAGACCGTACGGATTTGATCAGAATGACGATTCGAGTCTAACACCTCCAAAATCATCTTCATTGGAGTACTATAGCACATTATGCAGTTCGAGGAAGATCAAAGGCCAAGGGGCAAAGTGGTGCCAATCTGAATCTCAGTTGCTAAATCTAAGCACACGGATGGATCCAAATCGACGATCATAGGCCAACAGTGTCAAAATCAACTCAATCCGATGTCTGTGGTGCCACCTACAAAGTAAAGAAGATGGATGGCCATGATGAAGCCACGTGATGCCATCACAGCAACCCAAATCCACTCAAGCCCCTCTACTCAACTTCATCAAGAAATCCCAGTCATTGGATTGCATCTCAGTCGAACGACTGAGATTCAGGCACGCCTGACGTTTAGATTCAAAGGAGAGGATGGAGATGAGATCTCGACGTTGGATCGAGATCCAACAGTCGAGAGTGTGTGCACACAAAATTTGACCATGAAACAATCCTTGATCTTAGCATTGTAGTCACAAGAGTCGTTCTCAAACTGCAGGCATGAGTTCGAGCCACCATGAGGGAACAAATCTAATAGCCACAACGTGTGATTGGAATTGGACCGTGCGATGGAGATTTGGTGGTAGAGAGAGTGACAATGTGGCACAACGAGCGCCACATGATACGGAAGCGAGATTTGACGTGATCATGGCCGTTAGATGTGCGATCATACATGAGGCCAGTGTGCAAACTCAAGGGCAATCATGGTCGTTTAATGGAAATTTGACGATGGAGATTCATCTGCGTGCGACAGTTATGATCGGGTGAGTGCGCGAGCTTGAGTTGGAGGCTACAGCAACTCTTGAGTGGGAGTTTTAGCGACATCTTTGCTGTTGTTGTCAACCCATGCCCGATTTAACCTCGTCTCCGCCACTATAAAAGGAACCCTACCCCTTCCATTTCTCTTCATCTCTTCCTTTCTCTCCCTCACCACCTCTAAGACTCTGGAGAGATCTTATCCCAAGCCCAAGATGCTCCTTTAAAGTAGAAATTAAAAATTTTTTTCTGCTTCTCACCACCCTTGATGGAGCATCCCATGGCCATCCTCTCACCACCATCTAGAAGAAGATCCTCACTATGATGCTATCCTACCCGTTCTCCTTCCTCCGACACCATTCTTCATCAAGCTCCTCACCACAATCATCCAGGCGACATCAGAGCAAGTCATCCTCCAAGCGACCATCAAGGGGGATTGTTCTCACCTCTCTATCTTTTATTGCTTTCTAGAGTAGTGGAAATTTCTTGATTATCCAAAGAAAACTATGTTTAGATATATATATTGATGTTTTCTCTTTCTCTCTCTTTTTCTTATTTTGCAAGTAGATTAGCTAGATTTTATTGACCTGATCTCTTGCCTTATAAATACCAAAAAAATCATAAATGATAAAAACACCAAAAGCAAATAAAGTTGAAGCATGATTTTCATACCAAAAGTTTGCCTTCCTGTGTTTGACCTAGGACTCGTTCGAGTTTCGATATAAATTTTATTTGATAGTGATATTTTGTGACTATGACGGGTTATCCAAAACCCAGATTTTCCCTCATGAAATTTACGCTCATCATTTTGGCGCCATTGTCGGGGAGGCAATGCTCTTTGATTTTTCCATGTTTTCCACCTTAACCTTTTAGCTCACTTTTCTCCTTTCTTTCTGTGATTACAGGTACCCTTCCAAGGTGAGCCAAAGTGGAATAGATTAGAGTAAAGTGCAATTAGAAGGTTATGTAAGTGTACCCCCACCCCCACGCATTAGATTTCCATTCCATCACCTAATAACTCAAACTCAAATCAACCTAGGAGCTTTTATAAATCCTACGATAGACCTTATTGTTTCATTCTTCACCTCACCTCAACCCCAATATATATATATATAAAATAAATAAATAGAAAATCTGATTGTGGGACATAACTGAAACTTAGACACCTCACACACCCACAAAATTCTCACCCTATGGTGCACAATTACTTTGATTCTACCACTTAACTAGGATCTGACCGGGGACTCAGTACACTTCAACTCAATACACATAAGTGAGTAGAAATCTGATTAGGTTAAGACATTGTATGCCTTAATCTGTGGTGCGAATAGGCCAATTGATTGATTTTTTTAGGCCACATCACTCAATTTAAAACTAATTCATCAAGTAGCTTGCCACTTAGGGTTCAATTTTTAGGAACTAATCGGGCACTCCACATTCTTTTTGAGTTTTAAAGGAATATTTCATCACCGATGCTTGCAAAACTTGGAGTATTCTACTGAACTTGATTGAATGAACCTAATGATTAAACCCTAAAAGCTATTAAACAAGGTTAAACCCTAAAAGACACATCATAAAATAACCTTGTTTGAAAACCCTGGTTGTGTACTCACATACATATCAACTGATCTTTAAGGTCACAACCCATCTAAAGGATCCATCACATTCCAAGAGCACAATCATCCCAAGCCTAATTAAAACTGAGTAGATGTTGGCCTTAAGGATTGCTTCACTCTTCGAGACCCAGATTGAGATTGTTTTCGATTAATTTGCTTATACCAATCCATCTAATGTCTAGCTAAGGGAATAGTGTCAAACGACAGTGGTTGGGGGTGTATCAAAGGAACCTGAGGTGAAAGCGAAGGGAAGTACCTTCTCCCCAATCTCTCCCTCTAACTAGTTGGATTTACCAGATAAAAGTATACTAAATCATTTATAATCTAAAGATGGGTTCTCAGAGATTGTAGATCTTTAGGCTAACCCAGCTAAGGACAAGTTTGATTGTTTATATTTCAAGGCTCCTTTTCTTTCTCTTTTCCCTCCAGCTTCACCATGTATTCTTCCACACCATACTCGCATTTCCAATCCAACCCCCTACCACCACTTATCCCCAAGATGATTACTATCCCAACTTGACTTATGACTACCCATCTTCTATTTAGGATAATTTTGATCGAGGATATGATTCCGGACCTCAATGTCCAGGACCTAACCCTGGACATCATGATTTTGATTATTATCCTTCCTAGAGCTGCACTGATTTTAGATCATCACTCTCTTATGAAAAAACCAACCTGATCTACAATCAAGAATGATATGATGATTATAGCACATACCCCCCTGAGGATTATAGTGAATATAAGTCATCATTCTTCTTTGAACAACTCGAAGTGACCTATTATCAGGGAGGGACCCAAGAACCTCAATTTCTTGACTCCCCTGGATTCAACCCAAAAACACCCAACCTTGATCCAAACCACTCGATTCAGGTGAACTAGGTCCAAGATAGGGTGTTGGCCAATTTGAGGAACACCATACGTTCTTTAGAAACCTAAACAACACCCCGCAATAAAGAATTGGAGCCCCTAATTCAAATGATTGATGATCTAAATAGTTTGTTATTTGATTGGCTCTAACATATTGAGGATAAGGGCCCAGGTGAGTTTCTACTTGGGAAATTGTCGAGATTGAGGATGAAATTTGTGGTTTCTTTAGTTCAATCTTGGGATGATTCTCAGGATGAACCCCCTTTAGGAGAGCCAATGTTAGACCTGTTCAGGCACCTGTGGGGGGGCAATTTTTATAAGACTGGGGATGACCAGGTTGGTCTAGAGCAACCCATTGAGGATGAACCAACTTTCGCACCTGAGATCCCTGAGCCAAGGAGTGAGGAAAAATATGGCTCCATAAACCAAGGAATAAAATACGATTTTGAGATATATATAAATGATGATCAAGAATTCTTTGATTCTGAGGGTGAAGAATCTTTAGGTGAAGTCTCACTTCGACTCAAAGAAAATGATTTTAGTGAGACAAACGGGCCTAAGGAATCTGGTGAATTATTTGATGGCCCTGTAATTGAGAAATTTGATCCTACTGAGGTCGACATGGAGGATTCTAATCTTGAGTTATTGGATTATTCAATCAATATCCCCATTCCTCAACCACACCCGAAAGAACTGAATGATGATATTCATGAGATCACCGACCCAAGTCAATTCTGATTTAGCCACAATTGTTTGCCTTGGATAGTTTAGATGGGATGTACAATGATCTGGAGGTCTCGAAAATCCTAATTTTGGATGATAGAAATTAGGAAATGAAAATCTGGGAGGCTACTTCTGAGGGAAATACAATTTTGGATTTAAGGGTTCCTGTTGACCTGAAACCACCTACCATCTATCAGGACCATTATGATATCTTTGATGTGCAACCCAAGTATAGAATAATTGACCATCTTTCTGAGCTGAACTCTAAGTGGACACTTGAATCTAGTGAATTAGATCTACCTATTGTCTTCCACTTTAAACTTGGGTTGCACACCACAAAATTGCAGTCTCGGCCCCGCAAACACAATAATCTCCAATTCTGGGTGATTTTCATCCAAAACCTTAGAACCACTAGACCCTAGGGCATGGGTAATGAGAACATCATCATGCATCATAGCTAGCTTTAATTAATAATAATATTAATGAGATAAACGCTTCTTCATAATTGTCGGAGAACCATAATTCACTACATACCCATTTAACAAGAGTGCATTAAATCAGGGTTAATTTTGCAGCTTTAACAGCATATTATGAATGAAGAATAATCATGGGATTTTTCAAGGGTTAATATAAGATCAAATGATCATTAATGGCTAATACGAGGGTCTACACACACAAAAATAGGTTTCGTCGTATTTCAAGAATTAACAACAACCCAAAACCCTAATTTCAGACCTGCTTAATTAATAGAGGTTATGGTCAGAATAAATTCCTTATAAACCTTTTAAAATTCAAATAAAAATATTTGATAAGGTTTTGTAACCTTGGTTTGACTATCTGAACCTATTTTGGCCTAAAATACAGTCATAGATGGAAAGTTGCCCTAATTTGGATTTCTACACAAATTGCCCAGTCAAACTTGATCAAAAATAAAATCCAACTTCACCATTAACTTTCATGGGTCCAAATTAGGTTTGTACCAAAATTTATGCCCAATCTAATATCATCTTGACCTAGTTTGCATTTTGGTCCTGTCTAACTCTTTCTCTCTCATATACACCCCTAGCTTTTGAAATATTTGCAAATATGTCCCTAAATTTCTCATCATTCTTTGCATTTGGGTCCCTACCGCCATTGGTGTGAACACACCAGGCTGCATCAAGATTCGAGAGAGGATTTCCTGCTCGATTCTCAATCAAACTATCTCAAAATTGAACCAGGGATTCCTTGATGAATTCCCTTCCAAATGGACCCAGCCATGATTCCTAACTCTTTCCCAGCCTCCCATGCGAACACATGGAAGATTCGGGAATTCCTTTCTCGTGAAGCTCCAAAGTTTGAAAGCTTCTTTCATTGCTTGGGAACATCCCCTAAGGACTATAAAAGCACCCATGATGTATTTCCACTTCTCCTTATCTAGGTTTGGCCTCAACAACCCTCTTCCTTCCCTATCTCTGGCCTCCTTTGACCTAAGCTTCGACGGCATTCTTCTCCATCTTCCAAAGGATGGCCAACAACCAAATTGGCCCATCCAACCTCTTCCTCAAGTTCGTCCATGCCTCGTCAGCCATAGTGAGGGTTGTCTTCCCCTTTCCTCGCTTCCATCCCCCTTGACAAAGGGTTCGTCTTCCCCATGTCCGACCATCACACTGGCATGGGAATCCTATCCCTCTTCATCCTATAATTAGGTCACACTTCTTCCACTTCTCCTCCTTAACCTCTCTAGCCCCTCTCCTTTCCCTTTCGACCGTCGATACGCCCTCCATGCCACTGTCTTCCCCACGACC
This sequence comes from Thalassia testudinum, assembly GCA_037157565.1. Classification (NCBI taxonomy): domain Eukaryota; kingdom Viridiplantae; phylum Streptophyta; class Magnoliopsida; order Alismatales; family Hydrocharitaceae; genus Thalassia; species Thalassia testudinum. The sequence continues at coordinate 75,985,402 of JAZHRO010000073.1, read as the reverse complement.
GGCCAAACTCCAGTGAGGCCTCCACAGCTCCACAAGCCACCACTCACCTTGCCACAACTCCCAAAATGTTCGCATGCCCCACTAAGCAAAACAACTTAAGAAATTGAGGGGATTAGTCCCTCACTCACCCCACTGAACACACCCATCGCCGCACTCCGTCCCCGACATCGTTCGACCACCACAACCACATTCGCCATCACTTGGAGATTTCCCTGAGGTATTCTAATGTGGTCATGTGGCCTTATCATTTGTTTAAGGTACTCATCAGTTCTTCATTGTCGCTGCCACCATCTCTAGCCTTACTCTCAGTCCTCCAACGAGCTTATGGCCTAATTGGATCTTCAGGTGACGCAGAGTGTGCCTGTGTATCCATGTGTAGCAGAAATTTAATGAAAGCAATGGACACCAGATGAAATTGAAGTAGCCACTGCTGTAGGCCTTATGCGAAGAAGAAAGCACTTTAGTGCCACATCGTGAATCGCAAAGCCCACACGCACACATAAGAGGATTTTTTCAATTGAGCTTACTACCCATGATACTAAGGGGTCGAGTCCCTCATATCCCTCACACCCGATAACTAGCTCATGCTTACTCCTCAGTCACCACGCACGTTGGTGACCCTAGACACTATTCGAGACCCGAATACCTATGACCGGATCCGACTATGTCCTGGTTTGTGAGAGAGAAGAGAAGGAATTGTGAGAGAGCGGGGGAGGATTTTGCTCTCTAAATATTTGCTCTGTACGATACTTAGTCACTAAAGGAGTTGACTCCCTTGTGCTTGTGAAGAAGAGAGAAGGCACTCAGAAGAGAAAGAGAAGCTCAAGAAGAAGAAGAAAGGAAGAAGGAGGCTTTGAAGAAGAAGGAGAAGCCTTGTGCTTGTGGTGTTAAGTCATCTAAAGAAAGAAACCAACATCTAATCTAAGTTGATTAGTGACACTGTTGCATTATTTAAGTAATTGAGTAATTGAATGCATGTTTAATTAAATAGGATTTTATGATAATGTCATCATCAGCCATATCTATCTTCAATTAGTTAGAATCCATTGATAAATGCTCTTACATAACCACCAGAAGACAGTAATTCTTTGCATATTCATTCTAAGAGAAATGCATTAAAATAAGGATAAATCTGTAGTTTTAATAGAATATCCTAAATGTAGAATAATCACGGGGTTTCCTAGAGGTTAATTAAATGTCAAATGATCATTAATGCCTAATAAGTGAGTTCATGCAAATAGAAATGGGTTTTCTCGTGTTTCAAGAATTAATGGACATCTGAAATCCTAAAAATAGAGCTTTGATTCACCTAATTAACTAAAGTTTTGGTCGGGATAAAATTCACCTAAACCTTCTGAAATCATAGAAAAGTATTCCTTAAGCTTTGGTACCTTTGATTTGACCATTAGAACCTAAGTTGACTTAAAATAGAGTCTCAAATAGATAGTTGCCCTAATTTGGATTTTTACATAAATTTCCTTGTCAAACTTGGTCAAAACCTAAATCCAACTTCACCATCAGATTCCTTGGGTCAAAATTAGGTTTGTACCAAAATTTGTACCCAATCAGAGATCATCTTAACCTGGTTTGCATTCCAGTCCTATTCTGAGTCTTTTCCATACATATACCCCTAACTTTTGAAATCTTTGCAAAGACCCCCCTAATTTCATCATCTTCTTCACCAAATATTCCACGTCGCCTCCATATCCACAGAACTACTAAACCCACCTTGCACCGACCTTCAATCAGGGCTTACTCCCTGATTTCACGCCCAAACTTCCAAATTTAGAACGAAGAATCGTGAGGACTTGCCCTTCATTTTGAGACCGGTCTTGGCTTCCAAGTTTCATCCAAGAGTTCACGTGAATTCATGGAAGTCCTAAACCTATTCCATGAATTTTGAGCTTTCAAGCTTGGATTCAAAGCTTGAAACGACCCCTTGAGCCTTATAAAAGGAGCCATATTGCAAGGCCATGCTCCTTAACTCGTTTTGGCCGATTTCTCCACTTCTCCTCTCTCCAGCCGAAAGCTCCACGAGCTCCGACAAGCTTCCCCATCTACATTCTTCGTCAGCCGTCATAGACTATAGCTGACTGGTTGCTCTTCCTCAAGCTCCTCCACTGCTCGCAATACCAACGAAGGTTGTCTTCCTCTCTCTTCCTTGCCGTTCTCCCTCATCAGAGGCATTCCCTTCTCCGGCACTGGCCATACCATAACTGGTGCCATCCTACCCCTTTCGACCAATTAGAGTAGGTAGATAGATCCCTTTTAGTTCTTAGGTTAACTTCCCACCTTCAAAACCCAAAAATACCCCCTTGACCTCCACTCACACCACCTTCATCCTCTGCTCTGGCCACCTCTCCGACGTGGTCATTTGCTCACCACACACCTCCATACACCTCGCCAAACCTCCCAAAAGATCTGTCGCCCATCCACCATCAAAAGCACTCTCCTATTTCATCCTCTCTACCACTCAAACCCCTCGTCGATCAACCCATCATCCACTTGCCATCTCTGCCTCTGTCCAACCACTCCACGCATTCCCATACCCCACAGACACCGCCATCGTCTTCCACATCCTCTGGCGACACTATTGAACCATTTAACAAGGGCTTTCAAGACTGTATTTGTGTTTCAGGTTCCTCACCGATCTCCACTGTCGCCACCATTATCGTCGATGTTGTTCTTCGTGTTCAAGGCCACGATAGCTCCAGGCCTTTGCTCCAGGTGGTGTGAAATCAATCCAAGGGTGTGCCCAAGTCTTCAATTGAGAGCCATGCCTTCTGCAGCTGCGTCAATTGAACGAGGAAGCCTTCTGCGGATGCACGCGATCAAGAAGGTGTGGGAATAGTCCCTAATTGTAGAAGGAGAAGCAACTTTCGCATAAGTTGAATTTGTGATTATGGCTATTTACCTCAAAACACATGGGGTGAGGTCCCTTACCTATACACCCGACTGCCTAAACCTATCACTCCTCGGCTACGACCCCACGCACGTAGCCCTAGACCTGGTTACGCATACCCAAATACCCGACTAAGGTCTAGATTTTTGAGAAAGAAGAGAAGGAAGGAAAAAGATAGAGTATGGGGGAGGGGTGGGTTTTACTCTCTGATGCTTTCCCTTGCTCCACACTTAACCGTGAAAAGAGCTTGAAAGAAGAATAGGTTCGTGAAGAGAAGAAGAGGAAGATCCTGAAGGAGAAGACCTTAACGAAGAAAAGAAGAGAAGAAAGGATGAGAGGGGCCATGCTTGTGAAAAAGAAAAGCTAAAGGCTAAAAGAAGAAGAAAAGAAGAAGAAAGGCAAAAGGAAGGAGAATCTTTGAAGAAGGGGCTGTAGCAGGCGACATTTAAGTCATCTGACTTAAGAGCTAGATGTCTGACCACTGTTGGATTATTTGGTTAAATTTTGATGCATGCTTAGAAGGCTTAATAGGTAATTTAAATCACCACTTTTGCCTTTTCTATTCTTTTTTGTCTTGAAATACATTGAGTATCATCAAACATCTGATGTGATAGATTAATATTTATTGAATACTTGATGTGATAGATTAGTATTCATTGACTATCATTATTGTGCTTAATTTTCTGTGCTCATTTATCTGCAATTAAAGATTAGCGCGTGAATTCCATATTTTCTCCCTGAGTTCGACCTTGCACTTTATTTAGATATTTGAGTTATAAATTTTATTTGTTGAAGAGCGATTTGTTAGTTATACTACAATGCATCTCCCTAACATTAACAAAAAGCTTATCAACAGGATTAGTGGTGATTCAAATCACCATTATTTTGATTCTCTTTTCTTTTTGATTCCATACAACCCTGAGATACATTAAATATTAATTCTGATTAGTTTCCTTCATTGCATATCTATTTTAATGCTCAATTACTTGTGCTTGTTGATTTTGAATGAGATTAACGTTGTGAATTTCATATTTGCTCCTTGTGTCCGACCTCAGACTCCTTTAAGAATCTGAGTTATAAATGTACTTGTTTTCGAGTGATTGAGGCTTTGCTACAACGAACACATACTTAAAACTCCTCGGCAGCTTTTAGCATTTTGGCGCAGTTGCTGAGGATCAACACGCAATTCACACATTAATCTTACCTTTCTTGATTGATTATTTGAGCACTAACTTGCCCTATTTGCTTTGTTTGTGATTTTTGCAAGGTACATCACAAAGAGATCTTCCGTGCAAATCAACCACTCTAGGGGCAGGTAAATTTCTTTTCTTCCCTAATCAACCTCCTAATCTTTAGAAGTGAGAAAAGGAAACAAATCAATTAGGATTCATTTGCCTTATTTTCTTAGTAATCATGATTTAAAGGTAAGTTTCCTGATTTGCGATTTCAAAATCAATATCTGATTGAAGTTGAGATGATTTTGTTTCGAGATCCCTACCCAAATTGCCTGTACCTACTAGGGATTTTACACTTAATTTCTGATCATCTTGGACTACGCACTTCTTGTTTAAGTCCAAGGTGTACATTTTGAGATTAAATTAGACTTGAAATAGAGACAATTAGGGTTTCTATTCTAGGATTTTGAAGTGTTAGTTACACACTTTCCTGAATTAAAGAAAATTGACCCTTCAGCATTTGTGTGCTACCCAAACCCTTGCTTCAAAAGATTTAATCAGAAAAACCATAAAATTCAGCTCTAAATTAACTTGAACCCTAAAACATTAGACCTGATAACCTGAGAGTCAATTCACTTTGATCTTTGGGTCTTGACTCAATTTTCATTTTGCATCTTTTAGGGCAGGTCAGGTGAAGTTGACCTACTTTGTAGGCCAATCAACCACCAAAGTAGGTCACAAATTGAATTAACTTCTAATCAAGTGAAATCCAAGGCACAAACTAGGCTAAAATTGGTAGATTTAAGGTCTCAATTCATACATTCCGATCTACTTGGAACCATAGTGACAAGAAAGGTTAGGTAGGGGAAACATTGTAACCTGTGGGGATGCTCTACCGTGTAGGGGTCTTTTGCAAACTCTCCCTTCCTAGCTACCCCGGTACATATCGAGTGTGTGGATTTTTTATTTAGATGTATCATCTGCCTCAAAACAAGCCTTAGTCATCTAAAAATTTTTTGGTGCCTTGATTGGATCCAATTCACATCCAGTCCCTCATCTATTCTTTAAAGCACATACATAGGAAAGGTCCCTAGGTTGTTAAACTAGAGGCCTCATTAGAATTGATCTTCTTGGGGATTTCTGACCTAATCCAATCACTTCAATCTAAACCTGAATTTGATTCTACCACTTGATCCACCACTTAATTTGAAAATGCAACTTGACAAGTTAGGAAGAATTTATAGGAAACCTGAATCCCTAATGACCATAAAAGATAAGATAATAGAGGCTACTTCTAGATATCATGATGAATATTACAAGACCTTTGATCCATCTAAACACATTCAGGATAATGTGGCATTAACAACAGCCATCATTATGAACATTGCTAGAATGATATTTGAACAAATGATACATGGATCAACTCGAAATAAGCTTTTATCAAAATACAATGAATTGTGGAGACTACACAATATTAGATACATATAATGTCTATCAAATCCACAACTTTGGGAGAAAAGCCAGGGTCTCATGGAGAAACATGGATGTATGCAAAATACGTTACACCAAGCCATTGATCAAAATTACCTGTATCAAAATTCAGAAATTGATTAGACACCTTGGAACAACATTAAGGATCAAAATGATCTCCCAGAACCTGATTTAAGAATAGAGGTTGTTGTGAACCCCCAACCCAAATGGAATTAGATTCAAACTTCATATCAATCAACATGCTTGATCTTGATGAGGGTTAGGAGGATCCATTTGCAGGTGTTCTTGATTCTGAACCAGCCTTAGAAAACCTTGAAGCTGGTCCATCAAGCCTAGATTCCCTGGACACCTATAATGATAAGCCTAAATCAGAACTTCTCAAGAATGTAATTCCTGAGCCTTATCTTGTTATGGTAATTCTTGAGAATGGTTCTGACATCCCACTAGAACCTAGTCTAGATTCTAGTGACCCAATACCTACCTTTGACCTAGAATCTAGATTCGAGGCTATTTGAGATGAGCAAGAGGCCCAATGTGATGAGAATCAGATTTTTGATCTAGATTATGATTGTGGGCCTATGTTTTATGATTATACCTCTCCAACCTCCTCAGAGACACAAATTGATTTTTTGGAAGTCAAACCAATCTATGATACAGAAATCGAGTTGGAAGAGCTGGGATTCGATTGGGTCTATCCTAGGAGCCAAGAACCTGAGCCTGTGCCTAATAAGGACACCTTTTCTAGCCCAGAATATGAGAATAGGTTAGATCCAAGTTGGGTTGGTAATTCTACACATCTTGATTCATTTTATGGTGGAAATCTCGATCTAGAATCAAGTTGACACTGATTTTCACATTCTCTGATGATTTTAAATCTTACTCTAATTTCAGAGAATGTTTATTTCCTAATGATTATGAGACTATTTACAGCCTCAACATCCATGATCCATTCTTTGATTCTAAAGCTAAGGTCAATGATTTGGACCTCAAAGAAGGCACACCTTCTGATCCAAATGCAGAGCCTTCCAAAACCCGTTCCCAACCCTGAACCACCACTGGAATCAACTTCTACTCTGTTTCACCTCTCTTTGATCCGGTTGCATACGATTCTCCTCCATCCTTTAATTGTATTTCAGACATTGATTAGATTAATAACCACTTCATATCCTTCTCTGATCTCACTAGTAGGGTTCCTACATCCTCTACAGCTCCATTTTCTTTTGAGGATCCCTACTCTGGTCAGGTTGAACCCACTCAGCCAAACCCTAGATTTACATTCCAACATCTATTTGAGCCTCAAAGTCTCTGGTGGGCTCCATATCTATTGATTCATATTCATCAACCCACTAGGCTAATTGATTTTGGGCTTCATCATCACCTTATTTTTCTGAACAAGCACCTGATTGGACCAACCAGGCTATTTATTAAGGTGTTTGTTCTACAAAATTCTTCTGATTTGATCACCCCTTCTTCTTGATCACCTTCTACTCAGTTGAAGGCATTGAATTTAGCGCTTAACAAGAGGTAGCTCACCATTCCAAAAAAAATTGAGACCCTTCTGATCATCCTTTTGAACTCTACTCCTATTGCACCTTTGAGTACAACATCAAAGCAGCTGACTCTGCCTTTAGTACTTGTATCAAAGCTTGAAATCATCTGCAACAATCATCCCGATCCATTCACCCACCCTTTAATCCTGTTCTAATCCTTGAACCAAACTAAATTCATATCCTCTTGGTTTACAATGAGGACATTGCAAAATTTAGGCATGGGGGAGTGTTAAAGTGTAAACATATGAAAATTCAATTCTTTGAGAGGTTCTCACAAAAAATATACATATTCAAAAATTGATAAAAAAAATAAAAAAATTGAAAAAGAAAAGAAGAAAGAAGGGGAGGAATTTTTTGAACTAATTTGAAAATCTTTCTTGAGGAGGAAAAGAGAGGAGAATTCAAATGTCAAAAAGGAGGAAAATTAAGAACAAAAATTGATAGTCATTATCACTTGATTGTGAAAGTTACTAAGTTTTAGACCTAATCAAAAGAAAAAATAAGTTCTAAGATGAAAAAGAGACAAAGAGATTAGTATGACTGCTGATCTTAGGCTTCTTAGGCCTATTCTTAAGGCTTAAACATTTACGTATCCATTAAGATCTTGATTAATCCTTAAGAGGTTGAGGAAAGTGCGAGGTTGATGTAGTAGGTCTAAGGCTTAGAGATTATTTGGCCCTGTTTCCTGCCCTTTGGTTTGTGAGACTTGGTAACCTAACCACCCAAAATCACACACTTAGTCTGGTTCAGTACGCTTAATAAAGAAAAATCATGCCAAAAGTTTTTTGTTATGAAAAATCATCTTGAAGATCAAGCATAGGAGCGGCTTGACAACACAAGTTGATTGGACGAGTTCCCAGCATGGAGAGGTGGGAAATTCCCCTTGTAGATGCGTAATAACATATCTTCTCCTTGATGCTTGTCTCTCAGGATATCTAAATATCCTACTAGGGGCATGTAAGCACCTTCTGCTGGTTCAGGTACCATGGGCGGGATTTGATTGCGCAGCAATCATAGGTCTTAATTGACCTAAATTAGGCTAGGACTTAGCATAAGTTAGGGTTATTCATGCACGCATACGCATTATCTGCATCTTTACTGCTTTCCTTTAGCTATACATAAAATAATGTTATAATGTGCTGATTAAGTGCATTATGTCGATTGTAAGGAATAAGCTAATCAGGAGCTGGATCTGAAGCTGGATCAGGAATAACAGGAGTTGTAGCAGAGATGGAGTAGAAGGCCTAGTTTAGATGTAGGAATAATAATGTAAGGGGGTTAAAAGTTTGCTATTCTATTAAGTAGGAACAAAGCAGTAAAATGTGAAGAGTTTAGGTCCATCTTAGCCCTAGGATAGCCTAGAGACTTCCCCAAGACTTAGCCACCCTTAGATTAGGTCACAACACCCTAGGAAACCCTAAAACCCTAGTTCCAACCCTTCTCTGGACGTCCAGCTAAGTTTTAGGACGTCTAGGACCCTTAGCCAACTCCCGCACACTTCAAACCCACTTCTGTAGTGTTATTGGACTTCCAGACACTTTGTCAGACATCTAATTTCTGCAGAATACATAAAAGAGAACCCGAAATCCTTCCTGAATCTGATTGGACGTCCAGACAACAAGTCTGGACTTCTGATTTTTGAGTATAAGATGTTTGATATTGCTCTCCAATTCCAGTTTTGAGATTTAAGCCTTGATCTTGGATCTCTAGGTCCCTAAACCCAATTCCAACCCCATAGGAATCGAAATTAAGGTGCCCTAACCCTAGTACACCACCTCTAGACCTCCCTAAGGACCTAATTAGGTCCTCATTAAACCTAATTGACTTAGATCTTAGTCAATTCCGTCAGCCTATTCAATTGCATTCATTGAGTCCAATTGAGCCCTGATCTCAGCACACACTGTCCAATTGGACTCAGTGAGAGTCCAATTGACCTAGACCTGACTTAATTGAGTTTTTTTACTCTCAATTAAGTTTCCACACACCCAATTAAACTTGTATTAAGTTTAATTGCACTTTACCTTAGTGAATTAGGTTTTATAACCCTAATTTGAGACCTACCTTGACCTAAACCCACTAGAACCCAACCTCATCAACCTAGCCACCTAAGTTTCGACCCACAAACACCCACACACACCATCCACATGAAAATACCTAGCCTAGAGTTCTCTAGAACTCTCTACCATGTGTGGTTGCCTTGGTTGCCAAAAATAGCAACCAAGAGCCATTCAATTTTTAGATCCACATTTGGTGGATCTAAAACCACCATCCACCATCTCTCTCTCACTATCCCATGAGCTCCCACCAAAGGCCTCTCTAGAGAATTCCATAATTCTCTAGAGAGCTTCCCTTAGGTCTATAAAAAGACCCCTTGGGTTGCCATTTGCACCCATTCACTTCCTTGGCATCCATTCCACTTAGGCTAGCCACTTCCATCTCCACTGCACCTCCACAAGTTGAGCACCACCATGGAGGCCACCATCTCCACGCCAGGAAGCTGAATCAACTCCCCAACCTCTCTCCAAGGTCCGACCTAAGTTCCATTGGCCGCCCCTCCTTCTTCTCTCAACCATTCAACGGCCATTGGGGACCACCCCTGAATGCCCTTCCATTCTGCTAGATTTAGATTATGCTCTTCGTATATTTACTTTATTTATTTACTACTTAGTAGTGTAGTCTTACTTCTCCCCCAATGATGCATGCGAAATCCACCCATTGATTCTTGTATGCAATCGTTTTCTGGTAGTTAGGTTTAATTTTAAAGCATTCATGTAAAAGCTTTCCTCCAGATTTCCTTATGCAACAACTCTCCAATGATGAATGAAATTGCATTATATATATATCTCTCTTATTTGTTTGAAATCACCATGAGCTGAATGATTATCATATTTGCGTGATTTAAGTGCCTGTTGTTTAATTGCCTATATATTACGCACCAGCATGTCATTTAAATAAAGTAGAGCGGCTTTAAGATCGATTTTAAAAGCAAAAACAATGCCTCCCAGAAACGAACGACCGGGACTTAAAGCTCGTTATTTTTACAAAAGAATATCTTTGTTGGATTGTATTTCGCAACTATACTATGACGCTTTTATCAAAAATGAGATCTACGAACTCCCAACAAATGGCGCCGTTGCCGGGGAGGCGACGTCATTTTCTTTGATTTCGATCTTGAAACTATCACTAACGAATTGGCCTCTACTTTGTTATTGATGTGCAGGACAACACGAAAGAAAAACGGGATCTGCGCACACAACGAGTACGGTAAAGAAAAATCAGGTGCACATCATCTATCGTAGATTAGGTTTATTTTCTGAACCCTAGGATTAGATCTACTTTCTTCAATCTCTTTTGAGAAAAAAAAAGAGTTTTCTCATTTTCGTGAAAAAGAAAAAAAATCAAAAAGAAAAATTTTGAAAGAAAAATATAAATTAGATTTCCTTTCGAGCTTAGGTTAGTTTGGAAAAAAAAAAGGAAAAAAAATTATTTTCTATGAATCTTTTGAAAAATTATTTTTGAAAAAAAAACGTGCAAAATTTTTGAAAAAAAAAAATCTTTTTGGTGGAAAGCTTAGATTTTAAGTTTAAACCTCCTTAAAAGCTTTTCTACCATCTTCTGATTTTCAGTCGGATTTCATGTCTAACTTAAAAATTCGATTGCCGAAAAATTAGTTACCAAAAAATTTGAAAATTTGGGTCAAACCTTCATTCTCAAACCACCTTTGAAATTCCACTGTTATTTTGAAAAAATTCCAAGTAAAAAATTTTTAAAAATTCACGAAGTGCATGAGGGTCAGATTGACCCAGATTCAAAATTTTTCAAATTTCAAAAAGTAATTACGACCAATTCGAAAATCTGTTTTGACTTAAAATGGTGGGGTTTGAAAGCTGATCTCATTGGATTTATTTTCCATATTTTTCCTAAATTTTTGAAGATCATTTCATAGTGTTTCAAAGAGAAAAATCGACCAAGGGTCAAAATTCCAGATCTAACCCCCTAATATTCAAAATTCCTTAAAAATTCGGTTGAAACAGTAAAAATTCCAAGAAAATATTCTTTGAAAAATTGATTGAGAAAGGAATCTATTTTCAAAATTTGAAATTAATTTGATTCCAATTATTATCGGAGAATCAACATTATTTTTGTGGTTTGCTGAAACAGAGAAAAACCCTAGAAATGCATACAACTTAGGTCAAACCCTTAGGGTTACAACTAGAGACCACACATTGGGCTAACTTAGACTTAATCAAGTCTAGTTAGCCAGTGAACTTGGTCACCTTGTTGGCCACTCACCACAAACCCCATTGAAGAAAACAGGTTAAAATTAACTTTAAAATACGAAACCAACTCGAGTTCGTTGTTGTACTATTGAGTGAGTTTAATCTCTCTTGCCAAACCTAGTGACTAAGTCTGCGGGGTAGTGTCAAACAACCATGGTTCGGGGGTCAACGGAACCGAAGGCGTAAGCCAAAGGAAGAACCTTTCCCTTAGTCCCCTCGTAACCAGACTGGTTGGGTTAGCTTGAGAGGTGGGATTCACTTTCAGTTGGTTGTACGACGAACTTATCTTCAGGAATTTAAATCCATAATGAAAAATCTGGTCACCTGATCTATAAGAACCATTTGATGGACAGGGCCTTAGCCTTGTCCTGCGTGGCTACACCAACCTAGGGGTTGGGCGGTGTATGCACGGAAGGTGGTCACTTCGACCTCACTTGGTTGGACCTTGGGAGCCGCTCCCAAGGAGGCGAGTCACTTCTTCTATCTGCTGAGCCACGATGGCTAACATTGGATCTGGACCTAATCAGGATCCAGAAGAGCTAGACCCATGAGCTTATCTGAGAGCTCAGGTCACTGAATCAGCTCAACCTTGGGATCAGAACCCAAGGTGGTGAAGACAACTTTTCGCTTCTCCTGATCCTTCTCCTCGGGTTACCGAAATGGTTAACCCATATCCTAACCTTGGATATTATGACCCATACCAGTCGGTCCCTCAAAGGATCGCATCTTATAACACAGGATATGGATTTCATACTCCTGCTTCTCACCCATGGAACATGGGTAGACCTGATTCACCCCCTAGAACCCCTGAAGAGCTACCGGTGCATATGCGGCCACATTATAGAATACAGAGAGCTATAGCGAGTGATAAGGAAAAGGCCGCATCCTATCTACGTGAAATCCAGGCTATCATTGAGCCGAACCAAAGATAAAGCCGGATTCTGCATCAACAAGCTGTGATGGAGCTCCTTCAGGAAACAGTAGAGATAACAAGGCTAATGGGACAAAATCGGGAAACTCAAGAACTATTGCTTTTGAGATATCAAGTGGAAAATAGCATTGAAGACCTCAAAGAATTTGAAACAACTACGTCGGAAGAACACACAGAAGATTCTTGGGAGAAGATGCCTGAAGATCACTCAGGGGAAAAAGAATCTAGCGTGGATATGAGACAGGAGCAGGAAGTATGCCGAATGGGTTCATCTGAGAACTCCATTCAGAAAATTGAGGAAAGGATTGATATCTCCAGGACTGAGCCACAATCAGATTATCTTGAATCCTGGGAGACACCTTTTGGGTTGGATAACCCAATCGAGATAAGGGAAGCGGATCCAATTGAGGATATGGATCCTAAGGCAGACATTACATACGACACTACTGATTAATCTAGACCACTTCCCACTGTAGGTGAACCTGTGCTAGAGCCAACATCTTCTGATCGGCACTCTTCTTCTTTCACCTACATCCCTAATTCGGATATTAGAGATTCTGAGATGACACTTTCTATCCCTGATCCTAACATCCGAAAACTAGAAGTATCTATGGACGACTTAACTGAAGAAATAAATATGCTACCTGAGGCAGGAATTACTGAGGAACCCAATGCATATGAGGGTGAAGCTTTGAGTAGAAGGAGTTGGGGATGCACCTATCATCCTAGTAGATGGCTCGACTTTGAGCTTGAGGAGACAGCCTCTGATGAATCAAAGATGGGTACTGATGAGGACGAAGTAATTTCTGATGAGGATTTCAGTGACCTCCCCATAGATTTTCTACTTTCACGAATACCCCTGTATGACCCAGAGCCTGGAGAGGGAATGATCTTTGATGAGGATCCCTATGACTCAGATTCTGGTTCTGAGGTACATTTTGATCTACTCCCTCAGCAACTTCCTGCTGAATTGTGGGACATGATAAATTAGCTGAATCAACATCATGATCCCCCCTCTAATTATCCTCTATTTTACACCACCACTCCACACTTTCTTATAGCTAGACTTTTTGGAGTAGGGATGCACAATCAGCTGGTTCATATCTCCGGACCACTGATTCTGGGAGCATACGAGCATATCTTTCTCTTAATCTTAGCTGGCTCCTATGCTAGAAATGACACATCTCATTGAGCTTTCACCCAGCTGGAGGCGTTAAACTCAGCACGTATAAATACCATTTCACCATCATCTATACATAACCATTTTTATACATAGCATATTTTTATTTTAGCATATTTCCCTTTCTATATTGCATGTTAACAGGTTGGTCGGTACTGAATATAATTTCAGGAGCAATTACAGGTGATTTCTACCCATTCTCTCCCTGCAGCATTTATTTTCTTTTACATTCATGCGTGAGGACATGCAAGAACTTAGGTATGGGGGGGTAGATACAGAAAAACTGAAAAAATTTTATGCCAACACTTAGGAAGACCACAGAGCTCCATGCAAAACGTACTTTAGGACCTTAAATAAAAGAACAACTGACTCCACCTCCAGTGCTCTCATTGGAGCTAGAAATCATTCGCAACAACCAATTCCAACTCACCCGCTCACCTTTTGTTCTAAATTTAGGGTCAAGCTAATTGTAACCCGATACGGGAAATTCACGAAGTACAAGTTATATGAGGTTACATGTTTATAGCATATATAGATATTGCATTCATGAATAAGACTATTTTATTAAGAGAATGCATTAGAGATTTTATCCTTTAGTTGATTCCTGTAATCTGGAATCCAGTACAACTTTCACACACACGTAGAATTTGCAATGGATTCATGGTGCAGGCTAATAAACGTCTTCAGTTTGTCGAGAAGAAGCAGTGCTTCTTTTCCTGAACCATTGGACAGTGTTTTGGGAGTCAAGCTGATTTTCTTCCAAAAATCCACCAAATAGTGTGAGATGAGGGTAGAGTGTACTGGTGTTCTAAGATTAGTGCGAGGAATCTGGAATCCTAGATAATTAGGTGATGATGCTCTGAGATGAGACATCATTTTCGCTCTTGGTTCCTGCGTATGCATTTTGTGCGAAATTGTGAGAGCCACCGAATAAGGCAAATACGCGGAGAGCAAGTTTTCATAAAACTAAGGCTAAGGTGGATGGTTACGACCATTCTTTATGGAATCCTCGGCTAAAGGAGGGTATTGATGTCAAGGTCAGAAATACACCATCCTATCCGTCTCTCCCGGTGCCGTGAGTAGGCACTTCCACCAAATAAGCCACCCAATGTCTCTTGAGTACCACCAATCCCCAATAATGCCTCCTTAATAAAGTTCATGGATGTATGCCAGTTGTGTTATGTTGAAAAAAAAAAATAAAAAAAAAATGAGAAAAAGAAAAAGAAAAAGAATGATCAAAATAAAGAAAAACTGAAAAAAAAAATTAGAAAAAGAAGAAAAAAGAAGAAAAGAATGAATATTTAGTGTTTATTTCATCAAGGCAATACCACCAAATAAAATTGAGCTCCACCAAATATGGCATTAACCTATTTTTCTTGTGTTTCTGACTGGCTGGATAATGGCTGAGGAATCCCGACTTAGTGTTAGGGTTATGAGAACTCAATTAAAGTGTTATTGCCTAGTGAGACCACCAAATACAGATCCTATGTGTGAATTTGGTGAGGTTGTGAGCTCTAAGAAAAAGAAAGAAAAAGAGCAAGAGAGAATGAATACAAAGGAATCAAAGAGAGCGTAGTTTTTCTCATCTTTCTCTGAGTTGAGTTACTTAGTAATCCAAGAATCTAGATTCTGTAGTACTAGTCTCTATGTAGCACCAAGTGAGAATGAGCCACCAAATATATAATCCTTTCCCTCAAAGATTCTCTACCTAAGCCCAAAGCCGGGGTGAAATTCATAGAATATCTTGAATACCTCGAGGGAAGAAGTCCGCCTATCCCTCTAGAATTTTTACTAGGGGTCAAGTACAGGCTTTAGAGGTGTATTAGTGTTCACTCGAATCCGTTGCAAAAGCTACATAGCTGCACCTTCACGATTGTCTACATTTCTAGAGCATAGGATGAAAACAAAAGGGAGAAAAATCTCTATGCAAACACTTGATAAAATAACCAGTCCCTTAGGGACCCTTGCTGTAAATAATTTAGTCTTGCATTTGCTAGGGACTAGAAAGATTTAGGAATGGGGGTATGATTGCACATCAATCATAGGTCTTAATTGACCTAAATTAGGCTAGGACGTAGCATAAGTTAGGGTTATTCACGCATGCACACGCAATATCTTCATCCTTACTGCTTTCCTTTAGCTATGCATAAAATAATGTTATAATGTGCTGATTAAGTGCATTATGTTGATTGCAGGGAAAAAGCTGATCAGGAGCTAGATCGGAAGCTGGATCAGGAATAACAGGAGTTGTAGCAGAGATGGAGCAGAAGGCCTAGTTTAGATGTAGGTCCATCTTAGCCCTAGGATAGCCTAGAGACTTCCCCAAGACTTAGCCACCCTTAGATTAGGTCACAACACCCTAGGAAGCCCTAAAACCCTAGTTCCAACCCTTCTCTGGACGTCCAGCTAAGTTTTAGGACGTCTAGGACCCTTAGCCAACTCCCGCACACTTCAAACCCACTTCTGTAGTGTTATTGGACTTCCAGACACTTTGTCAGTCATCTAATTTCTGCAGAATACATAAAACAGAACCTGAAATCCTTCTTGACTCTGATTGGATGTCCAGACAACAAGTCTGGACTTCTGATTTTTGAGTATAAGATGTTTGATATTGCTCTCCAATTCCAGTTTTGAGATTTAAGCCTTGATCTTGGATCTCTAGGTCCCTAAACCCAATTCCAACCTCATAGGAATCGAAATTAAGGTGCCCTAACCTTAGTACACCACCTCTAGACCTCCCTAAGGACCTAATTAGGTCTTCACTAAACCTAATTGGCCTGGATCTTAGTCAATTCCATCAGCGTATTCAATTGCATTCATTGAGTCCAATTGAGCCCTGATCTCAGCACACACTGTCCAATTGGACTCAGTGAGAGTCCAATTGACCTAGACCTGACTTAATTGAGTTTTTTTACTCTCAATTAAGTTTCCACACACCCAATTAAACTTGTATTAAGTTTAATTGCACTTTACCTTAGTGAATTAGGGTTTATAACCCTAATTTGAGACCTACCTTGACCTAAATCCACTAGAACCCAACCTCATCAACCTAGCCACCTAAGTTTCGACCCACACACACCCACACACACCATCCACATGAAAATACCTAGCCTAGAGTTCTCTAGAACTCTCTACCATGTGTGGTTGCCTTGGTTGCCAAAAATAGCAACCAAGAGCCATTCAATTTTTAGATCCACATTTGGTGGATCTAAAAACCACCATCCACCCTCTCTCTCTCTCTCCCACTAGCTCCCACCGTAGGCCTCTCTATAGAATTCCATAATTCTCTAGAGAGCTTCCCTTAGGTCTATAAAAAGGCCCCTTGGGTTGCCATTTGCACCCATTCACTTCCTTGGGATCCATTCCACTTAGGCTAGCCACTTCCATCTCCACTCCACCTCCACAAGTTGAGCACCACCATGGAGGCCACCATCTCCACGCCAGGAAGCTGGATCAGCTCCCCAACCTCTCTCTAAGGGCCGGCCTAAGTTACATTGGCCGCCCCTCCTTCTTCTCTCGACCATTCAAAGGCCATCGGGGACCACCCCTGAATGCCCTTCCATTCTGCTAGATTTAGATTATGCTCTTCGTATATTTACTGCATTTATTTACTACTTAGTAGTGTAGTCTTACTTCTCCCCCAATGATGCATGCGAAATCCCCCCCGTTGATTCTTGTATGCAATCGTTTTCTGGTAGTTAGGTTTAATTTTTAGGCATTCATGTAAAAGCTTTCCTCTAGATTTCCTTGTGCAACAACTCTCCAATGATGAATGAAATTGCATTATATATATATCTCTTATGTGTTTGAAATCATCACGAGCTGAATGATTATCATATTTGCATGATTTAAGTGCCTGTTCTTTAATTGCCTATATATTACGCACCAGCATGTCGTTTAAATAAAGTAGAGTGGCTTTAAGATCGATTTCAAAAGCAAAAATAATGCCTCCCAGAGACGAACGACCGAGACTCAAAGTCTCATTATTTTTATAAAATAATATCTTTGTTGGATCGTATTTCGCAACTATACTATGATGATTTTATCAAAAATGCGATCTACGAACTCCCAACAGGATTATCTCAAAATTTTGATTCCCAAGGCCTAAATTTAGCTACAAAATTCCATCGGCAGCACTATCCCGAAGTGTCAAAAGCCAGTGTTCTAGGGATTTCCATGGGCGATGCTATCCCGAAGCATCGAAAGCGAGGGACCCTTCTAGGATTGATGGTGGGGACAAGGAATCTGATACAGACCATGTTTAGGGCCAATTCGAGGCTAGAACTAGGGAAATCTAAGAAGAGAAAGAGAGAAAACTCTCCAAATGAAAATCTTTTTATCTCTCTATTATAAAAAATGCATTGGCAAACTGAACTTAGACATGTTACGTCTATGCATGGATGCCTTTAACCGCTAGGGTCAACGAACCACTGGGCAGTTTTTGCAGGCCTTAGAAACCTTCCCGATAGACTTAGGCCGAAGCTGGTCAGGTCTGGATCTTGATTGATACTTGAGTACCTCTAAGCCTACCATTAGCATTCTAACCTAATATCTAAAGATTAACAAGAATCAGGCATCTGAACATCAATGAATGGTCTAGAACTCTAGTTCTTTTCATAAAATTTTGCTAAGGGAATAGCAAAAGTTAGGCATGGGGGTATGATGATAACATCATCATGCACCATAACTAGCTTTAGTTAGTAATAATCAAGATAAACGCTCCTACATAATCGCTAGAGAACCATAATTCACTGCATATCCATTCTGAGAAGAGTGCATTAAATCAAAGTTAATTATGTAGTTTTAATAGCATATTATGAATGAAGAATAATCACAGGATTTTTTCAGGGGTTAATCTAAGGTCAAATGATTATTAATGACTAATAAGAGGGTCTACATAGATAAAAACAGGTTTTTGCTCATTTTGAGAATTAACAGCAACCCAAAACCTTAATTTCAGACCTGCTCAGTTAATAGAGGTTCTGGTTAGAATAAATTTCATCTAAATCTTCTAAAATTCATATAAAAATATCTCACAAGGTTTTGTAACCTTCGTTTGACCTTCTGAACCTATTTTGGCCTAGAATAGAGTCTCAGACGGAAAGTTGCCCTAATTTAGGTTCTACACAAATTTCCTAGTCCAACTTGGTTAAAATTGAAATCTGACTTCACCATTAGATTCCTTGGGTCAAAATTACATTTTTACCAAAATTTTGGCCCAATCAGAGATCATCTTAACTTAGTTTACATTTTGGTCTAATCTAACTCTTTATCTCTTATACACACCCCTAGCTTTTGAAATCTTTGCAGGCAGGTCTCTACGTTTCTCATCGTTCTTAGCAAATGGGTCCCTATCTCCATTGGTTTGAACATGCCAAGCTCTATTGAGATACGAGCGAGGATTTCCTGCTCGATTCTCAATCAAACTGTCTGAAAATTGAACCGGAGATTCCTTGATGAATTGCCTTCCAAATGGACCTGGCCATGATTCCTAACTCTTTCCCAGTCTCCCATGCGAATGCATGGAAGATTCAAGTATTCCTTGTGTGTGAATCCCCCAAAGCTTGAAAGCTTCTTTCCTTGCTTAGGAACGTCCCCTAAGGTCTATAAAAGCATACACGATGCATGTTCGCTTCTCTTTACCTAGGTTTGGCCTCAAAAACCCTCTTCCTTCCCTATCTTCGGCCTCATCTGACCTAAGCTTTGGCAGCCTCCTTCTCCATCTTCCTAAGGATGGCCAACAGCCAAATTGGCATGTCAAACCTCTTCGTCAAGTTCATCCATGCCTCGCCAACCACAGTGAGAGCTGTCTTCCCCTTTCCCCACTGTCGTCCCCTCAATGGAGGGTTCGTCTTCCTCACGTCCGACCATCACACTGGCATGGGAATCCTCTCCCTCTTCATCCTATAATTAGGTCACACTTCTTCCTCTTCTCCTCCTTAACATCTCTAGCCCCTCTCCTTTCCCTTTCAACCACCGATATGCCCTCCACACCACCATCTTCCTAAAGATCGGCCAAACTCCAGCAAGGACTCCACAGCTCCACAGGCCACCGCTCGCCTTGCCACCACTCCCAAAATGTTCACCGTGCCCCACTAACCAAAACCCCTCAAGAAATTGAGGGGGATTGGTCTCTCACTCACCCCACCAAACACACCCATCATCGTACTCCATCCTCGACATCATCCGACCACCAAACACACACTCACGCCACAAAACCACCACCACCACATTTGCCATCACTTGGCAATTCCCCTGAGGTATTCTAATGTGGCCATGAGGACTTACCGTATGTTTTAGGTACTCATCGGTTCTTTACCGTCGATGCCACCATCTTCGACCTTGCTCTCAATCCTCTGACGAGCTTAAGGCCAAATTGGACCTCCAGGCATCGTAGACCATGCCTGTGTATCCACCTGCAGTAGCAATTAAACAAAAGCAATCGACACTAGATGAAATTGAAGTAGCCACTATTGCAGGCCTTGTGCGAAGAAGCATGCACTTTAGTGCCACATCGTGAATCGCAAAGCCTGCATTCACACAAAAGAGGATTTTGTGAATTGAGTTTACCGCCCAAGACACTGAGGGGTGGGGTCCCTCACACCCCTCACACCCAATGACCTGCTTATGCTCATGTTAGTCGCTCTGAAAAGGTTTCAAAATTGTCTTGTTATCGTACAGTTTGAATCAGTGCGAAAAACAAATAAAATTTGTAACTCGAATGAAAGTCCAAGGTCGTTTGCTGAGAGCAAATAATAATTCAATCACTAATCTTAATAACCAAGAAATGAATAATAATCATTCAGAAAAGATAATCAATGTAAAGTCTCAGTTGAATAATAGTTATGCAGGGCAAAAAAAATCTCAAAGCAAAAATAATGGTGATTTAGATCACCAATTATTCAATTTAAGCATATATGCATTAAGTTCAAATAATGCAACAGTGCCATCAACCATTCAAACTTATGTACTCAAATACGTCAACAGTATCAACCAGGGCACTGTGCTTCTTCTTTAGCCTCTGCTTTTCTTTCTTCTTCCTCCTTGCCTCTTCAGGTCTTCTCCTCTTCTTCTTTCTTTCTCTTCTGTCAAGGCCTTCTTCCTTCTCCTCTTCTTTCTTCTTCAAGAACTGAGGTAGGAAATCCCTCCAGCGGCTAAGTGTCACAAAGAGCAAAACCCCTCCTACCCCTGCACTCTCTCTTTCTTTCTCCTCTCTAGGTTCCGCCCTCCCAGGGCCACAGTAACAAGTAATAAGATATTCGGGTAGAGTACACCCGGGACCAGGCTCACCGGTAGTGGGTGGTGAACGAGGAGTACATGGGTTAGGTGGGTCAGATAAGCGCCAGGCCCATGGTGGACAGGTCACAGGAGAGGCACAGGTGAAGGGTGAGTGGGGACCTCACCCCCTGTGTTTAGTTGAGGCAATAAGCCATTAGCATAAAATCAATTTATGCATTGTGGGCACTTCAGCAACTCACGAGGTGGGACTATCCCACCCGCTTTTTTCCTTCGCGCAATAGCAGGTGATGGTGGCTTCAATTGAAGTAGCTACTGCTCCAGTGGTCTTCGATTGAGGACCTGGGAAAGGTCCTAATGGTGGTTTGCGGGGCCTGGAAGTAACAGCAACAAAGAATAAGGCTGGAGGAGGGTGGATTTGGCTGGAGAAGGTGGCGATGATGGCAGAGGACAGTGAAACCTGAGAATCACAAATATAGCCTCACGGCCACATTAGAATAACTCATAAGCATCGTCGAGCCTTGGTGAGTGTAGTAGCGGTGGTTCTGTGATGGATGGCAGCATGTTGTGGCCAATCAGAGGCAAAAACAGACGTGCGATGATGGGTTTTTCGGGGGGAGTGTTGGGTGCGTGAATGAAGATGTAATGAGAGGGATTTTGTCCTGGAGGATGAGGTGAAGGTTATGAGGTGGTTGGAGAGGCGGATGGAGGGGTGTAGCGGTGTATACGCCTTGCTAGAGGTTCGGTCAGAGACAAAGAAGATGAGGGTGAGCTTGTCGAGTCAGGGGTTGAAATGAGGATAGAGAGGGAAAACTAACCTACGAGCCATGATAAACTAATCTAACCCTAATCTAATGGATGAAGGGGATGGAGCAAAGTCGATTATGGTATGCCAGCGTCGGGGAAGAAAGTACTCTGGTAAGGGTAGGACGGCGAGGATGAAGGAGATAGAGGCGCCCACTTGTATGGCGCAATGCGGAGGAAGGCAGGGAAGGAGGATCTACCATTGGTGTTGCAGTCAGATGAAAGAAGGAGTCGGAGGAGCTCACCGGATGTCGAGGAGCTTCGGCTGGATGAGGAGAGATGAAAATAGAGGGGAATCTGGCCAAATTCTAGCGTAAGGAGAACGACGAGGTCTGTGGAGTCTTATATAGGGCTCTAGAGGTCGACTTGAGCTTGCGAAGCAAGCTTCCCAAGCTAGGAATGTTCGTCGGAGTTGGAAAATCTATGATACCTGAATCTCTCATGCATTCGCGTGAGAGATTGGGAAGGTTTTAGGGCTCATGGACGGGTGCATTGGAAAGAGGACTTCTCAAAGAATCTCCCTTCCAATTTTGGAAGGGATTGATTGATCGAAGGAGTTCTCTTCAATTAAATGGTGCTAGAGTTGTAGGAATAGGATTTCATGGTGGTAGGGACCTTTTTGTGAAGAATACAATAAATCTGGGGGGTTATTTGTAAGAAATTCAAAAGTTAGTGCCATGTGTGTGAGAGAAAAGAGTCAGACAGAACCAAATTGCAAACTAGGTCAAGATGATCTCAGATTGGGCCCAAATTTTGGTACAAACCTAATTTGGACTTAAGGAATCCAATGGTGAAGTTGGATTTTGGTTTTGACTTAGTTTTATTGGGTAATTTATGCAAAATCCCAAATTAGGGCAAATGTCTATTTGTGGTTCTGTTTTGGGTCAAGACGAATTCTGATGGTCAAATCAAGCATACTAAACCCTAGAGAATATTTTTATATGAATTTTAGAGGGTTTAGTTGAATTTTATCCAAACCAGCACATCAGTTAATTAAGCATGTCTGTTTTTAGGGTTTCAAAAGTCATTTAATTCCTAAAATGCGTGAAAACCCATTTTCTATATTAACTAAGTTGTTAGACTCTTAAGATCATTTGACCCTTAACTAAACCTTGAGAAAACCTATGATTGCTCTGCAATTGAGATATACTGTTAAACTGCAGTTTTACCCCTATTTTACTGTATTTCCATCAAAATGAATTTGCAGTGAATTACGTCTCTCCGGCGATTATGTAGGAGCATTTAATGACTTAATCAGATCAAATTGATCTAGTTATGACCCATGATGGTATTCCTATCAGCTCACTCCTCGGTCACCACCCACGTCGATGACCATGGACACTGTTTTAGACCTAAATACCCATGACCGGATCCAACTATGCCTTGGTCTGTGAGAGAGAAGAGGAGAAGGAATTGTGAGAGAATAAGGGAGGGTTTTGCTCTTTGAATACTTTGCTTTGTGCGACACTTAGTCGCTAAAGGACTTGGCTCCCTTATGCTTGTGAAGAAGAGACAAGGCATTGAGAAGAGAAAGAGAAGCTGAGCAAGAAGAAAGGAAGGAAGCTTTGAAGAAGAAGGATAAGCCCTGTGCTTATGCTGTTAAGTCGTCTAAAGGAAGAAACCAACGTCTGATCTAAGTTGATTAGAGATACTGTTGCATTATTTAAGTAATTGAGTAATTGAATGCATGTTTAACTAAAGAGAATTAGTGGTGATTCAAATCACCATTGTTTTGATTCTCTTTTCTTTTTGATTCCATACAACCTTGAGATACATTGAATATTAATTCTGATCACTTTCGTTCATTGCATATCTATTTTAATGCTCAATTTATTGTGCTCGTTGATTCTGAATGAGATTAATGTTGTAAATTCCATATTTGCTCCCTATGTTCGACCTCGGACTCCTTTTAGAATCTGAGTTATAAATTTGTTTATTTTCAAGCAATTGAGGCTTTCTTACAACAAATGCATACTTAAAACTTCTTGACAACCCGTTTGCAATGGGTCTACACCATTATCTAGTGCACATCTATGGACACCTGTTGGCGGGTCTTGAGATCAATATTTTTATTTTGATTTTGACCTGCACTTGTGAATTCCTAATTTCTTCTTTGTTTGTAGATTATGCCTAGCTAAAGGCAATAAACTTAGCACATGTGTATTTCCTTTCTCTCTGCAGATCTGACCAGATCTATCACAAAATTCAGGTGATATTCTAGTTATTCTACCCTTTTCATGTCTTTATTTTTACAATGAGGACATTGCATCATTTAGGCATGGGAGGTGGGTACTTTATCCTGAGATTATTTTGTTAGCTCTATGGAATTTCTTTTATTTTCTTAAGAAAAAAATTCAGAAAGATAAAAAAAAATTAGAATTAGGAGAAGAGAACTTAGGAATTAGGAGTTGTTAACTTTAGGAAACGATACTTTAGGACTTGAACACTGAGACTCTTCAGGTCTTCAGGCTTAATCAGCCTGGGTGTCCACTAAAATGTGGATCAATGTAGTGCGAGAAATATGCGGTTTGTTAAATGATGTAATTAGTGTCGTTGCAATGTGTAAATCCGCAATCAAACCTTTACATTTATAATACCTAGATAGTGGAGTATCTAGGGTTATCCAAGGAGGCCAATTTGTTAGTCACAAATGATGGGTTCTCTCTCTCGCCTCTCAAATCAACACATAACTTTTTTTATTTTTGATTTTGTTGTTTTTAGGATTTTCAGAAACAATCGGGTTTTATGTGAAGATGAACTAAAGATTAAGCCTATCACTAAACCTAGGTGACAAGAAGTCTTCCCTTCTAAGCTCACCCTAGGCAAGTGTGCCTAGGATAATTATAAGAGAAGAGTGTGCACTACTAATTTACTATAAGCATGAAATACACACTTACTAGAAAACTTGAATTAGAAGGCAAAGTGAAATTTGTATTGCTAGTGAATGGAGTACATGTAGAGGAATCCTTCCTAACAAAATTGAGAACAAAAACTAGCTAATACAAAGATAAAATAAAGATGAAGAAGAGAGGGATCATCTAGTAGAAGCTTCAAAATGGTTCTTGCTCCAAGTGTGGTTGCCCAACACTTGAAAAGAGTTCTCATTGGCTTCTTCTAGTAGTCGTCCTCCAAGATGTCCTCCAAGGTGGGTGTCAACCACCTTGCTCCTCCTCTTGCCTGGCCATCCCCTCTAGGTTGAAGATGACCTCCTCCTTTAAGGGAGAAGAGAGAGAGGAGGAAGGCACCAAGGGGGTGGGTAGGTTGCACCTTTGATCTTCTTCTCTCCTTCTTCTTCCTTGTAGTGGATGTAAGAACCTAACTAATAGTATGGGTGGAATGTATATAATGGAGAGGAGATGGGAACTATGTGGTGGTAGGGTAAGGTATTTATAGGATGGGAAGGGGGTGGCTATGGTATTTTTTGGAGGGAAATGAAGGGGTTCTTGGATATTTTTGGAGGGAAGAATGGGAGGGAAATGAAGAGGCGCCTTGGTTTTCCCTCCAAAAATAACTTCAAGAAGGTGTTGATTTTGGAGGGAAAAAATGGAGGGTGGAGATGGGTTGAAGGGGTAGGGTTAAGGTTGGATTTCAAGGGTTTTGGAGGGAAAAAGTTGGCACCATTTTTAGGTGGCTTTGGAGGAAATTTGGTGGTGTCTTTTGGTAGTAGAGAGGGGTGAAGGGATGTATAGGTTTGGCACCAAGATTGAGGGGGAGTGGTGGTAGCTTAGGTGGACTTACGTAAGGTTAGTTAGTGGAGCTCGTTAGGTGGGTTTTAGGGTTAGGTTTTGGTGGCCAAGGAGGTGAACTAGTTAAGATAGCTTAGCTAGTAGGGAATTGTGGGGAGAGGTAGAGGGAGCTAGGGTTTTGCAGGTGATGAGATGGAGGAAGCTATCTTGAGCTACACTGGAGTTGGTCGCAGCTAAAGAGAGCTGCAAGGTGCTACCTTAGTTGGCCTATCTTGCTAGTTCTTTGCTACCTGCTAAGCCAAGCTAAGATGAGCTGGCTTCTGCTAATGTGAGCTAAGATGAGCTAGGTCTGGTCTTCCCAAAGATTACTAAGCTTGCTAGAGTAGCTAGCTTAGGTCAAATAGCTCAGCTCAACTAAGTTGAGCTGAGTTGAGCCTCTAGGAGCTGGACTTGAGCTGGCCTGAGCTGGTTAAGGTCATCTTCAGCTGACCAGGTCTAGCTAGCAGCTAGTCCTAGTCAAGTTGAACTTCCAGTGAACTCTTCTGAGTTGGAGGAGCTGGAATGAAGTTGGGATCAACTGACTTGAGCTAGTTTGAGCTGGCATCCAGCTAAGGTGAGCTAATTGGAACTAAGGTGAACTAACTATAGCTACCATTTAGCTGAGATGAGCTGAATATAGCTAGGGATGAGTTGATTCAGCTAGAATGAGCTAGGATCCAGCTGGGATGAGCTGGATCTAGTTGGGATCCAGCTGAGATGAGCTGAATCTGGCTGGAATCCAACTAATAAGAGCTTCTTCTTCATCTTCTACCTTCCCGAGTGCCAAGGTATGTGGGATCTGACTCTATCTATTTCTGACACTTAAGTAATCATATTAAAAATACAACTAAAATGCAATGCATGCATATTGTAGTTAAATGCCTAAATGCAGCCCGAAAATCCATTTGGAGAGGTTAAACCCTAAGAGCTAGGTCAGTTTTAGCGTATATGAATGATGATAAACTGATGTTTATCACACCCCCATGCTTATCTTTTGCTAGTCTCTTAGCAAAACTAAATTCACAAAGTGGATTTTTGGGAAATACTAATATTTTTACTTTTGAGGAGAAAAAGATTACAGGGACTTGGTTGATTGAAAACATGAAAGGTATAGGTTTTGTTAAAGATAAAACATTAGGATTCGTCTTTGGATTCAAGAGTTAGAATAATCGGGATCAATGTATCCTTCAAAAATTCCCAAATTAATTCATTGTTAATTCAAATGACCCGAAACCATTTTGCAGTTAGGATGTCCTTGGCTCTTGAATCCATCTCTCAACTTGCATAATTCTTGGTCTTTGTTTTTGGTGATAAATCAGGAAGATTAAAAGAGTAAAAGTCAAACCCTAGTTGATCTTAAATGTCTTGGACCACAAAATCATATTTGGAATATGAATCAATAATGGATAAATGGTGGTCAAAGCAGAGTAGGAATTGATCAACATAGATTTCTCAATTACTGCTTCCATTTTATTTTCAGGGTCCTCAAAAAATTCATGATCAATGGACTTCTTGGAAGCTTGAAAAATATCTAATGAGATAGTCTAGTTACCACAACTTATATCCATTTTTCTGGAAGGATAATTGATATTAGCTTGTGCAGTAATCAGAAAAGGTCTTCCAAGGATGACTATTTGAAATTTCTTAAATAAAATTGGGGGAGTGAGATTAATAGAGGCACCTAAGTTGAGAAGGGCACAATGAAAGGTACTATCATTTATGACAATCGAAATGAGTGGTGCACCCAGGTCCTTTTTCATGGGAGACAACTTGCTTTGTACAGCTGAGGTCACTATCTCAGAAAGGACCACCCATCCTAGATTTTGGTCTTGCCACTCTGGAGTACACTTTTCTTTCAAAAATTGAGCATAGGCAGTGGTGGCATCTAGGAGGGGGACACTAGTCTCAACTTGCCCAAATAAGTCCAAAAGATCTTGGTGAGAAGGCCCTGATGTCTTTTGCTTAGAAGGATTGGATTGCAGTGCGTGAGGATAAGGAGCAGGATTTGAATCTTGTGTTGTTGGTGGTTCTTTTTCTTCTTCCTAATTGGGGTTAGGAGAGTTAATTTGCATAGGTTAAGAGTGGGTTTCCTCAGTTTGATGTGAAGGCCCTGAATTAGTGGTGGTTTTCCCACTCCTCAATGTATCTACATAGGCAATTTGGTTATGCCTGGGAGGAGGTGGGGGGCCTATTGTTGATAGAAACTAGATTGGTGCTGAGGTATTAGGTTAATAGGAGGCTGATTAGTGTGGTTCTGATGTCAGTTTCCACCCAGGTGTTGGTTCCTTTGATTGACAAGGTTTGGTGTGGCTGGGATGGTGAATGTCCTACAGGTCTTTGGGTCAGAGTAACCACAACCTGATCATGGAGATTGTTAATAACATAGGTTATTCTTGTCATTTTTCTTTGCATTTACTGCACGGTTTTCATCATCTGGGCATTGATGTCTTCTTGAGATGGCCTAGATTGATAACAAGTTTGATTTGAACCATACCCTCCAAACAGGTTTTGTTGTTGGTGAGGAACCGGATTGTCTAGGAGTGAGTCAGATAATACCTCCAATTAGAGAAATTTTTAAATTGCTCCTGTAGGGTGGAGATATTTTGAGTGGGGTGATGATTTGGATATGTGTAATTCTCTGATGAACCATAAAAAGCCTCGGAATATCGATTATACTCATCATGGGTAGTATTTAGATTATGCAAATTTTCTTTCTTTGGGGTGTTGACTCTCAACATGAACCCCTTTCAGCAGAGCCAATGTCTGAACCCGCTCAAGCACCTGTCAGGGGGGACACATTTTCTGAGATCGGGGATGACCAGGTTGGTCTAGAGCAACCGATTCAGGATGAACCGATTGTTTCACCAAAGATCCCCGAGCCAGGGAACGATGAAAAATATGTCTCTGTGGACCATGAAATGACATATGATTTTGAGACATCTATAAATGAGGGTTAAGAATTCTTTGACCTTGAGGGTGAAAAATCTTTAGGTGAAGTTTCACATGAGCTTTAGGAAGAGGATTTTAGTGAGATGAACGAGCTTGAGGAGCATGACGAACCGTTTGATAGCCTGATTATTGAAGATTATGATCATGTTGGGGCTAACTTGCACGATTCGAATCCCGATGATTCAATCATTAGCCCCATTCCTCAACCACATCCTAAATAATTGAAATATGATATTCTTGAGATCACCAGACCCAAGTCAATCTTGATTGAGCCATAATTATTGGACTTGGGTATTTTAGATGGGGTGTACAACGATCTGGAGGTCGCAGAAACTTGATTTTGGAGGATAAGAATTGGGAAATAAAAATCTGGGAAGCTACTTCTAAGGGAACTATGAGTTTGGATTTAAGGGTTCCTGTTGACCTGAAACCACCTCATTTCTTCCAGGACCCTTATAATATCTTTCATGTGCAACCCAAGATCAAAATAACTGATTATCTTTCTAAGTTGAACTTTAAGAGGACAACCGAACCTATTGAACCAGCTTTACCCATTGTCTAACACATTGGTCTTGGGCTGCACACCACCAAATTGCAAGCCCGGCCCCATAAACACAATAATCTTAGGTTCTGGGTGATTTTCACCCAGAACTTTAGAACCACTCGACCCTGGGGCATGGGTCGGCACCATAATCTAGTCCACGTCTGTGGACATCTTCTTCTGGCGGGTTTGAGGATTAATCTCTTGATTTTGATTCTAACCTGCACTTGTGAATTCTCAATTTCTTCCTAGTGTGTATGTTATGCCTAGCTGAAGACATTAAATTTAGCACATGTTTATATTCCTTATTCTCTGCAGAGCTGACCGGATTTTCATGTTATTTAGGTAATATTCTATTTACTCCACCCATTCATGTCTTCATTTTTACGATGAGGACATTGTGTCATTTTGGCATGGGGGGTGGATAATTAATTCCTGAAATCATTTTGATAACTCCGTAGAATTTCTTTTAGTTTCTTTAAAAATAAATGAAAATTCAAAAAGATAAAAAAAAAGAAATTAGGAAGAATAAAACTTAGGCATTTGGAAGTTATTAACTTTAGGAAATGATACGATAGGTCCTGAACACTTAGACTCTTAAGGTCTTCAGGCTTAATTACCTCGGGTGTCCACTCAAATGTGGACTTAGTCTCGAGTCCCCACCAAGTAATTCTAGTTTAAATTGGTCAATAAATTGGGGTGATAAGTATACGACTTATTAACCTACTCTCTAATTTGAGGGGACATTGAGCCTATGCATTTGCACACTATTTACACTAACTCACTTTTTGGTGGTTTCTTTGGAAATTGGGTAGCTAATGAACCATCTAGGGTGGTATGGCTGCCAAGTTGTCGGTGGTAACAACTCATCAGTCGATTATCCAGAGCCTAGCCACAAGGCCATTTTCTTCATGCTACCTTTAGGTAAATCTTAGATCAGGGAAGCTATCTACTTAAAATAAAAAATAAAAAAACCAAACAAGAAAAGAAAAAGGAGAAAATAAATAAATAAATAAAATAAACAAAACCACACTTCGCTGCATGAGTATGGCTGGTAAGTTGCTGTGGGTAACAGCCCATTGGCTGGTTGTCTAGAGCCTAGCTCATAAAAATGTATAATAACTCCTAAAACGCTTAGGGAAGAAGCGAGGAAGTAGAATAAACCAGGGAGATATACACTGGGTTCGCACTTGTGTTGACCCCATATATAAAAGAAGTAGGGAGAAAGCTACCATTCAGAAAGATAAACTGCTAGGCGAGGTCTCCTAGGGTCGTAGAAACCCGAAATTAGTTTTAATGGCCGCCTAGTGAGTCTTTCACTCTTTTCACTAGATGCATAGCACTTAGGGTCCTTTTTGAGTCTTAGGTGGGTTGGGTAGTCGTAGAAAGTTATCCCAAAACTCTCAAACTCCAAAAGTCCAAAACAATTAGAAAAGAAGAAAAAAAAATGTATCTTCTCTTTTCAAATAAGGTGAGGACATGGGTGGTCTGCATTCTGGCAGACACCCGAGTACTATTGAGTCTTTGTAGTTTAGGACGTTAGTTGATAACTTCTATTGTTAATAAACAACATAGGCCTAGGCAATCAAATTCTAATTCTATTTTTATACATAGCATGAAGTTTAATTTTGCTAGGAACTAGCAAAAGATAGGCATGGGGGCATGATGTAGACACATTTAATTAGGTTAAAATGCCTATTCATTCATGTTCGTTGGCTTAGATTTACATTTCATATTATAAATATTGCATAGCATCCATCATTCTGCATTTAGAGTAGTTGTATGTATTTTAGGTTAATTAGGTCCTTTTTATGGTCAAGAGAGAAGAAGAAATATTTTAAGGCCTCGGATGGATGATCAGACTGTATGGATCTAATCAGGACGACGATCGGAGTCTAATGCCTCAAAAATCATCTAGATCAAAGTCCCGTAGCATCATGAAGTCTGAGGAAGATCAACGGCCAGGGGGCGATGCGACATCCATACAATCTTCAAATGAAAAATTTGACCATACAGATGGATCCGAAGCAATGATCGCAGTTTGGCAACGTGGGAATCATCTCGATCTGAGCATTGTGGCACCCTCTGCAACAGATTGAAGAAGGATGACCGAGATGGCACCACATGGTGCCATCCAAGCTACCCAACATCGGCCAGCAGCAACTGGTAGGTGCCCCCTCATCACCTTCATCATCAATTCTTAGCCATTGGATCTTGACCCAACGGCTGAGAGCCCTCCTCCCCCGCATGCCTTAAGACGTTTGCACAACCATCCGAATGATTTGGCACAATGGTGGAGGCGTGTCCTCTCAATGGAGGGGTGTGGGTTTGAATCGCCATAGCCCCCCCAATTGGCCAGCTAATTGCGGCATCAGCAAAAGAATTGAAGGGTTGGATCTTCAATGATAGTTCGACAAGCCTTTAGTGATGCTTATACCTATCACTAATGGCCTACGCTATGCGTGCGCTAGCAAAGGAATTAAAGGGCGTGAATCTTCAACGATAGTTAGGCGGATGTTCAGCAACGATTACAACCATCACTAATTACCCATGGATGATTTTGTCTCTCCTATACTATAAAAGGAACTACTGATATAGACACATCTATTTAGGTTAAAATGTCTATTCATGAATGTTCCTAAGCTTAGATTTGCATTTCATGTTATAAATATTTCATAGCATGCATCATTCTACATTTAGAGTAGTTGTATATAATTTAGGTTAATTGCGTCCCTTTTGTGGTCAGGAGAGAAGGTTAATTGCATCCCTTTTGACCGTATAGATCTGATCAAGACGACGAGCGGAGCCCAAAGCCTTTGAATTCGCCTCGATCGAAGTCCTGTAGCACGATATGTAATCCAAGAAAGATCAACGGTCGAGGGACTAGGTGATGTAAACACATTTACACTACTTAAGATGTCTATTTACGCATGTTCTTGACCATAGGATTTCATTTCATGATATAAATATTGCATAACATGCATCATCTTGCATTTAGAGTAGTTTGAATAAAATGGAGGTTAATAGTCTCCTTTTATGTGCTTGGATAGGGCAAACATTTTATCGGGGCCTCGGATAGAAGATCCAACCATATGGAAGTGATCAGGGTGACGATTGGAGTTCAACGACTCCAAGATCACCCTAATCAGGCATCCGTAGCATCAGATAGTGATCGGGGAACCCTAGAAGATCAAGGGCCAGGATGGTGTAAATCTTCTCTTCAAATGACAAATCTAACCGCATGGATGAATTCGGATCGACGATTGCAGCCCAATGATGCAAAAATCAAGTCAATCCGACATCCGTGGCACCATCTACAACTTCCAAAAGATGGACGGCCAAGATGGCGCCACGTGGTGCCATCCCGGCAGCCCAAATGGCCACATGCAATCTCTGAAGGCCTCGCACCCGCTCCCTCTCCGCCATTGGATCTCGATCCAACGGCTGTGGATGAAGTTGGCTGATTCGTTCGCGCGACCTTTTCGACTGCATAGCATAGCGGAGACGAAGCGGCGGGCGAAGTAGAGGTCGTAGGATCGAGTCCCGCGAGCCTCAAATCAGTAGAGGCGCATGGAGCGTCAGATTGCGATCCAATGGCTACGCATGCCTAATAGCGCCAACACGCTATTGAACACGCGGCGTCACGTGCGATCGCAAGCGCCAAGCTGGCACATAGTGAGTGGGTGAAGATGTGTCTTAAACCATCCAATCTCGCGATCAGACAGCTGAGATTCAGCGGACGAGCGCAGGCGTTGCGTGCGCGAGCAGGCGTGCGCGAGCTGCCCATGACACCCACGTTGGGGGCTTTAGTGACGGATTTATCCGTCACTAAAGACCCCTCATTTATTAATTTAAAGTTGTAATGACCATTTTGCCCCCACTCCTTGCAACTATAAAAGGAGACCCCCTCCATATGAAATTCTCATCCCTTCCTTCTCTTCTCTACCTCTCCAAAGTTCAAGAGAAGCTTGTCCCACACCCGGGATGTTTCTCGCGAGATAAAGTCTAAATTTTCGTCCCCTTTCGGAAGTGGATCCCACGACGACGACGGTGTGCTGCTCCGTTCCCGTTCTTCTATTTCGTCCTGCTTTGTCCTCCTTCATCCAAGCGTCGTCCCGTCCGGCTCGTCCTCCAAGCGACCGTCGAGGAGGATTTCTCTCTCCCTATTCTTTTTACTGCTTTCTAGTATAGATTTACTACTTTCTAGAGTAGTTCTGCTCGTCCTCCAAGCGACCGTTGAGGAGGACATTTCTCCCTCCATTCTTTTAATGCTTTCTAGAGTAAATTTATCGCTTTCTAGTGCAATTGTTTTATACTTTCTAGTTGTAACGAACAATTTTCTTAATGATAAATTCTTTGTTTATTCTACATCTCATTTTGATTTCTATGTGTAATATTCTCTCTCTCTCTCTTATCCTCTCTCTCTCTTCTATTTATTGTAAATAATTAGATAGTTTTAAATTGAATTACTTCGTGACAAATAAAAAGAAACGCGCAGTTTTTAAATCGAACGTCAGCCTCCCTGTGTTCGACTCGGAATTTTCATTTCGGTATAAATTTTATTTGTTGAGCACGAATTCTTCGCTTTCAAGCTACAACGACAGGTTTTCCAAAACCAAACACGTTAGCGTAGCGATTCGATACGTTCAACATTTTGGCGCCGTTGCTGGGGAGGCGACGAACTTTGATTTCTCTTCGCATTTTGTAACTTACAAATCATTTACCTCACTTTTCTCATTTCTTATTGTAATTGCAGGTACTCTTTTGAGACGAGCAAAAGCGGTAGATTGGAGTAAATTACTGTGGAAGGTTTTGTAAGTTATCCCCCATTCTTTCCCCCTCCATAGATTTCATAAATCCCCCTCCACATTAAATCCAAATTCCAATTAACCTAGGTGATTGCATAAATCCTAGGAATAGTTTGGTTGTTTGGATTCTCACTCACATTCATTCCACCTTCATTTATATAAAAAAAAATAACAAAAAGATAATTTTGTGGGGCAATTTTCAACAAACACACAACGTACACCCACATTCAAAGGCACTTAACCGAATTGATTTGTTTCTACTCAACAGGGTTCTGATCTGTGGAACCGGTACACATAAAGCAACACATAATTGAGTAGAAATCAGATTAGGTAATCATTTGTATGCCTAATTAAGTGGTGCATCAGGCCAATTGTTTGAGTTGATTGAGTCGCACCACTTCAAATAAAATTAAACTCATCAAGTAGCTGCCAATTAGATTCAACTCTTAGGGATTTACCAGGCACTCTACATTTTTTTTAAACTTTAAAAGAAAACATCTTCACCTGTGCTTGCAAAATCTGGTGTGCCAACGAAACTTGTTTGAAAACACCTAAAGTTGAATCCTAAAAGCTACTAAGCAAGATTTGAACCTTAAAATTCACCACATCAAAAAAATAATCTTGCTTGAAAACCATTGGTTGTGCACGCACACACAAATCAATCAATCATTAAGGGCACAACCCATTTAAAGGGCCCATCACATTCCAAAGCACATTCAAACCTAGACCTAAATAAAACAGAGTAGACATTGGCCTTAAGGATTGGACTCGCTCTTCAGAACCCAGAATGAGATTATTTTCGATTAGTCTGTTTCTACTGTTCAATCTAATGTCTAGCTAGGG
Source organism: Thalassia testudinum (assembly GCA_037157565.1). Taxonomy (NCBI): domain Eukaryota; kingdom Viridiplantae; phylum Streptophyta; class Magnoliopsida; order Alismatales; family Hydrocharitaceae; genus Thalassia; species Thalassia testudinum. Next base: position 75,950,987 of record JAZHRO010000073.1, on the reverse strand, counting down.
GAGTAGAATCAAACGATCGCGACTAGGGGGTACACTAGGAACCGAAGGCGCAAGGCGAAGGAAGAACCTTCTCCTTAGTCCCTCCTTCTAACTAGTTGGATTGAACAGATGGAAGTAGATCAAATCGTTCCTTTATCTCAAGATGGGTTTTGGGAGTCTGTAGGTCTGTAGGCTAACCCTTTTAAGGACAGGTTTGATTGTTTGTATTGCAGGGCACCTTTCTTCCTCCCGTGTATCATGAATCCTTCCACATATTTCATGCATTCCCGCTCTTTCCCTCCTGTTGTGAATTATCCTCAACATGACGATTATCCCGACTCATATTTTAATCAACCATCAGTCAGTTGGGATAATTCGGATTGAGGATACAATTCCGAACCCCCGTGTTTAGGGTCTAACCCTGAACGCTTTGATTTTGATCCTTCTTAGAGCTACATCGATTATAAATCGTCTTCCTTTCATGCACAACCTAATACGATCTACAATCAAGAAGGATACACCGATCTTTACCCATCCTCTGATTTCACTGCCTTTAGGTCATCACCATCTTTTGAACAATCTGAAATGACCTATTTTCAGGAAGGGTATAACGAATCTCAATTCGTTAATTCCCCTGCATTGATACCAAACCCACCCAATCCTGAACCAACTCATTTGGTTTAGGTTAACCAGGTTCAAGATAAGGTTTTGGCTAACTTGAGGAATATCATACAATCTTTAGATGTTCAGCCAATACCTTGCATTGAGAGATTGGAGCCCCTGATTGAAATGATTGATGATTTGAATAAGTCTTTGTTGGATTGGCTCCAGGACGTTAAGGATACGAACCCGAGTGAGTTTCTACTTGGGAAATTAGCGAAATTGAGGATGAGATTCGTGGTTGCTTTGATTCCATCTTGGGATGATTCCCAGGATGAACCCTCTTCAGGAAAACCTATGACAGAACCCGCTCAGGCACCTGTTGGGGGGGACACGTGCTATGAATTAAAGCGACCAATTAAGGAAGATCTAATTTCTTCACCCAAGATCCCTAAGCCGGGTTACGAGGAAACGTATGTCACCTTGGAACAGAAAGTGATAAATGATTTAGGGAGATACATTGATACGGATCCTGATTTCTTTGATGGTGAAGATTCAAGTTGCGAAGTCTCACGCGAGTTTTCTAAACATGATTTCTGTGAGACGATTGGGCCTGAGGAATCTCATAGATCATTTGATAGCCCAATAACTGAGGAAACTTATCTTATTAGGGTACACATTATAGATCCAGAATCGCATTTTCTGGAGGAATCAATTTAATGCCCTGATTATCAGTTACACCCCGTTGAGCTTATCGGTAATTCTGTTTCTGAGATAATTAGACCTAAGTCAATTCTGATTCTGCCACATCATTTAGACTTGGAGATTTCAGATGGGGTGATTAATATACAAGAGGTCCTGGAATTTGATATGCTGATTGAGGAGGATAGGACCTGGGAAGTTCTGATTTGGGAAGTTAATTTTGGAGGAAATGGAAGATTGAGTCGAAGGGTTCCTTTTAAACTGAAACCATCAAATCATAACCCTTACGACATTTGTTTCGAGGATGTCAAACTCAAGCACACATTCAACGATTATCCTTTTGAGCTTCAATTCTCTGTAACCCGACTTTTTGGTCTTGGGTTGCATCCCCATAAATCGTAGGCCCAACCTCGCTTGCATTCTGATTTTAGGTTTTGGGTAATTTTTATCCAGAACCTAAGATATTCTCGATTATGGGGGATAGGTCTGCACCACAATCTGGTCCACATCTGTGGACCTCTGCTGACAGGTCAGAGGATTCCTCTATTTATTCTAATTCTGACCTGCACTTGTGAATTCTTCATTTCTTTTCTTTGTATAGTGTGCCTAGCTGAAGGCACTAAACTCAGCACATATATAGTTTTTCTTAGTTTTCATCTCAAAGCGGACCTGATATTCACGCAATTCAGGTGCTTTCTACACTTTTCCACTCTATTTTATGTCTTTTCAATACAATGAGGACATTGCATTAGATAGGCATGGGGGGGTGGATATTTATCTCTGAATTCATTCGTCAGCTCTGTAGATTTGTTTTCTTTTATATATATAAAAAAAAATGTAATTAGGAAAGAGAATTTGGGTTTAAGAAAATTTTCAATCTTAGGAAATACTACGTTATGATTTTAACACAAAGACCCTTCAGGTCTTCGGACTTAATTAGCCCATGTATTCACTAAAATGTGGATTTGTCTTCGAGTCCTCGCCAACTTAATTCTAGTGGAATAAATAAGTTGGGTGATAAGTACACGACTTATCAACCTACCCTCTGATTTGAGGGAATTTTGAGTCTTAAGCATTTACACACTTTCTTTGCACTGACTTGTTGTTCGACAATTTTAACGGAAATTGGGTAGCTAATGAACCTTGTAGGGTGATATGGCTCACAAGTTATCGTAGGTAACAGCCCATAGGTAGGTTGTCCAGAGCCCAATCACTGGACCTTTCTCTTTTTGCTGCCTTTAGGTAAATCTTAGATCAGGGAAGCCACCTACTTAAAAAAAAAAAAGGAATCAAAAAGAAAAGGAGAAAAGAACAAAAAGAAATGAGCCACACTTCCCCGCAAGAGTATGGCTGGCAAGTTGTCGGTGGTAACAACTCATCGACCGGTTGTCCAGAACCCAACTTAGTAAATGCACTCAAAACTCCCAAAACACTTAGGAAGAAGCGGAGAAGTAGAATAAATTGGGGAGATATACACTGGATTCACCCTTGTGTTGACCTCGAAAAAAAATAAAAGTAGGGAGAAAGCTACCGGTTGTAAAGATACACCTTTAGGCAGAATTCTTTTTGAGGTCACCTAGAGGCGTAGAAATCCGAAGTCCGTTTCAATTACCGGTCAACGAGTCTATCACAATCACAATAAGATGCTTAAAGCTTAGGGTTCTCATCAAATCTTGGGTGAGTTGAATGGCCGTAGAAAGCCACTCTTAAACCCTAAAATTTGAAAATCCAAAAGAAAATTAGAAAAGAGTTAAAAGAGAGAAAGAATTTTCCTTTGAATAAGGTGAGGGCTTGAGGCGGTCTACATTTTGGTTGATACCCGGGCACTGTTGTGTCTTTGAAAGTTCAGTTTCTAAGTAGATAATTTCTTAATGATTGAAAATAACTCAGGTCCAAATAATCCAACCTAATTCTTTTATAAATAGCATATAGTTTTTGCTAGGGACTAGCAAAAGATAGGCATGGGGGTATGATGTAAACACATTTACACTACTTAAGATGTCTATTTATGCTTGTTCTTAAGCATAGGATTTCATTTCATGATATAAATATTGCATAACATGCATTATCTTGAATTTAGAGTAGTTTGAAAAAAATGGAGGTTAATTGTCTCCTTTTATGTGCTTGGACAGGGCAAACATTTTATCGGGGCCTCGGATCTAAGATCCAACCGTATGGATGTGATTAGGGCGACGATTGGAGTTCAACAACTCCAAGATCACCCTAATCAGGCATCCGTAGCATCAGATAGTGACCGAGGAACCCTAGAAGATCAAGGGCCAAAATGGTCTAAATCTGCTCTTCAAATGACAAATCTGACCGCACAGATGAATTCGGTTCGACGATTGCAGCCTAACAACGCAAAAATCAAGTCAATCCAACATCCGTGGCACCATCTACAACTTCCAGAAGATGGACGGCCAAGATGGCGCCACGTGGTGACATCCCAGCCGCCCAAATGGCCGCATGCAATCTCTGAAGGCCTCGCACCCTCTCCCTCTCCGCCGTTGGATCTCGATCCAACGGTTGTGGATGCAGCTGGCCGATTCGTTCGCGCGACCTTTCCGATTGCATAGCACAGCAGAGACGAAGCGGCGGGTGAAGCAGAGGTCGCGGGATCGAGTCCCGCAAGCCTTAAATCAGGAGCGGGCGAGCGGGCGCATGGAGCATCGGATTGCGATCCAACGGCTGCGCGCGCCTGATAGTGCCGACACGCTATTGAACGCGCGGCGCCACGTGCGATCGCACGCACCAGGCGGGCACGCAGCGAGCAGGTGAAGATGCGTCTTAAGCCGTCCGATCGCTGAGATTCAGCGGACGTGCGCAGGCGTTGCGCGCGTGAGCAGGAGAGCAAGAGCACGCGGGCCGCCCACGATGCCCACGTTGGGGGCTTTAGTGATGGATTTATCCATCACTAAAGACCCCTCATTTATTATTTTAAAGTTGTAATGACCATTTTGCCCCCACTCCTTGCAACTATAAAAGGAGACCCCCTCCATACGAAATTCTCATCCCTTCCTTCTCTTCTCTACCTCTCCAAAGCTCAAGAGAAGCTTGTCCCACACCCGGGATGTTTCTTGCGAGATAAAGTCCAAATTTTCATCCCCCTTTAGAAGTGGATCCCACAACGATGACAGTGTGCTGCTCCGTTCCCATTCCTCTGCTTCGTCCTCCTTCGTCCCGCTTTGTCCTCCTTCGTCCTGGCGTCGTCCTGTCCGACTCATCCTCCAAGTGACCTTCGAGGAGGATTTCTCTCTCCCTATTCTTTTTACTGCTTTGTAGTTTTGATTTACTACTTTCTAGAGTAGTTCTGCTCGTCCTCCAAGTGACCGTTGAGGAGGACATTTCTCCCTCCATTCTTTTAATGCTTTCTAGAGTAAATTTATCGCTTTCTAGTGCAATTATTTTATGCTTTCTAGTTGTAATGAACAATCTTCTTAGTGATAAATTATTTGTTTATTCTATATCTCATTTTGATTTCTATGTGTAATATTCTCTCTCTCTTACCCTCTCTCTCTCTTCTATTTATTGTAAATAATTAGATAGTTTTAAATTGAATTACTTTGTGACAAATAAAAAGAAACGCGTAGTTTTTAAATCAAACGTCCGCCTCCCTGTGTTCGACCCGGAATTTTCATTTCGGTATAAATTTTATTTGTTGAACACGAATTCTTCGCTTTCAAGCTACAATAACAGGTTTTCCAAAACCAAACACGTTAGCATAGCCAATCAACCGTTCAACAGTAGGTCATGGAATCTGGAGTGTCAAACGACAAATCCGACTACACAGATGGATTTAGGTCGATGATTGCAGCCCAACAGCGCGAAAATCGACTCAATCCGACCTCTATAGCATTCCCTACAAAGGAAAGAACATGGATGGCCCAGATTGCACCATGTGGCTCAACCCTGGTCACCCATGCTCATGCACACGCGACTGCACGCCCGCGGAGGCATGCACATGAGAGCACAGTGGCACGTGCAGCAGTGAAGCATGAGCATGGAGGCAACGGCGCGTATCGTGCGTCTAGGCGCGACAAGGGCGCGTACAGCATGCACCAGTGGTGCGGCAACAGCGGCGCATGAGTGGGATCTTCAGTGATGTTTGCGGCGGATCTTCAGCGACATTTATGACTGTCACTAAATGTTTTGTATACGAATTTGATTCTTTCCTCCACTATAAAAGGACCCCTACCCCTCCCATTTTTCTTCATCTCTTCCTTCTTCCTTTCACCACCTCCAACGCTCTAGAGAGAGCTTGTCCCAAGCCTGGGATGCTCCTCTAGAGTAGAAAACCAAATATTTTTCCTACCTCTCATCCCCATTCATGGAGCATCCCGTAGCTGTCCTCTCACTACCCTTCGGGAAGAAAATCCTTGCCGCGACACCGTCCTGCCCTACCCTCCGTCCTCTGGCTTTGTCCCCATTCGTATCGCTCCTCACCACCGTCCTCTAGGGACGTCAAAGCGAGTCATCGTCCGAGCGACTGTTGAGGGGGATTTCTTTCACCTCTCTCTATCCTTTTATGCTTACGTAGTGTAGTTTTCTTGCTTTCATAATTGTAGAAAACATTCATGAGATAAATAGATGATTGTTTCTCTCTCTCCCTCTTATTTTTGCAAGTAGATAAAGTTTCATCGACCTAATCTCTTGCTTGATAAAAATACAAAAAAACTAGAAAAGATAAAAATGACAAAAAAATAAATAAAAGAGAAACGCAGATTTTCAAAACCAAACGTTCGCCTCCTCGTGTTCGACCCAGGACTCACTTTTCAAGTTTCAATTATAAATTTTATCTGATAGACACGTTTTGCGAGCTACGACGAGTCCTCCAAACCCTAATTTTAATTCTCGAAACACACCCCCATCATTTTGGCGCCGTTGCCGGGGAGGCAATGCTCTTTGATTTTTCTAGCATATTTTCCGCCTTACCTAACTTTTATCTCACTTTTTCTTTGATCTTACTATGATTGCAGGTACTCTTCCGAGGCAAGCGAAAGTGGTTAGATCGGAGAAAAGTGTGAATGAAGGTTCTGTGAGTTTCCCTCAACTTCCCCACCTACTAGTTCATTTCACCACACTAATAACTCAAACCCAAATCAACTTAGGTGCTTTTTATAAACCCTAGGATAGATTTGGTTGTTTGTTTACCAGCTCCACTCATCTCACCCCTTCATATATAAAAAAAAAAAATACTCTTCAGTTATGGGATTTTCTGAAAGCTAAACACTTAACACCCACAACTTCTCAACCAAAGGTGCACAATCACATCGATTCTCCCACTTAATCGGGATTTGACCAGTGGACTCGGTACACTTAACTCAACACATAAATTAGTGAGTAGAAATCTAAATAGGTCAAACATTCTTATGTGCGTTAACTATGTAGTGCAACAGGCCAATTGCTTGAGTTGTTTGGGCTGCACCACTCAATTTAAAGCTGATCCATCAAGTAGCTTGCCTCTTAGGGTTGATTTTTTGGGCTGAACCAAGCACTCCACATCTTTTTTGATTTCTAAAGGAATATATCAACACTAGTGCTTTCAAAACTTAGAGTATTCTATTGAACCTTGATTGAATACACCTAAAGATTAAACCCTAAAAGCTACTATTAATAGCGAAAAACTACGTGTTCGTAGTTGGATTCGAAGACCCATCGTTGTAGTTTGAGTCGTGAAGAAATCCGTTCAACAGATAAAATTTATATTGAAAAATCCGTAAAAAAGTTTCGGGTTGAACACATGGAGGTGGACGTTTGATTAAAAAAATACGCATTTTATTTGTTTGTAATGAAATAGATTAGTTGGTTGAAAACTAGCTATCTATTTAACAAATAATAAATATAAGAGAGAGAGAATATTACAAATAAAACCAAAAGAGAGGTAGAATAAACATGGATTTCATTTTAAGAAGTTGTTCATTACACTACTCATTACGACTAGAAAGCGGGAAATCTACACTAGAAAGCAGGAAAGAGAATGGAGAGAGAAATATCCTCCTCGACGATCGCCTGGAGGATGAGCCAGACGAGACGATGCCTAGAAGTCGAGGAACAGAGTAGGAAGAAGGAGGACGAAGCAGGAGGAATGGAATGAAGTAGCACATCATTGTCGTCGTGGGATCCGCTTCCCGAATGCAGAGAGAGGACACTACAAGATGCTCCACGAAGGGGGACAAAGGTGGAAAAATTATGATTTCTACTCTAGAGGAGCATCCCAGGTGTGGGACAAGCTTCTCTTAAGCTTTGGAGAGGGAGAGAGAAGGAAGGGATGAGAAATTCATAGGGTAGGGGTCCCCTTTTATAGTTGCAAGTATTGGGGGCATTTTGGTCATTACAATATCCAAAACACTAATATGGGCCTTTAGTGACGAACTTAAACATCACTAAAGGTCCGTCGTGGGCGACGTGCACGCGCGCTGCGCGCGCCCTCTCCTCTTCCATGCCTAAATGCACCCGCGCACGTTTGGGTGATCTCAGCCGTCCGATCGTGAGATCGAACTGTCGAGATCGATCCTCACAGTGCCCATTCAAAATGCCTCTGCCACATGCCTGCTTGCAATGAGGCGTGTAGACGCACGTCATCGTGTGAGTACGCGATCGAGGAATTCTCCACATGCTACGTCTCTTCTCCTCAGTCGTTGGATCTTCATCTAACGGCCCAATCGCGCCTGCACCCGTGCCCGTCTGGATTGAAGCACTCAGTGCGACTCGAATGTGTGAGCCCTACGTGGCCCACAGGGGTGTGACCGCTACACTGCACCTTTGTTTATGTCGTGCAGAGGTATTAGGTGCGATGGAGGGCCTTTGAAGATGCTGCTATGGCTCCTTGGGGCCAACCAGGTGGTTGAGATGGCACCATGTGGCATCATCTCAGCCGTCCATCTTCTATGAGTTGCAGATGGTGCAACGAATGTTGGATTGGATTGATTTTTTAGTCGTTAGGCTGCAATCATCGATCCAAACCCATTCGTGTGGTCAGATTTGTCGTCTAAAGTGCAAATTGGCACCATCTTGGCTCTTGATCTTTAGGGTTCCTCGATCTCTATCTGGTGCTACGGATGTTCGATCAGGGTGATCTTGGAGTCGTTGAACTCCAATCGTTGCCCTGATCAGATCCGTATGGTTGGATCTTCGATCTGAGGCCCCAATTAACAAGTTGCCTTGTTTCTGGCCATAAAAGAAGACAATTACTTTACAATTTATACAACTTGACTTAAATGCATGATCATGCATGTTATGCACTATTTACAATGCATGATGCTAATATGGTACTAAGAACATACATTAATAGATATTTTAGGTTAATTAGATGTATGCACATCTACTACTAAACAAAGTTGAAGCCTAAAAGACACATCATCAAATAACCTTATTTGTAAACCCTGGTTGTGCATGCACAGACATTTGAATTAATCATTAAAGGCACGACCCATCTAAAGGGCCCATCACATTCCAAGAGCACAATCATCCCAAGCCTAACTAAAACTGAGTAGGCGTTGGCCTTAAGGATTGATTTGCTCTTCGGGGCTCAGACTGAGATTTGTTTCGATTTAATCTAGTTCTGTTGGTTCATCTGGTCTCTAGCTAGGGAAGTAGCGTCAAACAATCGCGGTTGGGGGGTACACTAGGAACCATAGGCGTAAGCTAATGGAGGAACCTTCTCCCCAATCCCTCCTTCTAACTTGTTGGATTGATCAAATAAAAGTAGACTAAATTGTTTATAACTTCAAGACAGATCCTGGGAGTCTATAGGTTTTTAGGCTACCCACATAAGGATAGGTTTGGTTGATTGTACTGCAAGGCACCTTTCACTCTTCTGATTTCCCTCTTACTCCACAATGTATCCTTCCACATCCTACACACATTTCACATCCTATCCTACTACCACCACTTATCCTCAAGATGATTACTATCATGGCTTAACTTATAATTACCCTTCTACTAGCTAGGATAACTTTGATTGGGGATACGAATCCAGATCTCAGTGTTTAGAGACTAACCCTGGAAAACAAGACTATGATTACTATCCTTTCCAAACGTACAATGATTATGGATCTCCATCCTTTGGTGACAAAACCAACCCGATCTACAATCAGGAAGGATATGCTGATTATAACACCTACCCTCCCTAGTATTCCATTGAAAATCGATCATCACCATTCCTTGAACAACCTGAAACAACTTACTATCAAGGAGGGACCCGAGAACCTCAACATCTTGACTCCCCTAGATTTAACACAAACCCACCAAAACTTGAATCGAACCAGTTGGTTCAGGTGAACCAGATCTAGGATAGGGTGTTGGCTAATTTGAGGAACATTATAAAATCTTTAGAAGCTTAGCCAACATCATGCACTGAAGCATTGGAGCCTATGATCAAAATGATTGATGAACTTAATAGTTCTCTATTGGAATTGCTCCAAAGTGTTAGGGATAAGGGCTTGGGTGAGTTTCTTCTTGGGAAATTGTCGAGGTTGAGGATGAAATTTGTGGTTTCCCTAGTCAAATCTTGGGATGATTCTCAAGATGAACCCCCTTCAGGAGAGCCAATGTCTGAACCCACTCAGGCGCCTATCTGGGGGGATATATGTTCTAAGATTGGAGATGATCAAGTTGGTCTAGAGCAACCCTTTGAGGATGAATCAAGTTTCTCACCAGAGATCCCAGAGCCAGGGAATGATGAAAAATATGTCTCCACGAACTATGAAATGACATATGATTTTAAGACATATACAAATGAGGATCATGGATTCCTTGATTCTGAGGGTGAGGAATCTCTTAGTGAATTCTCACTTAAGCTTAAGGAAAATGATTTTAGTGAGACAAATAGGCTCGAGGAGCATGACGAACCATTTGATAGCCCATTCAATGAAGATTTTGATTTGGTTGGGGCTAACTTGGAGGATTCAAATCCTCATTTACTAGAAGATTCAATTACTGACCCCATTCCTCATCTGCACCCTATAGAGCTGACTTCTGAGATCATTGTGCCCAAGTCCTTCTTGATTCAGCCATGATTTCTGTACTTGGGAGAATTATATGGGGTGAATGATATGCTAGAGGTCCCAAAGCCTGATCACTTGATGCTAGAGGATAGAAATGTTGAAATGAAAATCTGGGAGGTTAATTCTGAGGGAAAAACAAGTTTGGATTTAAGGGTTCCTATCGACCTAAAACAACCTACTTTTTACCAGGACCCTTATGATATCTTTCACGTGCAACCCAAGCTTGAAATAACTGATTACTTTTCTGAGCTGAATGTTAAGTGGACATTTGAACCTAGTGAAACAAATCTACCCATTGTCCACGACTTTAGTTTTGGGTTGCACACCACCAAACACAGGCCTGACCCAGCAAACACAACAATATTCGATTTTGGGTGATTTTCTTCTAGAACCTTAGAACCACTCAACCCTGGGGCATGGGTCTGCACCATAACCTGGTCCACATCTATGGACATATTCTATTGGCGGGTTTGAGGATCAATATTTTTATTTCGATTCTGGGCCGCACTTGTGAATTCTCAATTTCTTCCTTGTATGTATGTTATGCCTAGCTAAAGGCATTAAATTTAGCACGTGTTCATATCGCACATTTCCTGCGGAGCTGACTAGATTTCTCATGATATTCAGGTGATATTCTGTTTACTCTGCCCTTTTCATGTCTTTGTTTTTACAATGAGGACATTGCATCATTTAGGCATAGGGGGTGGATACTTTATCCTGAAATCAATTTGTTAACTTGTAGAATTTCTTTTAGTTTCTTTTTTTTTTAAAAAAAGAATGAAAATTCAAAAAGAGAAAAAGGAAAATAGATTTAGGGGAAGAGAACTTAGGCTTGTAGGCATTATTAACTTTAGGAAATGATATGAGAGGACCTAAACACTTAGACTCTTCAAGTCTTCGGGCTTAATTAGCCCAGGTATCCACTTGAATGTGGAGTTAGTCCCGAGTCCTCGCCAAGTCAATCTTATTTTAATTCGGTAAATAAATTGGGGTGATAAGTATACGACTTGTCAACCCACCCTCTAATTTGAGGGGACTTTATGCCTAAGCATCTACACACTTTTTGCATTGACTCACTTTTCGATGGTTTCTTCGGAAATTGGGTAGCTAATGAACTATCTAGGGTGGTATGGCCGACAAGTTGTCGGTGGTAACAGCTCTTCAGCCGATAGTCTAGAGCCCAGCCACAAGACCATTCTCGTTGTACTGCCTTTACGTAAATCTTAGATCAGGGAAGCCACCTACTTAGAAAAAAGAGAAAAAAAGAAACACCCAAAAAGAAAAGAAAAAAAAAAGAAAAAGGAGAAAATAGAAAAAGAAAATAATATAGCCACACTTCACTGCACAAATATGGCTGGCAATTGGTCGTGCGTAACAGCCCATTGGCCGATTGTCTAGAGCCCAGCTCACAAAAATGCACAATAATTCCCAAAACTTGTAAGGAAGAAGCGGGTAAGTAGAATAAATTGGGGAGATATACATTGGGTGCGCCCTTGTGTTGACCCAATAAATGAAAGTAGGGAGAAATCTACCGTTCAAAAAGATAAACCTCTAGGCAAGGTCACCTAGGGTCATAGAAACATGAAGTCCATTTTGACGGCCGCCTAGTGAGTTTTTCACTCTTTTCACAAGATGCTTAGCACTTAGAGTCCTCTTCGAGTCTTAAGCAAGTCGGGTAGCCGTAAAAAGTTATCCTAGAACTCTCAAACTCCAAAAGTACAAAAAAAAAATTAGAAAAAAAGAAAAGCAAAAGAAAAAAAAAAGTTTCTTCCCTTTTCAAATAAGGCAATGACTTGGGCAGTCTACATTCTGGTAGACACCTAGGTATTGTGAGTTTTTGTTGTTTAGGACCTTCGTTGAAATTTTCTATTGTTAATAAATGACTTAGGCCTAAGCGATCTAATCCTAATTTTGATTTTATACATAGCATGTAGTTTAATTTTGCTAGGGACTAGCAAAAGATAGGCATGGGGGTATGATGTAGACACATCTATTTATGTCAAAATACTTATTCATGAATGTTCCTAGGCCTCGATTTGCATTTCATGTTATAAATATTGTATAGCATGCATCATTCTGCATTTAAAGTAGTATATAATTTAGGTTAATTGTGTCCTTTTTGTTGTTAGGAGAGAAGGATATTTATTTTGGAGTCTTGGATTGACAATCCGACCGTATGGATCTGATCAAGATGACGATCGAAGTCCAAAGCCTCTGAAATCTCCTTTATCGGACTCCAATAACACCATATGCAATCTAAGGAAGATCAATGGTCGAGAGACTAGGTGATGTAATCCAGAGCATCAAACGACAAATCCAACTGCATGGATGGATTCAGATTGACGATCGCAATCCAACAGCCTGAAAATCAACCCAATTCGACCTCTGTAGCATCCCCTACAAAGGAAAGAAGACGGATGGCCCAGATTGCACCATGTGGTGCAACCCTGGCCACCCATGCGAACGCACGCGCCCAACAGCGTGGGTGTGCACGTGTGCGGAGGCATGCACACGTAAGCATAGCGGCATGCGCATCAACATAGTGCTCGCGGAGGCAGCGGCACGTATTGCGCGTGCTCCAGCGGCAAAGGTGTGCATAGCGCTCGCTAGCGGTGCGGTAGCAGCGGTGCATGAGTGGGATCTTCAGCAACGTTTGTGGTGGATCTTCAGGGACATTTGTGACCATCACTAAATGTCATGTATACGAATTTGATTCTTTCCTCCACTACAAAAGGACCCCTACCCCTCCCATTTTTCTTCATCCCTTCCTTTCTTCCTCTCACCACCTCCAAGGCTCTAGAGAGAGCTTGTCCCAAGCCCAGGATGCTCCTCTAGAGTAGAAAACCAAATATTTTTGCCAGCACTCATCCCCATTCATGGAGCATCCCGTGGCCGTCCTCTCACTACTCTTCGGAAAGAAGATCCTCGTCGCGATGTCTTCCTACCCCGCCCTCCATCCTCCAGCTCTGTTCCCATTTGTCCAGCTCCTTACAACCTTCCTCCAGGCGATGTCAGAGCGAGTCATTTTCCGAGGGATTGTTGAGGGAAATTTCTCTCAGCTCTCTCTATCTTTTTACACTTTCGTAGTGTAGTATTCCTGCTTTCATAATTGTAGAAAACATTCATGAGATAAATAGATGATTGTTTCTCTCTCTCTCTCTCTTTTATTTTTGCAAGTAAATAAAGTTTTCATCGATCTAATCTCCTACTTGATAAAAGTAAAAAAAAATTAGAAAAGATAAAAATGACAAAAAAAATAAATAAAAGAGAAACGTGGATTTTCAAAACAAAACATTTGCCTCTCTGTGTTCGACCCGAAACTCACTTTTCGAGTTTTGGTTATAAATTTTATCTGATAGATGCATTTTGCGAGCTACAATGATGGGTCCTCCAAGCCCTAATTTTAATTCGCAAAACAGGCCCCCATCACCTACCCACCTCCATTCCAAACCATCTCTTCCTTTCTTCCTCTCACCACCTCCAAGGCTCTAGAGAGGGCTTGTCCCAAGCCTGGGATGCTCCTCTAGAGTAGAAAACCAAATAGTTTTCCCTCCCCTCTTCCTCATTCATGGAGCATCCTATGGCCATCTTCTCACCTCCCTTCGAGAATAAGATCCTCACTGCGATGCCGTCCTACCCTGCCCTCCATCCTCCAGCTCCATCCTTGTTCGTCCCACTCCTCACCACCTTCCTCCAGGCGACATCAGAGTGAGTTGTCCCCCGAGCTTCCGTCGAGGGGGATTCTCTCACCTCTTTCTATCTTTACTCCTTTCATAGTGTAATCTTTCCGACTTTCTTAGTTGTAAAAAACATTTGATTAGAAATCCATGATTGTTTTGCTCTCTCTTTTATTTTTGCATGTAGATTAGCTAAATAAAATTTCATCTACCTAATCTTTTGCTTGATAAAAAATATCAAAAAAAATTAGAAAAGATAAAAATGACAAAAACAAATAAAAGAGAAATGTGTATCTCTCAAAACCAAACATTCACCTCCCCATGTTCAACCTAGTTTCGAGTTTCAATTATAAATTTTATCTGATCGACGAATTTTCTCATGAATCAAACTACAATGACAGGTTTTCCAAATCCAATCTTTTTCGCGTTTGAATCCACCTCATCAGTTGGGTTCCATGATTTTTGTAAGCTCGCTAGGATTCTAGGATCAATCATAGGATTTGTGGGCTTGCTCAAATGACTCATGGTCTGAACACTAATCCCTCTAAATTTGGATGAATTTGGTGTTGATTTGAGAGAGATATTCTCACTTGAAGATCAGCCTGATGGGTGTTCACACGGCAATGGCGAAAGGGACATAAATGTGAATATGAAGAGAAAGATAGGGGGGTAAATGCAAAAAAGTTGAATCCTAGGTTTCTAAATGTGAGAACTGGAGTTTTTAAGGGCTAAAATGTAAAATAGGTCAACATGTACTCTGATTGGCCCCAAATTTTGGTCTTGAACTAACTTGGACACAATCAATCTAATGGTGAACTTGGATTTGAGTTTTGATAATGTTTGATTGGGTAAATTGCATAAAAGCCTAAATTAGGGTAAATTCCTATCTGAAGCTCTATTCTAGGTCAAAATGGGCTAAGATGGTCAAACCAAAGGTACCAAATCTATTATAATATTTTTATATGAAATTTAAGAGGTTTATATTGATATTATTATAACCAGAAGCATTTCAATTAAATTGTGGCAGATAATTAGGGTTTTCATCTTGTTTGGTCCTTGAAATGCATGAAACCCTAATTCTGTCAGTGTGAGCCCACTTCTTGGTATTTGATGGGAACACCATCATAGGCCCTAACTAGCCACTTTTAGTAAGGTTTAAAATATAAATGCTCTTACATAACCATTTGAGGGTTATAACTCCACTCCAAGCTATTTTGAAAAGAGAATAGGAAACTAAGGTTAAATTTGTAATTTTAACAGCATATCATGAACGTAGAATAGCCAAAGGGATTTTTAGGGGTGAAATAAAGGTCAAATGAGCATTAAAGGCTGAAATTGGATCCATGCAGTCAAAAATGGGGTATCACACATTTCAAGAAATAATATAGTACTTGAAACTCTAATTTCAGACCAGCTTAAATTACAGAAGTTATTGCCAAGATAAATTCATATAAACCATATAAAATTCTTAGGAAAATAGTCCTTGAGGTTTGGTATCTTTATTTAACCTTTGGAACCAATTCTAATCTCAAATAGAGTTTTAGATGAAATTCTGCCCTAATTTGGATTTTACGTAAATTACCCAATCAAACTTGGTAAAAATTCAAATCTGACCCCACCATTTGATTTCTTGGGTCTAAATTAGGTTGGTACCAAAATTTAGGTCCAATTAGAGTCCATCTTGACCTATTTTGCATTTTAGTCCACTTGGACTCTATTTCTCTCAATTAAGCCCCTAACTTCTCAAATCTTCGAATCAGGTCCCTAACCATGTCATCATTTCTCAAAAAGTGATCCCTACCACCATTAGTGTAAACACAACAGCTTTTTTGAGATTTGAGCGAGGATTTCCTGCTCTATTCTCAATTAGACCCTTCCAAAATTGAAAGGTGAATCCTCTGAGATGCTCTACTGATTGGACCAAGAATTGGATCCTGATTCACCCTAGATTCTTCATGCGAACACTTGTAAATTTAGGGATCCTTTCATCCCCAAGTTCTTTAGCTTGCGAAGCTTGTTTTCAAGCCTAGATGCCTCTCTAAGGTCTTTAAAAAGACCCCTCTCACAACTCCGAGCCTGTTAGTGAAGTTTCACACTAGAATACTCTCATCTTCTCCTCCATCTACTGTCAGCACCTTCATCTCTGGTGAGCTCCTCTGTCCTCTTCAATGAGCTAGCCAACGGACAAATTGGCTGCCCTACTATCATCTCCTCTTCCTCCTGATCGTTGCCTACCAACACACAACCGCTCTCTCCCTCTCCTTCATCACTGTGGTATTGCTGTCGACATCACTTTCTCCATCTCTAGTCCATCACAACCAGAGCCCTCCACCTGTCATCTCTCTCTATGTCCCTATATCTCTTCCCCTTCTCCTACTGATACTTTCTAACCCGTTAGTTCTTAGGTTCGACCACCAATTTGACCGCCACCACCATCATCTCCCTTCACTCTGGCAAGCACTCTAGTGAACCCGCACCAACAACACGGACCACCAAACTTCATCATGCCACCTCCATTAGCTCCGCCATGACTCACCCTCAAAAATTTCTAAGGAAATTTAGGGTTTAGCACACTCCAAACCCTCATCGAACTCCACCACCTTCACTCACCTTCACCGACTTTGCCACACACATACACACCTTACCACACACAGCCACCACCAGCACATTCACCACATCCGTGCGATCCTCCTAAGCATTTTTGATGTGGTAGAGAGGCTGTCTTTTTCGTTTCATGTCACCGCTGAAGCACCAACGCCGCCTTTGTCATCTCGGGCACCGCCTGCCCTCCTCCAGCTGCATTCTTCAGCATCAACACTCCTAGGCTACACGGCTGAGTCCTAGGTTCTCCTCCGAAACCTCAATTGGAGACTCCACTGCCTACTACTGTATTCTGAAGAAACTGTGTGGGAATAGTGCCATATCGTGAGACGAAGGTACCCCAATAGTGGATAAGAGTAATTTGTGATACTTGTTGTTCGCCTTAGCACACAAGGTGAGGTCCCACTCACAGCACGTGCACTCACTCTTCATCAGCTACATCTCACAGGTGTAAGTACCTCTGTTTTGATGAAACAAAATTATGTTTTATTGTCAACTATCTTTCATGATCACGCTAGCACAAATCTAGTCAATTATCCTTTATGTGGATCAAAGTGAATATTATCTTTAGTCAATGTAACTCTTTTATATTTCTTGAGTCTAGAATTACTATAAGGAACCTTAGGATTAAAGGAAAACCTTTCTAAATCGTAAAATAAATATCTAGATAGTATTGATTGACTAAAATATTATAATTGATCGATCAAAATAAGAATATTGATCGACCAATTTAGCCAATGGTTAAATCCGATTTTCCTGTAATTGATCGACCAATTAAATATTTGATCGATTAGTAATTGATCGACCAATCAAGTTAATTGATCGACCAAAATAAAAATTTATCGACCAATTTTGTTCGAATGATTTTTCTCAACATTTCAAGAATGCTCCATTTTCACCTATAAGTAGGGCTCCACACCCCTCATTTCAAAACATACTTTCAAAGAAAAATCCATATAGAAAAAGACCTGTCATGCTTTCTCTCAAAGTGCTTCTACGCATCTATTTTCATGCTCTCCAAATCATGTCGATTCGAACATCTGCAAAAATCCAATTTGACTTTCCTTGTGGTTCCATAGGATTATATTGTTTTATTTTATTTGTTGCTTTGATTACGGGTCCTAAGCTATTCAGAGAAATCCATTTTTGATATTATTCTTGTTGTGCTTCTCTTCAGGTTACTAAGAGAAGGGATCGTTGTAAGAGGTTGTGCCACCCTCATTCAAGTGGTACATTAGTGGATTGACTAGCATTGCCTAGTTGGTAAAATCCTAAGCTACGAAGCTTAGGTAGTGGTTTTTACCTGGGAAGGGTTTCCACTATAAATCTTTGTGTATAATGTGTGATTGTTTTTTCTGCCATATTTTTATAATCGATGTCACTCTTAATCTTGTGCCTGTGGCCAAGTAAGATTCGCAAGGCACACCTCTCAACAAGAGGGTCTGGACCTTTGACCGTATACCCGATTACTCAATACTATTCACCCAGGTCTCAGCTGACAAAGAAGAAAGAGAATCAGAGAGAGGGGGGGAAGGGCTTTGCTCTTAAGCACTCATCTCCTGCCAGGACTTAGAGCCCCTAAGCTTCAAGAGGCCCTTGCGCCTTGCTCTTGTGAGAGCCTTATGCTCCTCTATTATGCCTATGCCTTGGCTCCTCTAAGGCGTGAAGGTTTAAGGTGTCTGTGTCTTGGTTCTGTCGACTGATTGGCTACATTAGTCCTATGCTTGGTTATGATATTGCTGAGATATTTGATTGTGGTTATTGTTCAAATATTTAAGTGGTTGTGAGCTTTAAATTTAAGGGTTAATTTGGTGATTGAAATCACCATTTTAACCTGATCTTTTTGTATTATTATTCTGATCTTAGTGAAATATCATTTTGAATATCGTCACTTTCAATTGCTTATTATTCTTGTGATTGGTGAATTAAAATTACATATTTGCTCCCTGCGAATGATCTCGGACTCTATTTCCTGAATCTAGGCATATAAACTTAATTGATTTGAGTGATTTTGTCTTATACTACGACGCATTTCTTAAATAACAATGATTTTGCCCAAAAAATCTTTTATGTTTAATTGACCTCCAATTAACCCTGAGTAATCCTTTGGTTTCTGCATTTGTGATGTACTGTTAAAACAATAGAATTAACCCTATTTTCTTATCTTCTTCTCAAATCAAATTAAAGTGGAATTATGGTCCTCGGGCGATCATTTAGGAGCATTTATCTCTTGATTCAAACAAATTTAAGTTAGTTATGATGAATGATGGCATTACCGTCACCTATTTACTGTAGCCATACAATTTTCATTGAAGAAGGATCTAGAACTATCCAATAGCCACAACATAGACTAAACCCAACACACAAAGAGGTGGTAAAGAATGAAATGATTAACTGGTTAGACAATGGAATCATTTTCCCTATCTCTGATAGTCAGTGGGTAAGTCTTGTTCAAGTTGTGCCTAAGAAGACCACACTTACAGTCATAACCACTGAGACTGTAGAAGTCATCCCTACAAGGATTGCTAGTTCGTAGTGAGTATGTATATATTATCGAAAGGTCAATCAAGCCATGAAGAAAGATCATTTCCCATTGCCTTTCATTGATCAAATATTAGAAAGATTGGCAGGGAATAGATTTTTCTACTTTTTGGATGGCTATTCAGGCTCCAATCAGTGGTAATTCACCCAGATGATCAGGAAAAGATGACATTCACCTACCCCTACTGAACGTTTACTTTTCGTAGGATGCCATTTTGGATTGTGCAATGTACCTGCTACTTTTCAGTGGTGTATGTTTGTAATCTTTTCTGACTTAGTAGGTGATTATTTAAAAGTTTTCATGGATGACTTCTCGATCTTCAAGAGCACATTTGATGCATGTTTAGACCACCTGACCATGGTCTTGGAAAGATGCATCAATGTGAATCTGGTACTCTCTTGGGAGAAATCACATTTCATGGTACCAGAAGGACATGTTTAGGACATCTTATTTCGGAGAGAGGAATTGAGGTTGATCCTGTGAAGGTAAAATTGATTTTTGACCTGCCATTACCTTTGTTGGTTAAACAAATTTGATCTTTCCTCAAACATGTTGGTTTTTATCGCACCTTTATAGTAGATTTCGCAAAAGCAGCCCAACCTCTCACCAATCTTCTCTTTAAAGATGTAGACTTCCAGATTGCTAATGATTGTGTTCATGCATATACAACACTTCATGATCTGGTTACCAAGGCACGACCCCCGAATTGGTCTTACCCTTATGAGATCATGTGTGATGCCACTAATTATGCTGTAGGGGTTGTCCTTGGTCAAAAACTGGACGAGAAACCTACAGTTATTTACTATGCTATCAATACCTTACATGAAACATAGAGGAATTACAGTCACTGAAAAGGAATTGCTAGTAGTAGTATTTACACTAGAAAAATTCAAACCTTAACGTTTAGGTTCCCACATTATAGTCTAACTGATCACACAGTAGTACGACATCTTCTCATCAAGAAGGATGCAGAATCTCATTTGATTAGATGGATCCTACTATTACAAGAGTTTGATTTAGAGATTCATGACAAGGCTGGGAAGCAGAATGTGGCAGTTGACCACTTATCCCGCCTTCCTTCTGAAGCGATTTCTCCTTCACTTCTGATGAGCAGGTTTTCGTGAAGAAAAGTTAGGGTTTTGAGAAACCCATCATCGTAGTCATAAAACTCACTATCAAATAAAATTTACCAAAACTCAAAAAGGGGTTCCCGGGTCGAACACGGGGAGGTGATGTTTGTTTCTTGAAATCCGTGTTTAGCTTTGTTTCTTTTTAGTATTTTGTATTTGCTATTTTTTTGGCATTTTATGATAGTGTGGGAACTAGCAGGAATATTATCTATACTAAGCTATTCTAGAAAGCAGGAAAGAACTATTCTACTTGCTAAGTATGAAGGAAGAGAGAATAAAAAATACTACTTCTAGATAAATGCTTAACAAATGTTTATTACAAATGCTTCTACATTATGAAAGCAGTAAAAGGGAAAGGGGGTGAGAGAAATCCTCTTTTTCGACTGCTCAGAGGATGAAGCTACGTTGACGTGGCCAGAATAAAGATGTTGTGGACTTGGAGGAAGGAGAACGACATTAGAAGATGAAGGGAGGACGAGCGACGACGTAGCGTGATCTGCTTCCCAGAATGGGGTTGAGAAGACAGCCGATGAGAGCTCCACGAATGGTGATTAGAGGATGGAAAACACTTTTTCCTTTCTCTAGTGGAGCATCCCAAAGGCTTGGGACACATGCTCAAAGTGTGTTTTGAGCTCTAGAATAGGTGAGGAGAGCACAAGAAGTGATGAAGAGAAATGGGAGAGGTGTAGGGCTTTATATAGTTGTGGAGAGGGGTGTATTTGCATGCATGGGTCAATAGCGACATTTAAATGTCGTTGAAGACCTGCCTTGGATGTCGTTGAAGACTACGCACACCACCACTGGCGCTCGCTTGCTAAGGCGTGGTCGACGATCGGTTGTTGGATCATAATCTCGTGGCCGAGGATCGCATGAAGATCGTGCCTCCCATTTGCATTAGATGCTGCGTGAGATCATGCATCCAATCACGCATAATGCCACATTGTGCCATCCATGCATCCACGTAGCACCATAGGCACCGCATGATCATCATCAAATGACACTGGTTGCACGCGTCGCTTGCCTTGCTACTGTGAAGCAGTTGGTGGAGGGCGACATGACTCGATCAGGTACGTTGACCTGAGATTGCACAATCCAATTTATTCTGCACTTTAGTTGAGCAAGCATGGATTGAGTTGCAAACTTGGGTTGCTGCTTTGGGAGTGCCTTTGCACACCGTTGCGCTAAAGAAGCCTGAATGTTGAGTTTTTGATTTCCTAGCAACCAAGGGTCATGTGATCTTAGCCATTGGATTTTCATCCAACGGCTATGATCTTGCGTGGGAGGCATCCTTGGGGAAGAAGGGTAGCTACGTTGGGTAATCTGGATGGTGTCACATGTCACCATCTAGACCGTCCACCTTTCTTTGCTTGTAGAGAATGCCACGATGCTCAGATCGAGATGATTTTCACATTGCCGGACTGCGATCATCACTCCGGATCCATCTGTATGGTTGAATTTTTCATTTGAGCTTTAAAATGTCGCACCTGATGAGACAGTCATCATGATCTCTAATTACCCCTAACTAACTAGTCTTCCTAGTTAATTAGCTAAGGTTATGAACATATAAGGGTTAATTATAAAATAAGGGATATTTAGTCAAGGACATTAAAATAAGTTAAAAATGACATTTTATCATTCAATTAACATTATTAATAATTTAGTTAATAATTGGACTCGAAATTCTATTAATCATTCCCGTAATTAATAAGATAAGTAACTTAAGCTTAATGTAAACCTAAGTATGTAATAACTTAAGTGATTTTACTTAATCTAATAAATTAACCTAACAAGGTCAAAAATATAAATTCAAGGTGTAAACATAATATTTACCTTATTTACTAACATATATAAAAAGTTGAAAAAAATATAAATTAAAAAAAACCTTTAAAACCTGGGTTTACATTTTGGTCCTTAATTTTCATTATAGTTGGGTCCTTATTTCTCACACAGGTCCTTAAGTTTTATTTCATTTAAGTCCCTCTTCATCTTCTTCTTCTTCTTCAGCCGAACGAACAGCTAGCTGCAGAGAGTCACCCCACCGCGCGATCACTGCCCTACCGACATCATCCTTCTTTGTCCAAGCTCTTGCAGCTTGCGCTCACCACCTCCACTTCATCCACCGATCTGGATTAACCGGGAATCCTATTATTCAGTGGGAGATAACCTCACCATTCTCGGAGACAACAACGAAGGTTAAGCTTTTCGAGCTCCTTCTTCAGCCAGACCCCGCCACTCTCTTCGCTGCAAACTACTATAAATACCCCCTCACACCTCTGATTTTATTCAAGTTGGCTCCCTTCCCTCTTCTAACATAGCAGCCGACCCAATAGGCTATTCGTCCAAAACTCCGACGACTTCCCATTCCAATTTTCGACTTCCTTTGTCCATCTTAATCAGCCGAGGAGATCTGCCATGGTCTTCCGCGTCTCCGACATAGGCACCAACCCAAGGAATCCTCCGCTCCACCTCAAATCCTCCCATCGGAGATCTATCTTCAACCCTCTAATTTCGTCGTCCGTCATGAGACTTCAGTGGAACCCTATTGACCCCTTCATCCAGGTAACAGTAGATTAGGAGTAGGAGTAGGAGTACGCTAGCTTGGTTAGTTTGTTTAGGTAGTTAGATTAGAGTAATTTTAGAATTTAGTTTCATCTTCTCCAACTCCGGCGAGTTCCTTGAGCTTAATTTCATCTTTTTAATTCACTGTACATCTTCCTGTATCTTCCATGATCACTTCTAAATCATTTAATCGTTTAATTGATCACCTAATCACCTAATTCAAATTTCACCTTCATTGACTACTATCACTGTCAATGGTGACAGTAATCAACCTAATTCCACCTCCACTGGGTTCTGTCATCATCTATCCACCACTGATGAACCCTAATCGACACTAAAATACATATTATTATCATCTATAAATTAAACGCCCAAATTTAATTTAGTTCCTGAGCTCGCTGTCCATGGTGGCTCAGGAACAATTCAAATCTTAAATTAAATATATATTTTTGAATATACACATTTGTTGACTTGTTCTAACCTCTCAATTGAGTGGTTAAACAAGTCCTGAGCTTTAACCACTCAGATACTTTAAGAAATGATTTCACTGTCAAATCTTAATTTTAAAGAGACAAATGAAGAATTAAAAGTGATACTGAGGTTCCTTGCAACCTCAGGATCTTTTCTAAATCAAAATTAGCAAGTTTTATCAATCTGTGCACATTTTTCCTACTTTTTGGACTCACCGGATCTCTGCCGAGCTTAAATTGTATTTCAGCCTCTAAAACTTACTGAGAAGCTCCAGAATGTTATTACATGGATCACTGATTGTCTTGAGGATATTTATTTGAGGATTTAACCACTGGAGCTATAGATTTGACTTCATCTTCCCCAACTCCGGTGGAGATGGAGAAGTCTGTTTAAGAGAATTAAGAAGCATTTAATGAACTCAGAAGATTTAGTACGATGCACTGAAGCTATTTAAACCTTTAAAACACTGTAATAACCTTCCATTGATTCTGTCGAACACACACCTTTTTCAGTTCTGGCAGTGGGCCTGTAACCCTAAGAATCAAAGTCAATACATCATCCTGAAGATCTAAATAAGTTCTGGATGTTGAGGAGACTCTAATTAAGGCTTTAATTTCTTGGGAGAAAGCTTTGAATAGAAAGTCAATTTTTGTGCTTCCACACTCAAACATGAGTCTGTTAATGGAGTTCTAAGCTCGAATTGAGGTATTGAGGAGATTAGATTATTTCTGGGAACTTATTTGATGATCTGAAAGTGATTAAAGTAAGCTCAGTTGAGTTTTTGTTTGAGAAATTTAGTTCCTGTCTATTTGGGTTGCTTTCGAACCAAAACCAACAGGAGAACCATTTTTTTGAAATTTAAACTTGATTCCTACCAGATTAATCTGTTATAACCCTTAGAATTAGTTTAAATTGATTAGAAGCACTCTTTTGTGTCTGTTGCACATATTGAAGCTTGAAAAATCGAACTCTGAAGCTTTCCGAGAAGTGAAGAGCTTCTCTGGTAGTCCTGAAGGTCTTAAGAACTTAAAACCTATTCTAACAAATGCGGAATCACTTATATAACATTTATAGACCTTTAAATAAGAAAGAGAAGTCCATCTGAGGACTCTATGAATTTAATTTCACTTCCAGGTTAAAAATAACCCATAGGAACCCTTGATTTCATCTTTCAAATTGAAGAGGAAAACATCATCAAAACATTAAATTGACCCTGCAATTGGGTATATTAACCTTAGAGCTTTCTAACAAACTTGAAATCATTCGATTTGGAGCTATGGGTAGAAAGTTATGACCATTTCAATTTGGGTCTGGAAGGGGTAGGTTAGTCCCACATCATTTGTTCACGAGCGCGCGCCTGGGGATAAAAACAATTTGTTTCCTTGGCTATGCAGTCGTCATTGCTCGGCGCATCGGCTACCAATTTGATCTAAGCATGAGCATATGTGTGTGTGGGCGAGTTTATGCCTGCGAGTGTGTGCCCTTGGGGGCGTGAGAGAGAATGTGCCCTGGGAGGGTGAGAGAGGCCTAGGAGGACGGGTTGAGTTGAAATGGCTCGAGATGTGAACCGATAAGAAATTAACCAAAAGTGAACCAAATTGAAATTAGGCGAGGACTGAGTAGGGTCTGGTCCCACCCTAGTCTAACGGTGCTGTGTATCCTCGAAAGGACCTCACCACAAATAAAATAACTTTTGGTTAAAAAAGTAAAAAAACCTGGTTCAGCTGAAGAACTTAAGCAAAAGAGAAGCCGATGGTTGTTAAGCTAAGTGTAAAAGCACAGGCACTAAGAAAGGAAAGGAGACTAAGGAACAAAAGGAGAAAACTAAGGGAAGAAGAGAAGGCAGGAGAAGACTAAGGGAAAGAGAATAAGAGACAGGAAGAGAAGAAGGTAGCAACAACAGAAGAAAGAGAGCTCGAGAGAAGAAAATAAAAGAAAGAAAGAAGAAGATAAGAGGCTGAAGAAAATAAAAAGGAATCAATACTTTGGAAAATAAATGAATTTTTCTTGCATCATTATCTTTTTGTTCTTAATTTTAAAAAGGTATGTTTCAATAGAATAACTTTTAATTGCCTTAATTTCTTGGAATGAAATAAAATTGAAAAACTAGCATGTTTACTTGTTAATAAAGTACATCATTTTGAGGAAATATGTTTCATATGGAATTTTTTATATTCTTTATAGTTTAAATATTTTGACAAAATTCATGTTTTTAAAATCAAAATAGTTATACCTCCTAAACTTATAGAGATAAAAGAAAATTGGTGAATTTGGAGAAAAATATTATACCTCCCAGTCAACGACCTGGACTCAACCAATAAAAATTTATAAAATGTTAGGTTAATTCGACCCTATACTACATAACTGACATAACTTCGAGTTAAACTAAGTGATTTCTTCTACTCTTAATTAAGTGAAATTAACTTAATTACTGAGTTGAGTGGAATCGCATGATCATTTTAATGGCACCATTGTCGGGGAGGAATATTTCGACTCACTCCACTCATCCAAATATTCCCTGGCATTGCTTCGCACTCACCATTTTAATGGCACCGCTGCCGGGGAGGTAATATTTTGATTCACTAAAATTTAAAAGGATTAATTGTTTAATTAGGAGGTATTTTGTAAATATTTTTATTTTTACTAACTTTTGTTCTAATTAGAGTGTTTTGTTTTGTTTTTGTTTTTATTTGCTGTCTTCTTTTCAGGTTAACCTTCATGGGTAATCTTAGGAGAAGGCGGGAATTAGTTTTGCTATTTTTGTTTTGTAAGTAATTCTTAATCTTTTGTTTTGTTGCATTTTAAAAAAAATACAAAAATACATCTTATCTAACTAGCAGCAACATAACATAGGCATACACTCTTAGGAGTGCATATTTTCCTACTAGTATTAATATGATCTGACTCAGGAAATTTTTAAACTATTTTTCTCGCATCAGCGGGAAAACACGAGATAACCCACGTAGATCCCTGTCCTCTGAGAATTAAAAAGACTACATATTTTTGTTTGAAAAGATATAAAAAGCGGCCATTGTAGTTAATTGATATATTTTTGGAAAAGACTAACTAAAGATAGGAAGTAAAATTGGTGACTTAAATCTGTTTGCAGAATGCATGCGGGTTTTTATATCGATATCGTCTGTTGGATGCTATCGCACACACAGCACGATCGCTAGAGTCACATGAGGCTATTTTTCTATCTCTCCACTTTGCACCTCTTAGGGCTTTGGCTAAAGATCAACAAGTCTATCTCATTACTAGAGCCCAGGGGAGCCAATAGTGAGCGGTCTCAATCCTAGACCTTAGACCTTTGAGCTTTAAGGTACGCACCTGCATAGTCAAGAATTAGGATGCATATTTTGATAATGTTACTCTATTTGTTTGCATCAAATTACTTTGCATATTGTAGGAATTTCTTCTTTCCTTTGAAAGAAGAGCAAAACCTGCATTTTTTTACGTTGTTTTGTGGGTTTTTCTTGTGCTGTTGTTTTCTTATCGGTGGTGTGCATGTGCCTTTGCACATTTTTTTTCCATTTATGGACGGGAGGTGATCCTTGCATCCGCCTCTTGCACCACCATTGGTAGGAGATCCTAGGCCTGTTGCAGATAAGCAACGAATGGTTTTCCCGTCTGATCCATTTACTTCCATGGATCAAATGCAGAATCTTAATCTCGAGATCCCTTCTTCTTCTAGTCAGGGGGAGATGCCGCTTTTTGATGTTCATGAGGTGCTCCTGAACCAGAATCTTAGGATGCTAGAGCAAACAAGACAAATTAATTTATTAACAGCAGCCTTAAATAATTGCAGACTCTTCAAACCCGTTCTTCACCTCATCCTGAGGTGGGTTTTGAAAATCCTGATTTACTGATCAATCATCCAAGGCCTCTACTTAGAGATTATTATAACCCATCCAATGCACAAGTAGAGCCTAATGTTATGATTCCTATTGGGGAAAATGATCCAGAATTAAAGCCAAACATTATAGGTTTAATCCCCCACTTTCACGGATTTGCATCTGAGGATCCATTTCAACATATTGAAGATCTTAAAAATTTATCTCAAACTCTTGGTCCTCGAAATCAAAATAGGGAAATCCTACTAATGAAAATGTTATCTTTTAGCCTTACAGATAAAGTAGCATATAGGTATAGAACTATAGCAAGACCAATCTCAACTTGGGCTGAACTTGAATCTGCATTTTTGAAGAAATTCTTTCCAATTGGTCGAACCAATGCTTTAAGGAGAGCTATTGCTACTTTCAATCAAAATCAAGGAGAACCAATTCATGAACCGTGGGAACGTTTTCATGAATTGCAAAGGAAATGCCCACATCATGACATCCCTCGTTGGCAACTCATGCATAACTTTTATTATGGTTTACAAGAGGGCATTCGCAATCTAGTCGATGCCTCTTGTGGTGGGAATTTTCTAAATCGCGACGTAGAATCCACTTCAGAATTATTTAAAGGGATGGTAGAAAACTTGATCAATAATGTATCATTGTCGCTACTTTTGCGGGGAGCAAATACGAATCACCAAAATCCGCATAAGGGCATTCATGAGATCGGTAATCCGTCCAGTTCAAAGGATTTAGAGATTATTGCAGAAAAATTGGACAAAGTAGATATTGTAGCAAAGCATCTCGACGAGGTTAGAAACACAATGAAGACTCTTATGCCTCTACTTGCTACGAATCCTGCATATTTACCTGTTTCGTAAATTTCCACAAGGAGGGAATTTGTGAATAATCTAGATTCTATAGATCCATCTTCCTTGGGTTTTCTATCTACTCCTTCACCAACCCAAGGAGGGACCTTTGTCCCACAATCTTACCGACCCTTTTCCCCACCCTTTACTGTTGCAGAAAACACACCATATCCTCTTGATTTAAACCCCATTCAGGGATACACACCAAGATCAAACCCATATTCAAATTCCTATAATCCTAGATGGCGTAATCACCCTTATTTTTCTTGGTCTAACCATACACAAAGACCATCATATCCGACTCAGACCAGACAAAACCTACCTACATTGTCATTTCAGCAGCACAATGCGAGGCCATTTTACGCAGGTTCGCAAAACCTCGTAGGTCCAAATAGAGATTCATAGCGAGACCAGATTTTGAGAGCTGTGACTGAGAGCCAGTGACAAAATGCTGAGGCTCTTGCTTAAGTCCAACGACAATGTTCGGCAGAATTGGCTGATCTTAGGGGTCAAATCACGCAATTAGCTGAATCTCGTCTGCTATGGACCCTTCCATCCCATCCAATTCCAAACCCTAGGAATATCCAGCAAAGACAACACCCGGGAGTTCAAAATCCAAATATGGGACATGTCCATCTCCTTAATCAATTACCCATGAATCCAAATCAAAATCTGAATCCACCTATTTCTAATCTTGAGTTTGAATATCTAAATCAACAGTCAGTTGCGAATCAACCATTAATTAATGATCTATCTTTCCAAAATTCACAAGCATCTTCTTCTTCAGCTGCTTCTTCTTCTCATGCGGGTATTAACTCTGTTACAACCCACCGTGGAACTTCCACTAGGGATCCAATTTTTCCAAGGAACCTATCCCAAGACCCTAGTACATCTAGATTAACCCCTGTTTCTACAACTGGAAGAGGTGCTGAACCCGATCCCGCAATTCCTGCTAATTCGCAAGATCAGGATAACACCTCAATAGAATAGGAAACCCACGTTCCATTCCCAGAAGCTTTGAAGAAAACTAGGAAATAAAAACAACCTGTTACATTAAATGAAGACTTGATTAAGATTTTTTAATAGGTACATATTAATATCCCACTCCTAGATGCTATCAAACACATTCCTACGTCACAAGATTTCTTAAGGAATTGTGTACTCCTAAGCGTAAGTCGAAGAAAGGAAGCACTATTGTACTTTCAGAGCATGTGAGCTCTATTATTTCAAGTACGATTCCTTTTAAAAAAAAAACCCAGGATCTCCATTTATTTCCTGTATAATTGGGGGTCAGTGTTTTGATAGAGTCCTCCTAGATTTAGGAGCTTCTATTAACCTCATTCCTTTCTCTTTGGTAAAACATTTTCAAATAGAAAACCTTAAGTCTACCAATGTGACTTTACGATTAGGTGATAGATCTATTAAGTCACCAAAAGGAATGTTGGAAGATGTTATTGTAAGAGTTTGGGATTTTTACTTCCCCGTAGATTTTATTGTTCTTGATATGGAAGTACCTGAATACATTAGCTACACCACAATTATCTTAGGGAGACCCTTTTTGGCTACTGCAAAAGCCAATATTGATTGTGAATCAGGAAAGATTGAATTAAAATTTAGGGAGAAGACAATTAAGTTAGATATATTTAGAGCTTCTAGTGGATTTGATTGTGAATGGATTGAGGAAATAAAATCAATAGAAGTTTTTGAGGATGACATTAGTTCTCTAGATTTAGAAGACACATCTTTTCATATCCCATATCCTCAAAGCAATGAAACGTTATTGGAATCTCTACTCAATCCTGAATTTGACTCTGAATCTGAATCACTTTTCACAATTGAGAATCCCGCCCCAAATCCTACTGTTGATTCTACTCCTATGCTTGAATTGAAACCATTGCCTGATAATCTTAAATATGTATATCTCGAATCTGATCAAATATATCCTGTAATAATCAATTCTCATCTCTCTGAATCACAAGAATCCAAATTGATCAAAGTACTTTGAGATCACAAGAAGGCAATTGGGTGGACTTTACATGATCTCACCGGGATTAGCCCCAATTTTTGTACTCATCGCATCTATATTGAAGATGGGGCATGACCTTCAAGAGAAGCTCAAAGATGCCTAAACCCTAATTTAAAGGAGGTCGTTAAGAAAGAGATAATCAAGTGCTTGATGCTGATATTATTTATCCTATATCTGATAGCCCTTGGGTGAGTCTAATTCAAGTGGAAAACGACAGGACTCACCATAATCAAAACTGAATCTGGAGAAACCATTCCCACACGAATTGCAAATTCGTGGCAGGTTTGTATAGATTATCGAAAATTGAATTCTGTTACAAAGAAGGACCATTTTCCTTTGCCATTCATTGATCAGACCCTTGAGAGATTAGTTGGTAATAGGTTCTTCTGCTTTTTAGATGGTTACTCTGGATATAATCAAGTTGCAATTTATCCCAAAGATTAGGAGAAAATGACTTTCACTTGCCCCTTTGGAACCTTTGCTTTCCGAAGAATGCCATTTGGGCTTTGCAACGCACCCGCGACTTTTCAGCATTGCATGTTAGCCATTTTTACCGAAATGGTGGGTGAATATATGGAGGTTTTTATGGATGATTTTTCAGTCTTCGGGGAGACATTTGATATTTGCTTGGGTAATTTGTCGAAGGTTCTAAAAGGATGTATTGAGGTTAACCTTGTCCTTAGTTGGGAGATGAGCCATTTTATGATTTCTGAGGGCATAGTACTTGGTCATCTCATAGCTGAGCGAGGATCCAAGTAGATCGAGCCAAGATCAATCAAATTGTAAATCTTCCAATTCTTGACTCGATCAAAGGCATTAGATCATTTCTCGGGCATGTGGGATTTTATAGAAGATTCATCCTTGATTTTTCAAAAATTGCCTGACCACTCACAAACCCCCTCACAAAGGATGCGATTTTTGAAATGGATGAGGAGTGTATTTTAGCATTTAAAACTTTGAGAGATAGAGTTACACAGGCTCCAATTTTGCAACAACCTAATTAGGATTTACCATTTGAAATCATGTGTGATACATCAGATTATGCAATAGGAGCTATTTTAGGACAGAAAATTAAGAAGAATCCAGTGGTAATTTACTATGCTAGTAAAACATTGAATGAGACACAAAGGAATTACACAGTTACAAAGAAAGAGTTACTAGCAATAGTATTTGGATTAGAATAATTTAGATCTTACATACTCGGATCTCAAACCATAGTGTACTATGATCATTTATCTATTCGACACCTTCTATCTAAGAAGGACATGAAACCTAGGTTAATCAGATGGATCTTGCTTGTGCAAGAATTTGACCTAGAAATTCGTGATAAGGCGTGTAAGCAAAATATTGTTGCAAATCATCTTTCCCGTCTTCCTTCTGATACAATTGAATCATCTCCACCAATCACAAAACACTTCCCTGATGAACATCATTTGACTATATCCGCAGATCTTCCTTGGTATGCAGATATTGTTAATTATTTGGTTACACATCAATTCCCCCCAGATTGGGACGAGAATCACAAATCACGACTCAAAGCAAAAGCCAAATACTATTTTTGGGAAGATCCATATCTTTTTAGACTCTGTAATGATCAAACCATCAGGCGTTGTGTCACCTCTTCTGAGATTGATTCTATCCTATCTTTTTGTCACTACCAGGCCTGTGGTGGTCACTTTTCTGGTAGAAAGACCGCTGCAAAAGTTTTGCAATGTGAGTTATATTGGCCCATGTTATTTGCTAATTCTCAGACTTATTGTAAGGCATGTAGTCGCTGCCAAACACTTGGTGGCATGTCTTGGAAAGGCATGGTGCCTTTGAACCTGATTCTAGTCTGTGAAATCTTTGACATTTGGGGCATAGATTTTATGGGTCCATTTCCATCCTCTTTTGGCTTCCATTATATTTTACTTGCTGTCGATTATGTTTCTCATTGGATTGAAGCCATACCCACACGCACAAATGACCATTGAGTTGTCATTCCTTTTATACAGAGTCACATTTTCACTCATTTTGGGGTACCTCATGCTATTATTTCTGATGGTGGTTCCCATTTTATTAACACCCAGTTTAAAACTTTACTTAGAAAATATGGGGTTGCACATTATATTTCTACACCTTATCATCCCCAGACTAATGGGAAAACTAAGGTCTCTAATCGGGAGATTAAAAAGATCCTTCAAATGACAATCCGACCCGATAGGAAGGTTGGTCTTCCCATTTAGATGAGGCTTTGTGGGCTTATAGGATTGCCCACAAAACACCAATAGGCATGTCACCATACAGACTTGTTTATGAGAAACCCTGTCATCTTCCCATAGAAATTGAACACAAGGCCTATGGGGCAATTAAAGCCTGTAATTTAGACCTCTTGAAGGCTGGTGAAAATTGTAGGTTGCAGCTTAGTGAACTTGAGGAATTACGTCATGATTCCTATGAAAGTTCAAAGCTGTATAAGGAGAAACTTAAAGCCTTCCATGACAAATTCATTCCCCAAAAATCCTTTGCATTTGGTTAGAAGGTGTTGTTATTTGATGCCCATTTGAAGCTCTTCCTGGGTAAACTTAGGTCTAAATGGCAAGGGCCATTTATTGTAGTTAGAGTCTTCAACAACGGAGCTGTCGAAATCAATGAACCTAACAAGGATCAACCCTTCAAAGTCAATGGTCAACATCCTAAACCTTTCTTGGAATCACATCCTTTGGGTCTTGTTGGAGAATGTTACCAGCTCCACTAGGGTTTTTCTATCCATCTACCACACTTGTACATATCTATTTCCTATTTTTACCCTTTTTGATTTTCTTATACACTTACTTTTAAAATTTCACTCTATATCATATTGATTACCTTCATTTAGTCCGACTGACCACTTTGACCTTTGGTCCGAAACGAAATCGTCCGAACAAAGAATTTTAATCTCCACTATTCGGCTCCTTCCATCACCCTACACTAAATGAAGTGTAATATCTTTTCACCCTTCTAACAATGAGGACATTATAAAATTTTGGCTTGGGGGGGTGTTGAAGTGAAATTTTCACTTTTAGGTTAAAAAATAAAAACACATAAAAATTAAATATCTACGAAATTAAAAAAAATAAAAATTTAAAAAATCATAAAAATTTTAAAAAAATTAAAAATTTCATAGAAATTTTGAAAACTTATTGAAAAAAATCATAAAAATTGGAAAAATCTTATACATAAAAATAAAAATATATAAATACAAAAATTTGAAAAGAAAATTCATAAAAATAATAAGAGGGGAATATTCATGAATGTATATATGTTGTAATTAAGAGCTTAATTTTCTTTTAGGTCAGAAGTTTAAAATGTATATAAAATATATTTAGAATATTTAAGAGCATGCAATTCTTAATTAGATTTTTACTTAAACATTTTGTAAAAACACACTTTTGTGTTTAAAATTTTTAAAACAAGATTTTATTTGACTTAGGAGTCTTTTAAATCTTTTAAAGATTTATTTTTGTATTCTTACTTGAAGTAAGAAACTAAGTGTGTTAAGATTTTAAACTTAAGTATTGGAATTGAATTATAACTTTTTAATCAATTACATTAAGTAATCCTTTTGCTTTCTGAAAATTTAATTTTATCATAAAGTTAAGTAAAAGGCCAGATATTCAGAGTTAATTAAATAGAGAGTTGGAAGAATTTTAGTTTACAAAACTTACAAGCTAGAGATTAACTAGATTTGGTAAATTTTGTCTTGACGGATCCTATAGGAGGAAACTAAGAATTTGAAGAACCTAGGAGTAAAGGGCCTTGTTGTCCAAGCTCTAGTTTGAGAGCTAAGTAACCTAAACATCTAAATTCACTCACATAGAATTGTCTTGTTGACATCTGAGATCGCGAAAACACAGAGGTTAAGAGATCAATTCTGAATCCTCTTTAGTCCAAGGACTTCCGCGGGGTGGTTCTTGAAAGGGTGAAGGATGTGCCACTCACCTAGAAAAAGGATTTGGAGAATAATGTTAGTAAGAAAAATGAGAAGGGGGGAAAAGAAAAGAAAAGAAAAGAAAAAAAAGAAAAAAAAGTAAATAAAACACCCTGCAGTTAAGTGCCTCGTTAAAAATGGGTGCTTATGCAATTTTTCCACAAATAAATAAAATCATCTCAATACAAATGGATGCTACCCTTCCTTCCATCAAATAAAACGAACACCTCGCTACAAATGGGTGTTCTAACCTATAGAAAAAGAGAAAAAAAAAATGAAGAAAAAAATATTAGGAATATGAGACCCAGTGGTCCACCGGGGAGATATACACAAAAAGTGTTGACCTCAGGATAGAAAACTGGTGAGGAGAAAGCAACCAAACCTGAGTAAGGCCAAGCCAAAGGCTTGAATTGGAATAATTGGGATTGGAAAGTGATGTCTTAAAATCTGGATTTTTGCAACTTTGGATGTCTTTAGGACAATTCTCTTCACTAATCACAGATGTTTTAAAATCATAGCTATTGAACCTTGGTATTGGGCAGTGAAGCCTAAGAAATTGGGTTTTGAAGATTTTAAGTTGAGACCTAAAGGTGAAGAATTGACAGAATCCTAGGTCTAGAACTTAATCTTTAGTGTTGTAGGTTAGTAAATTAGAGTTTTACTACTCTAAGTTTGATTAATAATGAGTATCTGGTTAATTTGCTTAAGATTATATTGATAAAAGTCAAATATCATAAGCAAAGGATTAACTTAAATCTATTTGAGTTTTTGAGTTAAAATTTAATTTCCAATCCTTAAGTTTTATTTTTCTTAAAACACTTTGTATTCTAGTTTGAGTTAAGAATAGTTACAAAGATTAAGAGATTTTTGAGGAATTCTAATTCAGAGTAAAATTCTTGATTAGCAAATTATTTTAAGTGTGTTTTGAAAATGTTATAAGTATAAGTCTAAATAAGAAAATTTTCACACATGCTCTATACATTAATTATTTATATTTAACTTAAAAATTTCTGACCTAAGCTTTCCTCTACATAGTTACTATTTATAATAATTTAAACCTAAGTGCTTTAAATCATCATAGTCTTAGTTATTTTTACTAGGGACTAGCAAAACTTTGGCTTGGGGGTATGATGAGACACTAATCATGATCTCTAACTACCCCTAATTAACTAGTCTTCCTAGTTAATTAGCTAAGGTTATGAACATATAAGGGTTAATTATAAAATAAGGGATATTTAGTCAAGAACCTTAAAATAAGTTAAAAATGACATTTTATCATTCAATTAACATTATTAATAATTTAGAAAATAATTGGACTCAAAATCCTATTAATCATTCCCTTAATTAATAAGATAAGTAACTTAAACTTAATGTAAACCTAAGTATGTAATAACTTAAGTGATTTTACTTAATCTAATAAATTAACCTAAAAATGTCAAAAATGTAAATTCAAGGTGTAAACATAATATTTACCTTATTTATTAACATATATAAAAAGTTGAAAAAAATATAAATTAAAATAAACCTTTAAAACCTCGATTTACATTTTGGTCCTTAATTTTCATTACAGTTGGGTCCTTATTTCTCACACAGGTCCTTAAGTTTTATTTCATTTATGTCCCTCTTCATCTTCTTCTTCTTCTTCAGCCGAACGAATGGCTGGTGGCAGAGAGTCACCCCACCGTGCGATCACCGCCCTGCTGACATCATCCTTCTTTGTCCAAGCTCTTACAGCTTGCGCTCACCACCTCCACTTCATCCACTGATCTGGATTAACCGAGAATCCTATTTTTCAGTGGGAGATAACCTCACTATCGTCGGAGACAACAACAGAGGTCAAGCTCCTCGAGCTCCTTCTTCGGCCAGACCCCGCCACTCTCTTCGCCGCAAACTGCTATAAATACCCTCTCACACCTCTAATTTCATTCAAGTTGGTTCCCTTCCCTCTTCTAACACTGCAGCCGACCTAATAGGCTATTCGTCCAAAACTCCGACTACTTCCTATTCCAATTTATGACTTCCTCCGTCCATCTTAATCAGCTGAGGAGATCCGCCATGGTCTTCCGCGTCTCTGACACAGGTGACGACCCAAGGAATCCTCCGCTCCACCTCAAATCCACCCACTGGAGATCTTTCTTCAACCATCTGATTTCGTCGTTCGCCATGAGACTTCGGCGGAACCCTATTGACCCCTTCGTCTAGGTAACAGTAGATTAGCAGTAGGAGTAGTAGGCTAGCTTAGTTAGCTAGTTTAGGTAGCTAGATTAGAGTAATTTTAGAATTTAGTTTCATATTATCTGACTCCGGCGAGTTCCTTGAGCTCGCCAGAGACTTAATTTCATCTTTTTAATTCACTGTACACTTTCCTGTATCTTCCATGATCACTTCTAAATCATTTAATCATTTCATTGATCACCTAACCGCCTAATTCAAATTTCACCTTCACCGACTACTATCACTTTCCATGGTGACAGTAATTGACCTAATTCCACCTCCACTAGGTTCTTTCATCATCTATCCACCACTCATGAACCCTAATCGACACTAAAATACATATTGTTATCATCTATAAATTAAATGCCCAAATTTAATTTAGTTCCTGAGCTCGCTATCCATGGTGGCTCAGGAATAGTTCAAATCTTAAATTAAATATATATTTATGAATATAAACATCTGTTGACTTGTTTTAACCTCTCAATTGAGTGGTTGAACAAGTCCTGAGCTTTAACCACTCAGATCCTTTAAGAAATGATTTCACTGTCAAATCTTAATTTTAAAGAGACAAATGAAGAATTAAAAGTGATGCTGAGGTTCCTTGCAACCTCAGGATCTTTTCTAAATCAAAATTAGCAAGTTTTATCAATCTGTGCACATTTTTCCTATTTTCTGGACTCACCGAAGCCCCGATGAGCTCCAGCGAGCTTAAATTGTGTTTTAGCCTCTAAAACTTATTGAGAAGCTCCAGAATGTTATTACATGGATCACTGATTGTCTTGAGGATATTTGTTTGAGGATTTAACCACTGGAGCTATAGATTTTACTTCATCTTCCCCAACTCCGACAGAGTTGGAGAAGTCTGTTTAAGAAAATTAAGAAGCATTTAATGAACTCAGAAGCTTCAGTGCAATGCACTGAAGCTATTTAAACCTTTAAAACACTGTAATAACATTCCATTGATTTTGTTGAACACACACCTTTTTCAGTTTAGGTGGCGAGCCTGTAACCCTAGGAATCAAAGTCAGTACATCATCCTGAAGATCTGAATAAGTTCTAGATGTTGAGGAGACTCTAATTAAGGCTTTACTTTCTTGGGAGGAAGCTTTGAATAGAAAGTCAATTTTTGTTCTTCCACAGTCAAACATGAGTCTGTTAATGGAGTTCTGAGCTCGAATTGAGGTATTGAGGAGATTAAATTATTTCTGGGAACTTGTTTGATGATCTGAAAGTGATTAAAGTAAGCTCAGTTGAGTTTCTGTTTGAGAAATTTAGTTCCTGTCAATTTGGGTTACTTTCGAACCCAAACCAACAGGAGAACCATTTTGTTGAAATTCAAACTTGAATCCTACCCAGATTAATCTATTATAACCCCTAGAATTAGTTTAAATTGATTAGAAGCACTCTTTTATGTCTGTTGCACATATTGAAGCCTGAAAAATCGAACTCTGAAGCTTTCCGAGAAGTGAAGAGCTTCTCTGCTAGTCCTAAAGGTCTTAAGAACAAAAAACCTGTTCTAACAGATGCGGAATCACTTATATAACATTTACAGACCTTAAAATAAGAAAGAGAAGTCCATCTGAGGACTATGTGAATTTAATTTCACTTCCAGGTTAAAAATAACCCATAGGAACCCCTGATTTCATCTTTCAAATTGAGGAGGAAAACATCATCAAAACATTAAATTGACCCTGCAATTCTGTAGATTAACCTTAGAGCATTCGAACAAACTTGAAATCATTCGATTTGGAGCTATGGGTAGAAAGTTATGATCATTTGAATTCGGGTCTGGAAGGGGTAGGTTAGTCCCACATCATTTGTTCACGAGCACGCGCCTGGGGATAAAAATAATTTGTTTCCATGGCTATGCAGTCGTCATCGCTCGGCGCACCGGTTCCCGATTCGATCTGAACATGAGCATATGTGTGTGTGGGCGGGCTTATGCCTGCGGGTGTGCGCCCTTGGGGGTGTGAGAGAGAATGTGCCCTGGGAGGGCAAGAGTGGCCTGGGAGGCCTGGTTGAGCCGAAATGGCTTGAGACTGTGAACCAATAAGAAATAAACCAAAAACGAACCTAACTGAGATTAGGCGAGGACCGAGTATGGTCTGGTCCCACCCTGGTCTCAGGGTGCTGTGTATCCTCAAAAGGACCTCGCCGCAAATAAAATAACTTTTGGTTAAAAAAGTAAAAAAACCCGGTTCAGCTGAAGAACTTAAGCAAAAGAGAAGCCGATGGTTTTGAAGCTAAGTGTAAAGGCACAGGCACTAAGAAAGGAAAAGAGACTAAGGAACGAAAGGAGAAAACTAAGGGAGGAAGAGAAGGCAGGAGAAGACTAAGGGAAAAAGAATAAGAGACAGGAAGAAAAGAAGGCAAGAACAACAGAAGAAAGAGAGCTCAAGAGAAGAAAATAAAAGAAAGAAAGAAGAAGATAAGAGGCTGAAGAAAATAAAAAGGAATCAATACTTTGGAAAATAAATGAATTTTTCTTGCATCATTATCTTTTTGTTCTTAATTGTAAAAAGGTACATTTTAATAGAATAACTTTTAATTGCCTTAATTTCTTGGAATGAAATAAAATTGAAAAACTAGCATGTTTACTTGTTAATAAAGTACATCATTTTGAATAAATATGTTTCATATGGAATTTTGTATATTCTTTATAGTTTAAATATTTTGACAAAATTCATGTTTTTAAAATCAAACTAGTTATACCTCCTTAACTTATAGAGATAAAAGAAAATTGGTGAATTTGGAGAAAATTATTATACCTCCCAGTGAACGACCTGGACTCAACCAGTAAAAATTTCTAAAATTTTAGGTTAATTCGACCTTAGACTACATAACTAACACAATATTGAGTTAACCTAAGTGATTTCTTCTACTCTTAATTAAGTGAAATTAACTTAATTACTGAGTTGAGTGGAATCGCACGATCAGCACCCTGCTTCTTGGCCACAATAATGCAGGAATTGCTGTAAAATTTATATAGATCACACTACATGCAATATGAGGAATGTTATGTAGTATTTATATTAGGGAATGCAATGCTAAGCTTAGGAACTATCATAAGTAGGCATTTTATCATGAATACATGTGTGTTTATCAACTTCCAATCGTTGACTACTTCCCTGGAGAGCAATTGCTGGTCATTCATTTTGATCTTCAGTGGTATGATGACATAGTTAACTACCTGGCTTCTAGAGCAATTCCCTTTGATTGGACTCAACATCGGAAAGACAAACTTAGAGCTGAAGCCAGTCATTACTTTTAGGAAGAACCTTGGCTATTCAAACCTTGTCCTGACTAGATCATTAGGAAGTGTGTCCTTAATAAGGAGATAGATAGCATATTGTTGTTTTGCCATGAACAGACGAGTGGCAGTCACTTCTCAACCAAAAAGATTGCTGCCAAAGTCCTACAAAGTGTATTCTTCTGGCCCACGATCTTTAAAGATGCACACGAATATAGTAGGGCATGTTCTCGCTGCTAGTCTCTCGGAAGTGTTGGCTGCAGAGACATGATGCCCTTGAATCTGATTTTAGTGTGCGAGGTCTTTGATATTTGGGGCATTGACTTCATGGGACATTTTTCGAATTCTTATGGCTTCAAGTACATCTTATTGGTAGTAGATTATGTTTAAAAATAGATTGAAGCCATCCCCACGAGGGCAAATTATCATAAGATTGTTAATTATTTTGTTCAGGATTATATCTTTTCTAGATTTGGGGTACCAAAAGACATCATTAGTGATGGAGGGTCTCACTTTAGGAATATCCACTTTCAGTCCCTACTTAGAAGGTATGGGGTGGCACATAGGATTGCAACATGTTACCACTTTCAAACCAATGGACTAGCTGAAGTGTCCAACCAGGAGATCAAGAAGATTTTACAGACTACCATTAGATCTGATAAGAAAGATTAGACTTCCCACCTTTTTGATGCATGGTGGGCATATAGGATAGCTCACAAAACCCCATTAGGCATGCCACCATGTAGATTGGTATACAGGAAACCTTGTCATCTTCCCGTAGAACTTGAGCACAAAGCCTATTGGAACATCAGAAAGTGTAACTTGGACCTAGAGAAGGTAGGTGATCATAGAAGACTTCAAATTTCCAAGCTTGATGAATTAAGGAATGAATCTTATGAAAGCTCGAGGATTTATAAGGATAAACTTAAGGCCTTTTATGGTTGTCACATTAGTAGGAAAGCTTTTCACCTTGGTAAAAAAGTCCTCTTTGATTCAAGACTAAAACTCTTCCTAAGGAAACTTAGATCCAAATGGACTGGACCTTTCACAATCTTGAGAGTATTGACAATGAAGTCGTCAAGATAACCGAGCTTGGCAAATATGAACCTTTCACCATGAATGGAAAGGGATTGAAACCTTTCATTGAACCACATGATCTCAAACTTGTCAATTCTATTATTTCGCTCCAATATTTTGAACCTACTTGTGATACTTTTGACACTTTTTTTGTGTTTGCGCCTAGCTGAAGGCGAAAACTTAGCAACCTATCTCTTGTATATAGCTATTTTCATCATTCTTATTTTCCATTTCTTTCTTAGGTGTCTATCCTTGCATTTTTAGCATGCATTCATAGTCACATATGTCCTGCATTTCACTTCTTAGCCCAACTATCTACCCTGATACTTGTATCAAACTTGAAATCGTTCGCATAGAGATTTTTATCTCCTCATTCCATCTTCCTTCCGTCACCCAATCTAAGTTAGTGAAAAGTAGAGCAAGCATTTGCATCTATAAGTACCTCTATTTTGATGCACCAAAATTGTGTTATCAATGAAACTAATATTTTAGGACTCTCTCATTGATCAAAGCTAGAAGAATGCTGACCGATAGAAAAAATGTGTGGTTTGTTAAAATTAGGGTTTTAAGTAGTTGCAACATGCAAATTCGCAATTGCTTTCAAATTTGTAGTCCTAGATAGTGATGGTATCTGATGCGAAGAAAAGCGTGATTTGAAATTAAGGTTTTTAAATCATTCTAACATGTAAATTCGCAATCACTTTTAAATTTATAACCTACATAGGGTGAATATCTAGGGTCATCCAAAGAGGCAAGAATGCATTTTAAATACTCTCGCTTGACATTTGAAAATCAACTTTCCTTTTGAGGTTTTTTTGAATATAAGATTTTTTTAGTTTTGAAATAACAGGAAACTATGAGGTTGAGAGTGGGAGAAAGACTACACTCAAATTGCTAAGACTAAAACCTAAGTGACATGTAATTCCTCTCTCTAAGCTCACCCTAGGTATGTGAACACCTAAGGTAATTAGAGAGATATTGAGAGTGCACTATGGTAAAAATAATAAGATGCAAAAAGATGAGACAAAAATTAAAGGGAAAGCAACATTAATTAAGGTGAAAATTATTTTACAAGAAGACAAGTAGATGAATGCTCCTACTCTAGAAATGAAAATACAAAAAAAAATAAAACACAAATCCTCCTAGTGATGTTGGTGAAGAAGAGAAGCTTCTTGCTCCAAGCTCAACTACTCCTGGGCTTGAAAAAAATTTATCCTTCTCCTTTGTTGAAATGCACCTCCAAATTGATGAGATCTTCCTCCTGGCAGGCCCTAGATGGGTGTGCCTCTTCTCCTCAAAGGGTGGAACAATTCCACCTATAAGAACTCCTCTTAGGGTGGGCATGCACCACTCTCAAGGCCTTCTTCTGGTGTCCTCCTTGCCTAGCTGGTCCTTTGGCTGCACGAGAGAGAAAGGAAGAGGGGAAGGCACCAAGGGGACAAAGTGTCCCCTTAATCTTCTTCTTCTCCTTCTTCTCTTTGTTGCCTTTGAAGGGTGGAATATGGGGGGAATGTGGTGAATAAATGAAGCCAAAAGTGACTTTTTTTTGGTGGTAGGGTAGGTCTTTTTATAGGAGTAGTAGGGGTGTAGGTGTAGTTAAGGGATGAATGGTTAGGATGACTCATAGGGGGTGGTTAGGAGATCCTAGGGTTGATGATGGGTGGTGCCAAAATGGAGGGATGCTTGGTGGTTGGTGCCAACCATAGATGGGAACTAGAGTTAAGGATTAGTTAGGTGTGTTGTATGGATAGGATTGAATTATATGGTGGTGGTTAGGAGATGGAAGGATAGGGTGGGTTGGTGCCAACTTAAGGGGTGTATGGAGGTTGGGTTAAGGAGGTGGGTGGTGTCAACCCTAGGTTCTAGAAGGGAGTTAATTTGCACCTAGGATAGAGGGTTAAGATGGGTCAATTAGGTAGATGAAGGGTGGATGTGTAAGGGAGAGTTGGCGCCAACTTTGGTTGGTGTTGGTAGAGTGTGTTAGCGCCAACTCTAGGTAGGTTAATAGGTAGTTATAGTGGTGGAGGGGTGTTTATTCTTGGCGCCAAGATGATCTTCTAGAAAGGGGTTAGGTGTAGGGTGTAGATGGCTTTTTGGAGATAGGTGTATGGTGGTGATAGGGCTTA
Source organism: Thalassia testudinum (assembly GCA_037157565.1). Taxonomy (NCBI): domain Eukaryota; kingdom Viridiplantae; phylum Streptophyta; class Magnoliopsida; order Alismatales; family Hydrocharitaceae; genus Thalassia; species Thalassia testudinum. The sequence goes on along the minus strand of JAZHRO010000073.1, from coordinate 75,908,371 downwards.
AAGTTGGTGCTAACTTTGAATAGGTGTGGAGGTGTTTTTGGCACCAACTGAAAGGGGCTTAAGGTGGTGATTATGGGTGGTTAGGTTGGTGGTTATGGGATGGAAAGGGTGCCATGGTGTGCTTATGGTGTGCTTTTGGCACTAGACATGTTGGCTTGGGGTTAGGTTTAGGTATGGTTAAGGTGAAGTTATCTTAGGGTTTAGGTTGGGGTTATGGTGGATGGTGGATGGCCATGAAGTGGAGAGCTTAGCTAAGCTAGCTGAGCTAGCTTAGCTTGTAGGTGAGTAGAGGAGGTAGGATGGAGCTAGGGTTTAGGGAAGAGGAGCTGAGGAAGAACTGTCTGGAGCTGAACTGGAGTTGCATTGGAGCTGCATCTGTTGAAGAGGTCTTAATGAGGACTCAGCTATTTAGCTTAGCTAGCTAGTTCTTCTACTAGCAACTAATCTTGAGTAGTTGAGCTAAGTTAAGTTGGACTCAACTTGTTTGAAGCTGGTTTGAGCTAGACCTACTTATAATGGGAACTCCTGAGCTAGCTTAGCTACTAAGTTGACAAGTAGTAGCTAAGCTAGAGGGAGTTCTGATACCATGACCTGAGTGGAGCTAGGGAGAGCTAGATCTAAGCTGAGGTGGACTCCTATCAACTTAGTTGAGCTAGCTAGAGCTCCTAGTGAACTAATTGAAGCTAAGATGAGCTAGAGTTAACTAAGTTGAGCTGGATCTAAGCTGACTTGAGCTAGGTTGAGCTGCCCCATGGAGCTTAAGAGAGATAACCTAACTCAAGTGAGCTGGTATCCAGCTGTGATGAGCTGGATTTAGTTGAGTCCCTATTGGATTGAGCTTCTTCATCACCTGTTGCCTTTTTACGTGTTAGGGTTTTAGAGGTTTGGCTATCTAATCATCCCTAACATTCAAGTACACATGTCAAAAACACAAAAATAATCCAATGCATGCGTAACCAAAGTGATGCCTAAATGCAGGCCAGAAACCCATTTGCAAAGTTTAAATCCTAAGAGCTAGGTTTGTTTTAGGGCATAAAAATGATGATAAATTGACGTTTATCAGTATCTAGGGTCATCTAAGGCGGCAAGTTTGGAATTCTAAAAAATCTTGCTTGAAATCAGAAAATCAACTTGCTGTTTATAATTTTTGAATATAAGAATTTTTTAGGTTTTTGAAATAAAGGGCGACAATGAGAAAATACAAAAGGAGATTACACCTAATTGCTAAAACCTAAGTGACAAGAAGAGCCTCTCTCTAAGCTCACCCTAGGTACATGAAGACCTAGAATAATTAGAGAGAGGGTGTGAGTACACTAAAGTAAAAAGCAATTAATTGAATAAAATAAAGAATGTAGGAAGGCAACTCTTATATATGGAGGAAAGCTATTTTACAGAAATCATTGTTGAGGAATGCTTCTACTACAAAAATAAAAATATAAAATGGTAAAAGAAAGATCCTCCTGGTAGTAGTGGTGAAGAGGAGAGAATCCTTGCTCCAAGCTCAGTTTCTCCTAGGCTTGAAAAAAACTCCTTCAAATCCCTTCTTGATGTGCTCCTCCAAAGATGGTGCTGTCCTCCTTGGCAAGCCCTTGATGGTTGTGCCATAGCTCCTCTACGAGTGGAAGGAATCCACTCTAAAAACTCCTCCAAGGGTAGGCATGAACCACCCTCAAGACTCCTCCTCTGGACGTCGTCCTGCCTGGCTTGACCTTTGGTTGGCGTGGGTGCAAGAGAGAAGGGAAGAAGGGAAGGCACCAAGGGGACAAAGTGTCCCATTAATCTTCTTCTTCTCCTTTTTCTCTTGGCCGATTATGATTGGTGGATATGGGTGGAATAATGCTTGAATGACAAAGACAAAGGTGCTTTTCATGGTAGTAGATAGGGGGTATATATAGGAGTGGCAGAGGGAGGTGTTGGCGTGGATGATGTGGATGGCTAAGATGGAGTTTGGAGGGGTAGTTATAGGATCTATGGCCATGGATGATTGGCACCACACCAAGGCATATGAGAGGGCTTTGGTGGCTCCTAGGGTGGACGACCATGATGGATTTTGGGAGGTGGTTGAGGGATCCAAGGGTGTGGGATGCTTGGCACCAATTGAAGCAACCTAAAGGGGGTGGTTAAGGGTTTAAAGCCATCCCTTCATAGCCATCAAAGGTGGTTATTAGCTACCAAATTGGCACCAATTAGGGTGCATCGAGAAGCAGGTTAGGTGGCACCACAATTGAAGGGTGGAGATGGCTTTCAAAGGTGGATGGATGATTGAGATGGGAGGGCTTCTGGAGGGAATAGATGGTGCCAATTCAAGGTGGTTTTGGAGGGAAATAGGTGGTGTCTTTTGGTGGTGATTGAGGGGCTAAGAGGTGTCATATTTGGTGCCAATGGTGAAAGGGGTGTGAAGGTTATGGTGGTTGGTCTTTTTGGCACCAAGAAATGAGGGATAAGTAGGAGGGGGGTTGGCCATCGAGTAGAGGAGGTGTTGAGCTTAGCTCAAGCTAAGCTAGATTAGCTAGTAGGGTAGTAGTGGGGAGAGCTAGGGTTTTGAGAGGAGTTGAGAGAGAGCTATCTGAACTGCAATTGGAGCAGAGGTGAATGTCCCGGAGCTCATGCTGCTGAAGAGGTCTTAATAAGAGCTCAGTGATGCTAAAAATCATGTGATTTGTAATTAGGGTTTTTAATATCGTTGTGACACGTGAATTCGCATACGCTTTTAAATTTATATTCCTAGATAGGGGAGTATCTAGGGTCGTCCAAGGAGGCAAATTTGCAATTCAAATCTCTTGCTTTAAAGGAAAACTCAACTTTCTATTTGGTATTTTAAAAATATGATTTTTTTCAGTTTAGAAATAGTGAGGGCAAAGTACTAACACCTATAATTACTAAGTTAAAACTTCAGAGATAAATATGTCCCTTCCCTAAGCTCACTCTACGCAAGTGGAGGCCTAGAGTAATTAGGAAGTGGAAGTGAAACAAGTGCTAGAACAAAGACAAACAATTGCAACAAGAAATTAAAACGAAGGCAAATTAATTTAGCAGAATTTGTGTTCTTTTACAAAGACAAGTAGAAGAACGCTTCTACTAGAAATGGAAAATATGAAAAGCAATAGAAGAAACACAAATCCTCTTGTAGAATCTAGTGAAGAAGGGAGTCTTCTTGCTCCAAGCCTAGCTACTCATTGGCTTGAAAAGAGGGTCTCCTTCTCCTTCTTAAAAAGCTCCTCCAAGGTGGATGCTCTCCACCTCAATTCCTTCCTCCAAGGGTGGGCATGCACCACCATCAAGCTCTCCTCCAAGGTGGCATGGACCACCTTCAAGACCTCCTCCAAAGGTCTTCCTTGCCTAGCTCCTCCTTTTGCTGGTGTGGGCACAAGAGAGAAGGGAAGAGGGGAAGGCACCAAGGGGATAGAATATCCCCTTAATCTTCTTCTTCTTCTCTCTTGGGTGTGGGCTTTAGGTAGAATATGAGAGGAAATTTTCTAGCCAAGGATGGGTTGTAAGGTGGTGGGTGGTGGCCTTTTTATAGGGTAGGATGAGGGGTTAAGGTGACTCTTGAGATGGAGGGCTAAGATGGGAAGATGGAGGTGGTTAGGTGATCCTAGGGCTAAGGAGAGTTGGCGCCACCTAAGGGGTGTAAGGGGGGTAGTTATGGGCGGCCAAGGGACACCTAAAAGTGGCGCCAACCATGGAGAGGTGCCGTGGGTTGGCATCAACTTCTAGGCTTCTAGAAGAGGGTTGAGGTGGATGGTGGAGATGGCTTGGAGGGGTTATGTGTAGGGTGGATATGGGGGTTTAGGTTGGCGCCAAAAGGGAGGTAGTTAGGGTTAGTTTTGGCACCAACTTCAGGTGTATTTTGGTGGTTAGTTGAGGGGTGAAAGGTGGTGAAGAGGTGGTGCCAACTTGAGTAGTGGTGGAGCTAACTTAAGTAGGCTTAGGTGGAATTGGAGTGGTAGGTTATGTAGGTGGAGTTAGGGTTAGGTTTTCTTGGTGCCATGGAGGTGGATGCTAGCTAAGCTAAGCTCACTTAGCTAGCTATAGAGTAGAGGAATAGGCATGTGGAGCTTAGGGTTTGAGGAGAGGAGCTGGATATGCAGAGTTTGGAGCTGAATTGGAGCTGGCAGCTATTGAAGTGGTCAACATGGGGCTACTCTAGCTAGCTTAGCTTGCTAGTTCTTTGCTAGTTGCTACTCCAAGCAAAAGTGAGCTGGCTTCTATTGAATGGAGCTGAGGTGAGCTAGGTCTGGTGCTCCTGGAGAGAATTAAGCAAGCTAAGATAGCTAAGGTAGCTTAGCTCAATTAGCTTGAGCTAAGCTGGGTCCCAGGGAGATGGACTTGAGCTTCCTGAGCTAGAATGAATTCATCTTCAGCTGGCTGGAGTTGAGTGGAGCTGGATATAGCTAGACCTAAGCTGGGGTGAACTCCAGTCAACTCAGCTAAGCTAGCTAGAGCTCCCTGTGGACTAGTGCGAGATGAGATGAGCTAGACTCTGCTATGTTGAGCTGGATCAGTACTGACCTGAGCTAGGGTGAGCTAAGATGAGCTCTCTTGGGCTGCCATTTAGTTGAGATGTGCTGAATGGAGTTAGGATGAGCTAACCCTAGTCCAAGTGAGCTAGGTTCCAGCTGTGGTGAGCTGGATCAAGCTGAGTTCCAGCTAGTCTGAGCTCCTCCTTCACCTGTTGCCTTCTTGAGTGCTAGGGTTTTAGGGATCTGTATATCTGTTCATCCCTAGCACTCACAAAAACACATTAAAATGACAAGAAAAAAAGCAATGCATGCCTAACCTAGTTAATGCCTAGATGCAGCCCAAGAACCCATTTGCGGAGCAAAATCCTAAGAGCTAGGTTTGTTTTAATGCATAAGAATGATGATAAACTGGCGTTTATCACACCCCCATGCTTATCTTTTGTTAGTCTCTTAGCAAAACTTTAATTTTTACAAAATGGAATTTTTGGGAAATCTAATTTTTTTGACTTTTGTGGAGAAAAAGATTAAGGGACCTTGGTTGATCTAAACACAGGAGGCACGAGATTTGTTAAGGATAAACAATGAGATTTGTTTTTGGATCAAAAAATTAGACAAGACGGGATCAATATATCCTTCAGAAAATTCACAAATTAACCCATTGTTAATTCAGGTGACTTGAAATTTCTACTTTTAGGATTTTTCTGGCTCTTGAATTTGATTCGCAACTTGCAATATCCTTTAAAACTTTGTGTCCGTGCCTATGAAAAGCCAACATTTATAGGGACATGTTTTTGGTTTAAAATATTTTTTTTCTCCCCCATGCTTATTTTTAGCTTAGTCTTAAAATAGATGTGTCAGGATCATCATTCCCATTACCAGTCCTCGAGGGGGCTCTGGCGCCAATACTTTAGGATAGCACTGTCCATGACACCACCTAGGAGCTCACAACCCCAAAACACAATGCTGTCTAAGGGGGCGCTCCAAGCAAACTCAAGCTCTTGCTCAAACACTATAGGTACAGCACCGTCCAAGACACTTGAGCTGCTAAAATGCACTTTAATGCTCCATCTAAAGATATGAAATATAGATATAGAGCAGCGCTGAGGCGGTAACGTTAACATCGCATCCTCAAAGGAGGAATTTTCCTCCTCAGGGGTGGGAACTCAAACCAATGACCTGCTTCAGACTTTTACTAAGTCCAAACAAGGGTGTTTTTCTAATTTTTAGTTGTTTTTAAGTGTTGGCTTTTGTGTTAAATTTGACACAAGAAGTTCCTCAAGACATGCAAGTTTTTGAATTAGAAATTAAGTCAGATACTTTCCTCGTTACAAAATAGGATCAAGTCACTTGAACTATCATGAGTTCAGGTGGAACTTTAGAGAAGGATATCTGATCTAGTCTAAAAATAGACCCTGAAATTCTAATGATTAGATCCACATCCTCATCCCTAGTTTGTTAAAGATTAAATCCCATTGTACCCAAAAGTGAAATTTTCGATCTTATCCCAATTTCAAAATTTTTCCTCAAAAGGTTTTCAACATTTATTTTTTTTGGGTATGCAAGCAGGAAAATAAAATAACTAAAGAAAAATGCATATTTTTAGGTTTTGAAAATCCTAAATCAATCTTCAAATTTTAAAAACACCCCCCCATGCTTAAGATATGCAATGTCCTCATGCATTGGGAGGAAGAAGAAATCACCTTAAATGAAGAATAGTCGGGTTTAGGATGGTCAAAACCTAGAAAAAGAAGGAAAAAGGAAAGCAGGAAAAATGATGGGTTACCTCCCATCCAGTGCTATCTTTTACGCCATTCGGGCAAGCATAGTGTGCATTAGTGATCAAAGGTGGTTGGCTTAGTGAAATTGAAAGATTTAGACGGAAGATTTATCGTATGATCAAAATAGGCCTTTAAATGTTGGCTGTTGACTTGAAATGTCATATTAGTTTTAGGATCAAACAGATTAACAGCACCATATGGATAAGTTTTATGGACAATAAAGGGGCCAGTCCATTTAGATTTTAATTTGCCAGGAAAAAGTCATAATCGAGCATCAAATAGCCAAACACATTGATTAACGTCAAAGTGTTTCCGAACAACATATTTATCATGAAATTTCTTTGTTTGGTCTTCATAAATCCTCACGTTTTCATAGGAAAAATTACGTAATTCTTCCAATTTACTTAATTGTAATTTTCTATGGATACCGATGTCAGATAAATCCATGTTTAGTTGTTTTATTGCCCAAAAAGCCCTATGTTCTAGTTCTACCGGGAGTTGGCATGCCTTCCCAAAAATCAGACGGAAGGGAGACATGTCAAGCAGAGTTTTAAAAGCAGTACGGTAGGCCCATAAAGCATCATCCAATTTGGTGGACCAATCTTTACGGTCGGGCCTAACCGTCTTTTGTAAAATATCTTTAATTTCCTGGTTAGAAACTTCTACCTGGCAATTTGTTTGGGGGTGATAAGGTGTGAAAATTTTATGATTAACCCCATATTTAGAAAGACAGTGACGAAATTGTGAGTGAGTGAAATGTGAACCTCCGTCACTGATAATGCCATTTGGTATGTCGAATCTTGAGAAAATATTTTTCTTAAGAAATTTGACAACCACACGGTGATCACTAGTGCGGGTGGGTATTGCTTCTATCCACTTGGAAACATAGTCGACTGCTACTAGTATATATAAATACCCACCAGAGTTGATGAACGGTCCCATGAAGTCGATGCCCCAAACATCAAAAATTTCTACCTCTAAAATAGGATTAAGGGGCATCATATCCTTCCGAGTCATGTTGCTGATGCTCTGGCAACGCACATAGGACCGAACAAATTTATGAGCATCTTTGTGCAAGCTGGGCCAATAGAATCCCGCATTAAGGATTTTAGCTACAGTTTTTTTGCCCGAAAAATGTCTGCCACAGGCCATTGAGTGACAATGTGTCAAAATATCATGGATTTCAGAATCAGGTACACATCGTCAAATGACCTGATTGGCACAAATGTAGAAAAGGTTGAGCTCTTCCAAAAAATAGTATTTAATATCAGCAAAGAACTTATCCCATTTTGTTTTTGGCCAATCATCGGGGATTCATTCTGTTGCTAAATAATTTACGATGGGCGCAAACCACAGGAGGATAGTACCAACTAAAATGTTTTCATCGGGGAACTGATCAGGTGGGGTCATTATGTCATTTGTCATAAGATGAGAGAGATGGTCGGCCACTACATTATGCAATCCCGCCTTATCCTTGATTTCCAAGTCAAATTCCTGGAGCAGCAGAATCCAATGGATAAGGCGGGGTTTCGCATCTTTCTTTGTCAGCAAATATTTAATTGTGAAGTGGTCGGTATATACAGTGACATGTGACCCCAAAAGATAAGATCTAAACTTTTCTAAGGCAAATACAATGGCAAGAAGTTCCTTTTTAGTAACCGTGTAGTTCCGTTGTGCATTATCAAGAGTTTTTTTTTGAGAAGGAAAGGAATGCTATCGAATTACCGATAACAAACCAGGAGAGTTTTATTTATAAAAAATAATGAAATAATTACATGATCGAACCCCATTGATGTATGAGATTCCAGCAACTATTGACAATCTTATCCACATTCACTGGACTCTCTTGAAACACACACTCATTTCTAGCCCTCCAAATAGACCATAAAACAACCACCATAGATAAACATGGCTTATTCACCCTCATAAGAGAACTCCAGAGATTCTCCAACATGGGAAGAGATTCTCTACAAATTCTCCTCCAGACATAATCTATGATCACACAAGAAGAAAAAATATGAGTGCTGGAATCGTTATGCATCCCACATAAATGGCAAAACTGGGTAGGAGTTCCCATTCTCCTGTGCCTCAGATCTCCGGTAATCAAGTCGTCCCTTCTGCATAACCACAAAAAATTTGTATCTTCAGTGGTACAATCAATTTCCATAACCTTTTCCCCACCTCATCAACTTCCGCCATCCTGGATGAGTTAACCAGCTTGTCGTAGGCAGTCGCTGAGGAAAACTTACCCTCCCACTTGTATGTGTCATATTCATCAGGTGTGGGTTTGAAGGCAACAAGTTCTTGCATGAGGCACTCATTTTCTGCTCGTGTTCTTGTTTCATGATTATTCCACATTGCATTGTTCAATGACCACTTTTCAGAAGCCGTGTCCCAATAATCATAAACCACAGCATTCTTATCAGAAGCAGTTGCAAAAGCAAGGGGGTACCTATCTTTAATCACCCCCCCAAGCAACCAATTCTCCAGCAAGAATTTGAAGCCTTTTCCATCACCTAAAACAAATTTGAACAAATTCCAATTATATGCCAAAGCACGCATCACTGAAGACCAAAAGGGAGAGGGTTTATGGGGATTTAGGCGGTTCTTCTCGTCATTGGCAACCCCAAAACTATTCTGAATGATCTCTGTCCACATTTTTTTTCCCCTTACAGCAGTCGAACAACCAACTTCAACAACAGAGCATCATTAAATTTTTTGAGGGATCTAATTCCCATGCCACCAATCTTTTTTGGCCTACAGATGGAATCCCATTTCATTGGTTGAAGGAAAGCCCCATGGTGAGAGACCCCTTTCCAGAAGAATCTCTTGCGCATCACATCAAGTTTTTTCCAAATTGATTTTGGGGCTTTGAGAATAGAAAAGAAAAAAACTGGAATCGATGTAATGACCGAGTTTAGTAAAATATACCTCCCACCTTTTGATAAGTAGCGACTACTCCAACCTTCTAAATTCGTAACCACCTTTTCATATAGGAAGGACCAGTTTGCTTTCCTCAGTTTAGTGCACTTCAGAGGCAACCCCAGATATTTAACGTGCAGTGTGACCGTAGGCATGCCTAAGATGGTGGAAATGTCATTCTGGATCATTCCATTCATACCAAAGTAGACCAAGGAAATTTGCTTCCATTAAGTCTAAGACCAGAAATCTCACCAAAAATCTTTACCATATAAAATACCACTTGTGCTTCCCTCTTCCCCCCTTCCATGAAAAAGACAGTGTCATTTGCGTGCTGGAGAATGGGAGCTAAGGCCCTATTATTAGACATTGAATACCCCCTTATCAATCCATCAGCTACTAGTTTGCATGCATATCTTGCCAATGTATCCACTGTAAGGTTAAATATTAGAGGGGCAAGTGGACACCCTTACCTTACCCCACATTGGGGTTGAATCCATGCTCGACATGGCTTCCCATTTATCAAAGGGGAAAAGGAGGCAGTCGTGATACACCTCTTCACCCACTGTATCAATTGAGGGGGAAATTTTCTCCTTTTGAGGATTTCCCACAAGTACGGCCAGGAGACTGAATCATAAGCTTTGGAGAAGTCGACTTTCCATAGAAAGGCCTTGGTCTTTAGCCTATGCCATCCCATCACCATCTCTTGCACCATAATGAAAGATTCTTGTAGCGACCTCCTAGGAAGAAAGGCAGACTGGATCGGCATTATCAAATCCTTTAATACCTCTTGCAATCTGCTGGCTATAATCTTACTAATATTGAGATAAATAGAATTTGACAAGGCAATGGATCTATAATCAGAGAAGTTCTCCGCACTTGATTTTTTTGGTAACAAGAACAAATAAGACTTATTCAATCTCTCAAACCCAGAGTTGCCCAATTCAAATTCATGAATAACCTTCATTACATCAATTTTGACAACATTCCACATTTCTTTGTAGAAGAATACCTGAATCCCATCTGGTCTAGGAGCCCCCTCATTATTCAAATCTTCAATTGCTTTCAATGTTTCTTGTTCAGAAATAGGAGCAACTAGCACGGCCATCTGATCACTATTGACACTTGGGAAATCAGTCAATGCCATCCTCCAAGAGCCCCTTGGTGTAGCCTTGGCAAGTTCTTTGAAATATTTGCCATCTTTACTTTTGATTTCATTGATAGAGGTAATAGTTCTCTCACCCACTCTAATTGATGAGATGAGATTGAACCTTCTCCTAGCATTGGAAGCTAGATGGAAGAACTTTGTGTTAGCATCACCTTCCTTGAGCCACAGTTGTCTAGATCTTTCACGCCAATCCACTTCTTTTTTCAAATCTTCCTCCCCAACTGCATGCTGCATCTGCTGTCTTTGTTGCTATTCTTGAGAACTCAAAGGCTGCCTGCACTCCTTCAAATCTAGATCTCTGATCACTGCCAATGCCTCCACCCTCCATTGTTCCCTGATCAGTGCCACTGTCTGTCCATATTCTTTCAACATGGAGCGCAGATCTGGCAACTTTGAAGCCAACTGTTGTGTGGCAGATCCCTGCACTTCCTTGTTCTACCACCAATTAGTTACCATCTCCATAAAGCCCTCCAACATAAACCAAGACTTCTTGAGTTTGAAATACGACCCAATATCATAATTCACCCCACTGTCCCACACAAGTGGAGTGTGGTCAGAAAAGGGCCTATCAAGGCTCATAACTGTCGATAATTGATGTCTCTCCAGCAGACTTGGGCTACCAAAGAATCTATCCAACTTAGAGGACTGTCCATTGCCATTTCTCCAAGTGAATTCAACTCCACTGATAGGATACTTAGTGATACCCAAACTTTGCACAACCATCTGGAAGCTAGCCATTGAGCTGTCAGTCCTACCCCTAGGTCTGTCATCACTTGAAAGATGACAATTGAAGTTGCTTCCTATAAGCCAAGGCACCTCCTGCACTCTTTGGTGCACTGCAGATAATTCCTCCCACAGGTCTACCCTATCTGCAGCAGCACATGGGCCATAACTGCACGAGACATACCATTCCAAATTTCCTTGGAGGGATTGGCATCTGCAGGTAAGCACATGCCTATCATGGAAGACTTCAGTTACCATGAGACAAGACTTTCTCCACCATATGGCCATTCCACCAGACCATCCAACTGCACCCTTCACCACACAATCTGCATATCCAGATTGCCTAAAGAAGTCCCATACCTGACCATTCTCCTCCTCCACTTGTGTCTCTTGAATGAGAGCACAATCAATTTCCCACTCAGAAAGATATCTACATAGGGAAGCCCTTCTCACCTTATTGCACAGCCCACGCACATTCCAAGTTAACACTTTCATTCCTTGTCTGGTTGATCCCCTTGAGCCAAACAACCCACATACTCAACCATGATCGAGTTTGCAATGGTCTGCTCCACAATGGGGGTCAGGTTCTCCACCCTTCTCCTTCTGAGCATGTAAGGGGAGAAACCCACCCCCCTTTTATGGTTTGATCCACTACCAAATTTCAGATTAGCTGGAGCAGTGAACTGCACCTGGTTCACCTCCTTGAGGGCTCTATTGTCACTACTGAGCACAATTTCCATGCCTGATTTCCCCTCTTTACTGGTAGGAGCATCTGAATCTCTCTCAAAGGCATCAACATCATCCATAGAACCATCACCTTTGTCCACTAAGACTTGGTTGTAACCTCCTAAGGCATTAACATCTTCCATATGCATCACGTCCTTCTCTGCATAGCCCAGATGACAGTCCTTCCTCTTTTTTGATTTAGGGGCTTCATCTGATGAAATGCGGCCCAACCTTTCAGCCTGTTGCACCTCCTCAAAGCTAGCCACAGATGTCTTAACATGCCCCTGCTCTGGATGCACAGACACTTGTCGAACCACTACTAGGCGAATAAGCCATGAAAAGCCCCCACATCTGATTGTAACCCTATCAGGAACTGAACCAGACTTAAAGGCATCAGCCTCAATTCTAAGTGATCGAATATCCCCTTCTCCAATCATGACTTCAGATCCTTCACAGATAGATGCAAAGCTTGCAACCATCTTGGCAACAACTCCCTTAGACCTTAAGTGCAATGGCAGTCCCTTGATCTCGAGAAGCACCCTCCTAGAACCCATTCTTTGAGGAGGTTGATCAGGGAGAGCCCTGTCGAAGGGGGACACCATTCTCTAGACCACATTGATATCTTCAAGAGAACTCAACCAAAATCTCAGCCTTTCCACATCCATCATTCCTAAACCAAAGACTAGGAAGTGAGACTGAGACAACATTGCAACCTTCCAGCCCACAGATAAAGGTTGTAGGGAACATACCAGATTTTGAAATCTCTCGATCGAGGGTCTACCTGTCATAATCTCACCAATCAAGGCACCCCCTCAGCATGATCTCTGCAGAAGAGATCTCCTCAGATAACGAGATCTCCATTTCAATTGAGTGTCTACCAAGTGTCGACGGAGGTGGCAGTCGGGGCTCCTTCATTGTTTCCTAGCCTGGACGTAGAGAGGCCATCTTTGTATGTGGCGACTTCATCCTAGGGTAGGAATCACGTTTGTGTCCTTCACCCCTGCACGCGAGGCAGATTAGAGGGTTTCTATAGATCACAGCCATGTGCCCCCTTTGTCTACATCTGAAGCACAAGACCTTGCCATTAGCTTCCTCCAAGGCCTTCTAGGGTAGTTATAGGTCATCCTACCAACATGCACTTGCCAGACCCTCTCCCTTCTCCTCCAGTTCCTCTATCTCCATGTCTTCCATTCACCCCCTTTCTCAGCCCTAGCCACTTCCATGCCACTACCACCTACTGCCCGTCGCCATCCTCCCTCTCTCCCTCTCTCCCTCATGCTTTTATTTTGGTGTGTCCACATCATCAAGAGTTTTGCTAGCATAATAGATCACAATGGGTTCTTGCCAATTCTTTGCCCTAGAATGGCCCCTACAGAAAAATCTGAGGCATCTGTCATTAATTCAAAGGGACTGTTCCAATCAGGTCCCTGTAAAATTGGTCCCTCAGTAACCTCTTTCAACCTCAAAGAACTCTCCAGGAACTTATCATTAAAATCAAATGGCTGGTCTTTAGTAAGTAGCTGACTTAGGGGCTAGAAGATTTGGGAAAAATTTTGTATGAATCTACAGTTGAAACCCACATGACCTTGAAAGGATATGATTTGTTTGATAGTAGTGGGTAGTGGGAGCTTAGATATAGCATCTATTTTTGCTTTATCTACCTCGATTCCTTGTTTTGAAATAACATGGCCCAAGACAATACCTTCCTGGACCATGAAATGACTTTTTTCCTAACTGAGGACCAAATTGACTTCTATGCATTTTTGGAGAGTTCTTTCAAGGTTATTGAGACAATGGTCAAAAGAATCTCCAAAAATAGAGAAGTCATCCATAAAGACTTCTAAGCATTCACCTACTAGGTCTGAAAAAATTGCAAGCATACACCTTTGAAAAGTCGCAGGTGCGTTGTAAAGACCGAAGGGCATCCTTCGAAAAGCAAAGGTTTCGAAGGGGCAGGTGAAAGTTGTTTTGTCCAGGTCCTCAGGATGAACCGCTACCTGATTATAGCCAGAATAACCGTCCAGAAAATAGTAAAAATCCCATCCGGCTAAACACTCCAAGATTGATCAATAAAGGGATGTGGAAAATGGTCCTTGGTGGCAGTGTTTAATTTTCTATAATCAATTCACACGTACCAAGAAGAGACAGTTCAAGTGGCTATGTTCTCCCCATTATCATTAGTGACAACTATTAGTCTAGCCTTCTTGGGCACAACTTGTGTTGGACAAGCCCAGGAGCTGTCAGAAATGGGGTAGATGATATTAGCATTAAGCCACTTAATAATCTCCTTTTTTACCACCTCCTGCATAATAGGGTTCAAGAACCTTTGTGGTTAGCGGGAGGGGCGAGAATCATCCTCTAAATATATACGATGTGTACAATAGGATGGATGAATACCCTTAAGATTAGTAAGGGTCTAGCCAATAGCTTTTCTATATTTACTCAAAAACTGGAGAAGTTTTTGCTCTTGTGCCCTGGTAAGTCCAGAATTTATAATCAGGGGTAGGGTCTGATTTGGACCCAGGAAGACATATTTAAGGGAGTCAGGAAAAGGTTTTCATTGTAGTTGTGGGCCTGGCTCCGAAAGAATTTCTGCTTTGTGGGTTAGTGGTGAGGTGAGAGTGAAAGGGTCAGCTAGAGGGTTAGCTGAATGTGTGGTTAGGGTGGAAGGGTGAGAAGAAGTGGATTGTTCAAGAACCGTATTGATGGCAAAATAGGAACCTAAATGGGAAATTTGCAAAGTTTGCTCCACAATATTTTCTATTTCTAAATCTGAATCATTAAAGAAATTTTGTTCTTGGAATCGTCTAGAAGCTTGGAAAATTTCTAGGGTTATACATTCACCGCCACACATGATCTTCATTTTTCCAGAATCACAATCAATATTCACGCGGGTGATGGCTAAGAATGGTCTTCCAAGAATGATGGGGGCAAACTTTAGTGCTTCTGATACATCTATGTCCAGGACTATAAGTCTACTGCAAATAGACAATTTTTGACCTGGACAAGGACATCCTCAACAATTCCCCTTGGTTTAATTGTAGATCGGTCGGCTAATTGAAGAGTAACCTCAACAGGCTTTAATTCACCGATCTTAAATTCCTCAAAAACAATTGTGGGGATAAGATTACTTGAGGCACCGAGATCCAACAAAGCACGATCAAAAGAAGTATCATTAATGGTAACTTGAATCAGGGGGGCGCCGGCATCTTTTCTCTTAAGAGGTAGTCGACTCTGCACAACTGAGCTGACTATCTTAGGAAGCATAACCTTTCCTAAATTTCGAGGTTGCCTTTTCAGGGTTCACAAATCTTTTAGGAATTTTGCATAGGCAGGGATGTATTTAATGGTATCTAGGAGAGGGATATTAATTTCAACTTGCCTAAATAAATCCATTAATTCCTTTTCAGTGGACTCGAATTTCTTCTTTTTCTTATTTGGAGAATGGAGGGCTTGTGGAAATGGAGCAGGGTTTCCCTATTTTGCATTAATTGGTTCCTAAACAATATGAGAGGTAGATGGGGAAGAGTTGATCTGTGTTTTATTAAAATGGGTTTCTCTAACAGGCAGGGGATTGTGAGTGGTTTTCCCATTCCTCAAAGTAACTGCATTTGCAATCTGGTTGTTTCTAGGATGAGGACGGGAAGCCTGACTGTTATTGAAACCTGATGGATGCTGAGGTGCTGGTTGAATGGGTTGACTGGGATATCCACCTTAGAATTGATTCCTTTGATTATTTGGGTTGGGCATTGGTTGGGAAGGTAAATTCCCAACAAGTTGATGATCAGGAGTAATCTTACTTGGTGTTGTAAGTTGGTAATCATGTGAGTTACTTTTGTCATTTGATTCTACATTCCTTGCAAAGTTTTCATGACCTGATTATTAATATCTTCCTAGGATGGTTCAGGTTGATACACAGGTTGCCCATAATTCCCAAAATTGTTTTGTTTGGGAAAAGTAATCGGGTTTGGGTTTTTCTAGGAGTGATTCGGGTTAGTCCTCTAGTTTTGATTGAAAGTGTTGGAGGGGTTTCTAAATTGCTCCTGGAAAGCATAAATATTTTCCATGGTGGGATCAAAAATATTTTGATCAAAATTCCCAGTCAAATCCTGTAGGAAATCAATTGGAAATTGCTGACCAGTAGATGTGGCATCAATGTTGTGTAGATTTTCTCTTCGGAGAAGTTGTGGAGGGTTAGTGTGTGGAGGGTTAATGTGTGGAGCTTGTTTATTTGTGAAGCTTTCTTCCATTTTCTTTTGGTGAATTTGCATCTGGTCCAATCATTGAGCTAACATATATAGATCATCTTGAGTGATTGGAATAGAGGTGGATTTGGAGTCAATTTCATGGACTCCGTGTCTAGGGTTTTGTGTTCTACCAAAAGTGTCCATTGAAGTCATATTAAATTAGTTTTCACTCATTTCTTCAAAGAGGAGATAGACACTTTCAGCATCTTTGTTAAGGAAATTGCCCCCACATGAGACATCCACAAATCGTTTCAATTGATCTTCTAATCCATGATAGAAGATCTGCACTAACTGCCATTGTGGAATTTCATGGTGGCGATAGCTTCTTAGAAGTTCTTGAAATCTTTCCTAAGCTTCGTGGAGAGGTTCACTAAGTTTTTATTGAAAGGTCGTTATGGATCTTCATAAAGTAATAGTTTGACCAATCGAAAATTTTTTTTTGAGAAAAGCACTTTTTAATGGGGCCAAGTGGTAATAGGGTGCCCAACCATTCTAAACCAATCAGAAGCTTTGTCTTTAAGAGAGAGAGAGGAAAAAGTCTCATTAAACACATGTCTTCCTG
Source organism: Thalassia testudinum (assembly GCA_037157565.1). Lineage (NCBI taxonomy): Eukaryota > Viridiplantae > Streptophyta > Magnoliopsida > Alismatales > Hydrocharitaceae > Thalassia > Thalassia testudinum. Next base: position 75,891,785 of record JAZHRO010000073.1, on the reverse strand, counting down.
CACATTGTGGGAACGAGTGGTTTAAGTGAGGATAATTAATTCCTCGAGATGACAAAAAGGGTCCTCTCTTCGAAGACCATGAAAATGTTTGATAAGGTTTAGAATGGCTGGTTTGATCTCGAAATCCCCTTGTGGTATGACCACCCCAGGTCTTTCCTCGTAATTGGAAGGATCATAGAAATCCTTAAGAGGAATGGCAGGCTGTTGGTAGGTTAGTGGATTTTGCCCTCGGTTAGCTAGGTTCATAATAGTCCTAGCCAAATCTTCTTGATTTTGTTGCAGTCGAACGAAATGGTCAACCATCAAGGCAAAGGGGTTTGGATTTTGAGTTAGAATTGGAGGGCCACCTGGCCCTGCAGGAATTTCCGATTGCTCTAAATGAGGGAGGTGAGGGACGGGGAACTCAGCTTGTGGGTCAGCTGATGGGTTAGAAGTGGAAGTAGAATTTTTTTGTCGGCTTCCTAGAAGAGGAGGGAGAAGAAAACAATGGTTTTCTGCTGTGGGGGGCGAAATCAGATGGCCCCTCAAGATGTGGTTTTTGGGACCGTCACCAGTGCATGCACTGTGTTGGAAGAATTGGAGGGGAGGAGAAGAGAAAGAGATGAGAGAAAGTGTGCAATTCAAACAACCAAAGCTATACCTAACTTAAGTGTGACTCCCAAAAAATAAACCTAAGACTTGGTCAACATAGGAAATAAGTAATCAATAGTGAATACCCGTTCTGTCAACAAATCTAGCCAAGTTGCTTAAGGGGAGGTCTGGGCCTAAACGTTTCCTAGGGAAAACTCCAGGTGCTTGTACAAACGTGTGCTTGGTCGTTTGACATGGCCCCTTAGCTTGAACACCAGATATAGATGACATAATTTGTATTAACTAGAGAAAGCTTAAGACCTATATAGCAAGCCTAAGTTGATGAAACCTTAGGGGTCAAGATGTTATGGATTTTAGTTAGGTCTAGGATACTATAGTGCACACGGAATGTGGAGGGCCTTAATTTGGGTTATTGCCCTCTTATTTCAATTTTTTTGTGTGCGTGTAGGAATTGAAAAGTGGTTCCAATGCAAATCAAGTTGTCACACAATTGATGTATTCTTGTCTTTTAGGATTTGATTTAAATTAATGGGCTTTAGGGTTTCAATTCTTAAGACTTCAGATAAGTTTTGAAGATCCACAAACAAAAGGAAATCAAGTTATATAGGTTGAAATCAATTTCCTTTTAGTGGTTTGTTTCTAAAAATGAAAAAAAAGCCCTAATTCAATTGATCCTAGGACAGAAATTTAACTACCAATGAGTCATTTTTAGGCTTTCTATATTAAGTAGTGGTCCAAACAATTCAAACAACACCACTACTTTGAAGATAATCAGACAAGGATTCCAAAAAATATTTTTGTAAGATTTTAAGAATTTATTTGATATTTATTGTGAATTTTTGTTTGTGCTAGTGTCCAAATCCAGAAATGATACCCATCAATATTCTGGACTTTTTGTACCACCACTGGCCTCAAAAAATTTTGGTCATTTTATGTGAGATGTAAAATTTCACAAGTATTCCAAAAAGCTAAATTTCACAAAAATTGGATGAGTATAAAAATTCTCAAAATTCATGGAAAGTAGCAAAAATGGATAATTAGAGGGTGTGACCTCTCTATAGTCGCCAAATTTTTCAAAATTAAATACATAGCCATTTGATCTAAAATTTAGAAAAAATGTTTCTAACTTAATTTGGAATCCTTGTAGGAAATTTTAGGATTTTAGGAGATCTGTGGTGTTGGGAATTGATTTTTGAATTTCGAACAGGAATCTGGACCCGAAAAATAGAACACCAACACTAGGATTGGAGTGGTGTTTAATGAAGCTTACAAGCAAACAATTGATTTTTATGGGCACCACTCCACTTAATTAAAGTGTTTAGGATCCTGAAAGCCATGTTTAATATTTTTTTTGTTGTCCTTTAGCCTAAATGTGACAAGAAATGGGGGACCAACCTAAAATCGTGGGAAGAAAAGGAACTTTGAGCTCTCGCTTCCAAATTCCCACTTTCTTCCTATAGTTCCTACACACACGACAGAAAAGAGAGATAAGGGGAGGAGATCTACTTCAAGCAAAAGAATCAATTAAAATGCAAAGCCGTGCCTCCCCGGCAATGGCGCCAAAAGGTGACGTGAAAAATTGCTTGATTTGTAATTAGGGTTTTTAGTGTCGCTGTAATATGCGAATTCGCATACGCTTTTAAATTTATATTCATAGATAGGAAAGTATCTAGGGTCGTCCAAGGAGGCAAATTTGCAATTCAAATCTCTTGCTTTAATGGAGAACTCAACTTTCTTTTTGGTATTTTGAATATATGATTTTTTTTAGTTTTGAAATAGTGAGGGCAAAATGTGAATTGTGATGAAAAAGAACTAACACTAATAATTACTAAGCTAAAACTTAAGAGATAAATATGTCCCTTCCCTAAGCTCACTCCATGCAAGTGGAGGCCTAGAGTAATTAGGAAGTGGAAGTGAAACAAGTGCTAGAACAAAGACAAACAATTGCAACAAAAAATTAAAAAGAAGGCAAATTAATTTAGCAGAATTTGTATTATTTTACAAAGACAAGTAGAGGAATGCTTCTACTAGAAATGAAAAATATGAAAAGCAATAGAAGAAACATAAATCCTTTTGTAGAATATAGTGAAGAAGGGAGTCTTCTTGCTCCAAGCCTAGCTGCTCCTTGGCTTGGAAAGAGGGTCTCCTTCTTCTCCTTCCTTGAAAGCTCCTCCAAGGTGGATGCTTTCAACCTCAATTCCTTCCTCCAAGGGTGGGCGTGCACCGCCCTCAAGCTTTCCTCCAAGGTGGTGTGGACCACCTTCAGGACCTCCTCCAAAGGTCTTCCTTGCATGGCTTCTCCTTTTGCTGGTGTGGGCACAAGAGAGAAGGGAAGAGGGGAAGGCACCAAGGGGACAAAATATCCCCATAATCTTCTTCTTTTCTCATGGGTGTGGGCATTAGGTAGAATATGAGAGGAAATTTGCTAGCCAAGGATGGGCTATAAGGTGGTGGATGGTTGCCTTTTTATAGGGTAGGATGAGTGGTTAAGGTGACTCTTGAGATGGAGGGCTAAGATGGGAAGATGGAGGTGGTTAGGTGATCCTAGGGCTAAGGATAGTTGGTGCCACCTAAGGGGTGTAATGGGGTTAGTTATGGGTGGCCAAGGGACACCTAAAAGTGGCACCAACCATGGAGAGGTGCCATGGGTTGGCACCAACTTCTAGGCTTCTAGAAGAGGGTTGAGGTGGATGGTGGAGATGGCTTGGATGGGTTATGTGTAGGGTGGATATGGGGGTTGAGGTTTGCACCAAAAGGGAGGTAGTTAGGGTTAGTTTTGGCGCCAACTTTAGGTTTCTTTTGGTGGTTAGTTGAGGGGTGAAAGGTGGTGAAGAGGTGGCACCAACTTGAGTAGAGGTGGAGCTAGCTTAAGTAGGCTTAGGTTGACTTGGAGTGGTAGGTTATGTAGGTGGAGTTAGGGTTAGGTTTTTTTGGTGCCATGGAGGTGGATGCTATTTAAGCTAAGCTAGCTTAGCTATCTTTAGAGTAGAGGAATAAGCATGTGGAGCTTAGGGTTTAAGGAGAGGAGTTGGATATACAGAGTCTGGAGCTGAATTGGAGTTGGCAGCTACTGAAGAGGTCAACATAGGGCTACTATAGCTGGCTTAGCTTACTAGTTCTTTGCTAGCTACTAAGCCAAGCTAAAGTGAGCTGGCTTTTGTTAAATGGAGCTGAGGTGAGCTAGGTCTGGTGCTCCCAGGGAGAATTGAGCTGGCTGAGACAGTTAAGATCGCTTAACTCAATTAGCTTGAGCTAAGCTGGGTCCCTGGGAGTTGGACTTGAGCTTCTTGAGCTGGAATGAATTCATCTTCAGCTAGTTGGAGTTGAGTGGAGCTGGATATAGCTAGACCTGAGCTGGGGTGAACTCCAATCAACTCAACTGAGCTAGCTAGAGCTCCCTGTGGATTAGTGGGAGTTGAGATGAGCTAGACTCAACTAAGATGAGCTGGATCAGAGCTGACCTGAGCTAGGGTGAGGTAAGATGAGCTCTATTGAGTTGCCATTCAGCTAATATGAGCTGAATAGAGTTAGGATGAGCTAACCCTAGTCCAAGTGAGCTAGGTTCCAACTGTGATGAGCTGGATCAAGCTGAGTTCCATCTAGTCTGTGCTCCTCCTTCACCAGTTGCCTTCTTGAGTGCTAGGGTTTTAGGGATCTGTATATCTGTTCATCCCTAACACTCACACAAACACATTGAACTGACAAGGCAAAATGCAATGCATGCCTAACCTAGTTAATGCCTAGATGCAGCCCAAAAACCTGTTTACGGAGCAAAATCCTATGAGCTAGGTTTGTTTTAATGCATAAGAATGATGATAAACTGGCATTTATCACTCAGCTACTCTGCTTAGCTAGCTAGTTCTTCTGCTAGTAGCTAAGCTTAAGCAATAGAGCTAAGTTGAGCTGGTCTCAACCTGTCTGTAGCTGGGTTGAGCTGGACCTTCTTCTGATGGGAACTCTCGGGCTAGCTTAGATATTAAGTTAACAAATAGTAGCTAAGCTAGAGGGAGTTCAACTACTATGAGTTGAGTGGAGCTGGGGAGAGCTAGACTTGAGCTGAAGTAAATTCCCGTCAACTAAGTTGAGTTAGCTAGAGCTTCTAGTGAATTGATTGGAGCTAAGATGAGCTAGACTCTACTAAGTTGAACTGGATCTGAGCTGATCTTAGCTAAGTTGAGCTAAGTTGAGCTACCATCCAGCTAAGATGGGTAGAATGGAGCTACAGAAAACTAAACCTAACTCAGGTGAGCTATATCCAATCATGATGAACTAGATATAGCTGGATTCAAGCTGCATCGAGCTTCCTCTTCACCTGTTGTCTTCTAGAATGTTATGGTTTTATGGATCTGGATATCTATTCATCCCTAACACTCAAATAAATGTGTCAAAAATAACAAAAATTATGCAATGCATGCTTAACCTAAGTGATGCCTAAATGCAGCCCAGAAACCCACTTGAGGAGTTCAAATCCTTAGAGCTAGCTCTATTTTAGGGTATAAGAATGATGATAAATTCGCATTTATCACACCTTTATGCTTATCTTTTGCTAGTCTCTTAGCAAAACTAATTTTCCCAATACGAATTTTTGTGAAAAACTATATCTTTGGTACTTTTAAGGAGTAGATTACGAAACCTTGGCTAGTTAAAACACGAAAGGCATGGAATTTATTATAGATAAACATCAGGATTCATCTTCAGGTCCAAAAATTAGATGAATCGGGATCAATGTGTCCAAAAATTCACAAGTTAACTCCTTGCTAATTCAGATGACCCAAAATTATTTTGTAGTTAGTATTTCTCCAGCTCTTGAATTCGATTCGGAACTTGCATAATATTTTAAAATCTTGTGTCAGTTCTTGTGAATGCCAACATTTATAAGGTTGTGTTCTTTTTTCTCTCCCCCAATTCTTATTCTTAATTCAATCCTACAACAAATGTGTCAGTTTCACCATTGTCGTTACCAATCCTCGAGGGGGCTCTGGTGCCATCACTTTGAAATGGTACAGTCCAAGACACCACTCAATAGCTTACAACCCCAAAACACAATTCATTGTAAAGGGCAACTCCAAACAAACTCAGGTTCTTGCTCCAATGCTATGGGTAAAGCACTAGCCAAGACACTTGAATTGCAAAATTGTGCCTTAATGATCCATCTAAAGATATGGAATACAGATATAGAGTAGCGTCGAGGCAGTAACATGTTAACATCACATCCTCAAAGGGGGTATTTTTCTCCTTCTCGGTGGTGGGAACTCAAACCAATCATCTGCATCAAATTTTACTAAGGCTAAACAAGGGGTTTTTCTAATTTCTAAATGTTTTGTAGGTGTTGGCTTGTGTGTGAAATTTGACACAAGAATTTTGTAAGGGAAGCAAGTTTTTGGATCGGAAACTGTGCCAGGTAATTTCCATGTCACAAAAAGAGATCAAGTCACCTAAATCATCATGAGTTCAGGTGAAATTTAGAGAAGGATACTTGATATAGTCTAAAGATAGACAGAAATTCTAATAATCAGATCCATATCCTTATCCCTAGCTTTTCAGAGATTAAATCCCATTGTACCTTAAAATGAATCCACAACCTTGGTCCTAATTTCAAAATTTCCTCAAAAAGTTTTCAATATTTTTATCTTTTTGGGATATGCATGCAAAAAATGAAACGAAAATTTTGAATGTTTTTAGGTTTTGAAAATCCTGAATTGATCGGCAAAATTTATAAACACCCACCCCATGCTTAAGATATGTCATGTCCTCATGCATTAGGAAGAGAAAAGAAATCACCTTGGTGAATGCGACGGAACTAAAATAGTTAAAATCTCTAAAAAAGAAAATTAAAAAATATAAAGCAGGAGAAATGATGGGTTACCTCCCATCCAATGCTATCTTTTACACCATTTAGTCAGGTGTGAATTGCATCAACGATCATTAGAAGGAAGGTTCATTAAATCAATAATGTCAGACGAGAGATTCGGGGAATTATCTAGGTAGGGCATTAAACACTGGCCATTAACTTGAAAAGTAGTATCCGTTTTTGGATCAAAAAGGTGAATTGCATCGTACAGATATGTTTTTAGGATAATAAATGGACCAATCCACTTGGATTTAAGTTTACCATGAAAAATGCATAATCTTGCGTCAAAAAGCCAAACACGTTGATTGATATCAAAATGTTTCCAAGAAATATATTTATCATAAATTTTTGTGTTTTCGTAAGAGAAATTTATGATATCAAAAATTTCTGAACAATATCAAAATATTTTTAATTTCCGGATTAGAAACTTCTACTTGGCCATTTGTTTAGGGGTGGTAAGGAGTAGAAATTTTATGACTAACCCCGTATTTGGATAAAAAGTGATGGAATTGAGAATGAGTGCAATGTGATCCTCCATTAGTGATGATGGCCTTAGAAATGTCGAACCTCGAGAAAATATTTTTCTTAATGAACTCGACAACAACCTTATGATCAATGGTGCATGTGGGTATTGCTTCAATCCATGTTGATACATAGTTGACTGCAACTAGTATGTATAAATACCCACAAGAGTTGATGAACAGTCCCATGAAGTCGATGCCCTATACATCAAAAATTTCAACCTCTAATATCAGATTTAGGGACATCATATCCTTCCGACTCATGTTGCCGATGCTCTGGAAATGTACATAGGACTGAATGAAAGAATGAGCATCTTTGTGCAAGCTGGGCTAGAAGAATCCAGAAGTGAGGACCTTAGTTGCAGTTTTCTTGCCTGAGAAATGTTTGCCACAGACCATAGAGTGACAGTCTGTTAAAATATCATGAACTTCTAAGTTGGGGACACATCGTCGAATGACCTGATCAGTGTAAATGCAGAAAAGGTCAGGCTCCTCCCTGAAATAATATTTGATGTTAGCAAAGAACTTATCTTGTTTAGTTTTTGTCCAGTCAAAGGGATTTGTTCTGCTGCAAAATAGTTTGCAATGGGTGCAAACCAGGGGAGGCTATTGGCAGCTAAGATGGTCTCATCAGAGAAAACATCGGGTGGGGTCAACATGTCATTAGTCATGAGACGAGAGAGGAGGTCGGCCACTACATTTTGCATCCGCACCTTATCCTTGATTTCTAGGTCAAATTCCTGGAGCAGTAGGATCCAACAGGTAAGATAGAGTTTCTCATCTTTCTTATTCAGTAGATATTTGAGTGCTAAGTGGTCGGTGTATACAATGACATGTGACCCTAACAAATAAGAGCAGAGTTTCTTTAGGGCAAAGACAATGGCAAGTTCTTTTTCAGTTACCGTGTAATTTCGTTATGCATCATCAAGGATTTTGCTGGAATAGTAGATCACAAAGGGCTTCTTGTCAATTCGTTGCCCTAGAATGGCCCCCACAGTAAAATCAAAGGCATATATCCTTAATTCAAAGGGACAATTCTAGTCAAGCCCCTATAAAATTGATTCCTTTGTGACATCCTTCTTCAACCTATTAAAACATGCCAGGCACTATTCGGTAAAGTCGAAAGGTTGTTCCTTAGTGAGTAATTCACCTAAGGGCTTCAAGATTTGGGAAAATTCTTTGATGAAACAGCAGTAGAAGCCCTCATGCCCCAAGAAAGATCGGATCTGTTTCACAGTAATGGGCGGTGGGAGTTTAGCAAAAGCATCAATTTTTGCATGATCTACTGTAATTCCCTTTTTGGAGATGACATGGCCCAGGACATTGCCTTCCTGGACCACGAAATGACTTTTTCCCAATTGAGGACCAAGTTAACTTCTATGCATTTTTGGAGTGTCCTTTTAAGATTTTTAAGGCAAAGATCAAAGGAGTCTCCAAAAATAGAGAAGTCATCCATAAAAACTTCAAGGCATTAACCTACCAGGTCTGAAAAAATTGCAAGCATACACCTTTGAAAAGTCATAGGTGCATTACAAAGATCGAAGGGCATCCTCTGGAAAGTGAAGGTTACGAAGGGCAAGTGAGTGTAGTTTTGTCTTGATCCTCAGGATGGACTGCAACTTCATTATAGTCGGAATAACCATTGAGAAAGCAATAGTAATCACATCTGGCTAATCGCTCCAAGATTTGATCAATAAATGGGAGCGGAAAATGGTCCTTCTTGGTGGAGGTGTTCAATTTGCTATAATCAATGCACACACACCAAGAAGAAGTGGTCTAAGTGGCTATATTTTCCCCATGTTCATTTGTGACAACTGTTAGTCCAACTTTTTTAGGCACTACTTGCGTGGGACTAACCCAGGAGCTATCAAAAATGGGGTAGATGATATCAACATCAAGCCACTTTATTATCTCCTTTCTGGCCACTTCCTACATATTAGGGTTCAGGTGCCTTTGTGGTTGGTAGGAGGGGTGAGTTGTCCTCAAGGTATATTCTATGAGTGCAATAGGATGGATTGATACTCTCAAGGTTAGAAAGGGTCTAGCCAATAGCTTTTCTATTTTTACTAAGAACCTAGAGAAGTTTTTCCGCTTATGCCCCAGTAAGTCTAGAATTGATAATCAAGGGCATACTCTGATTCGGTCCAAGGAAAACATATTTAAGGGAGTTGGGAAAAGGTTTTAACTCCAGTTGGGGGCCTAGCTCTGAGATGATTTTTGCTTTTAGATCAATGGGTGAAGGGAGAGAGGAGTTAAGTGAGAAGTCAGGTGCTGATGAAATAGGGAGATGGAGAGAGGGGGATCTGGCAACCATGCTACTAAGGCTGGGCATCAAGAGGAAGACGATGAATGGAGGACTTGGAGACCCAAGTCTTGGAGAAGAAGGGAGAGTTAGTGACTCTCAACAGGGAAGGGGTATCGGGCGACAATGAGAGAGGGCTAGAGGAGAACGAACGGCGACATCCTTTGCTACAAGTGTCAAAGAAGAAGGCACATGGCTGTGATCTACCAGTCTCTACTAGTTTGCCTGGAATGTGGAGGGCAAGGCCATAAAAGTGACACATGTGCCAACGTGGGTATGCAACCAACGAAGGAGAATAGTTCGTGCCCTAAGCCAAAGGGCTCTAATGCGTCACCGCCTCTACCTCCACCTACGAAGTTCGGCCATACAATTGATGTGGAGGTCCCAGCATTAGAAGATATTCATTCGGTAGAGATGGCACTTCGAGGAGCGTTGATAGGAGAAGTTATGATGGGGAATCCATCTATTGAGCACTTTCATAAACTGGTGTTGTCAATGTTTTTGTGCGGATTTAAAGGCGTATTACGTTGCAGTAGAACCGACAAAACGTTTAAACAAATATAAATAATTTTATTACTCGAACAACTAGAGTATCCGAGGTCGAACACAGGGAGCAAACTCAGTACTTTGTAAAACCCAAGAATACAACTGTTAAATGCAAATATAATTGATTCAAAGAGTTTTTAAGAAATATGTAAAAAAATAGAATTAGACGTCTGATTTATGTATCAGACATCTTAAATGTGATCTTTCTTTCTCTTTTCCTTCTTCTGCTTTGCCTTTCTGATCTCTTTGCAATCTTCCCTTGTCCTTCTTCTTCTTCTCTGCGAAGACTTCTAATCTTTCTGCTTTCCTTCTTCTCCTGCGAAGACTTCTTTCTTTCTTCTTCTTCTTTGGCTTGCTTTTCCTTCTTCTGCAGCGGCCAAGTCCTTCTCCTGCGATCAGCCTGCCTGGACAGGAGCAAAACCTAACCCTTCTCCCTCTACCCGCGCGTGTCTCTCTCTCAAGCAATTCACTCTAACCGCTCTACCAGAGTCACAGTCTCAATCGGGTCGGATCGTACTCGGGACCAGGCGCACCTGCAGGTGTGTGGTGCGCGAGGAGTGCGTAGGTCTAGGTCGGGTCGGATCCGCCAGGTCCGCATGGTCAGGCCGCGGACGAGGCGGGTGGGGTCAGTGAGGGACCTCACCCCTGTGCTTACTGAGGCGATAAGAGTAAAACGCAAAAACAACTTATATGGTACCTGACGGTTGCAATCCCACGATGTGGGACTATCTGGTCTCGCCTTCACGCGCGCCTGCAGAAGCCTCGTCGTGCGATTGCCCCGCAGCTGCTGGCTCTACTAGCACTCCTTGGCTGGACTCGTTCACCTCGCGACACTCGCGCTAGTATGCAGCACCTGTAGCCTGGAAGACCGGGTGCCTGGAGCTTCGTGGGAGCTTCATCAGAGGTCGTCCATGGCGGCAGCGGCTCAAATCCTGTCGTACACAAAACGCGCCTCTCGGCCAAATCAGAATAGCTAGAGACCTTTGCCGTGGCACGGCGAAGGCGGTGGGCAGTGCTGCAGGCCGCAGGTCGGCCTAGGCGTGCGTGCCTAGGTCAACCTGTGGTCGGAGATGGTGGGTTGGTTGGGGGGTGATTGTGGAGGGCTGGAGTGGCAGTGGTAGGGTGGAGTGTGTTCCTGGAGGTGAGGCGGAGCTTTCGAGGTGGTTGGCGAGCCGTGTGGAGGGCTGGAGTGGTGTGGGCGGCTCGCCGGAGTGTGGTCGGAGGTGAAGATGATGGAGGTGGTTAGCGTCTGTCGAAGGTCGATCAAGGGAGATAACAGAGGGAAAAGAGAGAGGAGAGGGTGGAGAACGTATCTGGGGTTGTCTGGAGTGAAGGGAGGCGGCGGAGAGGACGGCTCGTGATTGCCGTCGTCGGGGAAGAAAGACCCTGGGGGAGGAAGCGGCGACGAAGATGAGGTCAGGAGCTTGCATGCAAGGTACAGCGCGCCGCGGGAGGAAGAGGCGGAGAGGACTCTGCTGCTGGTATGGCAGCAGAGTGACGAGAAGGAGGGAAGGCGGTCGCCGGAGCTTGTGGGTCGTTTGGCCGGAGATGGGAGAGAAGAAATTTGGAGGGGATCTCCGTCAAAATCAAGCTTAAGATGAGTGGCCGGGTCCGAGGGGTGTTTTATAGGTGCTGGCCACTCCTATCAGTGCGTGAAAAACGCGCAATTAGGTCAGCCAGCTCGCCGGAGTTGGAAGGAAGAAAGATACCCAAATCTCTCGTGCGAACGCACGAGAGATTGGGTTCACGCCAGCGAATTTGATTGGCTTTAGAAGGAAGGGAGTTCCTCAGAGAATCTCCCTTCCATTTCTGGGAGAGAATCTCTGAGGAATTAGAGAGCAATCTCTCTCGAAACTTCGTCGGAGCTCGGTTCTGCCCTAGCAATGGCGGCAGGACCGGTTTGCAAAGAAGGCGAAGAACCTAGGGGCACTCTGCAAGGATATTCAAAAGATAGGGACCTCTTTGTGATTTGGGTGTACTAACTTGCAAAGTAGGTCAAGATGACCTCCCCTTAGGTCCAAATTTTGGTACAAACCTAATTTGGACCTAAAGAATCCAATGGTGAAGTTGGATTTTTGGTTTGACCTCGTTTGACTGGATGTTTTGCGTAAAAACCCAAATTAGGTTAATTGAAGAGCTAAGACCCTAATCTAGGTCAAACTAGGTTCCAAAGGCCAAATTAAGTGTTCTAAACCCTAGAGGATGTTTTTCTATGATTTTTAGAGGGTTTGCTTGATTTTTATTCTGACCGGAACCTTGTTAATTTAAGCGGGTTTGTTTTAGGGTTACCAAGTGTCATTTAATTCTTAGATTGCACATAAACCCATTTCTGATTAATTCAACCAACTTTTTATCTTATTTGGACCATTTGACCTATGTTTTGCTTCTGAGAAATCCCGTTTATGTACTGCAATGGTAAAATTGCAGTTTTAACCTTTATTTCATGTTTTCTTCTCAGAGCACTTGTTCCTTCAGTTAAGCCTTCTTCTAGGTTATGTAGGAGCTTTTATCTTCTTTATTGGGTCAAAATGAGCTAGTTATGGCTCATGATGAGGCTCTCATCATACCCCCATGCCTAGCTTTTGCTAGTCCCTTAGCAAAATTTCAAAGTTTTAACTTCCATTCTAGACCCAAAGTGTCCTTAGTTATGATAAGTGCTTCTTTTGTGATTAGGTAGGAATGCCGACAATAGGCCTAGAGGTACTCAAGTACCAACCAAAATCTGGACCTGTTCTGCTTTAGCCTTAGTCCTTCGCAAAGGTTTCTACGGCCCACAAAAACTATCCTAGGGTTTGTTGGACTCTGCGGTTAAAGCACCCGTGCTTGAGACATTTTTAGCCTAAGCTCAGTTTGCAGTGCGTTTTTTTTTTTTTTGTAAGAGAGAGATAGAGGATTTATTTGTTTGGAGAGCTTTTCTCTCTCTTTTCTTTTTATTTCTAGCTTCGGATTAGCTTCTCAACACGGTCTGTATCGGATTCCTCGTCCCCATCATCAATCCTCAAGGGTCCCTGGCTTTCGAGATTTCGAGATAATCCTGCCCATGGCAACCCCCGGAACCCTGGCTTTCGAGATTTCGAGATAATCCCGCCCATGGCGTTCCGTGGCCGAATTCAGACCCTGGCGATCGACATTTCGTGATAATGCCACCCATGGTATCTGAACCAGCAGAGTGCTTACATGCCCCCAGTAGGATATTTAAATATCCTAAGAGACAAGCACCGAGGAGACGATATGTTGTTACGCATCTTCGAGGGGAATTTCCCGCCTCTCCGCGCTGGGAACTTGTCCAAATCAACTTGTGTTGATTGGCCGCTCCTAATCTAGGTGACTTTTTCAGAACATTAAACGCTCTTGCGTGTTTTGAATATTTATGCGCACTGAACCAGACTGTGTGTGAATTTGGGTGCTTAGGTTACCGAATCCCGCAAACCGGAGGTCAGTTAACGAGGCCGAATACTTCCTAAGCCTTAGACCTAATACTTAAGCTTCGCATTTTCCTCAACCTCTTGAGGATTATCCAGATTTTAACGGATACGAGAATTTTTAAGCTAAAATTCTAGCCCAAGAGGCCTAAGACCAGCGTTCCCGCTAATCTCTTGTTATATCTCCGTAGCACTTTTCTTTTCTTTTTCTTGACTCGGTCTAGAACTTCAGTTAACCCCTTAATCTTTTACTAATGACTTTTTCTTTTTCTTTTCCTTTTGTGCTCCTTTCTTCATTTTTGCTCTTTTTCTCCTCCTTAACATTTCCTCCCTCCCCATTTTTTTTTGTTCTTTTTGTCATTTTTCTTTCTTTTCCTCCTCTCATTTGTATGACCCTGAATTGTTCCTCCCCTCTATCAAGTCTTTTTTTTTTTTACGTGAAACCCTTTCTTGATATGAATTTTCTGACATTTTGCACTTTCATACCCCCCCATGCCTAAGATTTGCAATGTCCCCATTGTAAATTAGGTGGGTTCGAATTCAGCTTAGTTCATGTATTAGGACAGGTGTGTGGTGAGTGAATGGGTCGAAGCGACTTGTTGCGAATGATTTCTAATCTCGGGTAGGTATACCTGAGGTGAAGTCGGCTGTTCTAATGGATTAACCCTAAAGTGCAATATGAGTTCTGCATAGCGATGTCAGAAACGGTTTCAGGTTTTTCAAAGAATGACGGGTTGCCTCCTGTTAAGCGCTGAGTTTTACGCCATCGGCTGGGCGCAATGAGCTCAAGAGGAAAGGAGGGTAAAGGATGACTCAGTCAAATCTATATCGGTCATGTCAATGAATGGCTTGAGTCTCTGCCCATTCACGACAAAGGATTCAGAATCGTGGCTGAGTGGGCTGATTTCAATAGCTCCATTTCCGAAGATTTGGCGGACTAGGTAGGGTCCGACCCACTTGGATCTTAGCTTTCCTGGGAATAGTTTGAGTCGAGCATCAAAGAGTAAAACTTTTTGACCAGGATGAAAGACCTTTCTAGAAATGTGTTTGTCGTGAAAAGCTTTAACCCGTTCTTTGTAAATTCGCGAGTTCTCATATGCATCGTGGCGTAATTCATCGATCTCGCTCATTTGAAATCTTCTGTGGGTTCCAGCCTTAGAAAGGTCGAGATTACAGGTCCGTACTGCCCAATAGGCTTTATGCTCCAATTCGACGGGGAGGTGACATGCCTTCCCGTACACTAGTCTGAAGGGAGACATTCCTAATTGGGTCTTGTGGGCGGTCCTATAGGCCCACAATGCTTCCGGAAGTCGAGAAGACCAATCTTTTCTATCAGGTCGAACAGTAACCTGAGGGATCTTCTTGATCTCTCGGTTAGATAGCTCAGCTAGACCATTAGTTTGGGGGTGGTAAGGAGTGGAGATTCGGTGTGACACCCCGTATTTGATCATCAGTGACCTGAACTGAGTGTTCGTAAAATGGGTCCCTCCGTTGGAAATTATAGCACGCGGAATCCCGAACCTTGAGAAAATGTTTTGATGAAGGAATTTTATAACGACTTTATGATTGTTGGTTCGGGTCGGAATGGCTTCTATCCACTTGGAAACATAATCAACTGCGAGTAAAATGTATTCGAAGCCATCCGAGGTAGGAAAGGGTCCCATGAAATCAATCCCCCAAATATCAAAAATTTCGCATACCAAGATCGACTGTAGAGGCATCATGTCTCTATGGCTCATGTTGCCTAGAGTCTGGCAACGGGAACATGCCTTACAGTGATTGTATGCATCTTTGAAAATTGTGGGCCAGTAGAAACCACACTGGAGGACTTTCGATGTGGTTTTATGTCCCGAAAAATGTCCACCGCATGCCTGGTCATGGCAGAATGAGAGTATGTCTTTGATTTCCACTTCCATGACGCATCGTCGGATTATCTGATCAGCACCAATGCGGAAGAGATACGGGTCTTCCCATAGGTAATACTTGGCATCGGAACGCAATTTGTCCTTTTTGGCCTTCGACCAATCGGGCGGAATCTGATGTGATGCCAGGTAATTAACAATATCGGAAAACCATGGAAGACTTGTACTGATAGTCAGGAGGTGCTCATCAGGGAAATGTTCTGTAATAGGTCTGGAAGGATCAATAATTTCAGAAGGAAGGTGGGATAAGTGATCAGCTACCACATTGTGCTTTCCCGCCTTGTCGCGAATCTCGAGGTCAAATTCTTGCAACAGCAAGATCCAGTGGATTAATCGAGGTTTCGCGTCCTTCTTGGCCAGGAGATGCCTCACAGCTGTGTGATCCGAGTATATGATAACACGGGAACCCAGAAGGTATGATCTGAATTTTTCCAGGGCAAATACTACGGCCAGCAGCTCTTTCTCAGTAATCGTATAGTTACGCTGAGCCTCATCCAGTGTTTTGCTGGCGTAGTAAATGACCACAGGTTTCCTGTCAATTTTCTGCCCCAAAACCGCTCCTACAGCGAAGTCAGATGCATCGCACATGATCTCAAAGGGTTGAGTCCAATCAGGGGACTGTAGGATTGGGGCTTGGGTGACTCGGTCACGTAGGATCTCAAATGCTTGAGTGCATTCCTTGGAAATTCCGAAAGGCACATCCTTGGAAAGTAGATTGGTCAAGGGGCACGCGATTTTGGAGAAATCAGGGATGAATCGACGGTAGAAACCGACGTGCCCCAAAAAAGATCGGATGTCCTTAATCGAGCTAGGCATAGGGAGCTTGGAAATCAGGTTAACCTTAGCTCGATCCACTTGGATGCCTTTCTCTGAGATTAAATGTCCCAGGACAATTCCCTCAGGCACCATGAAATGGCTCTTTTCCCAGGAAAGAACCAAATTCACCTCGATGCACCGCCTGAGTATATGGACCAAGTGTTGGAGGCAATCGTCAAATGATTGTCCAAAAACTGAAAAGTCATCCATGAAGACTTCCAGATAATCACCTACCATATCTGAGAATATGGCAAGCATGCACCGCTGAAAAGTTGCAGGTGCATTGCAGAGACCAAACGTGGTTCTCTACCTGATCGCCCTCCTCAGAGAGTTGCCACCAGGCACATTGTTGTTGAGTGAAATTGAGGTTTTAAAAATTACGTTATAGTATAGTCGAAATCGCTTTGAAGACAAATAATATTTATTACTCGAATTTTAAGTCTGAGGTCGATCACAGGGAGCAATATGGAATTCAAAATCATGATCACAATTGGAATAAAAAATGTAAGAGATTTCAACGATAATAATGTCAAGTATCAATGTGCAAGAATGGAGTAAAATGGTGATTTAAATCACTAATTACTTCTCACAAATAGAAATTAAATCAAATCCTCATATATATGTAATCAGATGTATCAGACGGCATAAACAGCCTTATGCTACAGTACTATTTAGAGACTCAAGGGTCACTCTTCTTCTTCTTTCTTTCTCTCTACACTTTGCCTCTCTTGCCTTGTCTTCTGTTCTTCCTTTTGTTCTTCTTCTTCTATTCTTCTACTCTTCTCCTTCTTTTCTCTTCCTGTGCAGCTTCACTTCCTTCTCCTTCCTTTTTGTGCTTTGCTTCTCCTGCTTCACGTAGAGGGGGAACATTCTTCAAACGGCTAAGTGTCAGCTATTACACCCTATAGCAAAAACCCCCTACCCCTGCATGCACTCTCTCTTTCTCTCTCTGGGTCACACTCTCCCAGAGCCTTCCACAGTACTGGGTTATCGGGTTTCGGACCTAGTGTAGACCTAGGTCCAGGGCAGCAAGCATGATCGCAACCGAGGAGTGGATATAGGTTAGGCGGGTCGGGTCTGCACCAGACTCATGGGGGACGGGTCACGGGAGAGTCGTAGGTGAGCAGGTGAGCGAGGACCTCACCCCTAGTGTCTGAGGCAAAGAGCCTTAGGCACAAAATCAACTTATGCTCCTCTAGACGCCCTTCAACTTCCGAGGTGGCACTAAAGTCCCACCTTCCTTTTGTGCATTTGCAGTAGCACGGTCTCCTCTTCGTTCGGTGCAGCTGCTGAGGGTATTTCCCTCAATTGAAGACTTGGGTGTGTGCGTGTGGTGTTTTCACACGATCTGGAGTCAAGGGTTGGTGTGAAGGTGCCCTGGAGTGGCTTGAAGCTTGCTTGAAGCAGCTGCGGCAATGGCGGTGATGGCTAGAGACCTGAAACTCAAGAAAAGGGCCTCTCAACCATGTCAGACAGCTTAGTAGGTTCTCCATGGAGTGTCAAGTGCGGTGGTGGGTGCAACGTGTGGTGAGAGTGAAGGTGGAGACCCGATGGTGACGGAAACGGTAGTGCGAAGGTGGGTTATTCGGGGGCACGTTTGGGTGAGTGGTGGAGTGAAATAAGAGAGGGCTTTTGTTCGTGGTGGAATGGCAAAGGTTATGGGGTGGTTGGCAAGACAGATGGAGTGTAGTGGTGGATATGCCTCGCCGAAGGAGCGACCAAAGATAGATAAGATGGAGGTGAGTGACGGCGGTTGGCGATTGTGTGCATATGTAAGGGTAGGAAAATGAAATAGAAAGAGGGAGCAAAAAAAGTACTTAGTGAGAGAGTAGGGTGGCGGAGGGCTATCGGTGTTAGTTGACTGGAGCCGGAGAAGCAAGATAGTGCGACAAGGAGGTGACATCGACTGATATAGAGGCACGACCTCTCGTTGGCAGGAGAGGTTTGCGAAGATGAGGGGAGGATTGTCGGCTGTCCAATTTGATGGTTGGATGGCAGGAGGAGAGTGGAGAGGGGTCGTCAGAGCTAAGTCTAAAAGTGGCCGGAGATGGAGAAGATGAGGGTTTCTTCGGCCAAAACTTGCTGAGGAGCACGGCCTTGCCCTAGGGTCTCTTTTATAGGCCATAGGAAGCCCTTCCAAGATTGGAAAGGAGTTTTCAAGCTTGGAAGGTAGTTGCGACAAGGGATACCCGAACATTTCAAAGGTTCGCACAGCCTTTTGGGAAGGACTTAGAGCCTAAGGAATGGCTCAAATGGAACGAATCTCCCCATGGAATCCCCGTATCAATTTTGAGAAGGATTGATTGAGAATCGAGTGATAAATCCTTGCTCGAAACTCAATGGTGAAGGATTCACCTTCCAAAAATGGCATGGGGACCTACTTGTGAAGAAGACAAGGAATTTGGGGGGTTATTTGTACGAAAATTCAAAAGTTAAGGGTTTGAATGAGATAGAAAGAGTCTGACTGGACCAAAATGCAAACTTGGTCAAGATGATCTCAAATTGTGCCTAAATTTTGGTATAAACCTAATTTGGACCCAAGGAATCCAATGATGAAGTTATATTTAGGTTTTGACTAAGTTTGACTAGATAATTTATGCAAAATCCCAAATTAAGGAAATGTCTACCTGAGACTATTTTGGGTCAAGACATGTTCTGGTGGTCAAATTGAAGGTTCCAAACCTTAGAAAATATTTTTATATGAATTTTAAAGGGTTTAGGTGAATTTTATCATGGCCAGAACCTCAGTTAATTAGGCGGATCTATTTTTAGGGTTTCAAAAGTCATTTAATACTCAAAACACGTGCAAACCCTTTTTCTATTTATTCTAACCCACTTGTTAGACTTTAAGGACCATTTTACCATTAATTACCATCTTGGAAAACCCGTGATTGTACTACATTCATGATATGTTGGTAAAACTACAGTTTTAACCCTATTTTCTTGTATTTCCCTCAGAATGGTTATGTAGTGACTTATGGCTCTCTGGCAGTTATGTAGGAGCATTTATTGACTTAATTGGATCAAAATGAGTTAGTTATGGCTCATGATGGCGTTCCCATCATACTCCCATGCCTAGCTTTTGCTAGTCTCTTAGCAAAATCTCATGGAATTAACTTTAATTCTAGACCATATGCCGTTCTATGCTCAAAACTCTGATATGTGCTTTCTTTTGTAGATTAGGTCAGAATAACGACAGTAGGCCTAGAGGTACTCAAGTACCATCCAAGATCTTGACCTGACTTGCTCTAGCCTCAGTCCGCCGCGAAGGTTTCTAAGGCCCACAGGAACTAACCTAAGGTTCATTGAACTCCACGGTTAAAGCATTCGTTTTAGCCTAGGTTTAGCTTGCAGTGCATTTTTGTAAGAGAGAGACAGAAGAGTTTTCTTTTATGTTTGGAGAGTTTTATCTCTCTTTTATTTTTATTTCTAGCCTTGGATTAGCTTTACAACACGATTTGTATCGGATTCCTAGTTCCCACCATCAATCCTCGTAGGGTCCCTAGCAATCAATGCTTCGAGATAGCAACGTCCATGGCAACCCCCAGAACCTTGGCTTTCGAGATTTTGAGATAATCCCACCCATGGCATTCTATAGGTAAATCTAGACCCTGACAATTGACATTTTGTGACAATGCCGTCTATGGCGTTCTGTATCAAAATCTAGACCCTGGCAATCGACATTTCGTAATAATGTCGCCCATGACATCTGAACCAGCATAAGGTGCTTACATGCCCCCGGTAGGATATTTAGTAATCATAGGAGACAAGCACCAAGGAGACGATATGTTATTATGCATCTTCGAGGAAAATTTCCCAACTCTCCGTGCCGGAAACTCATCCAAATCAGCTTGTGTTCATAAGCTGCTCCTAATCTAGGTAACTTTTTTTGAACAGATTTAACGCATTTGCATGATTTTGATACTTAAGCACACTGAACAAAACTGTGTGTGGATTGGGGTGCTTAGGTTACCGAGTCTCGCAAACCAGAGGTCAGTTAACAAGGCCGAATAATCCCTAAGCCTTATACCTAATACTTAAGCTTTGCATTTTCCCCAACCTCTTGAGGACTATCCAAATCTTAGTAGATACTTGCATTTTCCCCAACCTCTTGGATAACGTTTTGCAGCCCAAGAGGCCTAAGATCAGCGTTCCTACTAATCTCTTTTGTCTCTTAGCACTTTCTATCTTTCATTTTCTTTCTTTTTGATTTGGTCTAGAACTAAGTCAATTCCTTAATCTTTTACTAATGACTATCTCTTTTTCTCTTCACATTATGCTCCTTTTTGACATTTTTATCTCCTCTCCTTTTCTCTTCAAAAATGATATGCAATCAATTCAAAATTTCCTCCCTTTTATTTTTGTTCCTTTTCAAATTTTTTAATTTTTTTGGTTTTTTTGGAATATGTGATTTTTTTTATGAAACCATTTCTTGTGAAGTAATTTTCACAGCATTTTGCACTTTTAATACCCCCCATGCCTATGATTTGCAATGTCCTCATTGTAAATTAGGTGGGTTCGAGTTCAGCTTAGGTCATTCATTGGAACAAGTATTGGTTGGGTGGATGGGTCAGGGTGACTATTGCGGACAATTTCAATCTCGAGTATGGGTACCAGAAGTGGAGTTGGCAGTTCTAATGGATGAACCCTAAAATGCAATATTAGTTCAGTATAAGATGTGTCAAGAAGTGTTTTTGGGTTTTTCAAAAAAGATGACGGGTTGCCTCTTGTTAATTGTTGAGTTTAACGCCATCAGCCGGGCATAATAATCTCAGAGGGAATGGTGATCAAAAGATACCTCAGCCCTATTTGTATCAGTGAGTTCAATGAACGGCTTGAGTCGCTGACCATTCACAACAAAGGGTCTTGAATCAAGGCTAGGTTGGCTGATTTCAATAGCACCATTTCCAAACATTCGTCTCACCAAGAATGGTCCAATCCATTTAGATATGAGTTTTCCTGGGAAAAGTTTGAGTTTGGCATCAAATAGTAAAACTTTCTAACCAGGGTGGAAAGATTTTCGCACAATGTGCCTGTCATGGAAGGCTTTAACCAACTCTTTGTAGATACACGAGTTCTCATATGTAGTTCCTCGATCTCGTTGAATTGCAACTGGCGGTGTATTCTAGCCTTCACTAGATCCAAATTACACTTTTGTACTACCCAATAAGCCTTGTGCTCCATCTCAATGGGAAGGTGGCATACCTTCCCATACAGTAATCTGAAGGGAGACATGCCTAATTGGGTCTTGTGGGTGATCCTATAGGCCCACAAGGCTTTTGGAAGGTGAGTAGACCAATCTTTCCTATCAGACCGAATAGTGACTTGGAGGATCTTCTTGATCCCTAGATTTGACAGTTCTGCCAGTCCATTAGTCTGGGGGTGGTAAGGAGTTGAGATACGATGCAACACCCCATACTTTTTCATCAGGGACTGGAAGTGCACATTGGTAAAATGAGACCCGCCATCGCTGATGATAGCCTTAGGAACCCCAAATATGGTAAAGATGTTCTCTTGGATAAATTGGAGGACAACTTTAGGATCACTCATTCTCGTGGGGACAGCTTCGACCCATTTAGAGACATAATCAACAGTAAGTAGAATATATTCGAAGCCGTTAGATCTAGGAAAGGTCCCATGAAATCAATTCCCCATATGTGAAAGATTTCGCACACAATAACCAGGTTCAAGGGCATCATATCCCGTGGGCCCATGTTGCCGACGGTCTGGCAACGAGCGCATGCCCTACAATATGTCTGTGCATCTTTGAATAAAGTGGGCCAAAAGAACCCACACTGGAGAATTTTCGCTGCGGTTTTACACCCAAAAAATGGCCACCACAAAATTGGTCATGACAGAATGACATTACGTCATTGACCTCATCATCAGGAATGCATCTCCTGATCACCTGATCATTGCTGATGTGGAAAAGGTATGGTTCCTCCCAAAAATAGTACTTAGCCTCTGTAATCAATTTGTCCTGCTTCAAAGTCGGCCAATCTAGAGAAACTTTCCTTGTAACCAAGTAGTTTACAATATCAGCAAACTAAGGGAGATTGTGAATGGCTAGCAGGTGCTCATCCAAAAAATGCTCGATGATTAGACTAGATGGGTCCATGACAGAAGAAGGAAGATGGGACAAGTGGTCAGCTACCACATTCTATTTTCCCGCTTTGTCGCAAATCTCGAGATCAAATTCTTGCAACAGCAAGATCAGCGGATTAGTCGAGGTTTCGCATCCTTCTTCGCAAGGAGGTGACTCACTGTAGTGTGATTTGAGTATATGAGAACATGGGAACCCAAAAGATATGATCTGAATTTTTCTAGGGCAAATGCTACGGCTGGCAGCTCTTTCTCAGTAACTGTATAGTTACGCTGAGCCTCGTCCAGTGTCTTGCTAGCATAGTACATGACCATGGGCTTCCCATGCATTTTCTGCCCAAGTACGGCCCCTAAAGCATAATTAGATGTATCACACATGATCTCAAAGGGTTGGGACCAATCAGGGGACTGCAGGATAGGTGCTTGGGTAACTCGATCATGCAGGATCTCCAACACCTGAGTGCACTCCTTGGAGATTTCAAAGGGGACATCCTTAGATAGAAGAGTAGTTAGGGGGTGCACGATTTTCGAGAAATCATGAATGAATCGATAGTAAAAATCGATGTGCCCCATGAAGATCGGATGTCTTTGACTGAATAGATTCACCTTGGCTCAATCAACCTAGATGCTTTTTTTAGAGATGAGATGTCCTAGGATAATTCCCTTAGGTACCATGAAGTGGCTCATTTCCTAGGAAAGAACCAAGTTCACATTGATGCACTACCTGCGGATTTAGACCAAGTGCTGGAGACAATCATCAAATGATTCACTAAATACCGAGAAGTCATCCATGAAGACTTCAAGGTATTCACCTACCATATCTGAGAATATGGCAAGCATGCACTGCTGAAAAGTAGCGGGTGCATTGCATAGACAGAACAGCATCCTTCGAAATGCGTATGTTCCGAAGGGGCAGGTGAAGGTGGTCATCTATTGGTCCTCGAGATGGATTGCAACCTAATTGTAACTGGAGTACCCATCCAAAAAGTAGAAGAATCAATTTCCAGCTAGTTTCTTGAGAATCTGATCAATGAACAGTAGTGGGAAATGATCCTTCTTCGTGGAGGAATTTAGTCTTCTATAATCAATGCAGACTCTCCACGAGTTTGCTATATGGGTCGGTATGGTTTCTCCAATTTCAGTCACGATGACAGCGAGCCCTGCCTTCTTAGGCACAACTTGGATTGGACTCACCCACCGACTGTCGAAGATCGGGTAGGTGATCCCTGCATCTAGCCACTTGATGATCTCCTTCTTCATGACATCTTGCAGATTTAGATTTAAGCATCTCTGTATTTCATGGGATGGTCGTAAGACCTCTTCAGTGTAGATGTGATGTGTGCAATATGAAGGGTTGCTACCAGTCAGATCATCGAGAGTCCATTTAATGGCTCTTTGATGCTGCTGGAGAACAGAAATCAAGTGTGTTTCCTGATCAAGTGTGAGTCAAGAGTTAATAGTCACAGGAAACATCTGATTGGAACCCAAAAAGACATACTTGAGATGATCGGGAAGAGGCTTTAATTCCATAACCGGGTTGTCAGCGGCAGTGGGTGGTTTAGGGTGGGTGTTGGGAGCAAAGAAAGGAGCTATGGGTGTGTCTAGGTTGAGTTCGGGATCCTCTAATTGCAGGTTTTGATCCTTTTGTGGTTGATAAGAAATAGTCAATTTTTCCACAATAAAGTCGCCAACCTCAGCTTCGATATCGCAAATCTGTTTTATGACTCTGTAATTAATTCCTTGTTGGGCCTTAAAGATGTCGATCTTTAGTGTCTTGCCCCTAAATTTTAATTCAATTTGGCCCTCCTCACAATTGATATTGGCCCTAGCAGTGGACAGAAAGGGTCTCCCAAGTATGATCAGTTTATTCTTCACATTCTCAGTAGCGTCCATGTCTAAGATAATGAAATCCACTGGAAAATAGAAATCATGTACCCTAACTATGACATCTTCGAAAATTCCTTTTGGTGACTTAATTGATTAGTCAGCTAGCTGTAAAGTCATTTCAGTCGGTTTAAGCTCAGATTCCTCGAAGTAGTCTAGTAGGGATGTAGGTATCAAATTTATGGAAGCTCCTAAGTCCAATAAGGCTCGATCAAATTGTATCTCACCAATTGCACATGAGATTAGAGGGGTGCCTAGGTCTTTTGCCTTAGGCGAGAGTTTGCTCAAAATGACGGAGTTGGCTTGCTCTGATAGTACGATCGGATTCTCGCCTTTAGTTTGCGGCTTACACTTAGGTGTAGACAAGTCTTTCAAAAATCGTGCATAAGTCGGTACGTGGCGTATCGCAACCATCAAGGGGATGTTTATATGGACCTGCTCAAAGAGCTTAACCAGGTCCTCCTCAGGTGCCACGGTCTCGATTTTCTTTTTCCCCTTTGTTGAGGCCTCGGGAAATGGAACCTTAGATGGTTCCTCCAAAATTGGCTTAGGCTCTTGATCTAAGATGGGTGTGTCTTGGATGACTACCCTAGGGTTAGGGTTTGTAGTACCAAGCTGGGAGTGGCTTGGATAAGGTGGGTCCTATGTTGCTTTGCCAGTACGAGTAGTAACAGAATTCAATCCAGCCTAGTTTTGGTTTGGATTGGGCAAGATAGGTATTTACTGCTGAAATCCTGAGTATGAAGTTGAAGTATCCATCCCATCAGGTGATGGGGAAGAAGGGGCGAGATAAATAAAGTGAGCTTGGCCCTGATTTGGGTTCATAACATGCCTTTGGTTTGGCACGTTATTTGGATTAGGAAGAGGCTGAGAAGGAAGTGCACCAGGCTGGTGAGCACTTGCTAGCTGGGCCAGTTGATTTCGTAGCTCAGAGATCTCTTCTTTGTGTTGTTTTTGCATGTCAACCAAGGTATGGAGAATTAGAGATGTATGATCTTCTTTAGGTGGTCCAGATTGGAAGTTTTAAGTGGGCCTTGGTTGGGTGGGCTAATAAGGTTCAGAGCCTGTGGTCGAGGTTGGAATTGAGATCTTAGATTCGGGTTATTACTTGACCATGAAAAGTTAGGATGATTAGGCCATCCAGAGTTGTAAGTGTTGGAGAAAGGATTATTCTGGACGGTGTGAAGATCCTCTAAGGTCTGAGGAGCTCTGAGATAATCAGGGTACGGGAGTTCAGAGTTCCCCCAACTAAGGTGGCCTGATCTGGAGTTGCCTCTAAAGCCATAATCAGACGGAGGTGGATATGCATCCATCCCCGGGGAGTGGTAGATGTTGTGCGTAGCCTCCCTTCTTGTCGGCGGGTGTGCGTATGTGCCTTGAGGTGCAGAGGTGGATTTGTGTAGATGACGAGTAATGTCATCCACCTTCTTCTCAATAGTGGAGACTTTATCCAATTGACTGGCTACCAACTCCAGATCAAAGGATGCGGAAAGGCCTCAAGATTCGTGCAATCCCCAATTATTTGTCAATGCGTAGGTGGTCGTCCGGTCGTACGCACCCAATGACTCATTGTTCAGGGAGTTCTCGCACATGTTTTCGAGAATTTCCCAGATCATGTCTTCATGCTAACCCATGATGCTACCACCGCAGGTTGCATTGATAAGGATCTTGATATCCTCACGGAGTCCGTGGTAAAAGGATTGGACTTGTTCCCACTTCAGAACTCCGTAATGGGGGCACTTACGCATGAGATCCAGAAAGCGATCCAATGCTTTGTGTAGAGATTCTCCTATTCCTTGGGAGAAGTGTATGATTTGGTGTCTCATTATGTTGGTATGAATGATGGGGTAGAATTTTTATAGGAAGGCAATTTGAAGTTCTCCCCATGTGTTGATCACGTGTGGTTGAGTCTGAAACCAGTGAGCGGCTTTGTCAGCCCAGGGGAATGAGAAGAGTTTTAAGAGTAATCCATCCCGATTCTGTACATCCGCCGTAATGGTGTGGGCCAGATGTTTTAGGTTCTTGATGTGCTGGAAAGGATCCTTGGAGTTCAAGCCATGAAATTTTGGAGTCATATGAAGCATGCTAAGCCTGAGATCTACCTCGGGTCCTCCCCTAGGAATGTTGATTTGGGGTTCGATCTCCACCGCTACGGGATTATAGTGATCTCACATTTGAGGACACGAAAGTGGGTTGATGATGGCATTGATCCGATTTTGGAAGTCATGGAATTATTGCTCAAGATTAGGTTGTTCTTCTTGGTGATCCATAGTTGATGAAAGGGAAGTGGGTTTTGAATCAGAGGATATGTCAATGCGATCAATTTGTTGCACAAACACGAAAGTCAAGGCTCGACCTCAACGAGAGTGGATATCTAATGGAGGACTCAAGGATGGTCTTAAGGACTTCCTCCCAAACATGCACCGATGGATAAGATGAGAGAAAGAATGTGATGGACCCAATCAAGACACCCAAAAATTTGGATGACTATAGAGGTTCGGGGCGGATGATACCCCTTAGTCAGAAAGCCATCCACCTGTGAATTACCAAGGTAGCTAGAGAGGGAGAGTCCCGCAAAGACCCCTACATGGTAGAGCACCCCCACGGGTTATAGGGTTTCCCCCACCCGACCTCTCTTGTCACTGATATTCCAGGTAGACCAGAATGGGGACTTGACCTCTTAAGTCTACCAGTTTTAGTTAAGAGCAAGGGTGCTTATGATTTCACTTGATCTTTCAAGATGTTTTTGTGAAAAAGTGACCTAATTTGAAGATTGGTTAACCCAACAAGGTGGGTCAACTTCACCTATTTTGTCCTCTCGAAAAATTTAGGTCCCTCTTTTAGTGTTCAAATGAATTTAAGAGCCTGATTTTAGGATTTTGCTTGTATGGATCAATTCAATCAAGGCTTAGGCACACATTGTTTAGAAAGATAAATTCTTAATTAACTGGAATCCTTAATTGGCTCTGATTTGGTCCAATTTAGTTTGTCAAAATGTGCTATATAGGGCTCAAATAAGAATGCGATAGCCCTAGATACCTTAGCTTCAAATGGGTGCATAGATCAGGGTTTGAATGTTTGTTCAAATAGAATGTATCAAATCAGGCAACTTGACGATTAATCTAAGAGTATAATGCAAGAAGCCTAACTGATTTCTTTCTTTTTAGCTTTTTCAAATTCAGGGGCTTAGAAGGATTTCAATGGAGTTTTACCTGTCCCTGGAGTGGTTGGTGTGCGATCGATCTTCCTCAATGGATCCCCTGAAATAGATCAAAGTCAAAAGAGATAAAGCAAGTTAGTATTGACTCTAATATTGCAACCAAGAGATCTGAATTGCGTGTTTCTCTCTGGCAATGTCGCCAAAATGTTGTCGAGCAAAATCAAGGATTTAAAAACTTTGTTATAGTATAGCTAAGATGGCTTTGAAAACAAATAATATTTATTACTCGAATTTTAAGTCCGAGGTCGAACATAGGAAACAATATGGAATTCAAAACTCAAGATCACAATTGAAATAAAAAATATAAGAGATTTCAACAATAATAATGTCAGGCATCAATGTGCGAAAAGAAAGGAGTAAAATGGTGATCTAAATCACCAATTACTCACAAATAGCAATTAAATCAAAACCTCAAATTTATGTAATCAAATGAATCAGACGGCTTAAACAACCTGATGCTACAGTGCTGTTTAGAGACTCAAGGGTCTCTCTTCTTCTTCCTTCTTTCTCTCTATGCTTTGCTTCTCCTGCCTTGTCTTCTCTTCTTCCTTTTGTTCTTCTTCTTCTATTCTTCTACTCTTCTCCTTCTTTTTTCTTCTTGTGTGGCTTCCCTTCCTTCTCCTTCCTTTCTATGCTTTGCTTCTCCTGCTTCACGCAGAGGGGAAGGTTCTTCAAATGGCTAAGTGTCAGCCATTACTCTCAGTAACAAAAACCCCTACCCCCACGCACTCTCTCTTTCTCTCTGGGTCATGCTCTCCCGAAGCCTTCCACAGTACTGGGTTATCGGGTTTCGAACCTAGAGTGCACCGTGGTCTAGGGTTGTGGGCGTGATCGCAACCAAGGAGTGGATACGGGTTAGGTGGATCGGGTCTACCCAGGCCCATGGGGGATGCATCATGGGTGAGGCATAGGTGTGTGGGTGAGTGGGGACCTCACCCCTAGTGTCTGAGGCAAAGAGCCTTAGGCACAAAATCAACTTATGCACCTTCAGACACCCTTCAGCTTCCAAGGTGGGACTAAAGTCCCACCTTCCTTTTGCTCATTTGCAGCAGCACAGTCTCCTCTTCGATCAGGTCAGCTGCTGAGGGTATTTCTCTCAATTGAAGACCTGGGCATGTGCACGTGATGTTTCTGCACGATCTGGAGTCGAGGCCTGGAGCGAAGGCACCCTGGAGTGGCTCGAAGCTTACTTGAAGCAGCTGTAGAAATGGCAGTGACAACTGGTGACCTGAAACTCAAGAAAAGGACCTTTTGGCCATGTCAGACAGCTCAGTAGGTTTGTCGTGGAGTGGCGATTGTGGTGGTGGGTGTAGCATGTGGTGAGAGTGACGGAAACGGCTGTGCGAAGGTGGGTTGTTTGGGGGCACGTTTAGGTGAGTGGTGGAGTGAAATAGGAGAGGGCATTTGTTCATGGTGGAACGACGAAGGTTATGGGGTGGTTGGCGAGATAGATGGAGGAGTGTAGTGGCGAATATGCCTCGTCGGAGGAGCGGCTGGAGACAGAGAAGATGGAGGTGAGCGACGACGGTTGGCGATTGTGTGCGTCTATGAGGGTAGAAAAATGGAATAGAAAGAGGGAGGGAGCAATAGAATGAGTTAGAGAGAGAGTAGGGTAGTGGAGGGCTATCGATGTTGGTTGACCAGAGCCGAAGAAGGAAGATAGTGCAGCGAGGTAGTGATGTCGACTGAGGTAGAAGCACGACCTCTCATTGGTAGGAGAGGTTTGCGAAGATAAGGGGAGGATAATCGGTCATCCAATTTGATGGTTGGATGGCCAGAGGAGGAGAGTGGAGAGGGGTCACCGAAGATAAGTTTGAAGGTGGCCGGAGATGGAGAAGATGAGGGTTTCTTCGGCCAAAACTTGCTGAGGAGCACAGTTGTGCCTTGAGGTCTCTTCCATAGGCCATAGGAAGCCCTTCCAAGCTTGGAAAGAAGCTTTGAAGCATGGAAGGCAGTTGGGACGAGGGATACTCGAGCCTTTGAATGGTTCGCACGGCCTTTTGGGAAGGACTTAGAGCCCAAGGAATGGCTCAAATGGAAGGAAACTCCCCAAGGAATCCCCATATCAATTTTGAGAAGGATTGACTGAGAATCGAGAGAGAAATCCTCACTCAAAACTTGATGGTGAAGGTTTCACCTTCCAAAAATGGCATGGGGACCTAATTGTGAAGAAGACAAAGAAGTTGGGGGCTATTTGTAAGAAAATTAAAAAATAAGGGTCTGAATGAGATAGAAAGTGTCTAACTGGACCAAAATGCAAACTTGGTCAAGATCATATCAGATTGGGCCAAAATTTTGGTACAAACCTAATTTAGACCCAAGAAATCTAATGATGAAGTTAAATTTACATTTGACCAAGTTTGACTAGGTAATTTATTCAAAAATGCAAATTAGGGCAAATATCTGTCTGAGGCTATTTTAGGTCAAGACGAGTTCTGAAGGTCAAATTGAAGGTTCTAAACCCTAGAAAATATTTTTCTATAAATTTTAGAGGGTTTAGGTGAATTTTATCTTGACCAGAAGCTCAATTAATTAAGCAGGTTTGTTTTTAGGGTTTCAAAAGTCATTTATTTATCAAAACACATGCAAACCCTTTTCTGTTTATTCTAACTCACTTGTTAGACTTTAAGGACCATTTGACCCTTAATTACCCCCTGGGAAAACCCATGCTTGTACTACAATCATGATATGATGGTAAAACTATAGCTTTAACCCTGTTTTCTTGTATTTCCCTCAGAATGGTTATGTAGTGACTTATGGCTCTCTAGCAGTTATGTAGGAGCATTTACTGACTTAATTGGATCAAAATAAGCTAGTTATGGCTCATGATGGTGTTCCCATCACATGTCAATCAGGAAATCAAAGGTCTTCCTCTACACTTGAGATCGAGAGTCGTGGTAGCTGCAATGATCGCTCATTTTGCCATGCTATCTGAAGATGCAAAGGTAGGCATAGGGGAAGGTGATGCTCGTGTCGTGAAGGTTGGAGCAGAAGTCTTTAGAACCGGGTCGGTGCTAGAAAAAATCATACTGGCACCAAAGATTTAGATGCGGAGGTAGCTTATAGCTTATTCAACTATCTTTATGTCATTGTAAGATCATACATCCGGAGCCTGTGCTGGACAAGACATATGCAGAAGTGGCTATTAATGATCTGAATTTGAGGCTGGCTAGCTGAACTTCCCCTGATGAAGCAACTAAACCAAAGAAGAGGAAAGATCAGCACCAGATGGACATTGATGGGGGGCCAATGGTGAATATGGAGGGGGAAACCTCAATAATGGGAAATCAACAAATCTGTGTGGTATCTAACAATACCTCAAAAAATGAGATCATATTGCCTGACAACAGTATGGAAAGAAATATACTAGGTGCTCATAATTAGGTACCCTTTCATTCTCCTGAAAAGCTTAATTTTAGGAAAGGTGTGTGTCATGAAAAGGGAATTGGGAGATCCCCATATATGCTCAAACGGAGGAGAAAGGAGAATCAAAGCCCTATTTATGAAGGCATCATTGCAAAGACTCTCATGGTTGAAGCTGCTAAGAAGGCAACATAAGGGAGGATACCACTTTAGGGATGAGAATCCTAACGTGGAATGTGCGTGGGATGCACAGTAGTGTGAGAAGAGCATCCCTTTCAAGATATTTGCTGGATTGGGAAATTGATTGTACTGATGAGGCTTGGAAAGTTTTATTGCAGTCTGGAAGAGCTGACCGTACTACTTTGGTTGCAAAAGGGAGGTCCGATGGGATAACTTTTTGGTGGAGAAAATCATGTCTAAAGGTGGTTGACGTCTATACGGCAAGGCATGTACTTACATGTAGGTGCCAAACCAATCATGGGGAGATTGACTGGTATGTCTCTTGCATATATGGACCTTGTGCTGCAAATGCTCACGTGGAGCTTTGGGAAGATCTGGCTGCTGCTCAACAAATGGTCCAAGAAAGGCATTGGCTCATAGGTGGAGATTTCAATAGCACCTTGGCGAGTGGGAATAGACCAAATGGCAATACAGAAGGAGCCATAGTCGATTTTTAGTTGACCATGCTGAATCTGGGTCTAACAGAGTTTCCTTCTAATGGAGTGGAGTTTACATGGCGAAATGGGAGTGGACTGATGTCCAAATTTGATAGATTTTTTGGTAACTCGCTGTTGCTGGAAAGATTTCAATTATCGTCAGTAATGGGTTTGGAAAGGACATTTTCAGACCACACTCCAATCGTATGGGATAGTGGGGAGAATGCTGATGTGGGATCCTACTTCAAATTCAAGAGATCTTGGTTCAGGGAAGTGGGTTTCAATGATATGCTTGCAAACTGATGGAAGGCCAAGGCAACTACAGGTTCAGCAAATCAAAGGCTGGTATCCAAGCTCTCAGACATGCATGTGATGTTAAAAGTGTATGTTAAGGCAGTGTAGAATATTCACAAATAGAAGAGAATTGAGGCATTGGCAGCAGTACAACAGCTGGATCAAAAAGAAGCTACGGTGGTCCTTAGTTCTCAGGAACAGGATAGAAGGAAGTTCTGGTAGGAAGTTGTTGCAGAGGAGGACTTGAAAAGAGAAATGGATTGGATAGTGAGGTCTAGGTAGCTTTCGCTAAAGGAAGGAGATGCCAACACGAAATTCTTCCACCTGATCTCTTCAGTTAGGGTTGGAAATAGGAGAGTTACATCTATTAAGGAGATAAGAGTTGAAGCCTTACGCTACTTTAAAGAGGTTTAAAAGGCTACTACAAGGGGAACATGGAGGATAGCTATTGCAAACTTTCCATGTGTAAATGATGAGCAATCTAAAAAGTTAGTGGCTCCCATTATGGAACAGGAGGTTGTGGATGCGATAAAAGAACTAAATAATGAATGGTCTCCAGGTTCGAATGGAATTCAGGTTTTTTTCCATAAAGAAATGTGGAGTGTTCTTAAGGACAAGGTTATGGATGTTATACATGACTTTGAAAAGGGGAACTTCAAGTTCGAAAGGATAAATACATCCTACTTATTTCTACTACCAAAGAAGCCTGGGGCTGAATGCTTCACTGATTTTAGGCCAATTGCCTTGTTGAACTCAAAATACTTGATCATTAGTAAAATCCTTTCCAACAGATTGCATGATGTTCTACAAAGCTTAATTATGCCTATTCAATTTGCCTTTCTACCAGGAAAATCTTTGCAAGAGTCTCTTATAGTGGCACAAGAGATGGTGATGGGATGGCACAAGAGAAAATGCAAGGTCTTCCTCTGGAAGGTAGATTTTAGTAAAGCATATGATTCTGTTTCATGGTCCTAAGTATGGGAGATTCTTAAAAGGAGAATGTTGCCCTCAGTTTGGATCCATTGGATGAAAAGATGCATCACAATAGCTTCCTACTCCCCCCTGATTAATGGGAAACCATGTAGATCCTGGGTACACCACAGTGTGGGATTCAGCAAGGATGCCCCCTAGCTCCTTTAATATTTGATCTTGCAGTGGACACATTTGCCAAATATGCTTGTAAACTTGCTAAGGAGGGTTTGATAAGGGGCTACTCGATTTCCAATAGAAGGGCGTTGTCACTAGTTCACCAATATGCA
The DNA here is from genome assembly GCA_037157565.1 of Thalassia testudinum. NCBI lineage: Eukaryota > Viridiplantae > Streptophyta > Magnoliopsida > Alismatales > Hydrocharitaceae > Thalassia > Thalassia testudinum. The sequence continues at coordinate 75,859,036 of JAZHRO010000073.1, read as the reverse complement.
AATGATACGGTATCTTTTGTGGAAGGAAGTGCAATGGAATCCCAAGCTCTCTATCATATGGTAAATTTTTAGTCACTCTGAAACGAGTTTTAAAATCATCGCATTGTAGTATAGATTGAACCAGTGCAAAAATCAAATAATATTTATAACTCGAATGAAAGTTCGAGGTCGAACACAAGGAGCAAATAGGAATTCACACACTAATCTCAAATACTGTAAGTGAGCACAAGAATTTAAACCACAAAATGATATTCACTAAATACTAATCTGCCACTTTAGATATTCAATGAATTCTCATGTATTTTAAGGCAATAAAAATGTAGGAAAGATAAAATAATGGTGATTTAAATCACCAATTATTCTCTAAGCATATATATATATATATCAAGCATTCAATATCTTAGCAGTATCAAGTATCAAGCCTCAAATGAATCATCGAGTCTGATGACCTGACGACTTAACCATCAAACTTAGGTCTTCTTCTTCTCTTCTTCTGCTTCTGCTTTCTTCTTTCCCTCTTCATCCTCTTCTGCATTCTTTTTCAGGCCCTCTTCTTTTCTTCTTTCTTTGGCTCTTCTCTTCTTCTTTCTTTGTTTACACATAGAGGGCAACCATCTTAGATTTTGGCTAAGTGTCACACAGGGCAAAACCCTCCTTTGACCCGTGCACTCTTTCTCTCGTCTTAGGTTCTTCCCTCCCAAGGCCAGTCAGGCTAGTCGAGTTATCGGGTAGGCATGCACCCGAGTCCAAGGCCACCAGCATGGTGTAGTGACCGAGGAGTGAGGCTTAGGTGGGTAGTCAGGTGCACCAGGTCTGCGGGTGAAGTGTCGCAGACGAGACACATGAGGGCGTGGGGGACCTCCCCCCCTGTGTGTTACTTGAGGCGGTAAGCTAGAGGCATAAAATCAATTTATGCGACTCTTTGTGGCCGCCCGCTTCCGAGGTGGAACTAAAGTCCCACCCTTCCCCTTCGCTCAACAGCAGGTGGTGGCATCTGCAATTGCAGTGGCTACTGAGGATGCAGCGTCTAGTCGAGGCTTTGGAACGAGACCTAGAGTGTAGTCGCATCTCTTGGAGCAGGTGCTGAAGATAGCTTCAAGCTTCTTTCGAAGCTTTGCAGTAATGGCATGGAGGAGCGAAACCTAAGAATCAAAAATACGACCTCACAACCACATTAAAACAGCTCATAAGCATATCCGAACCACAACGAAGGTAGTGGTGGTTGTTTCGTGGAGGATGGTGGTCTATGGTGGCCAAATAGAGTCGAGAATAGCCTGTGAAGGTGGGTTTGGTTTTCGGCATGTTTGGGTGAGTGGAGTGGCAAATAGGTAGAGGGTGTTTGATGAGGGGAGTATGGCGAAGCTTGTGGACTAGTTGACGAGGGGGATGGTTGTGTGTAGCGGGCGGGAACCCTTGCTGGAGTGGCCACTGGAGATGGAGGAGATGAAGGCGTTTGGTGTCGTCAGTGGTCGGATTTAAAGAATAGAGAGAGGAGAAGAGAGCAGGGGAGATGAGGAAACTAAAAGACCTAATTAAGGATGAAAGGAGATATTCTTACGTCGGTTTGGTGGCCTGATGTAGGGAAGATGAACCTCTGAAGGGAGGGATGGCGAGGAAGAAGGGGCTAAGGCACCTCTGATGTGGTCATCAAGAGGTGGAGGAAGTTGGGGAGGAAGAAGATGCTCCAAATTTGGCTGTTGGAGGCAGGGTTAGGAAGAGCTTTTTGGCCTCAAAACTAGCTATAAAATTGCGCAAGGCCTCGAAGGTGCTTACATAGGGCTTAAGAGGAGGTTCCAAGCTTAGAAACAAGCTTGGAAACCTTGGAGCTTATGTAAATGAATGATGCTCAATCCTTCTAAAGTTTCGCATGAGCTTTTGGGAAGAAGTTGGGATCCCTGGATGGACTCAATTGGAAGGAAATTTCCCAAGGAATCTGTGTTTCAAATCTAGGATTGATTAATTGAGAATCGAGCGAGAAATCCTCGCTCAAAACTCGACGATGAAGGTTTACCTTCCAAAAATGGTGCAGGAACGTTTTTGCCAATAACGATGAAGAAGTTTGGGGGCTAAATGCAAAGGAATTCGAAAGTTAGGGGCATGTGTGAGATAAAAGAGTTAGACTGGACCAAAATGAAAACTTGGTCGAGATAAATTTAGATTGGGCTCAAATTTTGGTAGAAACCTAATTTGGACCCAAGGAATCTGATGGTGAAGTCAAATTTAGGTTTTGACCAAGTTTGACTGGGTAAATTGTGTAGTTTTCCAAATTAGGATAACTTTCTGTCTGACACTCTATTTTAGCTTAAAATGGATTTTGATGATCAAATCAAGGACGCTAACCCTAGAGAATATTTTATATGAATTTAAGAGGGCTTAGGTGAATTTTATCCTGACCAGAGTTCCCGTTAATCAAGCGAGTCTATTTTTAGGGTTTCAAAAGTCATTTAATTCTCGAAACATGTGAAAACCCTTTTCTGTCTGTACTAACCCGCTTGTTGGGCATTTAAGGCATTTGACCCTTAATTAATCCCTCAGAAAACCTTTGGCTATACTGAATTCAAGATTTGATAGTAAAATTATAGTTTTAACCCTATTTTCTTATCTTTCTCTCAGAATGATTATGCAATGGCTTAGGTCTCTTCGACGATTTTGTAGGAGCATTTATTCCTTGATAATGACTAAATTGAACTAGTTATAGCTCATGATGGTGTTCCCATCATAAATATTTTTCGTGAAATCTCTGGATTAAAGCTAAATGGAGGTAAATCTTCACTAGTGTGTTTTGTTATGAATGGGCACTAACAAAATGCTATTTCATCTTTTCTAGGTACCACCTTGATTTCTCTTCCAATCAAGTACCTAGGGCTACCTCTAAAATGCACTAAGCTAGAAAAGAGTGATTGGAACATACTATTTGAGAAGGTTTCGGGCAAATAGGAAGGATGGAGCAATCGTTATTTATCAAAAGGGGGAATGCTCATCTTATTAAACTTGGTGATTACATCAATCTCGGTATTCTTTTTCTCTATATTCAAGGTGCCAAAGTCGATTTGGAAGAGACCTGATGTTATGAGAAAGAGGTTCTTTTTGAAGGGAGCCTCTCATCAAGGTCAATTTTTTCAACCCACCAAATGGGACCTAGTGTGCTCTCCAAAAGATTATGGTGGCATGGGGGTTCGATCACTCAAAGAATTCAATGAAGCTTTACTTTTGAAATGGGCAATCAGATTGTTAGAAAGGGAGAAAAAGCTTTGGATAGAGATAATCAAAGAGAGCTATGGGACCTCAAATGATGAGATGAACCGGTTGCACCCATCCACACCCTCCCCTTTTTGGGCTTCAGTGGTATGTGCCATGTCTGAGAATTGGAATATGTTCAAACCGGTGCTAGGCGATGGGAAGAACTTAAAATTTTGGCATGAGAAATGGGCCCCTTTTGGGGCACTAAAAGACAAACATCCACTTGCATATTTAGCTGGTCTTGACAAACAAGCGGTGGTAAACGATTACTAGGAAGTGGAACCAGGCAAGTGGAAAATCAATGATTCTGAAGCCTACAGATATGGAACAAGAACTTGGGAAGATAATGAATGGCTATTGCAGGAATTGAGTGCTTTTAGGCCCACACCATAGGAGCAAGAGACATATAAGTGGAAGGGGATTTTAGCACCAGCATATGAAAAACTTAAAACTTCATCTCTATCAGTCGAAACTGATGCGATTGGAAGGAAACTTTGCAATTTGAAGGTTCCCCTGAAGGTCCAAATTTTTTTGTGGTTGTGCAAAAGAGATGGCTTGATAACGAATGACCTATGCCATAGAAGGATGGGAACTCCTGCCCAATTTTGTCAACTTTGTGGACAGCATAATGATAGTAGCCAACACATTTTCTCTTTGTGTACGGTTACAGACTATGTATGTAGAGCTGTTTGCAGGGAACCGATCCCCACCTAGGAAAGTTTTTGGGATTCTTTTTTATTATGTAATAAGCCACATGTGTGTATAGTGGTAGTGCTATGGTGTGTGTGGAGAGCGAGAAATGAGTGTTTATTTCAGGAGAGGCAAGTATGCGTGGAACATACTGTGAGAAATTGCTGGTCTCTCATACATATGTGGGGATCCACCCTGTAATTCTTTTTCTATTTAATTATAGCAAATAAAAGCTCTCACAGATAGCTATCAGTGATTCGATAGTTCTCCTTCCAATTTCAAAAAAAAAAGAAGTTAGGTGCTGATGGTGTGGTCAGGGTGGGAGGGTGGGTTAAATCAGATTGTTCAGGAACCATATTAATTGCAAAGCAAGAACCCATGTGTGAAATTTTCATTGTTTCCTCCACTAAATTTTCTATCTCAGAATTCAAGCCATCAAGGAAATATGGTTCTTAGAATCTCCTAGAAGCTTGAAAAATATCTAGGGTAATAGATTCATCGTCGAAGATGATTTTCATCTTTCCAGAATCATAATCAATGTTTGCTTTGGCGATGGCTAAGAATGGTCTTCTAAGAAATATGGGGTCATTCTTTAGTGCTTCCAGTACCTCTATTTCCAAGACCAAAAAGTCTACTGCAAATAAACAATTTTGGACTCGAACAATGACATCCTCAACAATCCCCCTCAGTTTAATTATAGATCGGTTAACTATTTGAAGTGTTACCTCGAAAAGCTTTAATTCATCGATCCTGAATTCTTCAAATACAACAATGGGGATAAGATTAATTGTGGCACTTAGATTCAATAAGGCCCAATCAAAAGAAGTGTTATTAATGACCACTTGAATCAGGGGGCACTTGGATTTTTTCTTTTTAGAGGCAGTTTGCTTTGCACAACTGAGCTCACTATCTCTAGGAGAATCACCTTTCCTAAGTTTCTTATCTGCCTTTTGGGAGTAAATAAATCTTTTAAGAATTTGGCATAGGTAGGGATATATCTTATGGCATCAAGGAGAGGGATATTTATTTCAACTTGCCCGAAAAGATCCATTAATTCCTTATCAATGGGCTCAGATTGCTTTTTCTTGTTGTGTGAAGAGTGAAAGGCTCGTGGGAAAGGTATGGGATTTTCCTGTTTTGCAATTGCAGGTTCTTGAATGGGGTTAGAGGAAGAGGGACAAGAGTTGATCTACTTTTCTCAAAAGTGGGTTTCTTAAGCAGGCGAGGGATCATGAGTAGTTTTCCCGTTCCTCAGAGTAACTACATTTGTAGTGTGGTTGTTTCTAGGAGAAGGACGGGAAGCCTGGTCTTGATTGAAACCCGATGGGTGCTGGGGTGCTGGGTAAATAGGTTGATTGGGATATCCACCTTGATATTGGTTCCGTTGATTATTTGGGTTGGGCATGGGTTGGGATGGTAGGTTGCCAGTAGGTCAATGATTAAGGGTAACCTTTACTTGATGCTGTAAATTGGTAATCATGCAGGTTACTTTAGTCATTTGAGTTTGCATTCCCTGTAGAGTTTTCATGACCTAGGTGTTGATATCTTCTTGGGATGGCCTAGGTTGATATATGTTTCAGCCGTAGGTCCCAAATTGATTTTGCTTAGGAAACGGAACTAGATTTGGGGCGTTCCAGGAAGGGTTTGGGTTATTCCTCCCATTTTGATTGTAAGAATTGGAGGAATTTCTAAATTTCTTCTAGAGAGCAAAAATATTTTTACTAGTAGGTTCAAAAACATTTCGATTCATGAAATCAAAAGTCCTAAGCAGATATTATGAAAATTCAAGTGAATACTACTGCCCAGCAAGACTAGCATCGATATTGTGTAGATTTTCTCTTTTGACAAGGTGAGGGGAGTTAGGGTAAGAAGCTTGTTTTTAAGTGAGCTTTTCTTCAATTTAATTTTCATTTGATCCAATCATTGAGCTATCATGGGTAGATCATCCTATGACTGGAATAGATGTGGATTTTGAGTCATTTTCATTTACTCCAAGTCTTGGGTTGTTTGTCCTACCAAAAGTATCCATTGAGGCTGATGGGAACACCATCATGAGCCCTAACTGGCTCATTTTGACCTAATAAAGAGAACAAAAGCTCCTACATAATCAACTGGAGGTCCTAATTAACTGAATAGTCATTTTGAGATAAAAGCAAGAAACAAGGGGTAAAACTACAATTTTACCATTACAGTACAACAACGGGTTTTCGCAATGGCGAAACACAGGTCAAAAGGTCTTAACAAGATAATAAGTGGGTTGAATCAGACAGAAAAGGGTTCATGTGAATTCTGGGAATTACGTGACTTCTTGTAACCCTAAAACAAATCCACCTGATTAAATAAGGTTCTGATCAAGATAAAATTCACCTAAACTCTCTAAAAATCATAAAAAAATATTCTCTAGGGTTTAGAACCTTCAATTTGGCAATTGGAACCCATTTTGACCTAGAATACGGTCTTAGACAAATATTTACCCTAAATTAGGTTTTTTCATAAATCGCCTAGTCAAACATGATCAAACCCAAAATTCAACTTCACCATTGGATTGCTTAGATCAAAATTAAGTTTGTACCAGAATTTAGACCTAAGGGAAAGTCATCTTGACCCACTTTGCAAATAGGTCCAACCTGATTACATTTCTACCTGTATCTTTCAAAAACCCTTGCATTGGACCCCCTAGCTTCTTTATCATTCTTTGCAATTAGGTCCCTTTGCCATTATAGCGAAGGAATCCTACTCCGGTGAACTTGAGAAGGTGATTTCTCCCTGATCTCCCAGAGAATCCCCTTCAAAATTGGAAGGGAGATTCACTGAGAAATCCCCTCCAATGTGAACCCAATTTGAGGCCCTACTTGGTACCCAATCTCTCATGTGAATGCATGAGAGATTTTGGTCTCTTTCGATTTACCATTGCCGGTGAACCTACCTTTCTTGGAAGCTTGGCTTCCGAGCACAAAATCGACCTCCAGGGCCTTTTTAAGACACCCCAGTTTTCCCTGCATCTAAGCTTGAAATCAACTGGAGAACCCCCTCAATTTCATCTCTCCTCCTCCGACTGACTCACTCATCAAGCTCCAACAACCTCTCCTCCTCTCCCTTGTCACCTAGCCACAATACCGGTGGCAGGTTCCTCTTCCTCACGCTTGTCCACATCGCGCAGTACTCGCCGATGCCCCTACAACCCCTTAGTCCTCGCCGACCACCGTCACTGAGCATCTTCGTCTCCGACATCGGAAATATGCACCGGACACCACCTCCATCTTATCTTCATCTCCTCACTGCTAGAGAAGTCCCTCTCACTCTCTACATTCATTCCCCCTCATTATTTCCTTTGACTAACTACTGCCGCACTCCACCACCATCATCCTCTTCACCTCTGGCCACCAACTCCGGCGAGTTTGCTCCACCTCCACAGACCACCTCCCTCCTCGCCGACCAGTCCACAAGCATCTCCTCGACCCCCTGATCATAACCCCCCATTCATATCACTCTGCCACTCAACCACACACACCCTTGAACACACACGACCACAGTGTGCCCTAGGTACACTCCCTCAAGCATTCCCACGCCATGCCGACCACCCCTGCACACTCGCCGCACCTTGGCAAAGCTCTTTGAGTGTTTTAATGCAGCCACAAGGCCGTTGTGGTGATTTCAGGTCCAAGAGCTCCCCACCATTGACGTCGGGCTTGAAGCTTGCTTGCAAGCTGCACCAGGCCATGCCCACTCCAGGTCACAGTCCCATGTTGCGTGGAAAGACTTCATGAATGTCTCTAGGCATCCAATTGGTGTCAAGGGCCATAGGTGCAACTGCAATCGAAGGAATGCCTTTGTTGTAGGCACACTCGAAAGGGGTGGGAAGATAATCCCACATCGGAAAGCTTGGAGGTGCTTCACCTGCATAAGTTATTTTCCTACCATAGGCTCTTTGCCTCCAACTCACAAGGTGAGGTCCCTCTCTCACCCAACCCAACCGCCTTGTCTGCAACCACACCCCACAGACCTGGTGACCTGACCCGACTAGCACACCTCTCCCACCACCACAAGCTGGTGGGCCTGGTCCTGGGTGCGTACCTGACCTGATTACCAGAGAAGCATGGCTCTGGGAGAGCGAAACCCAAGAGAGAATAGAGAAGAGAGCTCGTGCGGGTATGGGGTAGGTTTTGCTCTACAGGCCGAAGAGGAGAAGAAGAGAAGCTAAGGAAGAAGAAGGAGAAGGGCTGTAGTAAAATGAAGAAGCCAAAGAGAGGAAGGCAAGGAAGGCAGAGAAAGAAAAGAGAAGTAAGAAACTAAAGGAAGAAGAAGTTGAAGGCAGTCGGTAGAGAAAGCAGAGAAAGAAGAAAGCCAAAGAAGAAGAAGAAGGCAGAGGAAGCTAAGGGCTAAGGCAAGTAAAGCTGAAGAAGAAAGAAACCAAGGCAAAATCAGAAGAAGGAAAGGAGAAGAGACAAAGCCCGAGAACAAAAAAGAAGAAAGAAGAAGAAGAAGAAGATTGAAGACAAAGGCAACCGGCAGAAGAAGCACTGTAGCATCAACATTTTAAGATGGGTAGTTTAAAATCAAACATCCAATTTTGAGCTTCATTCATATACATTGGTTTCTTTAATATTTTGTGCTTGACATCTACTCCTATATTTTTGCATTGAGACATTGATATTATTGCATATTCTTTTAATTGTGATCTTAATTTCTAAATCCTAATTAGCTCCCTGTGTTTGACCTCGGACTTTAAAATTCGAGTAATAAAATTGCATTTGTTTTGAACACTTTTTCGGCTGTACTAGAACACGACATTCTTACAACCCGATCAAGCATGATAAATAGAGGCCATATTAAATGACTTTTCACTCATTTCTTTGGAAAGGAGGTACACACTTTTAGCATCTTTATTAGGGAAATTTCTCCCACATGAAGCATGCACGAATTATTTCAATTGATCTACTAATCCATGATAGAAGATCAGCAATAGCTGCCATCGTGGAATTTCATGGTGGGGGCAACTCCTTAGCAATACTTGAAATCTCTCCCAAGACTCATGGAGAGGTTCACCAGAGTTTTGTTGAAAGGTTGTAATTGATCATCTTAAAGCATTCATACGACTTATCAGAATTTTTTTTTTTAAGAAAAGCACTTTTTAATTGTGGCCAGGTGGTGATAGGACACTTGACCATTCTGAACCAATGAGATGCTTTATCTTTTAATGAGAGAGGAAAGAGTCTCATAATCCACACTTCTTCTTGCACATTACAGGAACGGGTGGTTTGAGCGAGGACAGTCAGCACCTCAAGGTGGCAAAAGGGGTCCTCTCTCGGAAGACCGTGAAAATGTTTAATTAGGTTCAAAATGGCAAGTTTAATTTCAAAATCCCCTTAAGGCATAACCACTCTGCATCTCTCTTCGTAATTGGAAGCATCATAGAAATCCTTAAGTGGTACAAGAGGTTCCCCAAGTGGCTGACCCGATCTTTGGTTGGCTAGGTTGGTGACTATCCTAGCCAACTGTTGTTGATTTTGTTGTAGTCAAACCAATTGGTCAACCATAAGGGAAAAGGGGTTGGTATTTTGATATGGAGTGCCACCTGGCCATTCTTGGTTTTGTGGTATGATCGGGCGTTATAACGGTGGTCGAAAAATATGATCAAAGATTGTGTTGTAGTATAGAAATCGAATGTGGAGTGGCAAAACGTGTGATCAAAACAAATTAAATAAACCACTAATGAAGGAGTAGGTCATTTCCACAGGTAGGCATTAACCTATTAAAACTCACACAAGTCGAAATAATATTATTCACGAATGATTTTCCCAATAAATCTAATCAAAACTACCTTCAGAATAAGTAAACAATAAGTACTAATGCTGAAATTGCATTTACAAGAAAGAGGGAGGTCACTTGCATAAATTAACAATAATATTTATTTAATAAAAAAAAAAAAGAAGTGGCAATGGCGTGTGAATGTAAATATTAATTGAAACTAAAATAAGGGATTCTCTTCCCTAATCTCACACGTGTGGAAGAGGGAGAGTCTAGCCACGAGGAGCTTACTGGAGGTGGAGTGGAGCGAGGGCTTCACAATTGAGTCATTGGCACGGTGAATGGCGGCCACCGGTGGCCTGACAAAGCGGTGGTGGATGTGGGTTCCAGCAGCCTACTACTGCTGTTGGAGCTGCTACACGCATAGGTTGCTGAAGAGTTGCGCATGTGGTGGCTGCTGCTGCTATGCGAGCATGGAGAGGTGCACGTCCACAGACGGAGAGGGCATGCGTGGTTGTTGAAGGTGCATACGATCGTTGCTGCACACAAGCAGAGGTGCGACGAGGGGAAGGAGGTAGGAGTGCACGCGGGCTGCTGGAGGTGCGCGCAGGTGCACTACTCGCCACGTGTGGGATGTGAAGGTGCGGGGGTGGACGGTGGCGTGGCTAGTGGCCGCACATGGGAAGGAGGAGGTAGCGGCTAGTAGCTGTCAACATTAGAGGTGATGGGTTGTTTTTTCCAGGGGGAATGTTGAAGATGAAGATGAATGGTGCGGTGATGGTGATGGTAGAAGTGGTATTAGTTCATGCATGGGAGAAGGAAGACTATGAGAAAGAAAGGGACGTTTATGATGGTGGTGGGTGGAGGTGGAGTCATGAGCGTGGAAGTGAGGCCTGCTAGAGGTGGTGATGATGGGTTCCTTCATGACGCATAAGAGGAAAAAGAATAAGAAGGGTAAATGCGTGACCTTCATGCACACGCTCACGGTGAGCTGCACAAGTCACTAGTGACAATGTGATCTGTCACCCTGCCTGCCCGTGGTGGTGTGAACTTGTGCACATGGTTGAGGCCGGCAGTGGTGGAGTACTTGAGAGGTTGGCTCTCTACACAGTGGTGAATGGGGATGGAGGCCTCTCAATCATGGTGAAATGGGAGAGGCGGGAGCAGATCCACTTCCCACGACCATTAAGAAGATTCATGGCTGGCATGAATGGCCGTAGGAGGAAGTGGAGCCATTTCTTGTGAAGAAGAGAAATGAAATAAAATAAGATATTACGATTATTTATGCACAAATCATTAACTTCTATGTTAAAACCAAAATAATGCATGTAATTCACCTAATTGGTTAACTAAGTCAATTCTAAATGTATATGAATTCAATGCATGAATTATGCAATCCAGCTAAAAATATTAATTAATTTATTTACAACCTAATGCATGTTAACTAAATATTAAAGATATCTTAATGTCTAGTGAACGAGGGAAATTCACTTATTTATGAAGATGATAGCAACAAACTAATATGTCACTGTATTTTATGTGGTGGAAAATCTCTCAATCAAAAATAATAATTAATGTAATAAACCATGTTGATTTAGAGTGTCATATCCACAAGGAGGTATAAGGCCAATAAACTCAGATATTTTTACTAAGAATAATCTGCATATTTCCCATTTATGTTCCAAATATTATAAAGCAAAGTTTATTGCACGTATCAATCTTTAGAGACAAACTAGGATCCTATATAACCATGAGATCACTTCATGTAACACTTACAGCCAAACCAAATATATATATACTACTCTCTTAAAAATATTCATGGCATAATGGTGTAGTGAGTGAAGAGATTAGATACTATCATAGAGCAAGAATGACTAGTGGTAGAAATAAAGAGGAATAGAGGGGCTAGTCTGCAAATCCCATTTAATAATTCATTTCATAAAAGAGGAAGCAGCAATGGCATGTAAATGTAAATACTAACACTCCAAACACTGTAGCAAAGTAGGGGATTTGCTTCCCCGCTTGTGGCCATGCATGGAGGAGCTGTAGCTGCCTATAAGGAACTCAGTGGAGGTGCATGGGAGGATGAGCTTCTTGATGATGGTGGTGGTGCGACGAGATGAGGCTTGAGGCGACCGATAGCTTGGTTGAGGTGGCCACCGACGGTTGCTAGTGGTACGCGAGGAGAGAGCTGGTAAGGATGGTGCGCGCCTTGGGCAATTTCATGGTGACGGTAGGTGGTCTAGGGAACAATCTTGTGGCGACTAGGTGTCGTTGATGGTTGTTGAGGCTATTGGTGATGGTGTGTGGTTTGGGTTCCTTTGGGAAGTTGCAGGGGGGAGGGAACTGTTGGAAGGAGAGGATGAAGAGGAAGAAAAGGCAGGTGGGGAGGGATGCAGTTAGGAGAGGATGGTCTGCAGATGAAGAGTGGATGTGGAAGCATGGAGAAGGTGATGAAGGTGGTGCTGGATGGTGTTGGTGGAGGTGTTGGTGTGCAAGTTGTTGATTGCACAGTAATCATGCAACCTAAATCACCTGAATTAAGCTAGATTCTATCATAACTTAGGAATAATGCATTCATAGGCATCGTAATTTTCATAATAGCGAGTTTATTAGATATATGGATAATATCGTCATTTTATGACCTCAAAGAGAGATGATTTTAATCATAGATGATTCAAAACTGTAGTTGTTAGATCAGATCTGATCTGAACGAGGACGGGAGTCCAACGCTTTTGAAATAGTCTCGATCAGACAACTAGAGCATTGTGTGCAGTCAATAGAAGAATGGATATGATGGAGCCAAAGGACAAAGATCCTAGCCTCAGATGAAGAATCCAACCATAGATGAATTTGGATCGATGATCGCAATCCAACGGTGCAAAAATCAACCCGATCGAAGGTCTACATCACTAGATAAAAAGAAAAGAAGATGAACGACAATGATGGTGCCACGTGGCACCATCACAGCTGCTCCTTCACCACCACCCCATCTAGGAAGGCCACACAGCACGATATGGGTCATTAGATCTTCGTCCAATGGCCATGAGCACGCCACATCACCCGCCCAAACTGGATAAACATAAATACAAACAAACACGTATATATAATAAAAGGTTTGTGTAGCGCATTGGATCGCGTGCGCGCGTGCAAGTGCGGGATGCAGGTTTGAGCCCTATGGTGCGTGAAATTGAAGCGAGCGCACATGGGTGCAATTGCACGAGCAGAGTGCATAGCAGGTATGTGTGATCTCATGCGGTTGCTTCGACGCTAAGGTAGTGGCGCTCGTTAGGATTGGACAACTGACGTTGAGGTGGGTTTTGAAGGAGAGTGGTGGGTGAAGAAGATAAGCACGCGCGAGAGGAGAAAACAGAGCCAGGCGATCAAAGATCGACAACACAGCGACTGCCATGTGTTACTACCAGGTTGAATCCGAGTGTTTTAGGCACAAATGAATGTATTTTGAGGCCATCTCGCATCAACTCCAGATCTCTTCTACAATCTTCTCTTCAATTCTCCATCCTGGTGCTTTGGATCTGAGGTGCTGCCACATCTCGCACATGCATCCCACAAGTGGCGTCATTTCTCTGCCACTTTCTTTTCTCTCTCTCCTTTTCTCTCTCTATCTCCCTCTCCTTCTATCTATCTGTGCTCTCTTTATCATAGTACTTTCTACTAAAACTATTTATGAATGCAATAAAATTCTAATATTCTGAAAGCTTGATATCTACCCTTTATATATATGTACATATATAAATACCTGTTAGAACTAGTTTTCCAAAAAGCTTCCATTAAAAATCAAGATTGCCTCCCTACGAACGACTCAGTACTCACTGGAGTTTTATAAATCTATTTGTCGACGTGTTTTCATGCTATACTACAACTAAATAACTTTCAAAATGCGAATTACGTGCCGAACAGCTATTACCACTCACACCACGATCGGCGAACGGTGGAGGTGGGTGCGTAGAGGCATGGTAGAGAAGCTCACAAAGATCCCATGGTGTATGCTCCTGATCATGGTGCACGCTGCTCCCACGATGATGGCGAGGGAGAAGATACCTGAAGGGGGGAAGAGATGATGATCCGTGAGGGCAGCAGGTGTGGCTTTTTTAAACAAAATCTTCCTCTATTTCCTTTGGCTACAAGTTTCTCTAACCACTCACGAAGATTGTGAGTGGTTGGAATGGTAGATAAGCACTAGCGGTTCTTCATCAGACGTTTGATCAACACTCCAAATGTCTTATAATATATGGATAATAGCAGTGAGTCCACGATGGAGCTTCTCAGATGTCTCATAGAGTGACTTTGGATGTTTGACTGATGCCTTTAGGTGTCTTGCACCTAGCCTGCATCCACCAAATTATTATCATATCATATCGTATGTTATTAAATATAAAATTGGTGCATGAGATTATATGCAGACAAAAGTTAATTCCCATTTAACTCTTAATCAATTGGCAATTAAGAATAACTAATTAAAGAGTACTTAGGCCAAATAGTGGTCCACGAAAGTGGACTTATCAAATGCCCCTTTGCTTAAGTTTTGCTAGTCTCGAGCAAAAGTGAAAAATAATAGATGTAACCAAAAGATTTCTTCATTTCTTATTCCAAAAATTTAGATATCTAGACAAATGTGAAGTGATACTAGTCTAGGTAATGGATCCAAGTGAAAAACCAATTTACATTTGAAGTTCGTACTTCAACCTTGATAAAATTCTATCGGGATAGGCAATTACTTCCCTTAGGGATAAAGCAAAAAATGATCTCTAATTTGACCCTAGATTTTTTGGCTTAGGTAGGAGATACTGAGTTGAATGGATTTATATTTGGTGGCTCATACTCTTTTGGTGCTACATATAGTCTAGTTCTGCAGACTCCAAATCTTTATACTATTAAATGAGTCAACCTAGAGAGAGGCTAAACAAAACAGTGCTCCCTTGATTTTCATTTGTGCTCACTCTTTTTCCTTCTTTTCTTTTGAGATCACAAATCTCACCAAATTTTCTAAATCTACTCGGTGTTTGGTGGCCTCACATGGCATTCACACTTCAATTAAAGTCCTAATAACCCTACAACTACGTTAGAAGTCCTCAGTTAGTATTCAGGCAATCAAAAATACTTAAAAGTAGGTATGGGTCATATTTGGTGGATCACAATGGGTGTTTTTGTTGCCTCAATGTTATGGACACCTGATAAAATAGACACCTATGAAAGCTATAGCTCGAACATTTTATTTCTTTATTTTCTTCTTTTCTTCTCTCTTTATATATATATATCTATATATTCCTTTTCTTCTATTTCTCTCTCTCTTCTTTTCTTTTCTTTTCTTTTTCTTTTTCTTTCTTTTTCTTTCACTCTCTCTTTTTGTTTCCCCTCTTTTTTCTTTTATATATAACTCTAACACAACACGACATAGACTTTTATTCATGAGGCATTATTAGGGATGATGATGGTTAAGAGGATATTGTGTGGCTTATTTGGTGGAAGTGCCTACTCATGGCACTGAGAAGGAATGGATAGGACAAGCGTATTTCTAACCTTTAACATTACTACCCTCCTTCAGCCGAGGACCCTATGAAAGAAAGTTGTAACCATCCACCATAGTCATAGTTTTATTAGGACTCAATCTCTATGTATCTGCCTTATTTGGTAACTCTCAAGAATTCACACAATGTTTGCACATAGGAACAAAGAGCGAAAAAGTATGCCTAACTCTAAGGTATCATCATCTAATTATCCAGAACTTAAGAGTCCTTGCACTAGACTTAACGCAGAAGTAGTCTTCCTCTTTCTCCTCACAAATATTAGGTGGATCTAATAGAAGATAGTATGCCTAACTCTCTTCAAACTGTCCAAGGATTCAGCAGACTAAAAATGCTTATTAATTTTCTACAAAGATCTATTACCCTATCTACATGCAAGTGAAGTAACTGTATTGGATTGTAAACTTAGAAATAATTTAAGAAGAAAATCTTCAATGATACCTCCTTGATAAAGATGTTTTGCTAAGGCTAACCAATTAGCTTAAGAAAACAAAAGAAACTTTTTTTTTTTTTCTAATGCACCTAACCTAAATCCATGAATACTGCCTAAAAGAAGTGAAAAATGCACCCCCCATGCCTAAATCCTACAATGTCCTCATTGTAAAATTAAAACAGGGGGAGAAAGGAAGGAAATCACCTGATGAAGGTGTTATTCTAGATATTGGGTTGCCTCCCAATAAGCACTGCATTTTCTATTGGCAGCTAGACTTATAGGAAACATGTAAATCTGGTTCCAAATAGAATGAACTAGGCCCTAAAAATTTGTGTAAAAGTGCGGGCCTAGAAAATAGGAAGCCACAGATGCTGGCGAGCTGATGATGCAGCGTGATTCCAAATGCTCACCAGAAGATATGAAAATAGAGAACCTCATAGGCTACCTAGGGAGGTCTAGGAATAAAAAAAGAAAAATGAAAAGGGACCTCCCGAAACAGGAGTGGAGGATAACAAGGGTCCCCTAAAGCAGGGAGGGTTTTAAAAGATATAATCATAAGTACATCAAACCCTTGAATGATGAGAGTAAAAGTACATGCATCAATCCAAACTCACCATTCCACCCGAGGATGTACATGCCTGATATTATCCCCAGAAAGAATGTATGTGAGCAGAGACCTGAGCCAAGGATTAGGTAAGGAATCTATAGGTTGCTTGAGTGATTGGGTGGTAATTATTAAGTCCAAAGAGGGATTAGTCTATTTTGGTTCCATTCCCAATAAGAATTCTTCTTCCACATCCTTACATAACTTCATTGTTTCATGAACCTCCAACTGCTTCTCTACAATAGATGAGTCATGTACAGAATTCATTATCTGATTGTCATTAGTAGACTCTTGATCAACATGTTTTGACGACAGTTGGGTTTCCTGGGAAGTAGCAAAATCATAATTATCATCAAGTCCATCCCCGAGTTCTTCCTCGTCAATTACATCCTTTCTGGGGGCTTTGTGTGCTACTTCATTATCCTTAATATCTTTAGGAGGATGTTCATTCTCAATGTTATGGAGAAAGCCTATATCACTCAATTCGTTGTTTTGCTGGGGGCATAAATCATCAATTGATGCATATTGTCCCTAAGAGTCTCTCTTAGGCTTCTCAATCTTGTGTTTGTCCTCCTCCAACCTCAACTCTATATCTTCCAAATTTTGCGGAGGATGCTTTTCAAAATCAAAAGTAAGAAGGAATCCGGATTTCACCAAATCATTAATGTCCTCGGGGGGTAAGTCCTCAAATAACACATAACCCCTCGAGATTCACTCCAAACTCTAAGTCTGGGTTCCTTTATTGGGCTTTCATCCTCCTCTAAAATAAACTCTTTGTATCCCTAAGACCAAAATTGATCCAATTCATCCTCCAATCCCTTAGGGTCACTTTCATTGAGCGCATGTAAATCCTCAGAATGCTGAATGGTAGGTGTTGGTTCCCTAAGTGGAGGGTCAGGATTAGTCTCACAAAGGGTAGAATAAAGTTCCACCACATGATTAATAGGGGAAGTGGCATGAACAATATGACCTTGACCTGAGTTATCAAGGGTAAGAAAAATACTGCCAGTGGGGTCAAGGTCCTAAAGTGGTACCATCTTCCCTTTCTTTTGACTCCAATATAGCTCAGGTGGATAATCATTAAGATAGTTCTCCTCTAGTGGTTGTGTCTCATGGGGAGAGTCTAAGTGATAGATACTCAAAATGGGATCCCTATTATCCATTTTTTCCTTAGAATCTTTTTGATGATCACTGTTGAATGCGAAAAACTATGCGTTAGGAGTTAGATTCGAAAACCCGTCATTGTAGTTTAAGTCACGAAAAAATCCATTCAACAGATAAAATTTAAATCAAAAATTCATAAAGAAGTTCTGGGTCGAACACAGGGAGGCTACGTTGATCTCAAAATCCACAATTATATTTTTTTGTATTTTTGTTTAAAAGGCGAAATAAAAATAATGGAATCAATATAAATAATAAAAGAGAGAGAGAGAGAGAAAATAATCACTTGGTATTTAAATAATGTTTCACAACTAGGAAAGCGGGAAATGATTACACAAGAAATCAGGAAATTGTTACAACTACAAAGTAAGAAATTCTACTCTAGAAAGCGATAAAAGAAAGGAGAGAGAAGTTACCCTCCTCGACGAATGCTTGGAGGACGAGCTGGATGGAGGTGACGCCTGGAAGACGGAGGACGAGGGGAAAAGATGGAGGACAAAGTCGAAAGAACAGGAACGAGGCAGCATGTCATCGTCATCGCGGGATCCACTTCCAGAACGGGGGTGAAAAGTTGGTTTTAGCTCTTGAGGAGCATCACGGGTGTGGGACAAGCTTCTCTTAAGCTTTGGAGAGGGAGAGACGAGAAGGAAGGGATGAGAAATTCGTAGGGTAAGGGTCTCCTTTTATAGTTGCAATGAGTAGGGGCATTTTGGACATTTTAATTTCAAAAGGACTAATACAAGGCCTTTAGTGACGGATTTATCCATCACTAAAGTTCAGAACGTGGCTGACATGCATGCGCCGTGCGTGCCTACTCTTCTGTGCCCTAATGCTCGCACATGTTTGGAATGATCTCAACCGTCCGATCATGAGATTGGATAGTCGAGATCGATCCTCGCAGCACCCTTCAAAACTCTGTCGCTCGCCCGCATGCGATGAGGTGTGCAAACACACATCATTGCGTGAGTACGCGATCAGTGATTCCTCCACGCACCACACCTCTACCCCTCGGCCGCTCGATCTTCATCTGATGGCCTAATCACACCCATGCCCAAGCTTGTCTGAATTGAGGCACTTGGCACTGCTCGAACGAGTGCCCTTCGCTCACGGAGGGGCGCTGAACCGCTGTGCTACGCCTCCGTTTGTGTCATGCGGACGATTTGTGTGCACGGATCTATGGCCATTGGATGGGCATCCAACAGTGGAGATTCGTCGAGTGGGTGAAGAAGAGGGGTAGAGGTGGGTCCTTGGGGTCAGTTGGGCAGTTGAGATGGCACCACATGACGTTATCTTGGTCGTCCATCTTCTATGGGTTGTAGACGGTGCCACGGGTGTCGGATTGGATTGATTTTCATGCCATTATGCTATGATCATCGATCCAAACTCATCCATGTGGTCAGATTTGTCATCTGAGATGTAGATTAACACCATCTTGGCCCTTGATCATTAGGGTTTCTCGATCTCTATCTAGTGCTACGGATGTCCTATCAGGGCTATCTTAGAGGCGTTGAACTCCAATCGTCACCCTGATTAGATTCGTATGGTTGGATCTTCGATCTGAGGCCCCGATTAACAAGTTGTCCTGTCCCTGGCCATTAAGGAGACAATTAACCTAAATTTTATACAGACTACCCTAAATGCAAGATGATGCATGTTATGCAATATTTATAGTATGTAATGCAATTCTATGGCTATGAACATGCGTAAATAGACAGTTTATGTGATATAAACATGTTTACATCACACCCCCATGCCTAATTTTGCTAGTCCCTACCAAAAGTATATGCTGTTTATAAGAGAATCAAGTCAGATTTCTTGGGCAATAGTTATTTTCAACACTTACGGATTTCAAGTAGGACCTGAACTGCAGTGACACAAAGCACCTGGGTATCTTCCAAAATGCAGACCATCTCAAAATCTCGCCTTATTCAAAGAGGGATCTCTTTTTCTCTTTTACTTCTTTTCTAATTTTTTTGGATTTTTGAGTTCAGGGCTACAGAGCAACATTCTATGGCCACTCAACCCACCCAAGATTTGATGAGAACCCTAAGTTCTAAGCATCATTTTGTGAAAGTGATAGACTTGTTGATCAGCAATCAGAACAGACTCGGGTTTCTACGCCCCTAGGTGACCTTAAAAAGAATTCTGCCTAAATGTGTATCTATACGATTGGTAGCTTTCTCCCTACTTTTATTTTTTTTGGGGTCAACACAAGGGTGAATCCAGTGTATATCTCCCCGGCTTATTCTACTTCTCCGCTTCTTCCTAAGTGTTTTGGAATTTTAGTGCATTTCTTGGGCTGGGTTCTCGACAATCGGTCGATGAGCTATTACCACCGATAACTTGCCAGCCATACTCCTGTGGTGAAGTGTGGCTTATTTCTTTTTGTTTCTTTTTGTTTCTTTCTTTTTTTTTCTTTTTCTTTTCTTTTTGAACTTTTTTTTTCTTTTTAAGTAGATGGCCTCCCTAGTCTAAGATTTTCCTAAAGACAGCAAGAAGAGAGTGGTCCTATCACTGGGCTCTGGACAACTTAACCATGGGTTGTTACCTACGATA
The DNA here is from genome assembly GCA_037157565.1 of Thalassia testudinum. Taxonomy (NCBI): domain Eukaryota; kingdom Viridiplantae; phylum Streptophyta; class Magnoliopsida; order Alismatales; family Hydrocharitaceae; genus Thalassia; species Thalassia testudinum. The sequence continues at coordinate 75,839,058 of JAZHRO010000073.1, read as the reverse complement.
ACTTGCCAGCCATATCACCCTAGAAGGTTCATTAGCTACCCAATTTCCATTAAAACTGTCGAACAATGAGTCAGTGACGAATAGTGTGTAGATGCTTAGACTTGAAGTTCCCTCAAATCAGAGGGCGGGTTGATAAGTCGTGTACTTATCAGCCCAACTTATTTAATCAAATTAGAAATATTTTTAGATTGCAAGGACTCGAAAAACAAATCCACATTTTAGTGGATACCTAAGCTGATTAAGTCCGAAGACTTGAAGTGTCTTCGTGTTCAAATCATATAGTTTTATTTCCTAAGATTGAAAATTTTCTAAAGCCCAAGTTCTCTTTCCTAATTTCACAATTTTTTTATATAAACAAAAAGAAAACAAAATGAATTTACGGAGCTAATGAAATAATTCAGAGATGAATTTCCACCCCACATGCCTATCTAATGCAATGTCCTCATTATATTAAAATGACATGAAATAGAGTGTAGAGTAGAAAGCACCTGAATTGCGTGAATGACGAGTTCGCTCCAAGATAAACAGAAACTGTATACAAGCTAAGTTTAGTGCCTTCAGCTAGGAACACTATACAAAGAAGAAGAAACAAAGAATTCACAGGTGCAGGTCAGAATCAGAATAAAAAGATGCAACCTAAGACCTACCAGCAGATGTCCATAGATGTGGACCAGATTGTGATGCAGACCCATACCCCATGGTCATGTATATCTAAGGTTCCGGATAAAATTTACCCAGAACTTGAAATCAGTATGCAAGCAGGGCCAGGCCTGCGATTTATGAGGATGCAACCCAAGACCAAAAAGTCGGGTTACAGAGAATTCGAGATTAAAAGGATAATCAATGATTGTGTGCTTGGGTTGGACATCCTTAGAACAAATGTCGTAAGGGTCCTGGCTTGAAGGTGTCAGATTAATTGGAACCCTTAGACTCGATCTTCTACTTCCTCTGGAGTTAAATTCCCAAATCAATATTTCCCAACTCCTATCCTCCTTCAGAATGTCAAATTCTTGGACCTCCTGTATATTAATCACCCAGTCTGAAATTTCCAAGTCTAAAACATGTGACTGAATCAGAATAGACTTGGGTCTAGTTATCTCAAAAACAGAATCATCAGTAAGCTGAATAGGGTGAAAATGAGAATCAAGACGTTGAATTGAATCCTTAATGTAGGGATTTGAATCTGTCGTAGAAGCCCTAATAAGATTAGTTTCCTCAGTTATTGGGCCATCATATGATCTATCAGATTCCTCAGGCCCAGTTGTCTCACTGAAATCGTGTTCTGTAAATCCACGTGAGACTTCGCAAATTGATTCTTCACCTTCAAACTCAAAGAAATCTAAATCCGTATTAATGTGTGTCTCAAAATCATCAATTACTTTTTGATCCTTAGAGACATACGTTTCCTCATACCCCAGCTCAGGGATTTTAGGTGAAGAAATCAGATCATCCTTAATTGGTTGCTCTAGATCAATTTAGTCAACCTCGTAGCACGTGTCCCCCCCAATAGGTTCCTGAGCAGGTTCTAACATTAGCTCTCTTGAAGGGGGTTCATCTTGGGAACCATCCCAAGATTGAACTAAAGCAACCACAAATCTCATTCTCAGTTTCGATAACTTCCTAAGTAGAAGCTCACTCTGGTTCTTATCCTTAAAATCCTACAGCCAATCCAACTAATACTTGTTCAGATCATCAATCATTTCAATCAGGGGCTCCAATTATTCAGTGCAAGGTATTGGCTGAGCTACCAAAGATTATACAGTATTCCTCAAGTTAGGCAAAACCTTATCTTGAACTTGGTTAACCAGAACCAAATGGCTTGGTTCAGGGTTGAGTAGGTTTGGGATCAGTGTAGAGGAGTTAACGAATTGAGATTCATGAAACCCTCCCTAATAATAGGTCATTTCGGGTTGTTCATGAAGTGGTGATGACCTAAAGGTAGTGTATTCAGGGTATGGGTAAGGATCAGTGTATCCTCCTTGATTGTAGATCGTATTAGGTTGTCCATGGAAGGGTGGCGATCTATAATCGATGTGGCTCGGAGAAGGATAGAAATCACAATCATGGTGTTCAGGATTATACCCTAAACACAGAGGTCTAGAATTGTATCCCCAATCCGAGTTATCCCAACTAATAGATGGTTGATTACAGTACGAGTCGAGATAATCTTCATGTTGAGGATAAGTCATAACAAAAGAGAAAGAGTGGGAATGCGTATGAAATGTGGAAAGATTCATGATAGACAGGAGGAAGAAAGGCACCCTGCAATACAAACAATCAAACCTATCCTTAAGTGGGCTAGCCTAAAGACCTATAGACTCCCAGAACCCATCTTGAGATAAAGAAATGATTTGATCTACTTTTGTCCGTTTAATCCAACCAGTTAGAGGGAGGGACTAGCGAGAAGGTTCTTCCTTCAGCTTGCACCTCCGATTTCTAGTGTACCCCCTAGCCGCGATCGTTTGATTTTGCTCCGCTAGCTAAACATTAGATTGAACACTAGAAACAGATTAATCAAAAATAATCTCATTCTGGGCTTCAAAGAGTGAGTTGAACCCTTAAGACCAACGTCTACTCTATTTTAATTAAGGTTATGTTTGAATGTGCTTTGGAATGTGATGGGTCCTTTATCTGGGTTGTGCCCTTAATGATTGATTGATGTGTGTGTGCATGCACAACCAGTGATTTTCAAGCAAGATTATTTATCATGCGGTGAATTTTAGGGTTCAAATCTTGCTTACTAGCTTTTAGGATTCAACTTTAGGTATTTTCAAACAAGTTTTGTTGGCACACCAGGTTTTGAAAGCATAGGTGAAGATGTTTTCCTTTGAAGCTTAGAAGAATGTGGAGTGCCTGGTAAATCCCTAAAAGTTGAACCTATGTGGTAGCTACTTAATGAGTTGATTTTAGTTGAAGTGGTGCGGCCCAATCAACTCAAACAAATGGCCTGTTGCACCACTTAATTAGGCACACAAGTGATTACCTAATCTGATTTTGACTCGATTATATGTTTGGGTGTGTGTATTGATTCCAAAGATTGGTTTATCGGTTGAGTTTGAAAATCAGATGAGGTTGCGTACCTCTATGAGATTTTTTTTAATTTTTATTTTTAAATGCGGAGGGTAAGGCGGGTGTAGGTGTCAAACAAATAATCAAAACTAACCTTAGGGTTTATGAGAACACCTACGTTGATTTAAGTTTGCGTTATTATGTGGTGGAATGAAAATTAATGGGTGGGAGGTGGGGGTAAACTTACAGAACCTTCAACAACACTTTGCTCCAATCTACCACTTTTGCTTGTCTCAAAAGAGTACCTACAATCACAATAAGAAAGGAGAGAAGTGAGATAAACGATTCGTAAGTCGAAAAACGTAAAGAATCAAAGAGTATCACCTCTTCAGCAACGACGCCAAAATGTTGAATGCGGAAAACTATGCCTTTGGAGTTGGATTCGAAAACCCATCGTTGTAGTTTGAGTAGCGAAGAAATCCGTTCAACAGATAAAATTTATATTGAAAATTCGTAAAGAAGTTCCGAGTCGAACACAGGGAGGCTACATCGATCTTAAAATCCACAATTATATTTTTTTGTATTTTTGTTTAAAAGGAAAAATAACCGCAATGAAATTGATATAAACAATAAAAGAGAGAGAGGGAGAGAGAAAGAACAATCACTTGGTATTTAAATAATGTTTTACAACTACGAAAGCGGGAAATGATTGCACCAGAAAGCGAGAAATTGTTACAACTAGAAAGCAGGAAATTCTACTCTAGAAAGCGATAAAAGAAAGGAGAGAGAAGTTATCCTCCTCGATGAATGCTTGGAGGACGAGCTGGAAGGAGGTGATGCTTGGAAGAAGAAGGACGAGGTGGGAAGAAGGAGGACGAAGTCAGAAGAACGGGAACGAGGCAGCACATTGTCGTTGTCACGAGATCCACTTCTGGAATGGGGGTGAAAACTTGGTTTTAGCTCTTGAGGAGCATCTCGGGTGTGGGACAAGCTTCTCTTAAGCTTTAGAGAGGGAGAGAGGAGAAGGAAGGGATGAGAAATTCGTAGGGTAGGGGTCTCCTTTTATAGGTGCAAGGAGTGGGGTCATTTTGGACATTTTAATTTCAAAAAATTAATACAGGGCCTTTAGTGACTGATTTATCCATCACTAAAGGTTTGAACGTGGCTGACGTATGCACACCGTGTGCACCTGCTCTGCTTCCATGCCCTAATGCTCACGTACCTTTGGATTGATCTCAATGCACGCGTGCCCTTAAAAACTCCTCTACCACAAGCTCGCGTGCAATGAGGCATGCAAATGCGCGTCATCACGTGCGTACGCGATCAACAATTCCTCTGCATGCCATGCCTCCGCCCCTCAGCCGCTCGATCATCATCTGACGGCCCAATCATGCCCGCACCAGTGCCCATCTGAAGTGAGGCGCTTGGCGTGGCTCGAACACGCACCCTTATCTCACGTAGGGGTGCTGGACCGCTATGCTACGCCTCTGTTTGTGTCGCACGGAGGATTTGTGTACGTAGATCTGTGGCTGTTGGATGGGCATCCAACAATGGAGATTCGTCGAGCGGGTGAAGAAGAAGGACAGAGGCAGGTCCTTGGGGCTGGTTAAGCAACTGAGATGGCACCACGTGGTGCCATCTTGGCTGTCCATCTTCTATGGGTTGTAGATGATGCCACGGGTGTCGGATTGGATCGATTTTCATGTTGTTAGGTTACGATCGTCGATCCAAACCCATCCGTGCGATCGGATTTGTCATCTGAGGTGTGGATTAACACCATCTTGGCCCTTGATCTTTAGGGTTCCTCAATCTCTATCAGGTGTTATGGATGTCCGATCAGGGCGATCTTGGAGTCATTGAACTCCAATCATCGCCTTGATCAGATCCATATGGTTGGATCTTCGATCCGAGGCCTTTATTAACAAGTTGCCTTGTCCCTGTCCTTAAAAGGAGATAATTAACCTAAATTTTATATTGACTACCCTAAATGCAAGATGATGCATGTTATGCAATATTTATAGTATGTAATGCAATTCTATGCCTAAGAACACGCGTAAATAGACAGTTTATGTGATATAAACATGTTTACATCAATCACGGTTATGTGGGTAGGGATCAGAATCAATGGTAACAGAGTAGCTAAGCCTACAAATTTTCTTATTCAATTGTTGACTATTCCTCAACATCTCTCCCATGGACACCGTCATTTCTTTTTGTTGTTTTTGCATTTCTATCATAAAAGAGGAGAGGCTATTGTCCGATTGGGGAGGATAGTCTGCCTCAGGCTCTGGTTGTCTAGGAGTGTTATTCCAACCTTGATAAGAAAAATCATGAAGGGTGGGAGGGTTGAGTGTTTGCATAGTAGTGGCGATTCCAGTGGTGGAAAATCTCGCTCCAAGGTTCTGCTAAAAAGTGGGAGTTATCGGGCCAGTGCTCTCAGGATAGGAATATGATTAATCCCATGAATTGTCATTGTACCCATCAAAGGATGGATATGCTCAGGGCATGGGATCCTGGTTAAAAGATGGGAAGTATTGACTCTGATAATATAAATGATAGGAGTAAGGGTGATCCACTACTTTAAGCTAAATAGATTTAACTCTCTTAGGTCTTAGAAGAAATCAAAATAAAAGTAGAAACTTCCTAGAGAGTTCTACCACTGTCAAAACAAATGCAAGTATAGTGGGATCTACTTTTAGTAGATTCTATGCCTTAGAATTAAATTGTTCAGTTGGTGGCCAAACAAGTTTTGCAAAAATTACGCTTCCTAAGCCGACTTTCGTTGGTGCCTACAACCTACTCGTAAGGGATGGAAGTCTTGAATTAAGCCCACGCACAAGGAACCAAATTAACTTAGTGGATAGGCTTGTTGATTTTTGACTAACTTCCCTTATGGTACAAAGAGGAGAGGTAGAAATTTATCTAGTGACCTTATGTGTGATATGCACAGTGTCTCAGGTGTGCAACACACGTACGTGTTTTGTATCTTGAAAACTCACAAACAAGTCCTTTTGCACACAATTTTAAGTCACTGATTTTATGGTCCAACCACTTAGTAGTCCCAATTTCTTAAAGTGACCGCTGAATTAATTAATTCAAAGACTTTTTTGGTCTTAGATTTAAGTCCAATGCGGATGCATGACAGGTAATTGATGCTCAAGAGAAGACGTACCTTACTCTAGCTTTCTTCATGCAAGATGTTTGCAATGCAAAAATATAAACTAGATGCTACTCATTCAATCCTAGATGGTTGCCCTATATATAGGCAGCTTCTACCAGGCAGTTCAATTTTTTTTTTCAATGATAATTAACAAGCAAACAAACCTAATCTAATTTAGCTAACTAATGTGTAGTTCAAATAATTCAAATAAACCCATAATCTAAATAAAATGGGAACACACTCCCAAAAATACTCTCCTGCATACAAGAGCGATAAGAAATAAAAGCACTGGGAGTAAGTCCCCAAAAATGCCCAACAAGGGTTCACAAGACAGAAATTAAATGACTAATGTCTATTTATCCTAAATTCAGTCAAAAAGGGAAACAAATATGTCGCTGGTCGTCGATCCTTCACCCTCGCACATGGGATCAAGACCTACGGGCACCTGTTGCTGTCCTCCAAGTGGTGTCAAGGTCCACCAAAAATATCGCTTCCGTCATGCATGCCTGTCACATTTGTTTCCTACAAACAGATGTACCTTGCACAGGAAGAAGAAATAGATCAATGAATATATAGTCTCAATTAGAAATCACTACAAACAGGAAATACATGCGAGTTTACTAGGCCCATTACCACCCTGGCAACGGAGCTATTTGAACGAGAGAAATTCTCTCATTTATGAATATGATAGCAATAAATTGATATGTCATTGTATTTTATGTGGTGAAAAATATCCCAATCAAAAATAATAATTAATGTAATAAACAATATTGATTTAGAGTGTCGTATCCACAGGGAGGTGCAAGGCCAATAAACTCATAATTTTACTAAGAATAATACACATATTTCCCATTTATGCTTTCAATATCATAAAGTAAAGTTTATTGCATGTATCAATCTTCAGAGACAAAGTAGGATCCTATATAACCATGAGATCACTTCATGTAACCCTCACAACCAAACCAATATATATATATACTACTCTCATAAAAATATTCCTGGCATAATGGTGTAATGAGTGAAGAGATTAGATACTATCATAGAGCATGAAAGACTAGTGGTAGGAATAAATAGGAAAAGAGGGGTTGATCTACAAATCCCATTTAATAATTCATTTCATAAAAGAAGATGCAGAATGGCATGGAAATGTAAATACTAATACTCCAAACACTTTTACAAAATAGGGGATTTGCTTCCCACTTATGGTCGTGCATGGAGGAGTTGCAGCCACCCATAAGGAACTCACTGGAGGTGCATGGGAGGACGAGCTTCTTGATGATGGTGGCAGTGCGACTAGATGTGGCCAGAGGTGGCCGACGACATGGTTGAGGTGGTCGACGGTGGGTGCTAGTGGTGCATGCGAAGAGAGCTCGCGAGGATGGCACGTGCCTTGGGTGATTTCACGGTGATGGCAGGTGGATGAGGGAGCGGTCTTGAGGAGGCTAGGCTTCATCGATGGCTGTTGAGGCTGTTGGTGATGGTGTGTGGTTTGGGTTCCTTTGGGAAGTTGCAGGGCTGAGCAAATGGTTGGAACAAGAGGATGAAGAGGAAGAAAAGGCGGGTGGGGAGGGATGTGGTTGGGAGAGGATGGTCTGCGGCTGAAGGGTGGTTATGGATGCGTGGAGAAGGTGATGAATGTGGTGCTGGATGGTGTTGGTGGAGGTGATGGTGTGTGCACTGTCACTGGGCACACCACGACCGACGAAAGGTAGAGGTGGGTGCATGGAGGCGTGGTAGAGACACTCACAAAGATCCCATGGTATATGCTCCTGATCACGGTGCATGCTTCTCCCACGGTGGCGGCGAGGGAGAAGATCCCCGAAGGGGGGAAGAGATGATGATCCATGAAGGCGGTAGTTGTGTCTTTTTTAAACAAAATCTTCCTCTATTTCCTTTGGCCGCAAGTTTCTCTAACCACTCGTGAAGATCGCAAGTGGTTGGAATGGTAGATAAGTACTAGCAGTTCTTCATCAAATGTCTAATCAACACTCCAGACGTCTTAAAATGTATGGATAGTAGTAAGTCCACGATGGAGGTTCTTAGATGTCCAAACAAGGCTCCAGGAGTGACTTTGGAAGTCTGACTGATTCCTTCAGGTGTCTTGCACCTAGCCTGCATCCACCAAATGATTATCATATCATATCATATGTTATTAAATATAAAATTGGTGCATGAGATTATATGTAGATAAAGGTGAATTCCCATTTAACTCCTAATCAATTAACAATTAAGGACTAATTAAAGAGTACGTAGGCCAAATAATGGTCCACAAAAGTGGACTTATCATCTAGGCATTCACATACTTAAATAGCCCACAAATATGGGCTAATCATGGTAGCTCCAAATGTGGGAGGTTAGGAATGAGAAAGTCAGCTTGTGGGTTAGCTGGTAGGTTTTGGAAGTTAGGTTCAGGTTGGAAGGTGGAAGCAGAATTTTTGGACCTATTTTCCATGTTTTCAATATTCAAGTGGGAGGAATGATGAGAGGGAGAAGAAAATAGAGATCTTTTGGTGAGTGGGCCAAAATCAAATGGTCCCTTGAGATGTGATTTCTAGGACTTTGCCAATGCATGCACTTGGAAGATGGGGAGGGGAGAGAAGAGATGAGATGAGGAGAACTGTGCAAAACAAACAACCAAGCCTAAATCTATCTTAAGGTTGAGTCCTTAGAGAAACCTAAGACTTGGGAACCTAATAAATAAGGGATCAATAAATGAACCCACTTCCTTAAGATCACCCAATTAGACTAAAGAGGTGGATTGGGCCCAAGCATGTCCTAGGAAAATCACCAGGGGCTTGTGTAAACTCGCACCCGTCGTTTGACTTTCCTTCAAGTCTGTCACCGCATTTTCAAAAGGAATTAGGAACACTTAATGATTCTTAGATACGTGATATCAAGCCTAGTTTTGGTGTAGTCCTTAAGTGGTCAAATGAATACTTGTTTTAAATTAGTCTTGGGTATCTGAATGTGCACAGGAATATGGAGGACATTGATTGGGGTAATGCACTATTATTTCAATTTTTTTAATGTGTGCGAATTAGACGTAGTGGGTCCAATGCCAAAATAAGAGGTTTGTCACATAAAAATTTTATTGTTTTTCTACTTTTAGGGTTTTATTTTGTTTAATGTCTTTTAGGGTTTTCCTTTTATGATTTCAAACAAGTTTGAGTTCCACAATCAAAGAGAGATAAAGCTACATTAGTGAAGGTGGATTTCCTTTAGAATGTGGGTCTATAAAATGAAAAGAAACACTAATTGATTTAAATCCTTAAGCAAAAATGTTACCATCAGTTAATCTTTTCAGACTTTTCTTGTTATGTAGTGGTACAAATAGAGCAAACAACACCACTACTGGAAGGCAAATCAAACAAGGATTCGAAAAAATATTTTTTTATGATTTTAGGAATTTGTTTGATGTTTGTTTTGAGATTTTTCTTTACGTTGGTGTCAAAGTCCAGAAATGATACCCATGGATATTTTAGACTTTTCAGTAATAGCAACGGCCACCAAAAATTATTATGATTTTATATGCTTTGTAGAATTTTAGAAGGATTCTAGAAAACTAAATTTCATAGAAATTGGACCAGTAGAAAAATTCTTAAAATTCACAAATAGTAACAAAATAATGAAATCAAAGGAGATGACCACCTGTGGTCTGCGAATTTTTAAAAATTCTCTACAACTCCAATTGCTCTGAAATTTGGAACAAATGTTCCTGACATGATTTAGAATCTCTGAAAATTTATGATTTTAGGAGGCTTATGGTGTCAAGAATTGATTTTTGAAGTTCAGATAGAAATCTAGACCCAAAAATTAGAACACCAACATTTAAGGTAAAGTGGTGTTAAATAGTTCAAACAATCAAACAATGATTTATAAGAGTCACCACCCAACCAAATTTAGATGTTTTTTATCCAAAAAGCCTGATTTAGTATTTTTTTGATAGTTTTTAGGAAGAATTATGTGATAAGAATGGTGGCACTAATCTTAAATCCGTAGGAAGACAATGACTTTAAGCTTTCACTTCCAAAAGTCCTATCTTTTCCTGTAGTGCCTACACACACGAGAAGAAACAAAGACAAGGGGATGATATCCACATATCAAGCAAGAGAGACAAGTGAATGCAAAGTTGTGCCTCCCTAATAACGGTACCAAAAAGTGATAGCGAAATGTGCAGTTTGTTAAAATTAGGGTTTTAATTCGTTGCAACATGCAAATCCGCAATCTCTTTTAAATTTGTAATCCTAAATAGCGGTGGTATCTAGGGTCATCCAAGAAAGCAAGTTTGCAATTTTGGAAACTCTCACTTGAAAATGAAAAATCAACTTTCCTTTTGTGATTTTGAATATAAGAATTTTTTAGGTTTTTGAAATAAAGGGCAACAATGAGAAAATACAAAAGGTGATTACGCCTAATTGCTAAAACCTAAGTGACAAGAAGAGCCTCTCTCTAAGCTCACCTTAGGTACATGAAGACCTAGAATAATTAGAGAGAGGGAGTGAGTGCACTAAAGTAAAAAGTAATTAATTGAATAAAACAAAGAATGTAGAAAGGCAACTCTTATATATGGAGGAAAACTATTTTACAGGAATGCTTGTAGAGGAGTGCTCCTACTACTAAATTAAAAATATAAAATGGTAAAACAATGATCCTCCTGGTAATGGTGGTGAAGAGGAGAGAATCCTTACTCCAAGCTCAGCTGCTCCTGGGCTTGAAAGGGGTTCCTCCAAATCCCTTCTTGATGTTCTCCTCCAAAGATGGTGTTGTCCTCCTTGGAAAGCCCTTCGTGGGTGTGCCCTAGCTTCTCCAAGAGTGGAATGATTCCACTCTAAAAACTCCTCCAAGGGTGGGCGTGAACCACCCCCAAGACTCCTCCTCTGGATGTCCTCCTACCTAGCTTAACCTTTGGCTGGCGTGGGCATAAGAGAGAAGGGAAGAGGGGAAGGCACCAAGGGGACAGAGTGTCCACCTAATCTTCTTCTTCTCCTTTTTCTCTTAGCTGGCTAGGGCTGGTGGATATGGGTGGAATAATGCTTGAATGATGAAGCCAAAGGTGCTTTTCATGGTAGTAGGTAGGGGGTATATATTAGAGTGGTAGAGGGAGGTGTTGGAGTGGATGATGTGGATGGCTAAGATGAAGTTTGGAGGGGTAGTTGTAGGATCTATGGCCATGGATGATTGGTGACACACCAAGGGATATGAGAGGGTTTTGGTGGCTTTTAGTGTGGATGGCCATGATGGATTTTGGGAGGTGGTTAAGGGATCCAAGGGAGGGGGATGCTTGGTGCCAATTGAAGGGACTTAAAGGGGGTTGTAAAGGGTTTGAAGCCATCCCCTCATGGCCGTCAAAGGTGGTTATTAACCACCAAAATTGGCACCAATTAGGATGCTTCTAAAAGGGGGTTAGGTGGCACCACATTGAAGGGGGAGATCGATTTCAAGGGTGGATGGATGGTTGAGATGGGAGGGTTTTTGGAGGGAATAGATGGCACCAATTCTAGCTGGTTTTGGAGGGAAATAGGTCGTGTCTTTTGGGGGTGATTGAGGGGCTAAGAGGTGTCATATTTGGCGCCAATGGTGAAGGGGAGTGAAGGTGATGGTGGTTGGTCTTGTTGGTGCCAAGAAATGAGGGAGAAGTACGAGGGGGGTCATCCATGGAGTGGAGGAGGTGTTGAGCATAGGTAAGCTAGCTTAGCTAGTAGGGTAGTAGTAGAGGGAGCTAGGTTTTTGAGAGGAGGAGTCGAGACAAAGTTGTCTGAAGTATAATTGGAGCTAAGGTGAATGTCCCAGAGCTTATTCTGCTGAAGAGGTTATAGTAAGAGCTCAATTACTCAGCTTAGCTAGCTAGTTCTTCTGCTAGAAACTAAGCTTGAGTAGTAGAGCTAAGTGGAGCTGGTCTTAACCTGTCTGAAGCTGGATTGAGCTGGACCTTCTTCTGATGGGAACTCCCGAGTTAGCTTAGATACTAAGTTGACAAGTAGTAGCTAAGCTGGAGGTAGTTCAGCTGTTGTGAGCTGAGTGGAGCTGGGGAGAGCTGAACCTAAGCTGAAGTTAATTCCCATCAACTAAGTTGTGCTAGCTAGAGCTCCCAGTGAACTCATTGGAGCTAAGATGAGCTAGACTCAACCAAGTTGAACTGGACCTAAGCTGACTTGAGCTAAGTTGAGCTACTCTGGGCTACCATCCAGCTAAGATGAGCTAAATGGAGCTAGAGATAGCTAAACCTAACTCAGGTGAGCTGATATCTAGTTGTGATTAGCTGGATATAGATAGGTTCCAGCTGAATCGAGCTTCCTCTTCACCTATTGCCTTCCTAAATGTCAGGGTTTTATGGATCTGAATATCTGTTCATCCCTAACACTCAAATAAACATGTCAAAAACAACTAAATTATGGAATGATGCCTAACCTAAGTGCTGCCTAAATGCAGCCCAGAAACCCATTTGCAGAGTTAAAATCCCAAGAGCTAGATCATTTTAGGGGATAAGAATGTTAATAAACTAGTGTTTATCTTTAACCTATGCCTTAGTGTCTTTTTATCTTTATTAAGTCTAGATTATTTTCTATGAAACCTCAAAATAAGCTTTAAACGGATTTTCACACCCCACATAAAAAAATAAGTTTTTTGGGTTATTAATTGACAAAATTCGTTGATCGACCAACCAACTTATTTAATCGATCAAATTAGACTATTTTAGGCAGTTGTTAAATTCACTTTTGGTCGACCATTTAGGTTAATTAATCGACCAATCATTGATCAATCAAATAAGTAGTTTGACTATACAAAACTCATTTTGATCAACCAAACTACCTTAATTGATTGACCAATTTGATTTCCTTTTAGCTCGATTTGCTAGTAAAAATAGAGGTTGTACGTAGCCTTTTCAAAACACACTATTAAGAATAATCTATTCAAAAGAAAGAGCTTTCTATGCTTCTCTCTAAGTGCTTCTGCACTTCTCCTTTCACACCTTCCAAAGCATGACGATTCGAACCTCCGCTCAAATTTTGGTTTGGCTTGTATTGAGGTTCCATAGATTTATACTATTTTTATATCTTGTTGCTTTCGATTACGGATCCTAAGCTGTTAGGAGAAATCCATTGTTGTTGTTGTGCTTCTCTTCAGGTTAGTAAGAGAAGGGATCATTTTAAGAAGTTGTACCACCCACATTCAAGTGATACTTTAGTGGATTGGCTAGCCTCAATTGGTTAGGAAAATCCTAAGCTGACAGGATTAGGTAGTGGTTTTCACCCGGGAAGGGTTTCCACTATAAATCTAGGTGTTATCTGTGCTTGATTCTTTTATGGATTGATCTGAATATATTTCATTTAAATTTTTAAGCGATACTATTCACCCATCCCTTCTACTACAACATTAAGATGTGCAGGTACCTTCACTTGGTGTCTCTTATTAATACAAATTTATGTTGATGACATCATTTTCTGTGCTACTGATGATCTTTTATGCCAAGAATTCGCAAAGGTAATGCAGGATCAGTTTGAGATGAGTATGATGGGAAAAGTTCAGTTCTTTCACGGACTTCAAATTGACCAGCTATCCTCTGGGATATTCATATCTCAAACCAAGTACACCACGGAGATGTTGAAGAAATTCTCCTTAGACAAGGTAAAAGGAAAAGAAATGCCTATGGCAGCTTTTACATAGCTAAAATCTGGCGAGACAGGTTAGTCTGTAGGTCAGAAGTTGTACAAAAGTATGATAAGTTATTTCTTATATTTAACTACTAGTAGGCCTGATATTCTCTTTAGCACTTGCTTCTGTGCTCTTTTTCAAGTTAACCCTAAAGAATTACACCTAAATGTTGTTGAAAGAATACTTCGATACCCAAACCAGACACCAAATCTAGGACTTTTCTATTCGAAGTTAGCCACATTGGATCTTTATTCCTTTTGTGATGCTAATTATGCTGGTAGCTTTATTGACTGAAAGAGAACTAGTGGAACGTGCTAATTTCTCATAAATAACCTAGCCTCTTGGTTCTGTAGAAAACAACACACTATTTCATCATCAACAACAGAAGTTGAATATGTAGCTACATCTTTAGCCTGTTCACAACTTTCATGGATGAAATAGACTCTAGAAGATTTTGGCCTATCCTATAAGAATAACTGATGAGAGCCTCATCATGAGCCCTAACTAGCTCATTTTGACCTAGGAAAGAGAACAAGAGCTCCTACATAACCTGGAGAAGGACTTAATTCAAGGAATAAGTGTTCAGAGAAGAAAACATGAAATAAAGGTTAAGACTGTAATTTTACCATTGCAATATATAAATGCGATTTCTCAAAGGCAAAACATAGGTCAAATGGTCTGAATAAGATAAAATGTGGGTTGGTTCAATCAGAAATGGGTTCATGTGCGATCCAGGAATTAAATGACATCTTGTAATCCTAAAACAGACCTGCTTAATTCAACAAGGTTCTGGTCAGGATAAAAATCAATTAAACCCTCTAAAATTCATGGAAACATTTCCCCTAGGGTTTATAACCTTCAAATTGTCCTTTGGAACCTATTTTGACCTAGATTGGGGTCCTAGCACATTAATTTACCTAATTTGGGTTTTTGTGCAAAATGTCTCATCAAACGTGGTCAGACCTAAAATCCAACTTCACCATTGGATTCCTCAGGTCCAAATTAGGTTTGTACCAAAATTTGGATCTAAGGGGAGGTCATCTTGACCTACTTTGCAAAATAGTACACCCAATTACATTTTGGCCCCTACCTTTGAAAACCATTGCACAGACCCCCCTAACTTCCTCACCACTCTTACAAACAGGTCTCTCTGCCATTAATGGGGAGAAATCCTACTCCGACAAGGAATGGAGGGGGAATACTCCCTGATTCCTCAGAGATCTCCTCCCAGATTTGGAAGGGAGATTCTCTAAGGAATTCCCTTCATTCTGAGCATGGTCCTAATCCCTGATTCACACACAATCTCTTATGCGAACGCATGAGAGATTTGGGTATCCCACAGAATTCCATCTCTGGCGAGGTATCTTATGGTCGAAGGCTTGTCTTCCAAGCATAGGAGTCCCTACCAGAGACTATAAAATGACCACCATCTCTGGCCGCACCTCCTTAGCTCGACTTGGCTAGAGATTCCCCCTAATTTCATCCTTCTTCCTCTGGCCAAGTAGTCCAGCGAGCTCTGGCGAGCCTCCATCCACTTTCTCGTCGCTCTGCCACAATACCAGTGGCAGAGCTATGCTGACCATCTTCCTCCGCATCGCGCAACACCAGCGTGAGCATCCCTAACCCCGTCGTCGCCGCCGTCTCCCTCCACTAGATACCTTCTTCTCCAACGACAGCAGGTACTGCCAGTTGCCATCACTCCCCCTTCATCCTCATAGTTAGGTTAGAATCACTCGTCTCTATCCCTTCTTCAATTGCCCTCAATCTATTTCATGAATTACCCCTCGACTACCATTGTCCACTGCCATCTTCCCCATCTCCGGCCAACCACCAGCGAGACGCATCCATCACTCCATGCCACCACATGTCTCGCCTCCAACCTCAACATCTCTACCACAGTCCACTGGACACTTTCCACCCACTCACAGACCGCCACACGCACTCCACGCTTCCACCAAACACTCCCACTCACATGGTCACAGTCCGACCTAGGCACGCATGCCTAGGCTGGTCTGAGCCACGTCGACCCCCGCCACACCTTCGTCATGACACGGTGAAGGTCCTCTTGTGGTCTGATAGAGCCGCAAGGCTCCTTTTGTGTCGTGCAGGGTAGAGCTCCCATCCGCCATTAACAAGCACACGAGCTTGCTTTTTCTCTAGCTCCAGGCCACAAGCATCAGGTTCCAGGCTTCTAGACTGCGTGGGCTGAGTGCGAGAGTGAGTCCAGCCTGATAGCGGGTGCGGCGAGATCTGCAGCTGCATTGATTGTGCAAAGACACTCTCTTGCAAGCCAGCAGAAACGGGTCGGACCTTTAGTCCCACCTCGGTAGGTCTTGAGTTCTCTGAGAGGTTTAAATTGATTTTGTGTTCTTCCCTGTTTGCCTCGAAATCACTGGGGTGAGGTCCCTCGCCTCACCTATCACACCTTGTCTGTGACATTTTAACCCGTAGACCTGGCACCCGATCCGATTAACCCCTCTGTTCACTCCTCGCGCACCACACCCATGTCGGTGCGCCTGGACCCAGGCACGCGACCAACCCGATTACCCAGCTCTGGGAGAGCGTACCGAAGAGTGATATACGGAGAGAGAGAGAGAGACGCAGGGGTGGGTGGAGAGGCAGGTTTTTCTCTTCGGTGTTGTGTGTGCAGGGAAGAAGGAAAGAAGCCAAAGAGAAGTGAATGTCAGAGGAAGCTAAGGGAGGAAGAGGCGCAGCAAGAGAAAGAAAGGAAGAAGGACTTAGCCGCAGCAAGAGAAGAAGGAAGGAAGAGAAAACGCCAGAGGAGAGCTAAGGCTGAAGAAGGAAGAAGCTAAGAAAGAAAGAAGACAACCTGTAAAGGAAGAAGAAGAAGAAAGGCTGAAGCCAAGGGAAGCAGAGCTAAGGAAAGAAGAAGACCTGTAGAGAAAAAGAAGGAGAAAGACACTGCAGAAAAGAAGCAACTGAAGCAGAGATAGAAAGAGAAGAAAAAAGAAGAGAAAGCTACAAGGAGAAGAATAGAAGGGCCATCATTTAAGATGTTTGATCCTATGATCTGACGTCCAACTCTTTTATTTTTGCCACAATTGACTTTTAAACTCTTGCATTTATATTCTGAATTAAGTTTTGAGTAATTCTAAGTGTTCGATTACATTCTTGAGATTAGTGGATAAATTCCATTTGCTCCCTGTGTTCGACCTCGGATACTTAGGTTTTCAAGTAATAAATTCTTATTTGTTGTCAACGCTTGGTCACCTATACTACAACGCAACTGACTGTTAAAACACAATCAAGTGCTTCCAACAATAACAAAATACTTTCTGACAACACTACTGCCACAAATTTATCTAAAAATCTTGTTCAACACTCTAGCACTAAACATATTGATGTTAGGCGACATTTTCTAAGGAATTATGTCCTAAAAGGTGAGATTAACTTAAACTTTGTTAAAACTGAAGATCAATTAGCTGATACCTTTACAAGACCTTAATCAAAAGAAAGATTTAATCTTATCTGCCATACACTAGGACTATCTAGGTTGAAAGAGCTTACTTGATAATTTTGATTGCTTTATTTTCAACCTTTAATCGATTAAAAAGTTCAAGTTGATCGACCAAACTATTTGATCGATCAATATACCTTGATTGATCGACCAAAATCTTTGGCAAAAATTTTCCCTCCAAAAATTTGAAGTTTGATCGATCAACTTATTTGATTGACCAATTCAGTTAGGTAGAAATTTTCCCTCCAAACCTTTGAACCCTGATCGACCACGAGCTTAATGATCGATCAGTTTCTGTTTTGATTGACCAAAACTAAAAGGATTTGTTTCTGTGATTACGACCCAAATCTCCTCTAATCTCACCCCTAATCATCTCAATCGTACCTAATCTACTCGATTAGCTACCTTAAATGTTTTTACCTATTTTGCTAACCCAACTTTGTATAAAACTCCTTGATTTTTACAACATAACCTATCTTTTTACAAACACTTTACCCCACATTCAATCCAACATCCTCTCTTCACCACTGACCAAACTCTCCCCCTCCCAACCCCACATTCTTTCCTCCTCCAGCCACCGTGGCCGATCAATGACCTCTGGTCACCTCCACACCTCGTAAGAACAAGCCATGTCACACCACCATCAATGCCGCACTCTGCCTTGTCATGGATTCCAACTAATGATCTTGCTGGTCGTGCATTCTCCTCGACGCGTGCTTGTGCCACACGCTATGCATCCTCACTCACCGAACGTGCCCACCGATGACCATGACTCTCTTTGATCAATCATTTTGATCGATCATGGTAACTCTACAACTTGAATTAAATCCGTTTCTTTTGGATTTCTCTTAAGTATAGATGTGCTATGACTTGATCCTATGGTATTCTTATGTGATCTTGAGTTTGCATGTCATTTTTGATAGCATTTGTGAGCTTATCACTCATGGAAACCTCATTTTCTGTCTGGTCTATTCGCTTTTGGTCGACCAAATTCCTTGGTTGATTGACCAAAAGCTGGTTTTCTAGAAGTCTTCAATCGACCAATATTCTTAATTGATTGACCAACGTGGTTTTTTTGATATGAAATGGCTCTGAAACGTGCATGTGCCTCCTCTTCGGGTTCTCGTGATGACACTTTTGATCGATTTTTCATCACTGAGGTCGCCTGTTGGTCATCCTATCGATTTCCCTTACTTTGAGTCTATCTTTCCTGGGATCTGCGAAAAATTTGCATATCACCAGATTTTACATCTTTTTGAGTGAAACTTTTATGCAGGTTCCAAGAACAGCCACATACCCGGTGTTGATCCCATCGCTTGTCACCTATTTTATGCTAATCTCAAGAATATAGGTGAGGGTTTCAACATCGAGCTTACTTCGAATGTCTACGGCATGGAGGTTTTGGTCAATGCAATGTCATTTATGAAATTCTTGGGTATCCGTCTGTTGGGCCTACTTTTCTTGAGCTTCACTAGCAGACACAGACAGATTGTATTCAGGAGACCCTACTCACTCCCGCACATTATGACTTCGGTCGTCCTGCCAAGTCACCTTATTTTCATCATCTTCCATGTTTTCTTAATAGAGCTTTTCTGTGGAATTTCATGTCTAAGTCTACCTCCTTTGAGAACTGCCCTACTATCATTCTCATCACCCTCTATGCATTTCTTAAGAACAAGTGATTCAACTGGAACCACTTGGTTCTGTATTTGATGAGTAAGTAACCCACCAGCTCCTTCCAGTTTGGGACACTCCTCTCTTACATCTTCCAACATTTTTGTATTCTAATGCATATTAACCATAAATAATTCATTACAAGAGTCTCCATATTTGATAAGCTCACTTTTACTAAGATGAAGCAAGCTTAGGGAGCCCGTGGTAAGGATACAGACCAACAGTAGCAGCAGCCTCAGGAGTCCTCTGTCGTGCCTCCTCCTTTCCCACTGTATGAGCACTTTACAACGACCTCTCCTCCTCCAATGTGACCTGCTCCGTCCTTCTACGACCACGAGTTGGGCATTCTTGACAGACCACTTACAAGCAAAGACTACGTCAATATTCAAGATGTTACTGACAGTATTTCCTTGATGATGCATCGATAGAGATAGATATGGTGATGATGAGACATGGGCATCAGGTATCTGAATACGTAAATGCTTAAGGCCAATTTTTGGATAGACTTAGAGAGTTTATTCAAAGGATTCAGCAGTAGCTTCATAGGCCTCCTCGTCCTTGCCGATCTACTGCAATGCCTCTGATGGGTCCACTTGAGTGGACTAATTTAGTGCTTAAGTATTGAATTATTTGGAGCATAATTTAATCTAAGGCATGCTGATAATGGCAAAATGTGAAAGCTTTGAATGTATCATTTCATCCATTAATTACTTGAATATTTATGTGAAAGAACTGAGTATTCACTTTAAAGGCAAGGACTTCACATCAAATATTGATTTGAGATTTTACATTGTGGGACTTTTATGTTATCTTGGTAAATTTTGGCAAAAGAATCACTTTTTGGCATCTCTTAATCCCTTCCTTATTTGCCTTAAAATCTCTTTGATTCTTTATGTCTCTCTCCCTCAAATGGCAACACCAAATAACGATAGATGATTGTTTCTTTCCTTCTCTGACTCTTTCTCGTTCTCTCATTTTGTCTTTATTTAATAGGGAAGTAATGACAAAGAGGGGTGGCTTCCCTGAGAAAAAAAGAAAGAAAGAAAAATGGCCTCCATCTCCTTCCCCTCACCGCGTGCCCATCCACGACCGCAAGCCTCCGTCGACACCGCCAACACCCTCACCTTGCACCGTGACCACCACCGCGAGCCACTACCTCACCTTCATTCTTCTTCCCTCTACCTCTTTGCATGCGCAGGGACCACGTCCACCGCTCTCCCTCACTGTGTCCACAACCTCCTTACACCAACTGAGAGCTCCTCGACGCCACGTCCTCCTCACTGCAACTGTGTGCCTTTCCCCCACCGCGCCGACCACTCATCACTCTCCTCGGTTCCTACCACGCATAGCCACTAGCGTGCGCAACAAGCACAGCACCACCGATAGCACAACCTTCCCCCGTGAGAGTAGGCCCTCACGTGCTTGCCTTGCAGCCTTCCTCCTCCCGGCCAACCCTGCGCATGCCCGCAGCAATGCAGCCAGCCCCGCGCATACAGAACAATCGCGCCCCCTCCTCTCCTTCGTCATCTTCTCCGTCAACCAACAGAGAAAAAGCAAACACCTGCTGGATTCCTCCACTTGCAGTTGCCGCCTCCGACCATGAAACTCTGCACCGTTGACTCCATCGAGCTCACCTCACCTTCTCGAGCACAACCATGCCCTCAGAACCGCCAACGACAATCCACGTGCATGCATGCCCAACCCACCACTGGCGAGCATCTTCTTGTTGTTCGGCCGCTGCCGTCCACCGTTTATCATGCAACCAATCGCCATCGGATTCCTCTCCACATCCTCGACCTCCTCTGAGCACGGCAAGCTCGATTGTCCTCCCCTCCTCCACGTGCGAGCGCTGGTAGCCAATCCTCTATTTTTGACTCCATTAAAAATTACATTGATGGCCATTGCCAAAGAATGGGATTTTGATATTGGTTATTTTATTATGGTAAATTTGTGGAAGCCCTTCTGTTCTTGGTTATTTGTGACAATATTGAAGTATTGGAATTACTAGTTAATGTATTTTGTTTTCTTTCCTCTCATGATGCATGGATATCAATGGCAATTTATTTTTCTTGAACATGATTATTGGTGATCTTATTGGTTCTATGTGTCCCTGTGGATACGACCTAAAGTGTGGTATTATTTCAGTATTTTTGTAACTTTGATCGAGGTGTTTTTCTACGACATTACATATTGCGACAACATATTTTTCTAACATCATTTACAAAGCGAAAAACCTCGCGATCAGTGATATGTTGGTTCTTCTCTTTTAAAGTTGTTTGTCACATAAAATGATGCATCGTTTGTAGTTCTATGTCTGGGAAAATCGACTAATCAACAATTAAAATAACCACTCAGTTAGGAGCAGGTCGTGTCCACAGGGAGGCAATGATGCAATAAAATCTCAATTATTTCATATTCTTTCAATCAAGTGCGAAATCCCTAATCAAATCTGATATGAAATGCGATGGAAAGAAAATGCACAATAACTCAAAAATATAAAGGTATATGTGCAATTTTTCCTCAATAAAATATTAAATAAATATGTGATGATTTTATGTAATTTTCAATTGACATATGTTAGAGAAAACTTATGCACATTTTAATCCCAAAACAAATGTTGAAGCATGTCAATATCAATAACCACATAATTATCAAAAAGCATGAGTGTGCAGTCACAATTTCACCATAATAAAATAATCATATATTAAAGTTGATTTTTAGTGGCAATGGCAGTAAATGTAATTTTTAGTTAACACTAAAATAGGGGATTTTACCTCTCTCCTCCTTGCGCATGGGAGGGAGGTTCAATCGAGGAGAGACTCCCACAGGAGGTTGGCTGTAGCAAGGCCGTCGCGGTGGTGGCAGCGGTTTGTCGCGAGGTGGTTGGAGCCGGCCTGCCGAAGGAGAGGAGTGGTGGCGGTGGAGGAGCTACTGCTGCCGTGCGTGCTGCAGGCGCAAGATGCGGAGGCATAGGTGCGTGGGAGTTCTGCAGAGCGCACAAGCACGCGCGAACGTGGGTGTGGCTGCGGCTACAGGTGTTGTGTGGGGTTGCAGGTGGTGGCGTGGTGAAGTACAGGTGCGCGTGGGTTGGAAGCACGTGGTTAGGTGTTGCAAGTGCTGCGTGGGGTTGCAGGCAGTGGCGCGGCGTAGTGCAGATGCGCGCAGGCTGGAAGTGCGTGGTTAGGCACTGCAGGCCCACAGTGAGGGCGTGGGCGTGAAGGCTGGAGCGCACGGAAGTAGCCGCGTGGAAGTGGGCACAGGCTTGGGGCTCTGCAGTGGTGCTGGAGGTGGGTGCTGCAAAAGTTGATGAGGCGCGGGTTCTGCTATTGAAGGCACGCGCGAACTGTGGGTCTGTTGGAGCGGGTGGCAGGCGCTGCTGGCACGTGCGGTTCCCGTGGGCATGCAAGGGTAGGCAGAGGGTGGCCTGCGCTGCGGTGGGCACTTGCAGTAGAGAAGGCGCGGTGCTTGTGGGTGCCTGGCTGGAGGTGCAAGCACTGGCAGTGTGCACCTGCAGGCGGTGGTGGTGCTGGAGTGGGTGCATGGTGAGGGCAGGCAGAGTGTAGGATGGTAGGGTGTTTGTGGTGGAGAGCAAGCGGTGCACAGTGCAAGCACGGTTGCATGATTCCCTTTCTTTTCTTCTCTTCCAATCCCGTCCGCCTCTCCTCTATATTTCTTCTCTTCTGCCTCCAAAGGGATTTTCAAAATCCTTTTTGTAATTTTGGCCAGCGGCAGTTTGCATTTGTTGAGGGCTGTGTTGAGGGTGGCCGGAGGATGGGGAAAAGATGGAGCCTACCTCGCGTAGTCACTAGCGTGCGCAACAAGCACAGCACCACCGACAGCGCAGCCTTCCCCCACGCTCGTAGGCCCTCACGCATCTGCCCTGCAGCCTTCCTCCTCGCAGCCAACCCTGCGCACGTCCGCAGTAGCATAGCCAACCCTACGCAAACAGAACAATCACGCCCCCTCCTCTTTTTCATCGTCTTCTGTGTCAGCCAACAGAGAAAAACCCAACACCTGCCAGCTTCCTCCACTTGCAGCTGCCACCTCTGGCCGTGAAACTCTACACCGTTGACTCCATCGAGCTCGCCTCACCTTATCGAGCACAGCCATGCCCTCAGAACTGCCAACGATAGTCCACGTGCGTGCATGCCAAACCAACTTCGGTGAGCATCTTCCTGCTATTCGGCTATTGCCGTCCACCGTTTGTTGTGCAACCACCGCCATCGGATTCCTCTCCGCATCCTCGACTTCCTTGGAGCACGGCAAGCTCGATTGTCCTCTCCTCCTCCACGTGCGTGCGTTGGTAGCCAATCCTCTATTTTTGACTCCATTAAAAATTACATTGATTGCCATTGCCAAAGACTAGGATTTTGATATTGGTTATTTTATTATGGAAAATTTGTGGGAAGCCCTTCTATTCTTGGTTATTTGTGACAATATTGAAGGATTGGAATTCCTAGTTAATGTATTTTGTTTTCTTTCCTCTCATGTTGCATGGATATCAATGGCAATTTATTTTTCTTCAACATGATTATTGGTGATCTTATTGGTTCTATGTCTCCCTGTGGATACGACCTGAAGTGTGGTATTATTTCATTATTTTAGTAACTTTGTTTGAGGTTTTTTTCTACCACATTACATATTGCGACGACATATTTTTATGACATCATTTGTAAAGTGGAAAACCTCGCGATCAAATGGCACCATTGCTGGGGAGACAACAGACGCAATAGATTCATCTGATTTTTACTTCTGATTATTCTGAGTTGCGCATTTATTTGATCATTCTTTATCTTTCCGTGCGAGGAATCTGACGGGGCGAGGTGCGGTAGAGCGACGACATTGACCTTTAGCGACGTTCGCACGTGGTTTAGATGTAGGAGACCTAGGTCCCACTCTCACAGGGGAAACTCCGTCGCAGTTTTATTTCTATCTTCTCGCCCATGTAGTAATTGGGGCTTATTTTTGTGGGTCTGTCCCCACATTCTTTAGAGGCTTGGGCTATATTTTTCTTTGTGTGTGAAAGTTAAATTTCTACTTGCTTGCCTCTAAAACAAACAAAAGAAAATATCAAGCTTCCTGCTTAGGAGTTGCATACCCTTAGGTGTGCGCATTTAGGGGTGATTGAGCAGCATACTAGATCTTTTCTCTACATTATGTACATCATTGCACGAAGATTGTTGGAGATAGGTATACCTTTCTAACTTTTCAGCAGCTCCTATCCATGCATTTGCTTTTGGATTAAAATTTACTAATTCAGTGGTCACCTAATTGCAATTGGGACTGCTAATCAGATTTGACATTAAAACCAAATCACACTTGATCTGATTCAAAGGGACTTGTCTGCATTTTCAAAATAAAAATGATTTGCGGTGTGATGCACACGTCTGGCACTAAGCATGCACATTAGGCACCGCACTAAGGCTTGATCCCTTAAGGCTATAGGCACTGATCTCTTTATCGGTGCAAACCCTCCTATCGTGCTTTGTGGTGGTGGTACTATCTTTTGACCAAGTGGTTTGATACTTCACGGAGGGGGACACCCCTTAAAGAACAAAAGGGTAGTTAAGAGGCACCACGCACGCATCACCTCAAAGGAAGGGTTCACCCTACTTGCATCCCTTTGTTCGTCCTTGAAGTAACTTCTCACTTGATCACCTGGGAGTATCATCTAAGCAAAGTATAGGTCCTAGGGCACTCGAAGGTTGAATTAGGTCACGTAATTGCATTGAATAACTTGTTTGGCCATCTATATCAACCAATTCTACCTCAACAACAAAGAAGGTCAAGATCTTAAGTCATCACCCCTCTTATACCACTTACGTGGGAACGGAGGGATAACGCCTTGACCTTTTGGCCTATCTTTGGAGTAGATGTTTCACTTACTCAATCAATAAGAACTTGAATTGTGATTGCTATTGTATGCTTGGTAGATGCTCTCTTGAGGCCAGTCTAGTGTTTGATCTTGAACCCGAGAGAATTCTTAGGAGAGCCCACCAAGAAGAGAAGAGAGAAGACATGTCTGATCAAGGAGCAAATCAATAAAGAACCCTAAGGAACTATTTCATTCCAACCAACCAACCCGCTCAAGCACTAAGACGACCGGCAGGGGATAATCCATATGAAATCAAGAGCAGTACCATATCTTTGTTGTCCTCCTTTTATGGTACTACTAGGGAGGATCCGTATCGACATTTAGAGGAATATCACCGAGGTCTGCTCTATGGTGAAACTTCAGAACTTTACTGATGAAGCTTTGATGAGAACCCTCTTCCCCTTCTCCCTTAAGGACAAGGCAAAACACTGGTATCACACCTTGGATGCAAGGGTGAATGATTGGAACACCCTTAAGGAAGAATTCTTGAAAAAATACTTCCCTATGAGCAAGACCAACCACTTCAGGAGGGAAATCATGGGTTTTACTCAATTAGATGGGGAACACTTCCATGAGACTTGGGAGCGATTCAATGATCTGATTCAACTATGCCCCCACCATCAAGTGCCTAAATGGTAGTTGGTAGAAAGGTTTTATACTGGACTATATGATAGGCATAGGCAAACCGTGGATGCTGCTTGTGCTGGAACCTTTCTCACCAAAACGGAGGATGAGGCTTGGATATTATTTGAGTCACTGAGTGACAATTCAACCCACTTGACGTCAGCTTATCAAGATAGGAAACCATCCACCCTCAAAAGGAAAGCTAAAGCTAGTGAAGCTGAGGTAGCTCAGAATTTGGCTTTTCAGATGCAATTGTTGAACCAGAACTTTGAAAGACTCATGACTAACCCACACACTGTCCCACAAATTGCTTCCCAAATCCAGAGTCCTTCTGAATGCTCCATTTGCCAAATCACTCTTCACTCCACTGTTGAGTGCCATTTGTCTAATCAATTTCTTGATTTAGTACAAGCAGATCTGAATGCTGCCCAAGGGTTTCATCCACCGCCCAAAAATAATCCTTTTGGAAACACCTACAATCCTAGATGGAGAAACCATCCTAATTTCTCATGGAAGCAAGGTGATGCTTCAAATTCGGGAAATGTAGGAACCCAACCAACCCAACCCTTTCAGGCCCAACAATTCCAATCTCCTCCTCAGCCTAACAATTCTGAGATGGACGATCTGAAAGCGATGATGAAGGCCATGCAAGAAACTCAAAGTATGATCATTCAATCTCAGAATAAGGCTATCCAAGAAATGCAATCTTAAATTGGCCATCTTGTTGAGGCTATTAGACAATGCGACCCTGGGAAATTGCCCAGCTCATCCATGGAGAACCCAAGGGGTAAAGGGTCCTTCATAAGGGAGCACGCTAAAGCTGTGACCGTTTTGAGGAGTGGTAAGCAACTCTCCAAACCTGAACTCGCTCCTACAGTCACCCCTCCTACCACTCCAACCAGCACCTACACATCCACTGGGGAAGAACTACTCAGCCCTTCCTCACTTGAAATCACCCATCCAGAGGAGGTTGCTTCTATTCCACCCTTATCTCGCCATGACAACCCCTCCACTCAGAGGTCGAGAGTGCCTTCTCCTAAGCGCTTATATGCCCCTACAGCACCTATTGATGGCTCATCTGGAGCCAAGGATAGGATGGATGAAATAATGGAGACATTAAAGCAAGTTCAAATTAACTTGCCTCTCTTGGATGCTATCAAGCAAATACCATCCTATGCTAAATTTCTAAGGGACCTGTGCACCCAAAAGAGGAAATCTAGGAAACAGGTCCAGGCTAAGGTCATTTTGCCCGACCTAGTTAGCTCAGTCCTATAGCAAGGTACACCCCCCAAGATGAAGGACCTAGGAGCCCCGTATATTTCTATGGTCATTGGAGACCAATGCATCGATGAGGCTCTCCTTGATCTAGGCACGGAGGTTAATATCTTGCCGAGCTCTGTCTATGAGTTATTAGGAGGAGGTGATTTGAAGCCTAGTCCAGTAATCCTCTAGGTAGATGATAGATCGCTGAAGACACCACGTGGGCTCTTAGAAGATGTCCTGGTGAGAGTAGAGGAATTCTTCTTTCCCGTCAACTTTCTGATATTAGACACTAACCCTTCCAACATTCCCACCAAACCCTCAATTATCCTGGGGCATCCCTTTTTGGCTACAGCCAATACATCGATCAATTGCAAATTAGGGGCACTCAATATGGGTTTTGGGAACCGAAAGATTCAGCTCAATTTGTTTGATGCCTATAAACAACTAGGATTAGAAGATTGTTCGCAAATCGAGGTGATCAATGAGATTATTGAGGAGACGACACCAACTCTTTTGTGTGATGATCCTCTCCAAATGGTCATTTCCAAGGACCGCACTTCAAATTTTGAAGGAGGGGAAGATATGACCGAATTTGAAGAGCTGTTGGGTGTCAAAGCTGAGTCCCTCTCCCCACCATGGACAATCAAGGTAGATCTGCTACCGGAGGTGGGGACATCGAACATAGTTCCCTTGATTTAGAAAGCTCCCAAATTGGAGCTTAAACCACTTCCTAAGACCATCAAATATGTCTTC
The DNA here is from genome assembly GCA_037157565.1 of Thalassia testudinum. Lineage (NCBI taxonomy): Eukaryota > Viridiplantae > Streptophyta > Magnoliopsida > Alismatales > Hydrocharitaceae > Thalassia > Thalassia testudinum. The sequence goes on along the minus strand of JAZHRO010000073.1, from coordinate 75,811,569 downwards.
CTTGGGCCCAATGATATGCTTCCTGTCATCATCTCTACTGTTCTATCTGAGATGTAGAAGGGAGCACTAATTGAATGCCTAAAACGGCACAAGGAAGCCATTGCTTGGACTATAGCTGATATCGAAGGGGTTGACTCAACTCTCTGCATGCATCACATTTACACAGATGACTCTGTGAAACCTTTCAGAGATATGCAGAGGCAGTTAAATCCCAACATGTGGGAAGTGGTGAAAAAGGAAATTTTAAAATAGTTGGATGCGGGGATAATCTACCCTATTTCTGATAGTAAATGGGTCAGTCCTATTCACGTGGTGCCCAAAAAGGTGGGATTCACGGTGGAGACTAATGAGAAAGGAGAGCATGTCACCACCAGACCCACAATAGCCTGGAGGGTATGCATCGATTAGCACCGCTTAAACACTGCTACCCAGAAAGACCACTTTCCTCTGCCATTTATTGATCAGATACTGGAAAAATTGGCAGGGAATAAATACTTCTACTTTCTCGATGGATATTCTGGGTACAATCAGATTGCCATCTTTCCGGACGACCAGGAGCGCACGACTTTTACAAGGCCTTATGGCACATTTGCCGTCCACCAAATGCCATTTGGACTATGTAATGGTCGAGGAACATTTTAGCGGTGTATGATGTCCATCCTTTTGGACATGATTGACGAGTTCGTTGAGGTTTTCATGGATGATTTTTCCATATATGGCTCAACGTTTGATCATTGTCTCTCACATTTAGAAAAAGTTCTCACCCGCTGTCAGGAGACAGGATTGGTGCGTAGCTGGGAGAAAAGCCATTTTATGGTTCAACAAGGCATTGTTCTTGGGCATCTAGTGTCCAAGCGAGGTTTGGAAGTGGACAAGGCCAAGGTTGAGTCCATTTCTAAGCTTCTACCACCCACCAATGTCAAGCAGGTTCGTTCATTCTTAGGCCATGCTGGCTTTTATAGGTGCTTCATTAAAGACTTTAGCAAGATTTCTAGGCAACTTTGCGACCTACTGGAGAAGGGTACTCCCTTCATTTTTTATGCAAAGTGTGCCAAAGCCTTCCAATTTTTGAAGGAGGCCCTCACAGCCGCATTGATCCTACAGCACCTGATTGGACCTTCCCATTTGAGTTAATGTGTGATTCCTCTGATTTTGCTGTGGGTGCGATCCTTGGTCAATGGGTTGATAAAAAGCCTCATGTGCTATACTATGCAAGTAAGACTCTTATGGATCCACAACAAAACTACACTGTGACAGAAAATGAACTTCTTGTGGTAGTATTTGCTTTGGAGAAGTTTAGGTCTTATCTTCTGGGATCCAAGGTTGTGGTTTACACTGATCACTCAGCCTTGAAACGTTTGCTCACAAAGAAGGACACCAAACCTAGGCTGATTCATTGGATTCTATTATTACAAGAGTTCGACCTTGATATCCGTGACAAGAAAGGGGTCGAAAATGTTGTTGCAGATCATTTGTCTAGGATCCCATTAGAGGATTCAACCCCATCAGGAGACATTCATGACACCTTTCCTGATGAAACGGTAATGGTGGTACAACCTTCAACACTGTGGTATGCTGATGTTTGCAACTACTTGGTCACTGGTGAAACCCCCAGTATGTGGAATAAGCATAAGCGAGACAGATTTCTCGCTAGCATCAAGTATTATCACTTGGAGGACCTGGAGCTCTTTAGAATAGGTCGTGATCAAGTGTTAAGGAGATGTGTCCCGGAAGAGGAGCAACATAGCATCTTGAATTTTTGCCACATACTGAACTGCGGAGGACACTTTAGTGTTAAGAAGGCTGCGTATAAGGTTCTCCAGTCTGGTTTCTGGTGGCCTTCACTTTTCAAAGACACACACACCTTTGTGGAGGCTTGTCTTCGTTGTCAACAAACTGGAACTATTGGCAAGAGAGATGAGATGCCCCAACAACCCATTCTTTCAGTCGAGATATTCGATATTTGGGGCATAGATTTCATGGGTCCTTTCCCATCATCTCATGGCTTTGAATATATCCTCATGGTAGTTGATTATGTGTCAAAGTGGATAGAAGCTATTCCGACAAGGACCAATGATCACTCTGTGGTCCTGCCTTTCGTTAAGGCCAATATCATTTCCCAATTTGGCTTCCCTAGGACGATCATTAGTGATGGGGGACCTCATTTCAAGAATGTACACTTCTCTCGTCTCCTCAAAAGTCTTGGTGTCACCCATAAGGTTACTACCCCATATCTTCCGCAAACGAGTGGATAGGTCGAAGTGTCAAATAGGGAGATCAAACGAATTCTGGAAAAAGCTGTAAGACTCGACAGAAAAGATTGGTCGAAGAAACTAGATGACGCTCTGTGGGCTTACAGAATGGCCTATAAGACCCCCTTGGGTATGTCTCCCTTCCATATAGTGTATGGCAAAGCTTGCCATTAGCCTGTTGAGATTGAGCATAGATCTTATTGGGCTATTAAGAATGTCAACATGGATCTAGAACACATAGGCAAGGCACGCTTATTAGAATTGACCGAGCTTGAAGAATTGAGCAAAGAGGCTTATGACACTGCTCAAGCTTATAAGGAGCGCACTAAGGTCTTTCACGATAAACGCATCCTTCGCAAAACCTTTGAGCCTCACCAATGGGTCTGGCTTTTCAATTCCAGACTCAAGCTTTTCCCTGGGAAACTAAAGTCTCATTGGGATGGGCCATACACTGTCATGCAGGTGTTCCCGCATGGTGCAGTTGAAATTCAGAATCCCTCATCTGGTGAGACATTCAAGGTAAATGGCAAGCACTTGAAACCTTATGTTACACTTTCTGATTGCCAAGTATTAGACACCTACAGATTGGAGGAGACTTAGCTCCAACTGCTCACCACCTCAGGTTGTGTCTTGCGCTATTTTGGCTTTCCAATGCGAACATTGTCAAATCTAGGCATGGGGGGGTATAACCTGAGGTTGTTTATAGCATTTATACATATTCTGCATGCATAATTAGGACCTTAGTTTTGTCTTTCCAAAAAAAAAAGAAGAAGAGAGCCTAAAGAAAAAGATAGGCAAGGAAAAATCATGTTAGTCCCAGCATGTGATTATGAAAGAGTCACCTAAGTTACGGGCTGGATCGGATGATGAATTAAGTCCTAAAGTACTAAAGAAAAGGAGATAAGTGAGGGATACCAACTTTAGGCCTTCTAGGTCAATTTTAGGACTTAAACACTCATGTATTTGTTAATATATGGACTATTCCTCAAGAGGTTGAGGGAGTTGCGAGGCTGATGTATTAAGTCTAAGGCTTAGGGAGTATTTGGCCTCGTTGCCTGCCCTTTGGTTTGCGAAACTTGGTAACATGAGCACCCAAAAATCACACACTGGTCTGGTTCAGTGTGCATAACAAAAATAATACCAAAAAGTGTCTGTTCTGAAAATGTTTTCCCGAAAAGTTGACTTAGGAGTGATTTGAAGAAACAAGTTGATTGGATGAGTTCCCGACGCGGAGAGGAGGAATGTAAAATAAGCCCCTTGAAGATGTGTTATAACATATCGTCTCCTCGATGCTTGTCTCTTAGGATATCTAAATATCCTACTGGGGGAACAGAAGCATCTTATGCTGGTTCAGATGCCGTGGGCGGCATTATCCTGAAATGTCGATTGCCAAGGTCTGAATTTAGGTACAGAATGCCATGGGAGGCACTATCCTAAAGTGTCGAAAGCCAGGGTTCTGGGGGTTGCCATGGGCGGTGCTATCTCAAAGCATCGATTGCCAAGGACCCTGCAAGGATTGATGGTGGGGACAAGGAATCTGATACAGATCATGTTTAGGGCCAATCCAATGTTAATTCTAGGGGAATTTAAAAAGAAAGAGTGAAAACTCTCAAAATAATATTTCTCCCTCTCTCTCTTACTAAAAATGCACTAGCAAAACTGAACCTAACCTTTCTGCACATATGCACGACTGTTTTAACCGCTGGGGTCAACGAACCTCTGGGCAGTTTTTGCAAGCCTTAGAAACCTTCCCGGCGAACTCAAGACTGAGGCTGGTTAGGTTCGTATCTTGGCTGGTACTTGAGTACCTTTAGGCCTATAGCTGGCATTTCAATCTAATTTCTAGAGTGTGGTACGAAAAGGCATCCTGACCGTAAAATCTGGCATGGTGACTTGGTTTGATTCATATGATTTTGCTCGGGACTACCAAAACTTAGGCATGGGGGTATTTGATGGGTCCACTTGAGTGGACAAATTTAGTGCTTAAGTATTGAATTATTTGGAGCATAATTTAATCTAAGGCATGCTGATAATGAAAAAATGTGAAAGCTTTGAATGTATCATTTCATGCGTTAATTACTTGAATATTTATGTGAAAGAACTAAGTATTCACATTAAAGGCAAGGACTTCACATCAAATATAGATTTGAGATGTTACATTGTGGGACTTTTATGTTATCTTGGTAAATTTTGGCAAAAGAATCATTTTTTGGCATCTCTTAATCCCTTCCTTATTTGCCTTAAAATCTCTTTGATTCTTTATGTCTCTCTCCCTCAAATGGCAACACCAAACCATGATAGATGATTGTTTCTTTCCTTCTCTAACTCTCTCGTTCTCTCATTTTGTCCTTATTTAACAGGGAAGGAATGACAAAGAGGGGCGGCTTCCCTGAGAAAAAAAGAAAGAAAGAAAAATGGCCTCCATCTCCTTCCCCTCACCGCGTGCCCATCCACGACCGTGAGCCTTCGTCGACATCGCCAACACCCTCACCTTGCACCGTGACCACCACTGCGAGCCACCACCTCACCTTCATTCTTCCTCCCTCTACCTCTCTTCATGCGTAGAGACCACGTCCACCGTGCTCCCTCGCTGTGTCCACAACCTCCATGGACAAAGTGAGAGCTCCTCGACGCCACGTCCTCCACACTGCAACTGTGTGCCTTTCCCCTACCACGCCGACCACTCATCGCTCTCCTCAGTTCCTACCATGCGAAGCCACTAGCGTGCGCAACAAGCGCAACACCACCGACAGTGCAGCCTTCCCCCACGCGCCTAGGCCCTCACGTGCCTGCCCTACAGCCTTCCTCCTTGCGGCCATCCCCGCACACACCCACAGCAGCGCAGCCAGTCCCACGTAGACAGAACAATCGTGCCCCCTCCTCTCCTTCATCGTCTTCTCTGTCAACCAACAGAGAAAAACCAAACACCCGCTGGCTTACTCCACTTGCAGCCGCCACCTCCGACCACAAAACTTTGCACCGTTAACTCCATCGAGCTTGCCTCACCTTCTCAAGCACAGCCACGCCCTCAGAACTGCCAATGACAGTCCATGTGAGTGCGTGCCCAACCCACCGCCGGCGAGCATCTTCCTACCATTCGACTGCCGCCGTCCACCATTTATCATGCAACCACCTCCATCGGATTCCTCTCCACATCCTCGACCTCCTCTGAGCACGACAAGCTCGATTGTCCTCTCGTCCTCCACGTGCGTGCACTGGTAGCCAATCCTCTATTTTTGACTCCATTAAAAATTACATTGATTTCCATTGCCAAAGAATAAGATTTTGATATTGGTTATTTTATTATGGAAAATTTTTGGGAAGCCCTTCTATTCTTGGTTATTTGTGGAATTACTAGTTAATGTATTTTGTTTTCTTTCCTCTCATGATGCATGGATATCAATGGCAATTTATTTTTCTTGAACATGATTATTGGTATCTTATTGGTTCTATGTCTCCTTGTGGATACGACCTAAAGTGTGGTATTATTTCAGTATTTTAATCACTTTGATTGAGGTTTTTTTCTACCACATTACATATTGCGACGACATATTTTTTTGACATCATTTACAAAGAAAAAAACCTCGTGATCAATGATATGTCGATTCTTCGCTTTTAAAGTAGTTTGTCACATAAAATGACGCATCGTTTATAGTTCTATGTCGTGGAAAAATTGACTAATCAATAATTAAAATAACCACTCGGTTAGGAGCAGGTCATGTCCACAGGGAGGCAATGATGCAATAAAATCTCAATTATTTCGTATTCTTTCAATCAAGTGCGAAATCCCTAATCAAATCTGATATGAAATGCGATGGAAAGAAGATGCACAACAACTCAAAAATATAAAGGTATATGTGCAATTTTTCCTCACTAAAATATTCAATAAATGTGTGATGATTTTATGTAATTTTCAATTGACATATGTTAAAGAAAACTTATGCACATTTTAATCCCAAAACTAATGCTGAAACATGTGAATATCAATAACCGCGTAATTATCGGAAAGCATGAGTGTGCAGTCACAATTTTGCCATAATAAAATAATCATATATTAAAGTTGATTTTTGGTGGCAATGGCAGTAAATGTAATTTTTAGTTAACACTAAAATAGGGGATTTTACCTCTCTCCTTACACATGGGAGAGAGGTTCAATCGAGGAGAGACTCCCACAGGAGGTTGGCTGTAGTGTGGTCGTCGCGGTGGTGGCAGCGGTTTGTCGCGAGGTGGCCGGAGCCAGCCTGCCGAAGGAGAGGAGTGGTGGCGGTGGAGGAGCTACTGCTTCCGCGGGTGCTGCAGGTGCAAGGAGATGCGGAGGCATAGGCACGCGGGTGTTCTGCAGAGCGCACAAGAGCACGCGAACGTGGGTGTCGCTACGGCTGCATGTGCTGCGTGGGGTTGCAGGCGGTAGCATAGCGAAGTACAGGTGCACGTGGGCTGGAAGCGCGTGGTTAGGCGTTGCAGGTGCTGCGTGGGGTTGCAGGCAGTGGCGTGGCGAAGTGTGGATGTTCGCAGGCTAGAAGCGTGTGGTTAGGCACTGCAGGCCCACAGGGAGGGCACGGGCGTGAAGGCTATCGCGCACGGAAGTAGCCATGTGGAAGTAAGCATAGGAGTGGGGCTCCGCAGTGGTACTGGAGGTGGGCACTGCAGAAGTTGATGAGGCACGGGTTCTGCTGTTAAAGGCATGCGTGAACTGTGGGTCGATTGGAGTAGGTGGCAAGCGCTGCTGGCATGTGCAGTGCCTGTGGGCATGCAAGGGCAAGCAGAGGGTGGCTTGCACTGCGATGGGCACTTGCAATAGAGAAGGCGCGATGCCTGCGGGTGCCTGGCTGGAGGTGCAAGCGCTGGCGGTGTGCACCTGCAGGCGGTGGTGGTGCTGGAGTGGGTGCATGGTGAGGGCAGGCGGAGTGCAGGCTGGTAGGGTGTTTGCGGTGGAGGATGCACGGTGCACAGTGCAAGCACGGTTGCACGGTTCCCTTTCTTTTCTTCTCTTCCAATCCCGTCCGCCTCTCCTCTATATTTCTTCTCTTCTGCCTCCCAAGGGATTTTCAAAATCCTTTTTGTAATTTTGGCCGACGGTGGTTTGCATTTGTTGATTGCTGTGTTGAGGGTGGCCGGAGGATGGGGAAAAGATGGAGCCGGTTGTTTGAAAGGGGAATTTACCCTCCCCTCCTTGTTCTTTTCCCAATATTATTCCTGCAACATAAAAACATAAAATCATTACATATTAAGTTTTAGAATGCTATAAAATAGCTGTAAACTTAAATAACGATGCATGCAAACATTCTATAACTTAATGTAGTTATTAACAAACTTCAAAGGTTATATTAAAGTTAACTTAGGCGTAATAATAGTCCATTAAAATGGACTCATCAATTGGCCTCCATCATCATCAACACCTCCTACTATAGTAGCAAGAGATCAGCAGGTGACACCTCCTCTCCGAACATCTAGGTAGTCGACCCCCAAATCGTCAGCTCAGAGACACCTGTGTCTTGGCCACTCTGCTTCATTAGAGAGATTTGACTCGATGGACCTCAAGTTAGATACAGACATCCAAAGCACGATGGATGCCTTTATGGATTCTTTGGTGTAGTTTCACTTAGTTTTCTTTCTGTTTTGATAGCTTTTTGGTTTGTAGTACTCTTTATTTCATGTTGACAATTTTATCTTGCTATGCTTATCTAGACTCACTTTCCACTTAATTATATGCATGGTTATATCTCTCAGATAAATACTTCTCTCTTTAAATTTCATGTTATAATTATTACTGCTTCAATTGCATGTTAAAGAGGAGATATTTTGGATTACTAACTACATATTTTACTTTTTGCTGAAATAAAAAGGGCTAGATATTATGCATAACTTTTTAGATGCTAGGCAAATTGGAGAGGAAGGGAAACCCTAGGATGTGGTGTCATGGTGATGGAGGATGAGGAGTGGAGGAAGATGGCTAGAGGGTTTGGAGATCCAAGGGCTGGCATCGAAGGGATAGAAAAGCTCGTCATTCATCTACTTCTTACTGAGGTTATGATGATAAAGGTGTGCGGTGGGATAGGAGAAGAGGTGGCACAGAGACAATATGCTATAGATGTAGAAGAAGAGGCCACATGGCCATGACCTGTAATGCCCCAATCTGCTGCCTGGATTGTGGTGGGCATGGGCATGAGAAGGATGCTTGTAGGAGAAAGGAGTCCACCAATACTGATGGAGCAGCACGGCGAAAGGACTCAAATAAAAAAGAAGTTTGACCTCCACGTTTGCCTAAAAGTTTTGACGACATCTCAACTTGGAGATTCCTTTATCCAAGGAAGTCAGTGACTCAGAGATGATCTTGCAAGGAGCCCTGATTGGTGAGGCCATGATGGGAATCGTAACATCTGCACAAGCCTAGAAGCTGGTAAGCTCCTTATCTCTATCCTCTAAGGGGTGGAAGATAGAGATGTTGGGTCGATCATGTTTCTTGCTATTTGGGTTGGGCATGCTAGATGTAGAAAATCTCCACTTCCGCACGAGCATCTTTGAAGGGCTGAATGTTATGTGGAGGCTTGTCTCACCATTTGATGAGGCGATACAAGAATGTCCACCTCAAAAGGTGTAGGAGTGAAAGGGGAATCTGGAGATTAGGGGACTTCCTTTGCATCTGAGAGTTAACAAAGTGGCGTCGAGTGCTATATCGAGCTTTGTGGCAGTAGAGGAAGGAGTAAGTGTAGGACTACAAGGGGGAGATGGAAGGCTTGTATCTGTAGAAGTAAAGTTAATTCGGGGAGGGCAAGTCCCCAGTAGGATTATTCTTAGATATGGAGGAAGCTCTTGGCTCCTCCATGTCAGATTTCTCCATCACCGTGAAGAAAAGCAAGATCAAGTGGGAGGGCGATCCTATGCTAAGGTGGTCAGGGTACAAGAGGGAAGCATGGGAAGCAGACCGAGTCAGGAAGAATGTCCTGAGCCCAAGAAAAGAAAAGGATTTCATGGTCCGATTCTGCAAGAAGTGCAAATGGATGGGACACCTACAAATAAATAGGGTGGTGAGGAGATGCTTGAATTCCCTAATGGAAGGGAAATTGTTCCAGTGGGTGCATCTCAAGTAGACAGACCTACGCCTGATAATGATCAGGATGTAGAATTCACCTTTGAGCCGCCTGAAGTAATAAATTATGGGGTTGGATCATCCTCAAGAATGAATATTGGTCGCTTCCCCCTATAAACTCAGAGGAAGAATAGTAGGCGGGGGTCAAAGGCTCAATGAAAATTCATTAGCAGCAGTCCTCAACCTTGAGAGAAGTTTGATGGGTTCAAAGGAGCTAGATTAGACACATAAATGAAAGTCATCATGTGGAATGTGCATGGGTTGTGCAATGGAGTTCGGAGAGCTTTGCTTGCTCGGTATCTATGGGAATGGGAAGTAGACTATGCTCTACTCCAATAGACTCATATTGAAGAGGAATGCAAGCAACTTTGGCACACTCTGGCGCAAGGAGGCGAGGCAGACATCAGGTCTATAGATGCGTAAGGGAGATCTAGTGGCATTGCAATCTGGTGGAAATGCTAAAAAATGTAGCTAATAAATGTTTGTAGAGAGAGCAATATATCATCACCTGTAAATTCAGATATCTAACAACTGATCAGGAGCTTATAATAACTTGTGCCTGCGGTCCATGCCTCGACAGTGTTAGAAATTCCCTTTTGGCAGGAACTATCTTGAGCTGCAGAAGTGGTTGAAGGGCAGCCTTGGCTAGCGGGGGGAGATTTTAACTGCACCTTAACTGAGGATGATAGGGGAAGTGGCAGACTATATGGTGGCGTCTTAGGATTCCAAATGACTACCACAGCATTGGGTCTTTCAGTCTATCCTTCCTCAGGGGCTGAATATACATGGAGAAATGAGAATGGTCGAAAATCGAAGCTAGATTGCTTCTTTGCCAATGTGGAATTGCTAGAATGACATCAACTATCCTCTATAAAGGGGCTGGATCACCCATTTTCAGACCATACTCCTTTGCTTTGGGAGAGTGGTAAAGATTCCTTAATAGGTACTTTAAATTGGGAAGAAGGTTGTAAGGAGATGTTCAGCAACTAGTGGACATCTAACCATGTGCATGGTTCGGCCACTTTCAAGCTAGCAACTAAGTTTAATGAATTGAAATCTATTATGAAAGAATACAGAAAACTCGTAGATGTCATGAGAGACCAAAGGAGAATGGTGGCTTTGAAGAATGTAAACTTGCTTGATGAAAAAGAGAATAAAGATCGACTAACAGAAGTAGAGAAACTCCAACGTAAAATTGGTAGGAGACTATTCAAGAAGAAGACCTAAAAGGAGAAATTGATTGGAGGGAAAAATCGAGACAACTTTGGTTGAAAGAAGGAGATGCCAACATGAAATTCTTCCACATGGCTGCTAGCTCTAGAAGAAGAATTAATTACATTTCTTCCTTGAAGTCAGGTGATTAGGTATTGACTTCCCCAGGCGACGTTCAGAGGAAAGCGATCATATTTTACAAGGAGGCCTTTAAAGCAACAGAAAGAGGGATTTGGAGAACAAGAAATTCTTATTTCACTTGGATCGGCCAATCTGAAGCTGAACATCTGATTAAATCCATCATGATTGAAGAGGTTGAGAGTGCAATAGCTGGTTTAAACTCTGAAGGCTCCCCAGGCCCAGACAGTTTTCAAGTCTTCTATAAAGTGCTCTGGCCGGTTGTGAAAATAGATGTAATGGAAGTTATCAAGTAATTTCAAGAGGGCAACTCGGGCTTTGAAAGAATCAACAAATCCTACCTCTTCCTGCTGCCAAAGAAACAAGGGGCAAAGAGTTTGCAGGAGCTCAGGCCAATTACCTTGACAAACTCCATCTACCTGATTATAGGTAAAATTCTGGTAAAAAGATTAAGAGGTGTTCTTTTGCAACTAATAAATCTGGTTCAATCAGCCTTTCTGCCTAACTGTTCTCTACAAGAGTCATTTATCGTAGCACAAGAGATGGTTAGCAGCTGGTGAAGGCGAAAATGCAAAGCCTTTATGTGGAAAGTAGACTTCAGCAAGGCCTTCGATTCCATTTAATGGTCATACCTCTGGGAAATTATGAAAAGGAGAGGATTTCTGCCAAAGTGGATTCAATTGATGAAGAGATGCATTGTAACTTCATCCTTCTCCCCTTTAATTAATGGCAAACCTTGTGGAGCTTGGATACAACCCCAATGCAGAGCTAGGCAGAGCTGCTCCTTAGCCCCCTCTCATTTTCAACTTGGCTACAGACACCCTTACACGTTTTGCGTGCAAACTCTTAGTAGTAGGGCTTATCAAAGGCTATTCGCTGTCAAGTTCTAAAGCAATGACAGCAATTCTACAATATGCGAATGACACCATTTTTTTCATGGAAGGCGAAGAAATGAAGTAGCAACCCTCTACACTATGGTCTCTCTGTTTGGAGACATCTCTGGGCTGAAGCTAAACGGGGAAAAGTCTTCCCTAATTTGCTATGGGCGAAACGGTCAAGAGAGGGAGACCATATCAACCAATCTACGCATGCCTATTGTTAGTCTGCTAGTGAGGTGACTTGGGTTGCCTTTGCATAGGACCAAACTGAAGAAAAGCGATTGGAACTTCTTAGTTGACAGGGTGGCTACTAAACTTGAAAGCTGGAGTAATCGCTACTTATCTAAATGTGGTAGGCTGATCCTCCTAAACTCGGTCATCACCTTTATCCCAATGTTTTACTTCTCTATTTTCAAAGCACCAAAATCAATTTGGAAAAGATTTGACATGCTACGAAAGTGTTTTTTTTTGAAGGGAGCCAAATCGGAGGGCAATTTCTTACATCCCCTTAGATGGCTGCAACTCTACTCTCCGAAAATGTCCAGTGGCCTGGGCATTCACTCCTTAAAGGAGTTCAACGAGTCCCTACTACTTAAATGGGCAGTAAAGCTCTTGGAAGATGATGAAAAAAGCTAGTCCATGATCGTCAAAGATGCATATGGCCATTCACATGTATCTCGATGCACAACAACTTCTAGCAGACCTTCCCCTTTTTGGAAATTAGCCTAGACAGCCATGCGTGATAACTAGCAGAAGTTCAAACTAGTGGTAGGAAATGGTGAACACTTCACTTTTTGGCATGACTACTGGTCCAGCTTGGGTCCTCTGAAAGATCGATATCCACGCATGTATAATGCAGCAGCAGATAAGTGCATCTTGGTCAAGAGCAGTTGGGAAGCCACTTAGAACTATTGGAGTTCAACTAGCAGCTCAGCGAGGGAAGAAGGCTGCTTGCAAGAAGAGATTGGACACTTGAGAAATGAGTTGGAAGCCTTCCACCCGCTTGGAGGGCCTGACAAATTTATTTGGTGCTATGGGTTGTTCACTACAGCAAAAACCTACAAATTTTTAATTGATGGAGAGAATTGTAGACCAACAAAAGTGGATAAAAACTGTGCTGCTATATGGCACTTAAAAATCCCTCTGAAAATAAAGATCTTCCTTTCACTGAGTAGAAGAAATGGACTCATTACTGGAGAATTAAGACATTCTAGGTTGGGTATTCCAGCTCAAAACTACCCTCTTTGTTACTTCCCTACAGACAACAGCGTACGCATTTTTTCCACGTGCCTGGTTACCGCCAAATATGGAGAAAGGTCTCAGTGAAGCCTTACCCTCTTGGAATGAACTATGGATGTCATTTACTAATGCCACTAAACTGCATTCATTGTTGGCTACAATGTTGTGGTGTGTATGATGTGCTCGCAACAAAAAACTATTTAGAGGGGAAGCTATTAATGTGGAAATTATTGTAAGAGAATGTTGGGAATTTGTGGGAGCGTGGAGTGCCTTGTGAGCATTATTTGTAGTGTGGAGAGATTACTTGTAAATTTTATTGATTGATTTGATTATTGAATAAAATGCTCCCAGTTTGCTATCGTTAACGACATCATTCCTCATCTTTTCAAAAAAAAAAATTGCATAGCTTTTTACATAATTATAATTTTGTTATCATCAAAAAGGGGGAGAATGTAAGTACCTCTATTTTGATGCACCAAAATTATGCTATCTACCAAACTAATATTTTAAGACTCTCATGGATCAAAGCTAGAAGAATGCTTACCTGTGCCTCAGTGTCTTTTTATCTTTATTGAGTTTAGACTATTTTGGTAGAAACCTCAAAATAAGTTTCAAATGGATTTTAACACTTCGCATAAAAATATAAGTTTTTAGGGTTATTGATCGACCAAATTCAATGATCGACCAACCAACCTAATTAATTGATCAAATTAGTCTATTTTAGGAAGTTATTAAATTCACTTTTGATCTACCATTTAGGTTAATTAATTAACCAATCATTTATCGATCAAATAATTAGTTTGACCGACCAAAACTCATTTTGATCAACCAAACTACCTTAATTGATCAACAATTTTGATTTCGTTTCAGGTCGATTTGCTAGTATAAATATAGGTCGTACACAGCCTTTTCAAAACACAATGTTAATTGGAAATCTATTTAAAAGAAAGAGCTTTCTGTGCTTCTCTCTAAGTGCTTCTGCGCTTCTTTCACACATTCCAAAGCATGACAATTCAAACATTCGCTCAAATTTTGGTTTGGCTTTTTTTGAGGTTCCATAGGTTTATACTATTCTTGTATCTTGTTGCATTTGATTACAGATCCCAAGCTATTGGGAGAAATCCATTATTATTGTTGCTGTACTTCTCTTCAGGTTAGTAAGAGAAGGGATCCTTGTAAGAGGTTGTGCTACCCTCATTCAAGCGATGCTTTAGTGAATTGACTAGCCTCGACTAGTCAGGGAAATCCTAAGCTGAGAAGCTTAGGTAGTGATTTTCACCCGAGAAGGGTTTCCACTATAAATCCAAGTGTTATCTATGTTTGATTCTTTTATGGATTGATCTAAATATATTTCATTTAAATTTTTAAGTGATACTATTCATCCCTCCCCTCTAGTATTTTTTGTAGTCGTAAAATGCAGATTTAGTGAGAAAATCATTGCAGTATAACGTGAATCATGACTCAAACAAAAATTTTATATATCGAGATGGTGAGTCTCGATCAATCTCAGCGAGGCATTTAAGAAGCAAGATTGATTCTGATTTTATACTTGCTCAAAATAGGACCCCAGTTTCTAAAGTACGATTTAGAGATGCGCTAGTCCCATTGTTTATGCAGACAACGTGTGAGTGCATCAAATATATCACGAATGGGAAAGTGTGTGTTGGTGTTCATACGACTTTAATAATATGATGGCGACTAGAAGAAAATGAATCGATCACTAATTCACTAATATCCTGGGCGACCGACATTTTGTCGCATCAAGATAAACATGTAAAGTAGGCAACTAATGATTACAATATAGATAAATGAAACAGATGTCAAGCAACTATTGATTTCATTTCATCAAAAAGAATAGTGACATTATAATTGAATCTAGAGGAAAGCTTGTACAGGAAAGCTTAAAAACAACACTTCTAGCTATCAGAAAAGTAATGCATGCATGGATCTAAGGAAGATTATGCATGCATCCGTTCAAGTATAGTATTACTATGCTACTAAGTAGAAAATTAATGCACGAATTAAAACTAAGAAGAACTTTAAATCTAGCTAACAAAAATTAGGCATTGGAGGTGGTCTCCAATGGCTGTGTGGCTTGAAGTGGTGGGAAGGGGAAAGAGGGATGACCAAGGTGGTTGGCCAGCCTCTCGAGAAGGTGGTGGAGGTGCTCTAGCTCTTCGATGTGGAGTGTTTGGAGATGGAGGTGATGGAGCTTGCCAGTAGAGTGATGAGTGGAGGTGCTATCCAACAACTAGATGGGGTTCTTGGTCATCCCCTAAGGTCCTTAAATAGACTAAGGGAGAGACCCTCTAGAGAAGTGTGGAGTTCTCTAGAAGAGCCTCCATCATGGCCGGCCACCCCATTTGAAATGGGTCTTCTTAGATCCACATTTCATGGTTGTGGTTGTGGACTCCTTGAAAGACAAAAAATAGTCTTCAAGGTGGCGCCACTAGGTGAAGGTTCTAGAGGTCCCTAGAGTGGACAGCTAGGTGTGTGGGTGTGGGTGTGTGTGCATGAATATGTGGGTGTGGCTAGGTGGTCTAGGTCGAGTACTATAGGTCTAGGTGATTGGGTTTAGGTAGGTTTCTAGAGATAGGGCTATAAACCCTAATACCAAAGTGATAAGTGCAATTAAACTTATTAAAAGTTTAATTGAGTGGATGTGTGTCTAATTATGAGAGAAAGTTCCTAATTAGGTCATGCTTGAGTCAATTGGACTCTCACTGAGTCCAATTAGACTTGTGTTGGTTGAGGTTTGAGCCCAAATAGACTCTATGTGTCCAATTAACTAAGTGAACTGTGAATGACTTAGATCCTAGTCAATTAGGCTTGGTGAGAACCTAATTAGCTTCTTAGGAAGGTCTTGGGGTAGTGTACTAGGCTTAAGGCACCTTAATTTAGGTTCCCTAAGGTGCAGAATTGGGTTTAGAGCCATAGGAAATCAAGATTTGGCTTGATTTCAAAAACAGTGATTGGAGAAGGGTTCCAGACGTCTGATTTAGTAATCAGGCAATTTATAATTCAAAATCAGAAGTCCAAAACTCTGGTCTGGACATCTAAAGTTGAATCAGGTTGAAGTTTTGGTTCTGTCTTGGAATTCTACATAAATTGGACGTCTGACACCTTGTCTAGATGTCCAATATTCCAATAGAATTGGGTTCTGGCTTTGCAAGTGGTGTCTAAGGGTCCTAGACATCTAGCAACCTACCTAGACATCCAGATATGGGCTGGAATAAGGGTTTTGAGGTATTCTAGGCTAAGGTGACCTAATCTGAGGGTAGCTAGGGTTTAGGAAGGTCTCTAGGGCTATCTTAAGGCTAGGAGAGGTCATATGTTCTTCATAATGTAACTCCTGCATTAAAATTCTACTAGTAAGATAGTTGATCTTGACATCTATTTATGTTAAAATGCCTATTCATGCATGTTCCTAGGCTTAGATTTACATTTCATGTTATAAATATTGCATAGCATGTATCATTCTGCATTTAGAGTAGTTGTATATAATTTAGGTCAAATTGCATCCATTTTGTGGTCAGGAGAGAAGAATATTTATTTTGGATTGACGATCCGACCGTACGAATCTAATCAAGATGATGATTAGAGTCCAATGCCTCCGAAATTGCCTCGATCGGAGTCCCGTAGCACCATATGCAATCCAAGGAAGATCAATGGCTAAGGGACTAGGTGATGCAATCCAGAGTGTCAAACGACAAATCCAACTGCACAGATGGATTTGAGTCGACTATCGTAGCCCAATGATGTGAAAATCGACTCAATCCGACCTCTATAGCATCCCCTATAAAGGAAAGAAGATGGACGACCCAGATTGTGCCATGTGGTGCAACCCAGGCCCCCGAAGCCCATGCACGTGCCACCGCACACGCACTGCAGTGCAGGTGCCCACGCACATGCGGAGGCATGCAACATAAGTGCAACGGCGTGCGCAGCAGCGTAGCACACGTGTAGAGGCAGCGGTGCGTATCACGCGTGCGCACGTGCCAGCATAGCAGCGGGTGGGTGTGTAGGTTACCTTCAGCGATGTTTGCGGTGGATCTTTAGCGACGTTTATGACTGTGACTAAATGTCCTGTATACAAATTTGATTTTTCCTCCATTATAAAAGGACCCCTACCCCTCCCATTTTTCTTCATCTCTTCCTTTCTTCCTCTTGCCACCTCCAAGGCTCTAGGGAGAGCTTGTCCCAAGCCCAGGATGCTCCTCTAGAGTAGAAAATTAAACAGGTTTCCCTCCCCTCATCCCCATTCATGGAGCATCCCGTGGCCGTCCTCTCACCACCATTCGGGAAGAAGATCCTTGCCGCAATGCCGTCCTGCCCCATCCTCCATCCTCCAGCTCCGTCCCACTCCTCACCACCTTCCTCCGAGAGACGTCAGAGCGAGCTGCCCTCTGAGCAACCGTCGAGGGGGATTTCTCTCACCTTTTTCTATCTTTCTACTCTTTCGTAGTGTAGATTTTCCCCTTTCATAGTGTAACAAATAATTCTTCATGAATAAATGATTGTTTCTCTCTCTTATATTTTTGCAAGTAGATAAAGTTTTAATCGACCTAATCTCTTGCTTGTTAAAAATACCAAAAAAATTAGAAAAGATCAAAATGACCAAAAACAAATAAAAGTGAAGCGTGGATTTCCAAAACCAAACGTTCGCCTCCCTGTTTTTGACCCGGGACTCACTTTTCAAGTTTTAATTATAAATTTTATTTGATCACGCATTTTGCAACTATGACGTTAGGTTACTTCTAACCCCGATTTCAAACTCGTGAAACACGTGCGATCATTTTGGCGCAGTTGCTGGGGAGGCAATGCTCTTTGGTTTTTTTCTCTTTTCCATGTTTTTCAGCCTTAGATAACTTTTATCTCACTTTTTCTCTGATCTTACTGTGATTGCAGGTACACATCCGAGGTGGGCCAAAGCAGTTAGATCGGAGAAAAGTGCGGATGAAGGTTTCGTAAGTTTATCCCCACCACCCCCACCCACTAGTTCATTTCACCACACTAATAACTCAAACTCAAATCAACTTAGGTGCTTTTTATGAGCCCTAGGATAGATTTGGTTGTTTGTTTGCCACCTCCACTCATCTCACCCCTGCATATATAAAAAAAAACTCTTCTCTTGTAGGATTTTCTGAAAGCTACATGCTTAATGCCCATAACTTCTCACCGTAAGGTGCACAATGACATCGATTCTACCACTTAACCAGGATCTGACTTGTGGACCCGATACACTTAACTCAACACACAAATAAGTGAGTAGAAATCTGAATAGGTCAAACATTTCTATGTGAGTTAACTAAGTTGTGCAATAGGCCAATTGCTTGAACTGTTTGGGCCGCACCACTCAAAATAAAAGTGATTTTTTAAGTAGGTTGCCAGTTAGGGTTGATTCTTAGGGCTAAACCAGGCACTCCACATTTTTTCTCTGATTTCTAAAGGAACATATCTTCACCCGTACTTTCAAAACTTGGAGTGTTCTACTAAACCTTGATTGAACCAACCTAAGAATTAAACCCTAAAAGCTACCAAACAAGGTTAAATCCTAAAAAACACATCATCAAATAACCTTGTTTGAAAACCCTGGTTGTGCACGCACACACATTTTAACTGTTCATTAGTGCACAACCCATCTAAAGGGCCCATCACATTCCAAGAGCACGATCATCCCAAGTCTAACTAAAATTGAGTAGACGTTGGCCTTAAGGATTGATTCGCTCTTTGGGGCTCAGAAATATTTTTTTTTGTTCTTCTTCTGCTGGTGCATTTGATGTCTAGCTAGGGGAGTAGCGTCAAATGACCGTGGTTGGGGGGTATACTAGGAACCAGAGGTGCAAGCCAAAGGAAGAACCTTATCCCCAGTCCCTTCTTCTAACTAGTTGGATTGACCAGATAAAAATAAACTAAATCATTTATAATCTCAAAACGGGTCCTAGGAGTTTGTAAGTCTTTAGGCTACCCACATAAGGACAGGTTTGGTTGATTTTACTGTAGGTCACCTTTCTCTATTCTGTTTTCCATCCTACTCCATAATGTATCCTTCCACATCTTTCACACATTTCCAATCCTACCCTCCTACCAACACGTATCCTCAAGATGATTACTATCCCAACTCGACTTATGATTACCCATCCATTAGCTAAGATAACTTTGATTGGGGATATGAATTCGAACCTCAGTGTCCAGGGCCTAACCCTGAACAACAAGACTATGATTACTATCCTTCCCAAAGCTACAATGATTATAGATCTTCATCCTTTGATCACCAAACCAACCCGATCTACAATCAGGAAGGATATAATGATTATAACACCTACCCTCCCTAGTATTCCACTGTATATAGGTCACCACCATCCTTTAAACAACCTAAAATGGCCTACTATCAAGGACAAACCCGAGAACCTCGATATCTTGACTACCCTAGATTTAACCCGAACCCACCCAACCCTGAACTGAACTAGTTGGTTCAGGTGAACAAGATCCAGGATAGGGTGTTGGCTAATTTAAGGAACACTATACAATCTATAGAAGCTCAGCCAACACCATGCACTGAAGCATTGGAGCCTATGATCAAAATGATTGATGAGCTTAATAGTTCTCTATTGGATTTGATCCAAAATGTTAGGGATAAGGACTTGGGTGAGTTTCTTCTTGGGAATTATTGAGGATGAGCATGAAATTTGTGCTTGCCCTAGTCAAATCTTGGGATGATTCTCAAGATGAACCCCCTTCAGGAGAGCCAATCTCTGAACCTACTTAGGCACCTGTCGTGGGGGATACATTTTCTGAGATCGAGGATGACCAGGTTGGGCTAAAGCAACCCATTGAGGATGAACGAATTAATTCACCCTAGATCCCCGAGCCAGGGAGCGAGGAAAAATATGTCTCTTTGAACCAGAAAATGACAATTGATTTTGAGATGTATATAAATGAGGATCATGCATTCTTTGATTCTGAGGGTGAAGAATCTCTTAGTGAAGTCTCACTTGAGCATAAGGAAGATGATTTTAGTGAGACAAACGGGCTTGAGGAATCTGATGAACCATTTGATAGCCCAATTATTGAAGATTTGGATTCAGTTCAGGCTAACTTGGAGGATTCGAATCCTCATTTACTAGAAGATTCAATCAATAGCCCCATTCCTCAACCACACCCCAAAGGGATTGATTTTAATTTGGAAATCATTGTACCCAAGTCAATTCTGGGTCTACCACGATTTTTGGACTTGGGTAAATCTTATGGCGTTAATGGTATGCTAGAAGTCCCGGAGCCTTAGCACTTGATGTTGGAGGATAAGAATGTTGAAATGAAAGTTTGGGTGGTTAATTTTGAGGGAAAAACAAGTTTAGATCTAAGGGTTCCTATTGACCTAAAACCATCAGCTTTTTACCAGGACCCTTATGATATCTTTCACGTGCAACCTAAGCTCGAAATAACTGATTACTTTTCTAAGCTAGATGTTAAGTGGACAACCACACCTACTGAACCATCTTAACTCATTGTCCGACATTTTGGTCATGGGTTGTACACCACAAAACCGTAGGCCTGGCCCCGTAAACACAACCTTTAGTTCTGGGTGATTTTCATCCAGAACATTAGAACCACTCGACCCTGGGGCATGGGTTTGCACCATAATTTGGTCTACATCTGTGGACATCTTCTGCAGACGGGTTTTACGATCAACCTTTTAATTTTGATTCTCACTTGCAGTTGTGAATTCCAAACTTCTTCTTTGTATGTATATTATGCCTAGCTAAAGGCATTAAACTTAGCGCGTGTGTATACTCTGTTCTCTCTACGGAGCTAACTGGGTTGTCGCGAAATTCAAGTGATATTCTGTTTACTCTGCCCTTTTCATGTCTTTCTTTTTCACAATGAGGACATGCATCATTTAGGCATGAGGATGTAGATAATCAATTCCTGAAATCATTACGTTAACTCCGTAGAATTTCTTTTAGTTTCTTATAAAATTAAAAAAAATTTGAAAATTTGTAAAAGATGAAAAAAGGAGAAAGAAATTAGGAAAAGAGAACTTAGGCATTTAGAAGTTATTAACTTTAGGAAATGATATGAGAGGACCTAAACACTTACACTCTTCAGGTCTTCGGGCTTAATTAGCTTAGGTGTCCACTCGAGTGTGGACTTAGTCTCGAGTCCTCCCCAATTCCAATTCATTTTTAATTTTGCTAAAAAATTTGGATGATAAGTATGCAACACATCAACCCGCCCTCTGATTTGGGGGGACTTAAGCCTAAGCATCTACACACATTTTCTTACATTGACTCACTTTTTGACAGTTTCTTCAGAAATTGGGTAGCTAAAGAACTATCTAGGTGGTATGGCTGCAAGTTGTTGATGGTAACAACTCATCGGCCGGTTGTCCAAAGGCCAGTCACAAGACGATTTTCATTGTACTGCCTTTAGGTAAATCTTAGATTAGGGAAGTCACCTACTAAAAGAAAAATAAAAAAAATAAACAAAAAGAAAAAGAAAAAGAAGTAGAAAAAGGAGAAAAAGATAAAAAATAAAACCACACTTCACCGCACGAGTATGGCTGGTAAGTTGCCGTAGGTGATAGTCCATTGGCTGGTTGTCCAAAACCCAGCTCACAAAAAAAATACACAATAATTCCCAAAACACTTAGGGAAGAAGCGGGGAAGTAGAATAAACTAGAGAGATATACACTGGGTTCACCGTTGTGTTGACCCCATAAATAAAAGTAGGGAGAAAGCTACCGTTCGAAAAGATAAACCTCTAGGCAAGGTCACCTAGGGTCGTAGAAACCCGAAGTCCATTTTAACGGCTGCCTACTGAGTCTTTGACTCTTTCCACTAGATGCTTAGAACTTAGAGTCCTTTTCATGTCTTGGGTAGGTCAGGTAGCTGTAAAAAGTTATCCAAGAACTCTAAAACTCCAAAAGTACAAAAAAATTTGAAAAGAAGAAAAATAAAAAAATGTATATTCCCTTTTCAAGTAAGGCGAGGACTTGGGCTATTTGCATTCTAGCAAACACTTGGGTTCTGTTGAGTTTTCGTAGTTCAGGAACTTAGTTGAAATTTTCTATTGTTAATAAACGACTTAGGCCTTAGTGATCTAATCCTAATTTTGATTTTATACATAACATGTAGTTTAATTTTGCTAGGGATTAGGAAAAGATAGGCATGGGGGTATAATCTAGACACATGTATTTAGGTTAAAATGTCTATTCACACATGTTCCAAGGCTTAAATTTGCATTTCATGCTATAAATATTCCATAGCTTGCATCATTCTGCATTTAGCGTAGTTGTATATAATTTAGGTTAATTGCATCCTTTTTGTGGTTAGGATAGAAGGATATTTATTTTGGAGCCTCGGATTGATGATCCGACTGTACAGATCTGATCAAGAGAACGATCGGAGTCCAACGCCTCTAAAATCGGCTCGATTGCAGTCCTGTAGCATCATATGCAATCTAGGGAAGATCAATGGCCGAGGGACTAGGTAACACAATCTAGAGTGTCAAACGATAAATCCGACCTCACGGATAGATTCGGGCCGACGAACGTAGCCCAACGACGTGAAAATCAACTCAATCCGACCTCTATAGCATCCCCTACAAAGGAAAGAAGATGGATGACCAAGATTGCGCCATGTGGCACATTCCAGGCTGGCCATGCACACGCACGTGCCATCGTACGCGCACAGTAGCGCGGGTGCACGGGCCCACACTGAGGCACGCACGCGCAAGCGCTGCGGTGCACACGGAGGCAGCAGCACGTATCACGCGTGCGCGCATGACACGGGGGCACGAAGCGCGTGCCAGCGCAACAGCCGGTGGGCCCGTGGGCTTTCTTCAATGACATTTGTGGCAAATCTTCAGCGACGTTTATGACTGTCACTAAATGTCCTGTATATGAATTTGATTCTTTCCTCCACTATAAATGGACCCCTACCCCTCCCATTTTTCTTCATCTGTTCCTTTCTTCCTCTCACCACCTCCAAGGCTCTAGAGAGAGCTTGTCCCAAGCCTGAGATGCTCCTCTAGAGTAGAAAATGAAATCCCCACTCATGGAGCATCCCGTGGCCGTCCTCTCACTGCCTTTAAGGAAGAAGATCCTCACTGCGACACCGTCCTACCCCATCCTCGATCCTCCAGCTCCATCCTCCATCCCACTCCTCACCACCTTCCTCTGGGCAACGTCAGAGCGAGTCATCCTCTGAGCAACCATCGAGGGAGATTTCTCTCACCTCTTTATATCTTTCTACGCTTTCGTAGTGTAAATTTTTCGCTTTCATAGTGTAACAAACAATCTTCATGAATAGATGATTATTTTCTCTCTCTCTCTCTCTCTTATATTTTTCCAAGTAGATAAAGTTTTCATTGACCTATTCTCTTGCTTGTTAAAAATACCAAAAAAATTAGAAAAGATAAAAATGACCAAAAACAAATAAAAGTGAAGTGCGCATTTCCATAACCAAACATTCGCCTCCCCATGTTCGACCTAGGACTCATTTTTCGTATTTCAGTTATAAATTTTATTTGACCACGCGTTTTGCAACTACGATGATGGGTTACTTGTAGCCCCGATTTCAAACTCGCAAAACACGTGCGATCAGTACTTGACCTCATCCCTACATTATGTCTTCATCTTTATTCTAGGGCTTCTGCACCAGCTCTTCTGTAGCTCTAGCTTCCTCCTTTCTTCAGTTCCAGCTTCAGGCCATCTCCTGAGCTTCTTATTGCCTAGAATCCCAAATATTGAACTAATCAATCCATTATGACATTATTTCATGAATATCTAAGTAAAACTGGAAAGATGCAATGTATGCTATTTATGCATGAATTAAACAACAATTATGCTAAGTTTTAACTTAATTTAGGCCATTTAAGTCCTATGATTGCTGTGCAATCATACCCCCATGCTTGAATCTTGCTAGTCCCTAGCAAATGCAAAGCTACGTTATCTACAAGTGGGTCCCTAGAGGACTGATTGTTTTTATCAAGTGTGCACTAGAGATTCATTTCCATTTTGCTTTCATCCTAAAATCTAGAAATCTAGATAATTGTGAAAGTGCAACTATGTATCTTATGCAACGGATTCGAATGAAAAGTCGATTCACCTCTAAAGCTTATACTTGACCGCAAGTAAAATTCTATCAGGATAGGCAAACTTCTTCCCTCAAGGTATAACAAGATATTCTATAATTTCTATCCCAACTTTTATCTTTGATAGAGAATGCCTGAGTCAAGTAGGTTTGTATTTAGTGGCTCACTCTCATTTGGTGCTACATATAGATTAGTACTATATAATCTAGATTCCCAAATTATTGGTAATTCAACTTGGAGAGAAGCAGGGAAAACTATGCTATCTTTGGTTCCTTTGTATTCACTCTCTCCTTTTCTTTTCTTTTTCTTTTTCTTTCAATCTCACAATCTCACCAAATTTACACATATAATCCATATTTGGTGGTATTACATGGCATTAACACTTTAATAAAGTTATGGTAACCCTGACAATAAGTTGGAATCCCTCAGCCAGTATTCGAGCAGTCAGGAATATAAAAAGGTAGGTTAAGGCTATATTTGGTGGATCACAAATGTGGAGGGTGATATTGCCCCAATGTAATTGAAATAAATACTAAAAACTCTTTTTTTTCTGATTTTTTCTTTTTCTAAAAATAATTCTCTTTTTTTTATATTTTTCTCTCTTTTTTTATATATATGTTTTTCTCTTTTTTTTGTATATATATCATATCAACATGACACAATACAACATGTGACATACACGACTTTTATTCTAGAGGCATTATTGGGGATTAGTGGTGTTCAAGAGGATACCGGGTTACTTATTTGGTAGAAGTGCCTACTCTCAGCACCGGGAAAGTGCCGGATAGGACAACATATTTCTGACCTTGATAGCACCCTCCTTCAGTCGAGGATTCCGTAAAGAATGGTCATAACCATCCACCTTAGTCCTAGTTTTATTAGAACTCTATGTCCGCATATTTGCCTTACTTAGTGGCTCTAAAAAATTCTCACAACATTTATACGTGGGAACCGAGAGCAAAACTATGCCTAACTCCGAGTATCATTACCTAATTATCTAGAATTCTAGATTCCTTACACTAATCCTAGAGCACCAGCAACACTCTACTCTCATGTCACACTATTTAGCCTATTTTCTAGAAGACGACTCCCTAACCATAGTCTAGGGGTTCAGGTAAAGAAGCACTGCTTCTTCTTGATAAACTAAAGATGTTTCTCGGCCTTCACAGTGAATCCATTGCAAAATCTATGTGTGAATGTGAATATTGTACTAGATTCTAGATTATAGGAATCAACTAGAGGATAAAATCCCTAATTCAACCTCTTGATTAAAATCTTCTTCATGGATGCAATTATTGGATTTGGTGGAGTGGGTGAGATTTGAGTGAAAAAATAAATAATGTAGAAATATAATAAACAATCTCACAAAATCAACAATCACAAGTACATAAGGGATTTGTTGGTGGAAACCCAAACTTGGGTAAAAACCACTACCTAAGCCTCTTGACTTAGGATTTTTCGATCTACCTAGTCGATCAGATCCACTAACTGAGTGATCGCACGTGTTTCACGTGTTAGAAATCGGGGTTACAAGTAACCCGTCTTCTAGTTGCAAAACACATCGATCAGATAAAATTTATACCGAAACTCCAAGGGAGTCTCTGGTCGAACATAGGGAGGTGACGTTTACTTTATTTGAAAACCACGCTTTGATTCATTTCTTTTTGGTATTTTGGGGTTTTGTTATTTTTTTGTGTTTTTGAAATAAAAGACAAGCAATCACAAGATAGAGATGGAATCAAATGTGATGTATTGCATTAATGTCTATTAGAATAATCTACGAAAGCATAAAAAGAGAGGGAGGTGAGAGGAAATCTCCTGAATCGGCTATTCAGCAAGACGACGGCGCCTGGCGGAAGCTCAGACAAAGCAGGTGAGAAGAGGGACGACAGAGGTGAGATTCAAGAGGACATCGGGTTGAGGAAAGTTCGGCATGGCTCTGGAATGGAACTGAGAAGACGGAGATGATCTGCTACCAGAATGGAGGTGGGAGGACAGCTCCAAGGTGACCTATGAATGGGGATGGGAAATTGAAGGAGTATTTGGTTGGGCAAAGGTTCACTACAATAGTAGGCTCCTTGGGAGCTTGAGAACAAGCTCTAATGGAGTGTTGTTAGGCTTGCTAGAGCTTGGGAGTAGAGTAGGCAGAGATGGCTTGGAAGGGAGGTGGTGTAGGTCCTTTTATAGTGGAGGAGAAGAGGCAAAAAATAGGTATGAGACCATTAGTGACATCCAGACCATCACTGGAAGCGTCGCTGTAGGTAGCTCATGCCTGCTAGTGCCCATAGCTGGCTTTGCTGGCATGCGATGAATTAGCGATGGCTATAAGCGTCGCTGTAAGTCCAGCTCATGTATCGCTGTAGGTCCAGCCCATGCATAGTTAGCGCTGCGCTCCCCTGCCTTTACCGCACGTGTGTGCACCCACGCGCTGGCGCTACGCTGCGTGCATGCGCACCTGCGTGTGCGTAAGCATGCGGTGACGCATGCATGTGCTGGGCTGCCTGGGCTGCGCCACGTGGCATAGTCTGGGTTGTCCATCTTCTTCTTTTAGGGGCTACTACAACGGTCGAATTGAGTCGATTTTCACACCGTTGGGCTACATTCGTCGACCCGAATCTATCCGTGCGGTCGGATTTGTCGTTTGACACTCCAGATTGTGTCACCTAGTCCCTCGGCTGTTGATCTTCCTCAAACTACATATGGTGCTACAGGACTCCGATCGAGGCGATTTTAGAGGCGTTGGACTCCGATCGTCGTCTTGCTTAAATTTGTACAGTCGGATCATCAATCCGAGGCTCCGAAATAAATATCCTTCTCTCCTAACCACAAAAAGGATGCAATTAACCTAAATTATATACAACTACTCTAAATGCAAAATGATGCGCGCTATGCAATATTCATAACATGAAATGCAAATCTAAGCCTAGGAACATGCATGAATAGGCATTTTACAGTCAATAAATGCGTTTACATCATACCCCTATGCCTATCTTTTGGTAGTCCCTAGCAAAATTAAACTATATGCTATGTATAAAAGCATAATTATAATTAGATCACTTTGGCGTATGTCATTTATTAACAATAGAAAATTTCAACTAAGGTCCTAAACTACGAAAACTCAACAGTACCCGTGTGCCTGCCAGAATGTGGACAGCCCAAGTCCTCACCTTGTTTGAAAAGGGAAGATGCAATTTTTTTATTATTTTTCTTCTTTTCTAATTTTTTTGTACTTTTGGAGTTTGGGAGTTCCGGGATAACTTTTTACGGCTACCTGACCCACCTAAGACTCGAAAAGGACTCTAAGTGCTAAGCATCTTGTGAAAATAGTGAAGGACTCACTAGGCGGTCATTAAAACAAACTTCGATTTTCTAAGATAGTAAGTGACCTTGCCTAGAGGTTTATCCTTTCAAACGGTAACCTTCTCCCTACTTTTATTTATGGGGTCAACACAAGGGCGAACCCAGTGTATATCTCCCCAATTTGTTCCACTTCCCTACTTCTTCCCTAAGTGTTTTGGGAATTATTTTGCATTTTTTTGTGAGCTGGGTTCTGGACAACCGGCCGATGAGCTATTACCATCGACAACTTTCCAGCCATACTCGTGCGGTGAAGTATGATTTTATTTGTTTTTTTTTCTTTTCTCCTTTTTATATTTTTTTCTCTATATATATATTTCTTTTAAGTAGGTGGCTTTCCTGATCTAAGATTTACCTAAAGGCAGTACAATGAAAATGATCTTGTGGCTGGGCTCTAGACAATCTGCCGATGAGCTATTACCACCGACAACTTGCCAGCCACACCAC
Organism: Thalassia testudinum; assembly: GCA_037157565.1. Classification (NCBI taxonomy): domain Eukaryota; kingdom Viridiplantae; phylum Streptophyta; class Magnoliopsida; order Alismatales; family Hydrocharitaceae; genus Thalassia; species Thalassia testudinum. Next base: position 75,783,859 of record JAZHRO010000073.1, on the reverse strand, counting down.
CTAAGTCAGTCCATTAGCTACCCAATTTTCGTAAAAACTGCCAGAAAGTGAGTCAGTGCGAATAGTGTGTAGATGCTTAGCCTTAGAATCCCCTCAAATCAGAGGATGGGTTGATAAGTCATATACTTATCATCCCAATTTATTAGCCAAATTAAAAATGAATTTGAATTGGTAAGGACTCGAGACTAAGACCACATTCGAGTGGACACTCGGGCTAATTAAGCCCAAAGACTGAAGAGTCTAAGTGTTTAGGTCCTCTCGTATCATTTTCTAAAGTTAATAACTTCCAAATGCCTAGGTTCTCTTTTCCTAATTTCTTTCTTTTATTTATCCTTTTTTAAAATTTTCAAATTTTCTTTTTTATTTTATAAGAAACTAGAAGAAATTCTATGGAGTTAACATAATGATTTCAGGAATTGATTATCCACCCTCCATGCCTAAATGATGCAATGTCCTCATTATAAAAATAAAGACATGAAAAGGGAAGAGTAAACAGAATATCACCTGAGTGTCGTGAAAATCCGATCAACTCTGCAGAGAGAAGAGTGTATACACACGTGCTAAGTTTAATGCCTTTGGCTAGGCATAGCATACACACAAAGAAGAAATTAAGAATTCACAAGTGCGGGTTAGAATCAAAATCAAAAGGTTGATCCTGAAACCCATCTGCAGAAGATGTCCACAGATGTGGACCAGATTATGGTGCTGACCCATGCCCCAGGGTCGAGTGGTTCTTAGATTCTGGATGAAATTCACCCAGAACTGAAGGTTGTTGTGTTTGAGGGGCTAGGCTTGCGGTTTAGTGGTTTGCAACCCAAGACCAAAATGGCAGACAATAGGTAGATCTGGTTCACTAGTTTCAGATGTCCACTTAACATTAAGCTCAGAAAAATAATCAGTTATTCCAGGCTTGGGTCGCACGTGAAAGATATCATAAGGGTCTGTATAGAAGATAAGTGGTTTCAAGTCAATGGGTACGCTTAGAACCAAAATCAAAGTTCCCTTAGAATTAGCCTACCAAAATTTTATTTCAACAATTCTATCCTTAAACATCAAGAACTCAGGCTCCGGGACCTCTAGCATATCATTCACCCCATATGATTCTCCCAAGTCCAGAAATTATGGCTGAATCAAGATTGACTTGGGCATAATGATCTCAAAAGTCAGCTCTTCAGGGTGCAGATGAGGAATGGGGTCACTGATTGAATCATCAAGTAAATGAAGATTCGAATCCTCCAAGTTAGCCCCAATCGAATCAAAATCTTCAATGACTGGGCTATTAAATGTTCGTAATGCTCCTCGAGCCCATTTGTCTCACTAGAATCCTCTTCCTTGAGTTCAAATGAGACTTCACCAAAAGATTCTTCACCCCCAGAATCAATGAATCCTCATTTACATATGTCTCAAAATTGATTGTCATTTCTTCGTTCAAAGAGACATATTTTTCCTCGCTCCCTGGCTCGAGGATCTCGGGTGAATCTATCGATTTATCCTCAATGGGTGGCTCTAGCCCATCTTGGTCATCCCTTATTTCAGAAAATGTATCCCCCCCGACAGGCGCCTGAGTAGGTTCAAACATTGGCTCTCCTGAAAGGGGTTCATCTTGAGAATCATCTCAAGATTTGACTAGGGCAACCATAAATTTCATCCTCAACCTCGACAATTTCCCTAGAAGAAACTCACCCAGGTCCCTATCCCTAACACTTTAGAGCAAATCTAATAGAGAACTATTTAGCTCGTCAAACAGTTTTATCATAGGCTCCAATGCTTCAGTGCATGGTGTTGGCTGAACTTCTAATGATTGTATAGTGTTCCTCAAATTAGCCAACACCCTATCCTGGATCTGGTCCACCTGAATCGACTGGTTCGATTCAGGTTTGGGCGGGTTTGGGTTAAATCTAAGGGAGTCAAGATGTCGAGGTTCTCGGGTCCCTCCCTAAAAGTAGGTCGTTCTAGGTTGTTCAAAGGATGGTGGCGACCTATATTCAGTAGAATACTGGGGAGGGTAGGTGTTATAATCATTATATCCTTCATGGTTGTAGATTTGGTTAGGTTGATTATCAAAGGGTGAAGATCTATAATCATTATAGCTCCGGAAAGGATAATAATCATAATCTTATTGTCCAGAGTTAGGCCCTGGACATTGAGGTCCAAATTCATATCCCCAATCAAAGTCATCTTGGCTTGTGGATGGGTAATTACAAGTTAAGTTGGGATATTAATCATCTTGGGGATAAGTGGTGGTAGGAGGATAGGATTGGAAATGGGTGTAAGATGTGGAAGGGTACATGGTGACGTAAGGAGGGAAATCAGAAGAGAAAGGAGCCTTGCAATACAAAAATACAAGCCTGTCCTTAGGTTGGGTAGCCTAAAGGTCTACAGACTCTCAGAATCTGTCCTAAGATTATGGACAATTTACTCTACTTATGTCCAGGCAATCCAACTAGTTAGAAGGAGGGATTGGGGAGAAAGTTCTTCCTTTGGATTGCACCTCCGGTTCCTAGTCTACCCCCCAGCTGTGGTTGTTTGATGATACTCCCCTAGCTAGACATCAGATTGACTAGTATAAGTAGGTTAATCCTGAATAATCTCAATCTGGATCCTGACAAGCAAACCAGTCGTTAGGGCCAACGTCTAATCAATTTTAGTTGGGCTTAGGACAATGGTGCTTCAGGAATGTGATGGGCCCTTTAGATGGGTTGTTCCCTTAATGATCAGTTAAAATGTGTGTGCATGCACAACAAGGGTTTGCAAACAAGGTTATTTGATGATTTGTCTTTTAGGGTTCAACCTTGTTTAGTAGCTTTTAGGGTTTAATCTTTAGGTATATTCAATAAAGGTTCAGTAGAACACTCCAAGTTTTAAAAGCGCTGGTGTAGATATATTCCTTTAAAAATCAAAAATAAAATGTGGAGTGCCTGGTTCAGTCCTAAAAATCAACCCTAAGTGGCAAGCTACGTGATGAATCACTTTTATCTTAAGTGGTGCGGCCCAAATAGTTCAATCAATTGGCCTATTGTACCACTTAGTTAAGGCACATAGAAATGTTTGACCTATTCAGATTTCCACTCACTTATTTGTTTGTTGAATTAAGTGTACCTGGTCCACAGGACAGATCCTTGTTAAGTGGTAGAATCGATGTGATTGTGCGCCTTAGGGTGAGAAGTTGTGGGTGTTAAGGTGTGTCTCTTTTAGAAAATCCCACAATTAGATAACACTTTTTCTTTTTTTTTTTATTTATGTGGATGGTGAGGTGATTGGGGGTGGCAAACAAACAACCAAATCTATCCTAGGGTTTATAAAAAGCACCTAAGTTGATTTGGGTTTGAGTTATTAGGTAATGGAATGGAAACTAAGGTGGGGGCGGTGTGGGGGATACTTACAAAACACTCTACCCGCATTTTACTCCAGTCTACCGCACTTGGATCTCCATGCTATGGTACCTGCAAGACAGTAGATTAAAGACAAGTAGGGTTAGTGCTATGTAAATGCAAAGAAACGCAACAAACAATAAAGTAAATTCCGTTGCCTTCCTGGCAATGGCGTCAAAATGATCGCATGTGTTTTGCTTGTTAGAAATCAGGGTTGCAAGTAACCAGTCGTCATAGTTGCAAAACTCGTCAATCAGATAAAATTTATACCGAAACTTCAAGGAAGTCCCGGGTCAAACATATGGAGGCGACGTTAACTTTAGTTGAAAATCGCACTTCGATTCATTTCTTTCTTGGTATTTTAGGGTTTTGTTATTTTTTTGTGTTTTTGAAATAAAGGACAAGCAATCACAAGATAGAGATGGAATCAAATGTGATGTATTGCACTAATGTCTATTATAATAATCTACGAAAGCATAAAACGGGAGGGAGCAGAGAGGAAATCTCTCGAATCGACTGTTCGACGAGACGACGATGCCTAACGAAAGCTCGGATGAAGGAGGTGAGAAGAGAGACAATGGAGGTGAGATACAGGAGGATGTCGGGTTGAGGAAAGCTTCGATGTGGCTCTGGAATGGAGGTGAGAAGATGAAGATGATCTACCACTGGAGTGGAGGTAGGAGGACAGCTCCAAGGCGACCTATGAATGGGGATGGGAAGTTAGAGGCGTATTTGGTGGGGCAGAGGTTTGCTACACTAATAGCCACCTTCGGAGCTTGAGAACAAGCTCTAATGGAGCGTTGGTAGGCTTGCTAGAGCTTAGGAGTATGTGCGAGTAGAGTAGGTAGAGATGGCTTAGAAGGGAGGGGGTATAGGTCCTTTTATAGAGGAGGAGAAGAGGCAAAGAATAGGTATGAGACCATTAGTGACATCCAGACCATCGCTGGAAACGTCGACTTTGCTGGCATGCGATGAATTAGCGATGGCTGTAAGCGTTGCTGTATGTCCAGCTCATGCATCGCTTGATGTAACACATTTACACTACTTAAGATGTCTATTTATGCATGTTCTTAAGCATAGAATTGCATTTCATGATATAAATATCGCATAACATGCATCATCTTGCATTTAGAGTAGTTTAAATAAAATGGAGGTTAATTGTCTCCTTTTATGTGCTTAGACAGGACAAATATTTTATCAGGGCCTCGGATCGAAGATCCAACCGTATGGATGTGATCAGGGCGACGATTGGAGTTCAACGACTCGAAGATCGCCCAAATCAGGTATTCGTAGCATCAGATAGTGACCGGGGAACCCTAGAAGATCAAGGGCTAGGATGGTGTAAATCCACTCTTCAAATGACAAATCTGACCACACGGATGTATTTGGATCGACGATTGCAGCCCAACGACGCAAAAATCAAGTCAATCCGACATCCGTGGCACCATCTACAACTTCCAGAAGATGGACGACCAAGATGGCGCCATGTGTGCCATCCCGGCCGCCCAAACAGCCGCATACATTTTCTGAAGACCCCGCACCCTCTCCCTCTCCGCTGTTGGATCTTGATCCAACGGCTGGGGTCAGCTGCACTAAAAGTGCCCGCTCGACCATCCGCGCCTCGTAGCTAAAGACCCCTCATTTATTATTTTAAAGATGTAATTACCATTTTTCCCCCACTCCTTGCAACTATAAAAGGAGACACCCTCCATACGAAATTCTCATCCCTTCCTTCTCTTCTCTACCTCTCCAAAGCTCAAGAGAAGCTTGTCCTACACCCGGGATGCTTCTCGCGAGATAAAGTCCAAACTTTCGTCCCCCTTTGGAAGTGGATCCTGCGACGACGACGGCGTGCTGCTCCATTCCCGTTCTTCTGCTTCATCCTCCTTCATCCTACTTCATCCTCCTTCGTCTAGGCGTCGTCCCATCCGGCTCGTCCTCCAAGCGACCGTCGAGGAGGATTTCTCTCTCCCTATTCCTTTTACTGCTTTCTAGTATAGATTTACTGCTTTCTAGTGTAGTTCTACTCATCCTCCAAGCGATTGTCGAGGAGGACATTTCTCCCTCCATTCTTTTAATGCTTTCTAGAGTAAATTTATCGCTTTCTAGTGCAATTGTGTTATGCTTTCTAGTTGTAATGAACAATCTTCTTAATGATAAATTCTTTGTTTATTCTACATCTCATTTTGATTTCTATGTGTAATATTCTCTCTCTCTTTCTTCTATTTATTGTAAATAATTAGATAGTTTTAAATTGAATTACTTCGTAACAAATAAAAAGAAACGCGTTGTTTTTAAATCAAACGTCCTCCTCCCTGTGTTAGACAAGGAATTTCAATTTCGGTATAAATTTTATTTGTTGAACACGAGTTCTTCGCTTTGAAACTACAACGACAGGTTTTCCAAAATCGAACACGTTAGCGTAGCGATTCGATACGTTCAACATTTTGGCGCCGTTGCCGGTGAGGCGACGATCTTTGATTTCTCTTCGCATTTTGTAACTTACAAATCTTTTACCTCACTTTTCTCCTTTCTTATTGTAATTGCAGGTACTCTTTTGAGATGAGCAAAAGCAGTAGATTGGAGTAAAGTGCTATGGAAGGTTTTTGTAAGTTATCCCCCATTCTTTCCCCCTCCATAGATTGCATTCGCCACGTTAAATCCAAATTTCAATTAACCTAGGTGTTTGCATAAATCCTAGGAATAGTTTGGTTGTTTGGATTCTCACTCACATTCATTCCACCTTCATTTTTATAAAAAAAAGAACAAAAAGATAATTTTGTGCGGTAATTTTCAACAAACACACAACGTACACCCACATTCAAAGGTACTTAACCGAATTAATTTGTTTCTACTCAACCGAGTTGTGATCTGTGGAATCGGTACACATAAAGCAACACATAAAAGAGTAGAAATCATTCTAGGTTAACTATCTTTGTGTGCCTAACTTAGTGGTGCATTTGTGGCCAGTTGTTTGAGTTGTTTAGGCCGCACCACTTCAATTAAAATCAGCTCATCAAGTAGCTGCCAATTAGGTTCAACTCTTAGGGATTTACCAGGCACTCCACATTCTTTTTAAGCTTTAAAGAAAAACATCTTCACCCATGCTTGTAAAACCTGGTGTGCCAACGAAACTTGTTTAAAAATACCTAAAGTTGAATCCTAAAAGCTACTAAGTAAGATTTGAACCTTAAAATTCACCACATCAAAAATAATCTTGTTTGAAAACTATTGGTTGTGCACGCACACACAAATCAATCAATCATTAAGGGCACAACCTATTTAAAGGGCCCATCACATTCCAAAGCACATTCAAACCTAGCCCTAAATAAAACAGAGTAGACGTTGGCCTTAAGGATTGGACTCACTCTTCAGAACCCAGAATGAGATTATTTTCGATTAGTCTGTTTATACTGTTCAATTTGATGCCTAGCTAGGGGAGCAGAATCAAATGATTGCGGCTGGGGGGTACACTAGGAACCGGAGGCGCAAGCTGAAGGAAGAACCTTCTCCCCAGTCCCTCCTTCTAACTGGTTGGATTGAACAGACAGAAGTAGATCAAATCGTTTCTTTATCTCAAGATGGGTTTTGGGAGTCTGTAGGTCTGTAGGTTAACCCAATTAAGGACAGGTTTGATTATTTGTATTGTAGGGCGCCTTTCTTCCTCCCGTGTCTCATGAATCCTTCCACATATTTCACGCATTCCCGCTCTTTCCCTCCTGTTGTGAATTATCCTCAACATGACGATTATCCCGACTCGTATTGTAATCAAACATCAAATTGGGGATACAGCTCCAGACCTCCGTGTTTAGGGTTTAACCCTGAACACTTTGATTCTGATTTCTATCCTTCTCAAAGTTACATCGATTATAGATCGTCTTCCTTTCATGAACAACCTAATACGATCTACAATCAAGAAGGATACACCGATCCTTACCCATCCTCTGATTTCACTGCCTTTAGGTCATCACCATCTTTTGAACAATCTGAAATGACCTATTATCAGGAAGGGTATAACGAATCTCAATTCGTTAATTCCTCTACATTGATGTCAAACCTGCCCAATCCTGAACTAACTCATTTGGTTCAGGTTAATCAGGTTCAAGATAAGGTTCTGGCTAACTTGAGGAATATCATACAATGTTTAGAAGTTCAGCCAATACCTTGCATTAAGAGATTGGAGCCCCTGATTGAAATGATTGATGATTTGAACATGTCTTTGTTGGATTGGCTCCAGGATGTTAAGGATAAGAACCCGGGTGAGTTTCTACTTGGGAAATTAGCGAAATTGAGGATGAGATTCGTGGTTGCTTTGATTCAATCATGGGATGATTCCCAGGATAAACCTTCTTCAGGAAAGCCAATGACAGAACCCGTTCAGGCACCTGTTGGGGGGACACGTGTTATGAGGCTGATCAGATTGAATTAAAGCAACCAATTAAGGATGATCTGATTTCTTCACCTAAGATCCCTGAGCTGGGGTGCGAGGAAACGTATGTCTACTTGGAACAGAAAGTGACAAATGACTTTGGGACATACATTGATACGGATCCTGATTTCTTTGATGGTGAAGATTCAAGTTGCGAAGTCTCACACGAGTTTTCAGAACACGATTTTTGTGAGATGATTGGGCCTGAGGAATCTGATAGATCATTTGATAGCCCAATAATTGAGGAAACTGATCTTATTAGGGCACATATTACGGATCCAGAATCTCATTTTCTGGAGGGATCAATTCAATGCCCTGATTATCAATTACACCCCATTGAGCTTATCGATAATTCTGTTTCTAAGATAATTAGACCCAAGTCAATTCTGATTCTGCCACATCATTTAGACTTAGAGATTTCAGACGGGGTGATTAACATGGAAGAGGTCTTGGAATGCGACATGCTAAATGAGGAGGATAGGAGTTGGGAAGTTCTGATTTGGGAAGTTAATTTTGGAGGAAATGGAAGATTGAGTCGAAGGGTTCCTTTTAAGCTGAAACCATCAAATCAGAACCCTTAGGACATTTGTTTCGAGGATGTCAAACTCAAGCACACATTCAACGATTATCCTTTTGAGCTTCAATTCTCTGTAACCCGACTTTTTGGTCTTGGGTTGCATCCTCATAAATCGCAGGCCCAACTCGCTTGCATTCTGATTTTAGGCTTTGGGTAATTTTTATCCAGAACCTAAGATATTCTCGATTATCGGGGATGGGTTTGCACCACAATCTGGTCCACATCTGTGGACCTCTATTGATAGGTCAGAAGATTCTTCTGTTTATTCTAATTCTGACCTTCAGTTGTGAATTCTTCATTCCTTTTCTTTGTATAGTGTGCCTAGCTGAAGGCACTAAGCTTAGCACATATATAGTTCTTTTTAGTTTTCATCTCGGAGTGGACCTGACATTCACGCAATTCAGGTGCTTTCTATGCTTTTCCACTCTATTTTATGTCTTTTTAATACAATGAGGACATTGCATTAGATAGGCATGGGGGGGTGGATATTTATCTCTGAATTCATTCGTCAGCTCCGTAGATTTGTTTTATTTTCTTTTATAAAAAAAAATTAAAATCGGAATTAGGAAAGAGAATTTAGGTTTAAGAAAATTTTAAATCTTAGGAAATACTACATTATGATTTGAACACAAAGAGCCTTTAGGTCTTTGGACTTAATCAGCCCATGTACCCACTAAAATGTGGATTTGTCTTTCGAGTCCTCGCCATCTTAATTCTATCGTAATTGGAGTAAATAAGTTTGGGTGATAAGTACACGACTTACCAACCCGCCCTTGGATTTGAGGAAATTGGGTAGCTAATGAACCTTCTAGGGTGATATGGCTGGCAAGTTATCGTGGGTAATAGCCCATAGGTAGGTTGTCCAGAGCCCAGTCACTGGATCTTTCTCTTTTTGCTGTCTTTAGGTAAATCTTAGACCAGGGAAGCCACCTACTTAAAAAAAAAAAATCAAAAAGAAAAGGAGAAAAGAACAAAAAAAATAAGCCACACTTCGCCGCACGAGTATGGCTGGCAAGTTGTCGATGGTAATAGCTCATCAACCGGTTGTCCAGAACCCAGCTCAGTAAATGCACTAAAAATTCCCAAAACACTTAGGAAGAAGCGGAGAAGTAGAATAAATCGGGGAGATATACACTGGATTCACCCTTGTGTTGACCCCATAAAAAAATAAAAGTAGGGAGAAAGCTACTGGTTGTAAAGATACACCTTTAGGCAAAATTCTTTTTGAGGTCAGCTAGAGGCGTAGAAACTCGAAGTCCGTTTTAACTGCTGATCAACGAGTCTATCACAATCACAATAAGATGCTTAAAACTTAGGATTCTCATCAAATCTTGGGTGAGTTGAATGGCCGTAGAAAGCCACTCTTAAACCCTAAAATTTGAAAATTCAAAAAAATTAGAAAAGAATAAAAAGAGAAAAAGAAATTTTTCTTTGAATAAAGTGAGGCTTAAGGTGGTCTGCGTTTTGGCTGATACCCGGGCACTGTTGTGTCTTTGAAAGTTCAATTCCTAAGTAGAAAATTTTTCAATGATTGAAAATAACTCAGGTCCAAATAATCCAACCTAATTCTTTTATAAATAGCATATAGTTTTTGCTAGGGACTAGCAAAAGATAGGCATGTGGGTATGATGTAAACACATTACACTACTTAAGATGTCTATTTATGTATGTTCTTAAGCATAGGATTGCATTTCATGATATAAATATTGCATAACATGCATCATCTTGCATTTAGAGTAGTTTGAATAAAATGGAGGTTAATTGTCTCCTTTTATGTGCTTGGACAGGGCAAATATTTTATCGGGACCTTGGATCGAAGATCTAACCGTATGGATGTGATCAGGGCGACGATTGGAGTTCAAAGACTCTAAGATCTCCCTAATGAGGCATCCGTAGCATCAGATAGTGACCGGGGAACCCTAAAAGATCAAGGGCCAGGATGGTGTAAATCTACTCTTCAAATGACAAATCCAACCGTACAGATGAATTCGGATCGACGATTGTAGCCTAACGACGCAAAAATCAAGTCAATCCGACATCCGTGGCACCATCTACAACTTCTAGAAGATGGACGGCCAAGATGGCGCTGTGTGGCGCCATCCCGACCACCTAAATGGCCGCATACATTTTCTGAAGACCCTGCACCTGCTCCCTCTCCGCCGTTGGATCTCAATCCAACGGCTGTGGTCAGCCGCGCCTAAAAGCACCCACTCGAACATCTGCGCCTCATAGCACAGCGGTCGAGTGTGCTTACGCGAGCTGCGGGCGCAGGTTCGAACAGCAGCGAAGGGGAGGAAGGCACGGGCGTACGAGGAATGGCAAGCATTGTATCGTGATCGGACGGTCGTCTACGCTCAATTGAGATCACGCGCGATTGAACGCATGGCAAGGACGCGCTGGGCGAGCGCGTAGCAGCGGGCGGAGATGCATCTTAAGTCATCCGATCTCGCGATCGAACGGTTGAGAATTAAAGAACGTGCGCGGGCGTTGAGGAAGCGCGGGCAGCTGAGGAGGCGTACATGGGCGCGGGTGCTACGCCCAAGTTGGGGCTTTAGTGACGGATTTATCCTTCACTAAAGACCCCTCATTTATTATTTTAAAGATGTAATGACCATTTTGCCCCCACTCCTTGCAACTATAAAAGGAGACCCCCTCCATACGAAATTCTCATCCCTTCCTTCTCTTCTCTACCTCTCCAAAGCTCAAGAGAAGCTTGTCCCACACCCGAGATGCTTCTCGCGAGATAAAGTCCAAATTTTCGTCCCCCTTCGGAAGTGGATCCCGCGACGACGACAGCGTGCTGCTCTGTTCCTGTTCTTCTGCTTCATCCTCCTTTGTCCTGCTTCATCCTCCTTCGTCCAGGCGTCATCCCATCCTGCTCGTCCTCTAAGCGACCGTCGAGTCGGATTTCTCTCTCCCTATTCTTTTTACTACTTTCTAGTATAGATTTTCTGCTTTCTAGTGTAATTCTACTTGTCCTCCAGGCGATCGTCGAGGAGGACATTTCTCCCTCCATTCTTTTAATGCTTTCTAGAGTAAATTTGTCGCTTTCTAGTGCAATTATTTTATGCTTTTTAGTTGTAATGAACAATCTTCTTAATGATAAATTCTTTGTTTATTCTACATCTCATTTTGATTTCTATGTGTAATATTCTCTCTCTTTTACCCTCTCTCTCTTCTATTTATTGTAAATAATTTGATAGTTTTAAATTGAATTACTTCATGATAAATAAAAAGAAATGAGTAGTTTTTAAATCAAACATCCACCTCCCTATGTTCGACCCGGAATTTCAATTTCGGTATAAATTTTATTTGTTGAACATGAGTTCTTCGCTTTCAAACTACAATGACAGGTTTTCCAAAACCGAACACGTTAGCATAGTGATTCGAAAGTTCAACATCGTTGTACCTCCAGCCTATGCATAGCTAGCACTGCGCTCCCTCACCTTTGCCGTGTGCGTGTGTGCCCACGTTCAAGCACTGCGCTATGCGCATGCGTGCCTGCGCACACGCACGCACCCGCACTGCTACGTGCATGCGGTGGCACGTGCGTGCGCTGGGCATCCTGGGCTACACCACAAGGCTCAATTTGGGACGTCCATCTTCTTGTTGTTGTAGGGGCTACTACATAGGTCAAATTGAGTCGCTTTTCACGTTGTTAGGCTACAATCTTCGGCCCGAATCCATCCACGCGGTTAGATTTTTCATTTGAAGCTCCGAATTATGTCTCTTAGTCCCTTGGCCATTGATCTTCCTCGGACTGCATATGGTGCTGTGGGACTCCGATCGAGGTGATTTCAGAGGCGTTGGACTCCGATCGTTGTCTTCATCAGATCCATACGGTCGGATCGTCAATCCGAAGCTCCAAAATAAATATCATTCTCTCCTAACCATAGAAAGGGCAGAATTAACCTAAATTGTATACAACTACTCTAAAAGCAGAATGATACATGCTATGCAATATTTATAACATGAAATGCAAATCTAAGCCTAGGAACATGCATGAATAGGCATTTTACCCTCAATAAATGTATTTACATCACCGAGTCACTTAAACAAGGGTGACTCAACCTCAATACAACCACGTTACTTTATAACCATGGGTAGCATAACCTCAAAACCTCTCCTCTTCACGAGAAGTATTTTGTCTAGAGAGGGAGACAGGAATTCGCAAAGCGAATACCTAAACAAAGATAATAACAAAGAGTCCTATAGAGCCACAAAGTAAGCATTTAAAACTAGCTACTACAGGAAGTAGGAACTTCCCTTTGTTGGAAGTGCATCGGCTATTGACGTGAAGTGCATGAACCACACAAGAGATTGACAATGCTCTTGTATTCGTAGGTGGGAGAGCGAGTGCACAGTTGGGAAAATGCTCTCAAGAGTGTGGACAAAGGATTGGAAAGTAAGATCACTTCTCAAGATCAATTAGACAAAAAATGATGTGGAAGTAGTATATCAAGGTGTGTGTTGCAAAGGAAGGGTCCTCCTCTATTTATGGAAGCCCTAAGAAGGGTTCAAAAGCCTCTTCTGGCCGTTGGAAGGCTTCTATTACTGTTGGGAATAATTCCAAGGAAAATCAGGCCAAAATCAAAGTTATTAATGATTCTGACAGGGTTATCAGACGTCAAAAGCTATTATCACACATTGGGGTCATTATCTAATCTAGGGATTGGTCATCTGATCTAGAAGGGTGGAAGATTTGGATTGGGTTAGATCAAGATGGACGTCTAAGGAATACTACCCTCCGGATTACTATCGGTTCATGATAGCAATCCTCACTGTTTTCAAAAAAAGAAAGATGGACGTCTAAAGAAGTTTTTTAAGATGTCTGGGAATCTAATTAGATGTCTAATTCTAAATGGGTTTCCTTCCTGTTTTGTCAAGATCAAAATAGAGTTCTAGTGTTAATTTGCACAAATGACAGATAAGATGTTTGGAAATAGGTCTGGACGTCTGGAAACATAAAGCACTATGGAAATGGATTTCTCAAGGCTCAAACGGCTATAAGGTCTGAAAAAAAGTAATTAAGGTCAAATCTTAGCCTAACGTCTATTTATCAGACGTCTAGGATGCTCTACGGACATCTGAAAGTGAATGTGAATCATACTCAGGGTTAATCCTCAACGATTAGATTTCTCAAGACAATGGTCCTCTAGTTGGATGTCTAATAAGGTCATCAGACATCTTCTAAGATGTCTGGACTAAGGGCTAGGTGTCTGAAACTAGCAGACAGAGAGTATGTTTCCAATCTAAGCATTTATGGACATCTAATAAAATAGTTAGACATCTTAACGTCTAAGATCAGACATCTAATGTCTAGATTGGACGTCTGATTAGGCTGTCTGATGTCTACTTTGATTTTCTTAGGTCTCTAAGAGATGTCTAAGTATCCTAGGGTTGAGCAAGTGTTCTTAGGACTACTATTTTGTAACTTTGGGTCTCTTTAACAAGTGATCTAAGAAAATGAAAAGCAAAGAACAAAACGACAAATACAAAGATAAAATACACTAACAGAATGAACTTCTATCCTATTCTTCATCTCCATGCTTATTCAAGCTATCGCTCGAAGCGAAGCTCCTTCTCCTCCATCAAGCTCCTCTAATTAACCATGGACATGAGCATCACACTAGTATCGATTTGAAACTATCCTGAAAACTTAAACTCAAAGCAAATGTTAAATAACAAGTGTTTTACTATCACCAAAATTAACAATCGTAGTGCCCTTGCACCAATAGCAATATATATAGATGATATATACAATTGACCTCTTATTATTGTACTTCAATATTGTTCCCTTATCAAGTTACATTTAGCTTAGTCCTTAATTTAGAACAAAAAGTTGAGTGAAGGAGTTGGAGGTGGCTATTGTAAATAATTTCTAGCTCCAATGCGAGCATTGGAGGTGGAGTCAGTTGTTCTTAAATTAAGGACCCTAAAGTACAATTAACATGCTGCTTAGAGGTTTTTCTATGTGTTGGCACAAAAATTTTCAGTTTATTGTGTACTACCCCCCTCCCATGCCTAAGTTCTTGCATGTCCACATGGATGAATATAACAGAATATATTATGACAGGAAGTAAGTGGGTAGACATCATCTGAATCACTCCTGAATTGTCATGAAGCATAAGGCAACCTGATGATATGGAATATGCAGAGAAATATGCTGAAAGAAAATATGCTATGCATAAAAAGATATCAAATGCTATTTATAAATGCTGAGTTTAACGCCTCCAACTGAGCGAGAACTAAAGCAGATAGATCAATGATTGCATAAGAGCAGGTCAAAATCAAAAGGAAGATGTATTTGTGTGCTCCTAAAATCAATGGTCCACAAATGCAAACTAGCTGATGATGCATCCATACTCCAAAGAGTCTATCTATAGCAGAATGTGGAATAGGGGCAAGAAGTGGAGAATAATGAGAATGAGGATCATGTTGCCAATTCTACTGATTAATCATGTTCCAGAATTCCATGAAAAATTGTTAAGGAGGTGGATTGATATGATGATGAAAATGCATGTCAGCATCAGAGTCTGGATCATAGGGGTCATCGTAATGGTGATTGACATCAAAAATCATGCTCTCCCAAGACTTTGGGTTATATGAAGGTACATGTGAGATTGAAGGTTCTGCATATAGGTCACTGAAATCCTCACCAGAAATCATCTCATCCTCATCGGTACTGATCTCAAATTCATTGAAAGCTATCTCAGTCTTTCAGCCAAGCCATCCATTAGATTGACTAGGGTTGTAAGCAAATCCCCAATTCATTCCGCTCAGTACTTAAACTCGATAAATGCTTGTTTATCATCATTCTTATGGCCTGAAACAAACCTAGCCTTTAGGATTTTAACTCCGCAAAAGGGTTTTTGGGCTGCATTTAGGCATCAATTAGGTTAGGATGCAGTGCATGTTTTGCTGTATTTTTGACACATTTATTTGAGTGTTACAGACGAATAGATAGATAGATCTGTAAAACACTGACACTCAAGAAGGCAACTGGTGAAGAGGAAGCTTAATCTAGCTGTGATTCAGCCACATCCAACTCTTCATAGCTGGATGCCATCTCACTTGGGTTAGGGTTGGCTCCATTTAGCTCCATTCAACTCATCTTAGCTGAAAGGTAGCTAGAGCAGCTCATATTTGCTCAACCTATCTCAAGTCAGCTCAAATCCAGCTCAACTTAGTTGAGTCTAGCTCATCTCAGCTCCAATCATTTCACTGGGAGCTCTAGTTAGCTCAACTAAGTTGACAAGAGTCCACCTCAACTTAGGTCCAGCTCTCCCTAGCTCCACTCAACTCATGGTAGCTGAACACCCTATAGCTTAGCTACTACTTGTCAACTAGTAGCTAAGCTAGCTTGGGAGTTCCCATCAGAGGCAATTCCAACCCAACCGAGCTTTAGTTAGGTTGAGACCAACTCAACTTAGCTCAACTACCCAAGCTTAGCTGCTACCATAAGAGCTAGCTAGCTAAGCTGAGTAGTTGACTCTTCATGAAGGCCTCTTCAGCGTTCTAGCTCCAATGCAGTTTCATTCCAGCTCCAGACAATTTTTCCTCAGCTCCTGGAAGGACCACTTGATTTTACCCCCTGCACCAAAAGACCACTTTTTCTGCATTCTTCTTCTCATTTGTATAAAAAATGGAAAACCAACAAAATAGGTCCACTAACCGATCCACATCCACCTCTAATCTCACTTCCAACCCTTCCACCCAAAATACACAAACTAACCACCCCACCTTTGACTGTCCACTCCCTCAACTACCCAACCTGGAGCTTCCTAATGCTGAGATGCCACAACGACAGCAACAAGCCCCCTTGCCCAATCCTTATTCTTTGATAGCTGAGCAGATTGCTCAACTACAAGCTAATCAACAACTATCGAGTAGGAATATAACAAACCTTGCCAACCAAGGGCAAAACCCACCACCCTGTTAGTAGCCTGTCATTCCTCTAAATGATTTCTATGATCCTTCTTACTATGAGGATAGACAGGGGGTGGTAATTCCAGAAGGGGACTTCGAGATCAAGCTGACAGTTCTGAACTTGATTAAGCACTTCCATGGCTTTCCTAGGGAAGACCTGTTCAGCCACCTTGAAGAGCTAACTCTCCTTGCACAAACAACTCATTCCTGTAATGTGCAAGAAGATCTTTGGCTGATGCAGTTATTCCCATTATCTCTCAAAGATAAGAATGCTTATTGGTTCGGAACCATTAGCCGACCTATTACCACATGGGCTCAGCTCAAAAGTGCTTTCCTTAAGAAGTTCTTTCCCATAGGTCATACTAATTTCCTACGAAGATCTATTATGACCTTTCAACAAAAATCTAGCGAGACTCTATGATATAAACACATCTATTTAGGTTAAAATGCCTAATCATGCATGTTCTTAGGCTTAGATTTGCATTCCATATTATAAATATTGCATAGCATGCATCATTCTGCATTTAGAGTAGTTGTGTATATTTTAGGTTAATTGCATCCTTTTGTGGTCAGGAGAGGAGATTTATTTTGGAGCCTTAGATTGACAATCCGACCGTACGAATCTGATTAGGATGATAATCGGATACTAACGCCTCTGAAATTGCCTTAATTGGAGTCCCATAGCAACATATGTAGTCCGAGGAAGATCAATGGCCAATGGACTAGGTGACGTAATTTAGAGCTTTAAACGACAAATCCAACTGTGCGGATGGATTCAGGTTGATGATCGCAACCCAACGATGCAAAAACTGACTCAATCCGACCTTTGTAGCAGCCCCTACCACAGAAAGAAGATGGACGGCCCAAATCGTGCCACGTGGTACAACCCAGGTCGCCCATGCGCACTCACGCGCCACCGCACATGCTCAGCAGCGGCACGCACATGGCACTCAATCCGACCTCCGCAGGCACGTGCACGAAGGCACGTGACACAAGCACGCGGAGTGCATGCTAGTGTAGTGGTTGGTGGGCACGTGGGCTATCTTCAGCGACGTGTGCGGTGGATTTTCAGCGATGTTTATGACCGTCAATAAATGTCTTGTATACGAATTTGATTCTTTCCTCCACTATAAAAGGACCCCTACCCCTCCCATTTTTCTTCATCTATTCCTTTCTTCCTCTCACCACCTCCAAGCCTCTAGAGAGAGCTTGTTCCAAGCTCGGGATGCTCCTCTAGAGTAGAAAACCAAATAGCTTTCCCACCCCGCATGCCCATTCGTGGAGCATCCAGTGGCCATCCTCTCACTGCCCTTTGGGAAGAAGATCCTCGCTGTGATGCCATCCTGGCCAGCCCTTTGTCTTCCTGCTTCATCCCTGTTCGTCCCGCTCCTCACCACCTTCCTCTAGATGATGTCAGAGTGAGTCATCCTCCGAGCAACTGTCAAGGGGGATTTCTCTCACCTCTTTCTATCTTTTTCACTTTCATAGTGTAGATTTTCCACTTTCATAGTGTAACAAACATTCATTTATAAATGGATGATTGTTTTTCTCTCTCTCTCTTATATTGTTGCAAGTAGATTAGCTAGAAGTCATCGATCTGATCTCTTACCCGATAAAAAAACCAAAATAATTAGAAAAGATAAAAACAACAAAAGGAAATAAAAGAGAAATGCATATTTTCAAAACCAAACATTCACCTCCCCGTGTTCGACTCGGAACTTACTTTTCGAGTTTTGTTTATAAATTTTATCTGATAGACACAATTTGCGAGCTACGACAATGGGTCCTCCAAACCCCGATTTCAAACACGTGAAACTCGTGTGATCATTTTGGCACCATTGCCGGGGAGGCAACGCTCTTTGGATCTTTTCCATGCTTTTCTGCCTTACCTAACTTTTATCTCACTTTTTCTCTGATCTTACTGTGGTTGTAGGTATTCATCCATGGCGGGCCAGAGCGGTTAGATCGGAGAAAAGTGCGGATGAAGGTTTTGTAAGTTTATCCCCACCACCCCCACCCTAGTTTTCATTCCATAGCCTAATAACTCAAACCCAAATCAACTTAGGTGTTTGCATAAGCCTTAGGGTAGATTTTGGTTGTTTGATTGTCACTCTACTCACCTCACCCACCCATATATATAAAAAAATAAAAAATATTCTTCTCTTGTGGGATTTAACTGAAAGCTACACACTTAATACCCACAACTTCTTATCCTAAGCGGTACAATCACTTTGATTCTAGCACTTAACCAGGATCTGACATATAGACCCGGTACACTTCAACACAAAACACATAAGTGAGTAGAAATCTGATTAGGCTAAGACATTCTGTGCCTTAATCTGTGGTGCAAATAGGCCAATTACTTGATTTGTTTGCACCACTCAAATTAAAAGTGATCCATCAAGTAGCTTGCTACTTACGATTGATTCCTAGGGCTGAGCCAGGCACTCCAAATTATTTTTGATTTTTAAAGGAACATATCATCACCTGTGCTTTCAAAACTTGGAGTGTTCTACTAAACCTTGATTGAATGCACCTAAAGATTAAACCCTAAAAGCTACTAAACAAGGTTAAACCCTAAAAGACATATCATCAAATAACCTTGTTTGCAAACCTTGGTTGTGCACACACACACACTTGAGTCAATCATTTAGGGCACAACCCATCTAAAGTGCCATAGACGTTGGCCTTAAGGATTGATTTGCTCTTCGGGGCTCAGACTGAGATTTTTTCGATTAATCTGCTTTTGCTAGTCCATCTGATGTCTAGATAGGGGAGTAGCATCAAACAACCACGGCTGGGAGGTACACCAGGAACCGGAGGCGTAAGACAAAGGAAGAACCTCCTCCTAGTCCCTCCTTCTAACTAGTTGGCTTGACCAGATAAAAGTAGACCAAATCGTTTATAATCTCAAGACGGGTCCTGGGAGTCTGTAGGTCTTTAGGCTACCCAGAGAAGGATAGGTTTCATTGATTGTATTGCAGGGCACCTTTTTCCTTCTCTATTTTCCCTCCTTTTCTACCATGTACCCTTCCACATCCTACACACATTTCACATCCTATCCTCCTACCACCACTTATCCCTAAGATGATTACTATTCTG
This sequence comes from Thalassia testudinum, assembly GCA_037157565.1. Classification (NCBI taxonomy): domain Eukaryota; kingdom Viridiplantae; phylum Streptophyta; class Magnoliopsida; order Alismatales; family Hydrocharitaceae; genus Thalassia; species Thalassia testudinum. Next base: position 75,764,451 of record JAZHRO010000073.1, on the reverse strand, counting down.
ACTTGACTTGTAATTACCCATCCACTAGCCGAGAAAACGTTGATTGGGGATATGAATCCATACTTCAGTGTCCATGGCCTAACCCTGGACAATAAGACTATGATTGCTATTCTTCCTAAAGCTACAATGATTATAGATCTCCATCCTTTGATGATCAACCTAACCAAATCTACAATCAAGAAGGATATGTTGACTATAACACCTACCCTCCCCAGTATTCCACTAAATATAGGTCACCACCACTCAAATAGGCTGAAATGACCTACTATTAGGGAGGGACCCGAGAACCTTGATATCTTGACTCCCCTAGATTTAACCCAGACCCACCCAAACTTGAACCGAACCAGCCAGTTTAGGTGAACCAGATCTAGGATAGGGTGTTGGCTAATTTGAGGAACACTATACAATCTTTAGAAGCTCCACCAACACCATGCACTGAAGCACTGGAGCTATAATCAAAATGATTGATGAACTTAATAGTTCTCTATTGGATTTGCTCCAAAGTGTTAGAGATAAAGAGCTGAGTGAGTTTCTTCTTGGGAAATTATCAAGGTTGAGGATGAAATTTGTGGTTGCCCTAGTCAAATCGTGGGATGATTCTCAAGATGAACCCACTTCAGGAGAGCTAATGTCTGAACCCACTCTAGCGCCTGTCAGGGGGGATACATATTCTGAGATTGGAGATGACCAGATTGGTCTAATGCAACCCTTTGAGGATGAACAAATTGATTCACCCGAGATCCCCAAGCTAGGAAACGAGGAAAAATATGCCTCTTTGAACCAAGAAATGACAATCGATTTTGAGACATATATAAATGAGGATCATGAATTCTTTGACTCTGAGGCTGAAGAATCTCTTAGTGAAGTCTGACTTTAGCATATGGAAAATGATTTTAGTGAGACAAATGGGCTTGAGGAATCTAATAAATCATTTGATAGCCCATTCATTGAAGATTTTGATTCTGTTGGGGCTAACATAGAGGATTCGAATCCTCATGTACTAGAAGATTCAATTAGTAGCCCCATCCCTCAACCACGCCATGAAGGGATTGATTTTGATTTAGAAATCATTGTGCCCAAGCCAATCCAAATTTAGCTGCAATTATTGAACTTGGGTACTTTAGATGGGGTGTACAATGATCTGGACGTCCCGAAAACATTGATTTCGGAGGATAGGAAGTTGGAATTAAAAATTTGGGAAGCTAATTCTGAGCAAACTTTGATTTTGGATCTGAGGCTTCCTGTTGACCTGAAACAACCTACCTTCTATCAGGACCCTTATAATATCTTTCACTGTGACCCAAGCTTGGAATAATTGACTATCTTTCTGAGCAGAACTATAAGTGGACACCTGATTTTAATGAATCAGATAAACCCATTGTCTGACACTTTGGTCTTGGGTTGTACACCACAAAACCACAGGCCTGGCTCCGCAAACACAATAATCTTAGGTTCTGGGTGATTTTCATCCAGAACCTTAGAACCACTCAACCCTGGAGCATGGGTCTGCATCATAATCTCGTTCATGTCTATGGACATCTTTTGCTGGCAGGTTTAAGGATCAGCCTTTTGATTTTGATTCTGACCCGCACTTGTGAATTCTCAAATTCTTTCTTGTATGTTTGTTTTGCCTAGCTGAAGCCATTAAATCCAGCACGTGTCTATATTTCATGTTCTCTACACGATGTTTAGGTGATATTCTATTTACTTTGCCTTTCCATATCTTTATTTTTACAATGATTACATTGCATCATTTAGGCATGGGGGTGGATATTTAATCCTAAAATCATTTTGTTAGCTCTGTAGAATTTCTTTTAGTTTCGTAAAAAAAAATTTAAAAAAGACAAAAAAAAAGAGAAAATAGAATTAAGAGAAGAGAACTTAGGCATTTGGAAGTTATTAACTTTGGAAAATGATACGATAGGACCTGAACACCTAGACTCTTCAGGTCTTCGGGCTTAATTACCCTAGGTGTCCACTCGAATGTTGTCTTAGTCTTGAGTCCTCACCAATTCAAATTCATCTTTAATCTAGTAAATAAATTGGGGTGATAAGTACACGACTTATCGATCCGCCCTTTGATTTGGGGGGACTTTAAGCCTAATCATCAACACACTTTTTGCACTGACTCACTTTTCGACAGTTTCTATGAGAATTGGGTAACTAATGAAATATCTAGGGTGGTATGGGTTGTAAGTTGTCGGTGGTAATAGCTCATCGGCTGGTTGTCCAGAGCCCAGCCACAAGACCATTTCCATCGTACTACCTTTACGTAAATGTTAGATCAGGGAAGCCACCAACTTGAAAAAAAAAGAGAAAAAATAGTAAAAGGATAAAATAAAAATAAATAAATAAATAAACAAAACCACACTTCACCGCACGAGTATGGTTGGCAAATTACTGTGGGTAACAACCCATTGGCCGGTTGTCCAGAGCTCAACTCACAAAAATGCACAATAATTCCCAAAACACTTAGGGAAGAAGTGGGGAAGAAGAATAAACCGGGGAGATATACATTGGGTTCGCTGTTGAAGAGGCCAGCTCATGGTTTTAAAAGACGTTGCGTTGTAGTATAAACAAAATTGCCTCGAAAACAAATAAGAATTTATTACTCGAAAACCTAAGTATCCGAGGTCGAACATAGGGAGCAAATGGAATTTATTCACTAATCTCAATAATGTAATTGAACACTTCGAGTTACTCAAAACTTAATGCATAATATAAATGCAAGAATTTAAGAGTAAATTATAGCAATAACATAAAAATTGGACGTCTGATTCTATAATCAGACGTCTTAAAAAGATATTTCTCTTTCCGCTCTTATTTCCTTCTCTTTCTTGAGTTTCTTTCTTCTTCTCTTTTCTTCTTCATCTTTCTCTCTCTTCGGTTCTGCTCTTTCTTATGTTCCTCTATCTTCCGCCTTTCTTCTTTCTCTTTGGATCTTCTGCCTTTTCCTTTCTCCTTCTTCTTCCTCTGCGGTCTTCTTCTTCTGCCTTATTCTTTGACCTTCTTCTTTTACTTCTCTTCTTCTTCCTTTCTTCTTTCTTCTTCAGCTGCACCTCTGCTACAGTGTTGCTCCTTCCCTTCGCTTCTGCCTTGATATCCTTCTTCAGCCCTTTTCCTTAGCTCTTCTCTGACTTTCTCTTCTTCTCTTTGGCCTTCCTTCCTTCTTCTTCCATTCTGTGTCTAAGTGTCCTTCCTTCCCTGCTTAGCTTCTACTTAGTTGCGCCTTCCTCTTCCTTCTTCTCTTCTTCTTCCCTCTGCATGCACATAGAAGCAAAACCTATCCCCTACCCTCCCCCATGTCTCCCTCTCTCTATTTCTCTCTTCGGTATGCTCTCCCAGAGCCGGGTAATCAGGTAGGGTATTGCGCACCCGATTCTAGGCGCACCGGTGTGGGTGTGATGCATGAGGAGTGCTAGGTCTAGGTAATCGGGTCGGGTGCCAGGTCCGTGAGGGAGCGGGACTTCACCCCTATGTACTGGAGGCAGACAACTAAAAACACAAATTCAATTTAATGCACTCTCTACACTTCTGAGTTAACGAGGTGGGACTAAATGCCCCACCTGCTTCTGCACTCGCGTCCACAGGAGACCTTCTTCAATTGCCACAACCTCGATCGCTTGCTAAGCCAATTGCCTGGCTGTGTGAGTTCGTGTCACCAATCCACTTCACCTGGGACTCTAACACCTGGAGGGCGTGGCCAGGAGCGAAGCTTGCGACCTTCTTGCTGTGTGCTTCAATGGCGGCAGCTGCTCAGATCTGACACACACAAAAATGGCCTTGTGGCTCCATTAAAACACATGGGAAGCTTCGCCATGTCAAGGCGAAGGTGGGACGGTGGATAGCAGGCCGTGGGGCGGCCTAGGCGTGTGTGCCTAGGTCACCTTGTGGCCATGATTATGGGTTTGGTCAGGGGACATTTAGGGAGGTGATGGTGGTCAATGGATGAGTGGAAGGTAATCAGTGGACGATGGCGGAGGTGGTGAGCTGTCTGGCGAGGCATGTGGAGGTATGGAGTGGTGGAAGCGTCTAGCCGGTGGGCGGCAGGAGATGGAGAAGATGGCGGTGGATAGTGGCTACGAGGGGTCAAAAGTTGAAATAGAAAGAGGGGAATTGAAGAGGGGATAGAGAGGAATAATTCTAACCTAGCTAGGTGGATGAAGGGGTAGAGGTGGCGGCTAGCTGTACCTGCTGTCACTAGAGAAGACGATGTCCAGGGGAGGGGTGACAGCGACGATGACGGGGCTAGAGGTGTGCGCACGGGTGTTGTACGGCGCAGAGGAAGATGGTGAAGGCGGCTCTGCCACTAGTAGTGTGGCAGAGTGGCGAGAAAGAGGAGGGGGGCTTGCCAGAGCTTGCTGGACTCCTGACCGGAGGAGAAGGAGATGAAATTGGGGTGAATCTCCAGCCAAGTCGAGCTGAAGAGATGCGGCCGGAGTTGAGGATCCTTTTATAGGCATTGGCAGGGGATCTTGTGCTTGGAAGACAAGCTTCCAAGTGCAAGAGTCCTCGCCGGAGTAGGAAATCTGTGGGATACCCAAATCTCTCGAGCTTTCGCATGAGAGATTGGGAGCGATTCAAATCTTGTGATTGTGCTCAGATGGAAGGAATTCCTTAGAGAATCTCCCTTCTAAATCTGGGAGATCTCTGAGGAATCAGGGTGTAGTCCCCCTCCATTCCTTTGTTGGAGTAGGATTTCCCCGCATTAATGGTGGAGGGACTTAATTGTATGAGTGGTGAGGAAGTTAGGGGGGTCTGTGCAAGAGTTTTCAAAAGTTAGGGGCTAGAATGTAATTGGGTGGACTATTTTGCAAAGTAGGCCAAGGTAACCTCTCCTTAGGTCTAAATTTTGGTAAAAACCTAATTTAGACCTAAGGAATCCAATGGTGAAGTTGGATTTTAGGTTTGACCACGTTTGACTAGACATTTTACACAAAAACCCAAATTAGGTCAAATAATGAGCTAGGACCGCAATCTAGGTCAAAATAGGTTCCAAAGGCTAAATTGAATATTCTAAACCCTAGGGAATATTTTTCCATGAATTTTAGAGTGTTTATTTTATTTTTATCCTGACCAGAACCTTGTTGAATTAAACAGGTCTATTTTAGGATTACAGAATGTCATTTAATTCATAGATTGCACAATAACCCATTTCTGACTGAACCAACCTACTATTTATCTTATTCAGACCATTTAACCTATTTTTTGCCTCAAATAAATCCCGTTTATGTATTGTAATGGTAAAATTACAATTTTAACCTTTGTTTCATGTTTTCTTCTCAGAACATTAATTCCTTGAATTAGGCCCTTCTCTAGGTTATGTAGGAGCTCTTATTCTCTTTCTTAGGTCAAAATGAGCTAGTTAGGGATCATGATGAGGCTCTCATCATACCCCCATGCCTAGCGTTTGCTAGTCCCTTAGCAAAATTTTAAGGTTTTAACTTCTGTTCGAGACCCTGAGTTTTTGTCACCAGTTATGATAAGTTCTTTTCTTTTTCTTTTGATTAGATCAGAATGCCGACAATAGGTCTAGAGGTACTCAAGTATCAATAAAAATCTAGACCTGACCTGCTTTTAGCCTCAGTTCTCTGTGAAGGTTTTTAAGGCCTACAGAAATTGTCCTACAGTTCATTGGACTCCACGATTAAAGCACCCGTGCTTGAGACTTTTTTAGCCTTGGTTCAATTTGCAGTGTGTTTTTGTAAGAGAGAGGTGGAGGATTTATTGTTTGGAGAGTTTTCTCTCTCTTTTCTTTTTATTTATGGCTTCGGATTGGCTTCTCAACACGGTTTGTATCAGATTCCTCGTCCCCATCATCAATCCTCAAAGGTCTCTAGCAATTGATGCTTCATGATAGCACCACCCATGGCAACCCCCAAAACCCTGGCTTTCAAGATTTCGAGATAATCCCACCCATGGCATTCCATGGCCGAATCCAGACCCTAGCAATCGACATTTCGTGATAATGCCACCCATGGTATTTGAACTAGCAGAGTGCTTACATGCCTTCGGCAGGATATTTAAATATCCTAAGAGACAAGCACCGAGGAGACGATATGTTGTTATGCATCTTCGAGGGGAATTTCCCTCCTCTCCGCGTCGGGAACTCGTCCAAACCAACTTGTGCTGATCGGTCGCTTCTTAATCTAGGCAACTTTTTTAGAGCATTAAACCGCTTTTGCGTGATTTTGATAGCTATGCACACTGAACCAGGCTGTGTGTGGATTGGGGTGCTTAAGTTACTGAGTCCCGCAAATCGAAGGTCAGTTAATGAGGCCGAATACTCCCTAAGCCTTAGACCTAGTACTTAAGCATCGCATTTTCCTCAACCTCTTGAGGAGTATCTGGACTTTTGCAGGTACTTGAATTTTTAAGCCTAAGAGTTTAGCCCAAAAAGTCCTAAGATCAGCATTTCTGCTAATCTCTTTTTGTGTCTCCATAGCACTTTTCTTTCATTTCTGTTTTTTCTTGATGTGGTCTAGAACTTCGGTTAATTCCTTAATCTCTTACTAATGAGTTCTCTTTTTCTTTTTCATTTTGTGCTCCATTTTGTCATTTTGCTCTTTTTCTCCTCCTCATGATAATGTGGCTCACAAAATTTCCTCCCTCCCCCAATTTTTTGTTCTTTTTCATAATTTTTCAATTTTTTGTGTTTTTGACATATGTGAATTTTTTTGTGAGAATCCTTCTTACTTTTCTTGGCTTTGTATGTATGCACTTTACCACCCCCCCATGCCTAAGTTTTGCAATGTCCTCATCATAAATGGAGGGTGTGAAACAGTATTGGGTCTAGGGGCTTAGAACAGGATACATCGGTTGGGCGAATGTGTCGGGAAGTGACTAATGCAGATGATTTCAAGCTCTAGTACGTGTACCAAAGGTGGGATCAACTGTCTAAGGCTGAACTCAAGGTGCAATAGACGTGGAGTACAGACGGATAATCAGACAGGTCTTTATTTTTGGAATGATGGGTTGCCTCTCGTTAAGCGCTAAATTTAATGCCTTCAGCCGAGTGGAACATGGGATGCAGAGGGAGTGGTCAAATCAGTGAATTTTTGTAAAACAAGCACCTTAATTAAGAGCCTGGTTGGTCCAACCAGGTGCTTGTTAAGATCAACAAGCTACTGATGCAGCCCAAACCCAATCAGTCTGGTGGATTGATAGTTGTTGATCAATAGATGAGGAACCCACCATATGCAATGTGGCTCTGATGGATATGGAAGTGAAAACTTGGGTTTAGGCTGAGTCGAATCAGCCTGGTCAGAGTAAGGTTCCAAAAAATGATTAGTGGATGGTGTGGAAACCCTACAGGGGAGATCAGAGAATGATGGAGCATATTTTTTAGTTTGATCGATGCTCGATGCCCGGTATAGACGTGGAGTTGAATCTTCTGCAATTGGCTCAGTAAGAGGTGAATCAGAATTGAAATTATGTCCAATTGTGGGTCGGGGTTAAGCACAGGTTTTGATCGATTCTGTATGCGTGGAAGAGGTGGCTTCAATGAGAATTGTGTATGAGGGCTCTTCTAGAAAGGAATGACAGGTGGTCTCATGTAGAGAGTCCTTATAGTAGTTTTCAAAATCAAAAGTGAATTCCTGGAGAGTGTCTATGGGATACTGGAAATCCAAGTCGAGAAACGATTCCTATTCTAGGTCTCAATCACTCTCGGCATTTTCTAGTTCTAATTCCTGAGGATCGAAAAGAAATGGTTCCAAGTCACTGGAACCTGAACTGAAATCAGTGATCTTGGGAATCGAGACCTCAAAATCGAAGTTAGAGAATGAGTCATGTGAGTTGAGGTCGTAGATTGCCTTATTGTAATCAGGAAGCAGATTTTCTCCGATGTTATGGTCAGATTCGAAGTCGTTGGAGAGTTTGCGAAAATCAAAATCTGAATGAGATTCAAGATCATGAGTTCCACCATAGAGTAAATCATATGCTGTAGATTCAGCAGCCTGACTGGGGTCTAGCCTAGATGTCAATTCTGAGCTTAAAAAGGTGTCCTTATTTGGAAGAGGCTTGGGTTCCAAGCTGGTAGGATAGACCCAATTGAAACCCCACTCGTCCAACTCCTTGGTTTCTGTATCATAAATTGGCATGACTTCCGAAAAATCGATTGGTTTCTCTGAGGATGTTGGTGAAAGATATTCATCAAATAGAGGCCCAAAATCATATTCTTCATTGAAAAATTGATCTTCCTCATATGGGGCCTCGAAATCTTCCCAATAGGTTTCAGATCTAGATTCTGGGCTTAATATGTGGGTTGAATCACTAGAATCTAGGTTCGAATAACCTTCAAGGGTCACCTTATCAAAATAAGGGGTGGAATTTACACCCTTGAGGGGTTCAGTTCTACTTTTGCTGGAGTTTTGGACTTCTAAGCCTGGTGATTCATGGTCTATGGTTGGTTCAACATTATGTTCTCCTGCAATTGGAACTTCCCAACCTTCTTCAATATCAGGCACATTGTACTCCATCTTGGTTGGGAATCCACAACCATTTTGTGCCTCAAACCCAAGATCAGATTGATCCTCGATATTGTCCTAAGATGGTTCATCCTCTGTTTGTGGCATATACGGGTATTTCTGGTCGATAATTTATTTTAATAATCTCATTATCTCTTCCTGTTTTTCAAGATAATCTTGGTGTTGCTCCCAAAGTATATGATTTGTCATGCATTGAAGGTATTCAAGATTGTGCAATTTTTCTATCTCAATGTATCCTGTGATGAGCATGTCTCGGGTTGATCCTTTTGTGGCTTCTACCAATAGCACTTGGGCACAGGTTATAATGAAGGTTGTGGTTGTTGGGACGTCAACTTGAATGTTTTCTGCTGGTGTTGAGGTTTTGTCTTCCTTTTCATACAATTTCAGGGCATCCTCAATCATCCTATCCCCCATGGATCTCCGGTATTTAGGTTTCTTGAATGGTAGTCCTAAGTTGTTTGGCTGCATATTTGGATCAGGTGGTGGAATTAAGATGTAGAATCAACTTGTGAAGCGAATAGATCTGAATAAAGAATCTCACTGAGAATGTATGTGTGTGATCTAAAGAGAAGAGATGAGGGACTAGAGATGTTTTTGACCCAATCGAGGCACCCAAAAATGTTGGATGACTATGGAGGTTCATGGAGGATGATACCCATGGATCAGAAAGTCATCCACCTAAGAATTACCTGGGTAGCCAGAGAGGGAGAGTCCTACAAAGACCCCTACACGGTAGAACATCCCCATGGGTTACAGGGTTTCCCCCACCCGACCTCTCTTGTCACTGAGATTCTAGGCAGACCAGAATGGGGACCTTGACCTCTTAAGTCTATACCTTTTATTTCAAAGGTGCATTAGGGTCTTCACTTGAAATTTAGTTATTTTGATTTTGTGACCTAATTTGGAGGTTGGTTGACCCAAGGGGACAACTTCACCTGACCTGTCCTAAAGATGGCAGAATGATTCTAGGCTCAGGACCTAAAGACTACCCTGATTTGACTCCCAGTTTATTAGGTCCAAGATTTAAAGATTCAAGTGATTTTAGAGCTCAGTTTTAGGGTTTATCTTGCTTAGATCTCTTTAATCAAGGGCTTGGGTAGCACACTGATGCAGGAGGGTTTATTTCCTTTTAAACAAGCCTGTGTGACTAGCACTTCCAAAAAACCCTACTGTTGAAACCCTAATTTGGTTCTATTTCCAATCCTCTTTTTCACAAAAGTTCTCTTTGTACTCAAAACAAGAAGTATGTTATCCAGGGAGATTAAGCGTGATTCTATTAGGCACAGGAATTTTGTGGGATAGGACCTCGAAAAAAAAAATCGCTTCTACTTCAATAAGGTTTGAAAAGTTTTCTCAAAATCAGGAAACCTTTGCCTTAAATATGGTAATTACTATAGAAAGAAGGCAAGTGATTCCTAAGTTGGTTTCTTCCTTTTATCTTGCAAGGATTAGGAGATGGATTTTAGAGAAGAAGAGGGATTACCTACCCTGGAGTGGTTGACTTGCACGGGAGATCTTCTCTTGAAACACCTAGCAAGATCACAACAAAATAAATAGGGCAAGTTAGTGTTCTATATAGTCAAAAAGAATGTAAAGACTAGTGATAAATTGTGTGTTACTCCCCGGCAACAGTGCCAAAATGTTGACGAGGCTAGATCGTGGTTTTAAAAGATGTTGTGTTGTAGTATAAATGAAATTGCCTTGAAAACAAATAAGAATTTATAACTCGAAAACCTAAGTATCCGAGGTCGAACACAGGGAGCAAATGGAATTTATTCACTAATCTCAATAATGTAATTGAACACTTAGAGTTACTCAAAACTTAATGCAAGAATTTAAGAGTCAATTATAGTAAAAATAGAAAAATTGGACGTCCAATTCTATAATCAAACGTCTTAAAAATATATTTCTCTTTCAGCTCTTATTTCCTTCTCTTTCTTGAGTTTTCTTTCTTCTTCGTCTTTCTTTCTCTTCGGTTCTGCTCTTTCTTATGTTCCTCTATCTTTCGCCTTTCTTCTTTCTCCTTTGGATCTTCTGCCTTTTCCTTTCTCCTTCTTCTTCCTCTGCAATCTTCTTCTTCTACCTTGTTCTTTGACCTTCTTCTTTTACTTCTCTTCTTCTTCCTTTCTTCTTTCTTCTTCAGCCGCACCTCTACTATAGTGCTGCACCTTCCCTTGGCTTCTACATTGATATCCTTCTTCAGCCCTTTTTCTTAGCACTTCTCTGACTTTCTCTTCTTCTCTTTGGCCTTCCTTACTTCTTCTTCCTTTCAGTGGCTAAGTGTCCTTCCTTCCCTGCTTAGCTTCGCCTCAGTTGCGCCTTCCTCTTCCTTCTTCTCTTCTTCTTCCCTATGCATGCACATAGAAGCAAAACCTATCCCCTACCCTCCCCTGCGCCTCCCTCTCTCTCTATTTCTCTCTTTGGTACGCTCTCCCAGAGTCAGGTAATCGGGTCGGGTATCGCGTGCCCAGGTCCAGGTGCACCGGCTTAGGTGTGATGCGCGAGGAGTGCTAGGTCTAGGTAATCGGGTCGGGTGCCAAGTCCGCGAGGGTAGGTCGTGGACATGGTGTGAGTGAGTGAGGGCGAGGGACCTCACCCCTGTGTATTGGAGGAAAACAACTAAAAACACAAATTCAATTTAAGGCACTCTCCTCGCTTCTGAGTTCACGAGGTGGGACTAAATGTACCACCTGCTTCTGTGCTCGCGTCCATAGGAGACCTTCTTCAATTGCCATAGCCTCGGTCGCCTTCTAAGCCAATTGCCTGGCTATGTGAGTTCGCGACACCAATCCGTTTCACCTGGGACTCTGACTCCTGGAGCACATGGCCTGGAGCAAAGCTTGCGACCTTCTTGCTGTGTGCTTCAATGGTGGCAAGTGCTCAGATCTAACACACACAAACACGGTCTTGTGGCCCCATTGAAACACATTGGAAGCTTCGTCGTGTCAAGGCGAAGGTGGGATGGTGGATAGCAGGCTGCGGGGCGGCCTAGGTGTGTGTGCCTAGGTCACCTTGTGGCCTTGCTTATGGGTTTGGTCAGGGGACATTAAGGGAGGTGATCGTGGTCAATGGATGAGCGGAAGGTGATCAATGGATGATGGCGGAGGTGGTGAGGTGTCTGGCGAGGCGTGTGGAGGTATGGAGAGGTGGAAGTGCCTCACCGGTGGGTGGCCGAAGATGGAGAAGATGGCAGTGGATGGTGGCTGCAAGGGGTCAAAAGTGGAAATAGAAAGAGCGGAATTGAAGAGGGGATAGAGAGGAATAATTCTATACTAGTTAAGTGGATGAAGGGGGAGAGGTGGCAGCTGGCTGTACTTGCTATCGCCAAAGAAGACGATGTCCAGGGGAGGGGTGACGGTGATGACGACAGCGCTAGAGGTGCGCACGCGGGTGTTGCGCGACGTGGAGGAAGATGGTGAAGGGGGCTCTGCCACTAGTAGTGTGGCAAAGCGACAAGAAAGAGGAGGGGGGCTCGCTGGCGCTCGCTGGACTCCTGACCGGAGGAGAAGGAGATGAAATTTGGGTGAATCTCCGGCCAAGTCGAGCTGAAGAGATGCGGCCGGAGTTGAGGATCCTTTTATAGGCATTAGCAGGGGATCTTGTGCTTGGACGACAATCTTCCAAGTGCAAGAGTCCTCGCTGGAGTAGGAAATCTGTGGCATACCCAAATCTCTCGAGCTTTCGCACGAGAGATTGGGAGCGATTTAGATCTTGTGATTGCGCTCAGATGGAAGGGAATTCGTCAAAGAATCTCCCTTCCAAATCTCGGAGATCTCTGAGGAATCAGGGTGTAATCCCCCTTCATTCCTTCGTCAGAGTAGGATTTCTCCCCATTAATGGTGGAGGGACCTGATTGTAAGAGTGGTGGGATGTTAGGGGGGTCTACGCAAGAGTTTTCAAAAGTTAGGTACTAGAATGTAATTAGGTGGACTATTTTGCAAAGTAGGTCAAGATGACCTCCCCTTACGTCCAAATTTCGGTACAAACCTCAGCTAGACTTAAGGAATAGAATGGCGAAGTTGGATTTTATGTTTGACCACATTTGACTAGATATTTTACACAAAAATCCAAATTAAGAAAAATAATTAGCTAGGACCCCAATCTAGGTCAAAATAGGTTCCAAAGGCCAAATTGAAGGTTCTAAACCCTAGGGGATATTTTTCCATGAATTTTAGAGGGTTTAGCTGATTTTTATCCCAACTAGAACCTTGTTGAATTAAGCGGGTCTATTTTAAGGTTACAGAATGTCATTTAATTCCTGGATTGCACAATAACCCATTTCTGACTGTACCAACCCACTCTTTATCTTATACAGACCATTTGGCCCACGTTTTGCCTCTAAGAAATCCCGTTTATGTACTGCAAAGGTAAAATTTCAATTTTAACCTTTATTTCTTATTTTCTTTTCAGAACATTAATTCCTTGAATTAGGTCCTTCTCTAGGTTATGTAGGAGCTCTTATTCTCTTTCTTAGGTCAAAATGAGCTAGTTAGGGCTCATGATGAGGCTCTCATCATTCACCCTTGTGTTGAACCAATAAATAAAAGTAGAGAGAAAGCTACCGTATGAAAAAATAAACCCCTAGGCAAGGTCAACTAGGGTCATAGAAACCTGAAGTCCATTTTAATGGTCGCCTAGTGAGTCTTTCATCTTTTCACTAGATTCTTAGCACTTAAAGTCCTTTTCTAGTCTTAGGTGGGTCAGGTAGTCCTAAAAAGTTGTCCTGGAACTCTCAAACTCTAAAATTCGAAAAAAAAAAGAAAAGAAGAAAAACAAAAAAAAGTGTATCTTCCCTTTTCAAATAAGGCAAGGAATTGGGCGGTCTACATTCTGGTAGGCATCCGGGTACTGTTGAGTTTTCGTTGTTTAGAACCTTAGTTGAAATTTTCTATTGTTAATAAATGACTTAGGCCTAAGCGATCTAATCCTAATTTTGTTTATGTACATAGCATGCAGTTTAATTTTGCTAGGGACTAGCAAAAGATAGGCATGGGGGTATGTTATAGACACATCTATTTAGGTTAAAATGCCTAATCATGCATGTTCCTAGGCTTAGATTTGCATTCCATATTATAAATATTGCATAGCATACACCATTCTGCATTTAGAGTAGTATATATTTTAGGTTAATTACGTCCTTTTGTGGTCAGGAGAGAAGGAGATTTATTTTGGAGCCTTGGATTGACGATCCCACCATACGGATCTGATCAAGATTATGATCGGAGTCCAACACCTTGGAAATCGCCTTCATCGGAGTCCCGTAACACCATATGCAGTCTGAGGAAGATCAATGACCGAGGGACTAGGTGACGTAATTTAGGGCTTCAAACTACAAATCCAACCTCGCTGATGGATTTAGGTCAACGATTGCAGCCCAACAGTGAGAAAATTGACGCAATCCGACCTCTATTGTAGCCCCAACAAAAAAAAGAAGATGGATGGCCCAGATCACGCCACGTGGCTCAACCTAGCCTACCAATGTGCACGCATGCGCCACCGCATGCTCATAGTAGCATGAGTGCACGCTCGCGCATTGAGGCATGCATGCGCAGTGGCAGCGTACACCGGCACGTGGAGTGCACGCAAGCGCAGCAGTGGGTGGGCGTGTGGGCTATCTTCAACGACGTTTGTAGCGGATCTTCAGCGACAATTATGACCATCACTAAATGTCCTGTATAAGAATTTGATTCTTTCCTCCACTATAAAGGGACCCCTACCCCTCCCATTTTTCTTCATCTCTTTGTTTCTTCCTTTCACCACGTCTAAGGCTCTAGAGAGAGCTTGTCCCAAGCTCGGGATGCTCCTCTAGAGTAGAAAACCAAATAGTTTTCCTACCCCTCATCCCCATTCGTGGAGCATCCCATGGCCTCCTCTCACCACCCTTCAAGAAGAAGATCCTCACTGTGATGCCGTCCTACCCCACCCTCCATCTTCCGGCTCCGTCCCCGTTCGTCTCGCTCCTCACCACCTTCCTCTAGGTGACGTCGGAGTGAGTCATCCTTCGAGCAACCGTCGAGAGGTATTTCTCTCACCTCTTTCTATCTTTTTCACTTTCATGGTGTAACAAACATTCATTTATAAATAGATGATTGTCTCTCTCTCTTATATTGTTGCAAGTAGACTAGCTAGATGTCACTGATATGATCTCTTGCCCGATAAAAATACCAAAAAAATTAGAAAAAATAAAATGATAAAATGAAATAAAAGAGAAACACAGATTTTCAAAACCAAATGTTTGCCTCCCCTTGTTCGACCCAGGACTCACTTTTCGAGTTTCGGTTATAAATTTTATCTGATAGACACATTTTGCGAGCTACAGCAATGGGTCCTCCAAACCCTGATTTCAAACATACGAAACCCATTCGATCACTATTCATTACACTTGTGATCGATTCCAAGATCTATAAAGAAGTTGCCTGCATCACGAGCTTCTCTTATGGAAACTCGTGCAGATCTTCTATCTTAGATTAGAAGATAAAATTTGACATTTTGTCGATGCCTTGTATGGTAGCAACTTCTTAATTAGGACGCTGAAAGTGCCTATGATTTATTCAAGGAAATGAGTGAAAGCTCCTTTAACATCTTTGGCAGAACTTCAAACCCACAGTTCAGTGTTCATGAAATAGGCACTCAATCCATTCCTGTTACCCAAGACAATCTACAAATGATTGCCCAACAACTTGACCAGATGCAAATAAATCAAAAGAAATTTGCGGAAAGACTTGCCACACCCATCCAAACTCCACAGGTTCCACATCTAACCCTACCTAACATTCCACAGAGAGAAAATTTGCATAACTTAAACACTGACCCTACTGAATATAATCAATATTATGAGGATTTCTATGGTTCCCTTGGGGAATTACACATATCCAAATCCCAACCCCAATGATAATATTTCTACCCTCCAGGAGTAATTTAGAAATTCCTCCAATTGGAAGGACTACCCAAACCACTCCTGGAACAACCTGGTTCCTCCCGAAAAATCAAATCAATTTGGAGGGTTTGGGTCGAATCAGACCTTTTATCAACTTGGGCCATCTTAAGAAGACATCAATGCCTAGATGATGAAAACGCTATAAGAAATGTACAGAAAAATGACAGAAGTAACCCACGCTATTACAAATCTGAATAATCAGATTGGGGTTACTCCAACTCAAAGACCTGTAGGACATTTACCGTCCCAACCCATGCCCAACCCTAGTAATCAACGGAACCATTATCAAGGTAGAAATCAAAACCACTATAATCAGCCTCCCATTAATCCTACACCTCAACAGCCATCTGGGTTTTCACAACAACAAGCCCCCCACCTCCTCGGAATAATAATTCGACTGCACATGCAGTTATATTGAGGAGTGGGAAAACCACCACTGATCTCGGGCCTTCACAACAACCTAGTGAAACCCCTATCATTCTTATGCAAATTGACTCTCAACCCCCCACTCAGGAAGAAAAAGAAACACAAAAGTCACCTGACACAACTCCTATCCCCTTTCCCCAAGCTCTTCACTTCACCACCAACAGAAAAAAGAAATCTGAGCCCATGACTGAAGAACTCATGGATTTATTCGAGCAAGTTCAGTTCAATATCTCTCTCTTAGACTCAATCAAGTATATACCTGCCTGTGCCAAATTCTTAAAAGATATCTGCACTCCCAAAAGGCAGACTAAAAACCTAGGATAGGTTCTCTTTCAATGATAGTAAGCTCTGTTATAAAGAGCAAACTGCCTCCTAAGATGAAAGACCCAGGTGCGCCTTTGATTTTAGTAATTATTGATAATACCACTTTCAATCACACCCTTCTCGATCTCAGTGCCTCAGTTAATATCATCCCTACATTTTTATTCAAAGAATTTCATATCAATGATTTAAAACCTGTCGAGGTTACCCTACAATTAGCCGACCAATCTACAATCAAACCTTGTGGGATGGTCGATGATGTCTTTGTCAAATCCAGAATTGTGTCTTCCCCACAGACTTTCTAGTCCTTGACATTGAGGTACCTGAATCTCTGATTAATGCCCCAGTAATTCTTGGACAACCTTTTTTGTCCACCGCAAAAGCAAATAGAATTTGCCATACAGGCAAAATGGATATCACTTGTGTATGCCAAACCATCACTCTTGATATTTTCAAATCCTCCAAGAGATTCCATGACAATGATAATTTTTTCGAGGACTCAGATACAGAAACATCCAATTTGGTGGAGATAATGTTAATAGATACCCTTCCCGACCATAATTCTTTTGAGGACTCTAACTCAGAATCATTGGTCGACGAAATCTATGACTGGGAGCCTTGTCTCCCACTAAAATCTATTCCTAATTATCCCCCTGACCCACCCACTCTTCTTTCACCTCACACTTGTACACTAACCTCACCCAAGCCCTGTAATTTCTCTCTCACTCCCCTTCCATTGGACCTACCACCAGACCCACCCGAGTCTGGCATTCATCATGAACTAAAATAATGGCCAGACTCGGCTTATCCTTCCATTTCTCCATCCAATTTTGATCCCCATATTTTTACCACTCATTTTTTAAAAAATCCAGAGGAAGACCTTTTTCATGCACGCATTCAAGTGTCCAATAATTTACACGATGATTCATCTTCTATGCATAAATTCGCGCCCGACTGAATGGCATAAAAGATAGCACTAGATGGGAGATAACCCATTATTTTTCCCGCTTTTCATTTTTCTATTTTTTTAGCGGTTTTTCCTATCCTGATTTTGACTACCTTCACCAAGGTAATCTCTTTTCCCTTCCAATTGCATGCAGGCATGCCATATCTTAAGCATGGGGGGGATGTTTTTAAATTTTGATGATCAAATCAGGATTTTCAAAATTCAAAAACATGAAATTTTCCTACTTCATTTTCTACATGCATACCCAAAAAAAAGTTTAAAAAAAAAAAAACTAAAAAATGTTGAAAACCTTTTTAGAAAACTTTGAAATCGGGACTAAGGTTGAAGATTCAATTTTGGGTACAATGGGATTTAATCTTTAACAAACTAGGGATAAGGATGCAGATCTGATTATTAGAAGTTTTGGGTCTACCTTTAGAGTAGATCAAGTATCCTTCTTTAAGATTCCACCTGAACTCATGATAATTCAGGTGACTTGATCTCCCTATGTAACCTGCAAAGCATCTAGCTTAGCTTCCGATTCAAAAACTTGCATCTCTTGCAAATTTTCTTGTGTCAAAATTCACACACAAGCCAACACCAAAAAACACAATTAGAAATTAGAAAAACCCTTTGTCTGGCCTTAGTACGGTGCGAAGCAGATCATTGGTTTGAGTTCCTACTATCAAGAAGGAAGAAAATGCCTCCTTTAAGGATGTCAACATGTTACCACCTCAGTGCTACTCTTTATCTATATTCTATACCTTTAGATAGAGCATTAAGGTGCAATTTTGCAACTCAAGTGTCTTGGATGGTGCTCTACCCATAGTGTCGGAGCAAGAGCTTAAGTTTGCTAGGAGCGCCCCTTTACACTGCATTGTGACCTAGGGTTATGAGCTCCTTGGTGTTGTCTTGGATAGTACTATCTCGAAGTGCTGGCACTAAAGTGCCCTTAAGGATTGGTAACAGGAATGGTGATCCCAACACATCTATTGTAGGATTAAGCTAAGAATAAGCATGGGGGAGATTGAAAAAAAAAGTTTTAAACCAAAAACATGACCTAATAAATGTTGGCATTTCGCAAGCACAAACATAAGGCCTTAAAGGATTATACAAGTTGCGAATTAGATTCAAGAGCCGGAGAAATCCTAACTACAAAAATTTTGGGTCATCTGAAATAACAATAGTTTAATTTGTGAATTTTTAGAGGATATATTGATCTCGATTCATGTAATTTTTTGGATCCGAAAATAAATCCTGATGTTTACCTATAAAAAATCCCGTACCTCCCATGTTTTAACCAATCAAGGTCCCATGATCTCCTCAAAAGTTGAAAAAATTAGTTTTCCTAAAGAATCCATTTTGTGAAAATTTTTTTTCTAAGAGACTGTCAAACAATATGCATGGGGGTGTGATAAATGCCAGTTTATCTTCATTCTTATGCCCTAAAACAAACCTAGCTCTCAGGATTTTGACTTTGCAAATGGGTTTTTGGGCTGCATTTAGGCATCAATTAGGTTAGTCATGCATTGCATGTTTTGTTGTATTTTTGACACACTTATATGAGTGTTAACAATGAACAGATAGACAGATCCCTAAAATCCTGACACTCAAGAAGGCAACTAGTGAAGAGAAAGCTCAATCTAGCTGGGATTTAGCTAGATCAAACTCTTCATAGTTGGATGCCATCTCACTTGGGTTAAGGCTAGCTCCATTTAGCTCGATTCAGCTCATCTTAACTAAAAGGCAGCTCAAGGTAGCTCATATTAGCTCAACCTAGCTCAAATCTAGCTCAACTTAGTTGAATCTAGCTCATCTCAGCTCCAATCAGTTCACTAGGAGCTCTAGCTAGCTCAACTAAGTTGACAAGAGTCAACCTCAGCTCAAGTCCAGCTCTCCCCAACTCCACTCAGCTCATGGTAGCTGAACTCCCTCCAGCTTAGCTACTACTTATCAACTAGTGGCTAAGCTAGCTCGAGAGTTCCCATCAGAGGCAATTCCAACCCAACATAGCTTCAGTTACGTTGAAACTAGCTCAACTTAACTCAACTACCCAAGCTTAGCTTAGCTATCATGAGAACTAGCTAGCTAAGCTGAGCAGTTGACTCTTCATGAAGGCCTCTTCAGCATTCCAGCTCCAATGCAGTTTCATTCCAGCTCCAGACAATTTTTCCTCAGCTCCTCTTCCCTAAACCCTAGCTCCATCCTACCCATCCTCTACTCTACTAGCTAATCTAGCTTAACTAGCTTAGCTAAGCTCAAAACCAACTCCACCTCCATGGCTGTCCACCACCTACCTAAATTGTAACTTACCTCCACCCTAACTCTACTCCAAGTCCACCACCTAAGTTAGCTACATACTCTACCCAAAGTTGGTGCCACCAACCTCCACATCCCTTTAGACCACCACCACCAAATGCCACCTAGTTTTCCATCTGAAAGCACCTAACTACCCTCCCCATTTTTGGTGCCAAAATAAACCCTCATCCTAGCCCTACATCGCACCACTTAAGCCATCTGCACCCTTCAATGTTGGCACCACCTAGAACCCTTCTAGAAGATCATTTTTGGCACCAACTTGAAGTGTCTCTCCAACCCTCAACTACCCACCTAGGCAACCCTACAATTGGCTTCAACTTATGTTGGCCTTAGGATCAATTAAGTATCCTAGAAACCCATCCTAACCATCCATCCTAAAGCCACCTAAACCCCCTTTAAACCCTTTCATTTGGCACCACTTTTTCTAGCCCTTAAATCACCAAACTACCACCCAAGACTCAGCCTAGCCTTCCGTCTTATTTCACACCAAGTACCCCCCATCCCTTCTTATATATACCCCCCTTAACAACCACCATGACATCATCCTTGGTTACATTAGCTCTACCTATATTCCACCATTATCAATGAGCAAGGAGAAGATGAGAAGAAGAAGAAGATTAAGGGGGTGCTTTTGCCCTCTTGGTGCCTTCAACTCCTATCCTCTTCTACCTTGCATCATCACCAAACCAAGGAGGAAGGCTAGGCAAGGAGGAGTTTAGGAGGATATCTTGAGGGTGGTGCATCCCACCCTAAGAGGAGTCTTGTGGGTGGAATTCTTCCACCCTTGGAAGAGCAAGGGCACACCCATCTTGGGCTTGCCAAGGTGGACACCAACTTGGAGGAGCACTTCAAGGAAGGAGTTGAAGAGATTCTTTTCAAGCCTAAGAGTAGCTGACCTTGGAGCAAGAATCTTCTCCTCTTCACCATCATCATAGGAGGATTAGTGTTTTTCATCTTTTGTACTTTTATTTCTAGTAGGAGAAGCATTCCTCTACTAGTGATTTTGTAAAACATTTCTTCCTTTATATAAAGTTTCCTTTCAAAATTTTTTGTTGCATCTTTGTTAGCGCTTTTCACTCCCTCTCTCTAATTACCCTAGGTCTCCACCTACCTAGGGTGAGCTTAGAGAGTGGTCATTTTTTTCACTTAGGTGTTAGTCTTAGCAATTTTGGTGTAATCTTTTTCCCACTCTCAATTTTATAATTGCTCATTATTTCACTTAGGTGTTAGTCTTAGTGATTTCATTATTGTCAAGCAAGAGTATTGAATTTTGCAAACATTCCGCCCTTAGGACAACCCGAATACTTTCCAAAGTACTTGATTTTACAAATTTTAAAAGCGATCCAAATTGCATGTTGCAACGACTTAAAACCCAATTTTCATAAATCACGCATTTTGTCGATCACACCCTCATAAGTAGCAGGTTCCTCATTAGATAGCATTTCCATTTCCCCAGGCAAATCATCCAAAACCATTCCTGATATTTGGATATCAGTATTAGGAATAGAGAGTGCAGTCTCAGAGTTTCCTTCATCACCTTGATAGGTGAAAGGAGAAAAATGAGAATCAGATAATGTTGGATTAAAATCAAATTAACTTCCCATGGGAAGTGACTCAGACTAATTAGTAGTGTCTAATTCAAAAGTTGCACTCAATTTATCCAAGCACATATGATCATCAGGAATTATTGATTCTTCCAAAAGGAATGCTTGTACCTCAGGGCTTCCATTAAGATCCAAATCCTAGAGTGGATCAACTTCCTTTATCTCAGTTGGTTTGTCCAACCCATGAGTTATCTCCCAAGATTCAGGGTATTCAAATTGAGAGTCAGTATTGGGGATAGTAATCCTTTCCTCACCACTTTCATGAATGGGGTTCTTAGATGAGTTCATTCACGATATTCTCGACTCATGTCCCATATCCAAACCAAATGTTTCTCCCCTTGAATCCATTCTGACTATCTATTCGAGAGAATCCCTTGTAGCACTTTCAGGTGTAGTCACTTCAGGTTCTTCGAGGTCCTTCAGGCTATTCTCCACTTGATACAACAAAAGTAGTATTTCTTGAATTGTTTGATTCTATCTGGTTAGCCTTGTCACGGATTCTAATTCCTGAAGGGCCATCATTAACAATTCTTGGGTTGGAATCTAGGTCTGTCTTTGTTCCGGATCAGTAGTAGTCTGGACTTCATGCAAATAAATTGTGACCTTCTCCTTAGTCCTGGCTATCATTCATTGCAATCGAAGATGTGGTTGCATATGCAGTGGCAGTTCATCAGGGGTTCCAGAAGGTGAATCAAGTCTGCCAATGTTCCACGGGTGAGATGCCGAAGTATGAAATTCATACCCTGGAAAATAAGTGGGATCCTTTGTTGGGCCAATTGGTGGTCATAATGACTAGGGTCAGGATATGGGTTAACCATTTTAGCCACCCAAAAAGAAGGATCAGGTGATACAAAAAGTCATCTTTGCCACCTTAGGTTTGTTCCCAAGGTTGTTCTGATTCAATGACCTAGGCTTCCAGGTAAGCCATTGGGTCTAGATTTCCGGGATCCTGACCAGGTCCAGGTCCAATGTTTGCCATCTCAGCTAAATGAGTGGAAGAAGGGTGAGAAGAAGGTCCAGGTGATGTGATCAATTGCCTTCATCTCCTTGGGATTAGCTCCCAAGGTCCAACTAGATGTGGTCTAAGTGATCTCCTCCCTTGCATACACCAGCCAACCCTTGAGTTGGTGCAGCCAAGCCAAACAAGGCTAAGGCCTTATCAATCAAGTGGTCCTTATGATCGAGTGACTAGGTTTTTCGTTAAGGTTTTAATTTATGAAGAAAATTTGTTATAAAAATAACCACAACTAGTCGCAACCCCCCAAGCTAGCCCAGTCAATCTGTACAAGGGGACTAAAGGGAAGGTTCTTCCTTTGGCTTTCACCTCTGGTTCCTTTGTACCCCTTAGGCGTGATCATTTGATACTTCCCCGCAGATTCAGCTAAGATTCAACTAGGGCAGTTGTGATGACCCAGTAGTTCGATAACAAATGTAGGTTAATTAATGTATTTTATGCAATTTTTACTTAACCTTTTCCTTTAAATTGGGGGTTTTTGGTGAGTGGCCCACAAGGTGACCTAGCTCACTAGCTAGCCACTAGACTTCATTAAGTCTAGGTTGGCCAAGTGTAGTCTCTAATTTTCAACCCTAAAAATTGAGCCTAGGGTTGATGCAATGACTAAGTATTCAGCAGACTACAATTCATTTTAAAAACATTCTCTACAACATAATTTGAATCCAAATAATTGAAAATTTTACAGTCAGATTTCTTGTCCAATTAGCTTTTTTTGAAATTTTTACTATTTCAAGCTTTTTTTTTTGAAACAAAAAGGAAAGCTATTGTTCTATGATAGCAATATGAGAGAGCATTTTATTCATAGAAACTAAAGTAGAACTTACAATACATATTCCCACATATGTATGAGGGACTAGCACACATTTATAATTTGTTCCACATAAGTTCAGCTCTCCTGAAACAAAAACTCATTTCTTTCTCTCCAAACACACCACATCACTACCGCCATATGAATATGCAGCTTATCACGCATCAAAAAGTTATGCCACAGGATATCCCACATGGGGAGCGATTCCTTACATACTCTTCTCTAAACTGCATCAGTCACCACACACAAGGAGAAAATGTTAGTAGAGCTGTCGATGGGTAATCCGCAAAGCAGGCAAGACCGTAAGATAATACCCATCCTCCTATGTCTAGGATCCCCTATAATCAATCCATCCCTCCTGCATAGGCACAAAAATATTTGGGCTTTTAATGGGATATTCAATAGCCATAGTTTCCATCCTATCAGATTTGCCTCATCAGAAATAGACCTCATCATGATCTTGTCATATGCCTGGGTTGGAGTGAAGATCCCATCCCATCGATAGCTATCTTCTAAACCAGCCACTAGTCTTGAGGCCATCAAATCCAGCTGTAGCCGTGACTTCTCCTCCCAAGTTCTGGTGCCTTCTTTGCTTGGGTCACCCCCATCAATCCGTCAAGACTCCTCCAACTCAGACCAAAACCTATTGACTGGGTCCCGTTCACTTGTCGTAGCTGCATAGACTCTTGGATAAGCATCCTTCAGTAGTCCCAAAGTCGACCATTCCTCCTACTGAAACTAAAAGAGCAACCATCACCTAACACCAACTGAAACATCTACCAATTGTCCCTCATTGCTTCTACCATAGTTTTCCAGAAAGGGGATGTTTTGATTGGCTAAAGTCGATTCAAAGAGCTTTGAGAATTGCCATAGTTTTCTTTAATAAGGACTGCCCAGTTCCTATTCTCATCATTAAGTAATCTAATAGCCACTTAAGAAGTAATGCATCATTGAATTCTTTAAGGGATTTTATCCCCATTCCACCATGTTCTTTGGGCATACATAGTTTATCCCATTTCAAGGGTTGTAAAAATTTACCTTCGTGGCTAGATCCCTTCCAAAAGAACCACTTCCGCATCACATCAATGCACTTCCAAATGGATTTAGGTGCCTTGAACATAGAAAAGAAGATAGGGATGGAGGTAATCACAGAATTTAAGAGAATAAGCTTTCCTCCCTTGGATAAGTATCTATTACTCCAACCTTCCAGTTTGACTGAGATTTTATCAAACAAGATATTCTAATCACTTTTTTTTAATTTGGTGCATTTTAGAGGCAAGCTCAAATATCTGATTGGAAGAGTAACAAATAGCGTACCCAAAATAGAGGATATGGTCGTTTGTTCATCTTCAGAAAGCCCAAAATAGACCGAAGATGATTTATCCCCATTCAATTTCAGACTAGATATCTCCCTAGAAATCTTGACCATGTGCAGCAGTGCTCGTGCTTCCTGCTCTTTCCCCTCTACAAAAAAGACTGTGTCGTCGACATACTGTAATACAGGAGCCATGTCATTCCTATTAGAGATAGAATAACCTCTGATCATACCAACCTCTAATAATCTGCAAGCATACCTTGCTAAAGTGTCAACTGCAAGGTTGAAAACAAATGGTGCAAGCAGGCATCCTTGCCTAACCTTGCATTGTGGTTGAATCCATGCCCCACATGGTCTACCATTTATCAAGGGCATGAAAGAGGTTGTGGTGATGCATCTTTTCATCCATTGTAGCCATGTGGATGGAAAACCTCTTCTCTTGAAGACTTCCCATAAATAATGCCACAACACCGAATCATAAGCCTTCCAGAAGTCTTCCTTCCAAAGAAACACCTTACATTTTCTCCAGTGCCATCCCATCACCATTTCCTGAGCCATGATGAAAGACTCTTGTAACGACCTATTAGGGAGGAAAGCAAATTAGACTGGAAGAATATGACCCTACAATACACTCTGAAGTCTATTTGCCCGAACTTTACTCACCACCAAGTATATAGAGTTTAAGAGTGCAATGGGCCTAAAATCTGGGAAGCTATCTGCAGCTTGTTTCTTCCGGAGTAAAAAGAGATACAATCGATTTTTCTTATCAAAACCATAATTTCCCCTTTCAAACTCCCTGACTACCTCCATCACCTCCACTCTTAATACATTCCAAAATTCTTTCTAAAAAAAAACTTGCACTCCATCCGGACCCGGAGAGCCCTCAATGTTCAAGTCACTAATGGCCTCCTAAACTTCTTTTTCAAATACAACAACCACCAGATTGCCAGCCTGGTCATTAGAGATTCATGGAAAAATCGACCCAGCCATCCACCAACCACCCCTACCTACAGCCCAAGAGGTATTCTTAAAGTATCTGTGCCTGCTACTAGAATCTCCTGCAGAGAGGATGTTCTCTGATCTCCCACAACAATTGATGAAATATAATTGTCTTCTATGTGAACTACCTACCACGTGAAAGTATTTAGTGTTGGCATCCCCCTCTTTGAGCCATAATTGTCTAGAGTGTTCACGCCAATCCATTTTCCTCTGCAAATCTTCTTTAGCTATCACCTCCTGCCACTATTTTCGTGTTTCCAGTTCATGTTCAGACAAAATGGAGGTCGATTCCTTAGCATCTAGCAGCTGCAATTGCAAGAGGGCTTCATGGCATTTCTGCTCTCTCTCTGCAGCAATAGCAGATCCATATTCCTTTCACATTATTTGCATAGAAGCAAGATTTTAGGCCAATCTGATTGTAGCTATACCATCCACATGTTTCACTCGCCACCATAACGTAATCATTTCATGGAATCCCGATTCTCTAAGCCACGAGCATCTAAATTTGAAATAAGAACCAACTTGAGCATTCTCGCCACTATCCTAGACTAATGGTGTATGGTCTGAGAAAGGACACTCTAGACCTGCCACAGATGATAGCTGGAATCTTTCCTTAAGGTTTGCATTCCCAAAGAACCTATCTAATTTTGATTTCAAACCATTTCCATTTCTCCAAGTAAACTCCACATCCGCAAATGGGAACTCATTCAGACCTAAATTTTGCATAGTCAATTGAAATCCCAGCGATGAACTGTCCATCAGGCGACTTGCTCTATCCATTCTTGTCAATGTGCAGTTGAAATCAACTCCTATCAGCCATGGGAGCACCCCGTGTATGAGTTGCAATCATCGAAAGATCCTCCCATAGTTCATAATGAGAGTTCGCAGAACATGGTCCATACACCCCAGTAATTATACACTCCAACTATCCCTGAACCATCTTGCTTTCACAAGTGATCACATGCCTAGATTTGAATGTCTTCTGGACAAGCCTTTCTCCACCAAATGGCCACCACACTAGACCTCCCTTGTGCATTTAGATTCACACAGTTAGTACTACCAACCCTCTTCATTTCATTCCACATTGGACTATTATCATCCTCAATATGTGTTTCTTGGATAAGTGCACAGTCAATCTCCCATTCCCTTAAATATCTTGCAAGTGAGGCTCTTCGAACTCTATCGCCCAACCCATGCACATTCCATGAGATGACTCTCAACTCCCCTCTTGAGAAACCCCCTTGTTTGCTTGCTGGGATCGTTCCACTCTAAGCACTACTACTGTAGAGTTTTCATCCATCCTTCTAGAATCGACATTCCTTCTTTGCCTTAGCTTGTATGGGGATCTACCCAGAGTAGATTTGATGTAGCTCCAGCCCCAAACTTCAGCCCTTCTGTAGCCTAAAAGAAAGGGTGTTGTCTCAGTGAATTAACTGGGATCTCTTGCAGAAGCCCCACAGCTGAATTCTCTTTAGCTGCAGGTTGGTTGCTCTTCATGTCAGACATCTCCTCTTCCACCCCCGTGTGATGGTGATCCTTCCTCTTTCTTGGCTCAGGTGCTTCCTCTGGTGTGTCTCGACCCAACTACTCCTGATTGAGTTCCTCCCTTATAGCACCTGCATTAGTCTTCTTCCCATATTGCTCCTGGACATCTACCTCCACACATCCAAACCACAGTCGTATTAGCCATGAACTGCCCCCACAGTGCAATACAATCTTCTCTGGTACCGATCCACCTCTGAGGACGTCAACATTAACACATAGCTTATAACCATCTCCTTGCCATAAACCAACCTCCACATCTTCAACCAATTTTGTCAACCTTGTTATCATGGAGGCAATCACATATTTCGATCTCAGATGCAATGGAAGGCCTTTGATTTCCAACCTCCTCAATGGAGATCCAACCCTCTGTGGTGGTCGTTCTGACAATGCACCATCAAAAGGCAACACCAATCTCCATAACACTATTACATTCTCAAAAACACTCGATTGAAACCTTAGGCATTCCACATCGATCATGCCCAATCCAAAAACCACAAACCGTGTGGGAGAAAAAGTGGAAATCTTCCAACTTTCAACATATAAGGATAGGGATCTTACCAATAGCTGGAGATGCTCCAGTGAGGGGTTTCCAGTCATCACTTCTCCAACCAGAGCACCTCTGAGAACTAGTTCAGAAACCCTAATACTTCAGAGATTGGGACCTCCACATCAATGGAATGACCCATATATGCATCAAGTAGTGGAGGCAGGTCTTCTCTATTTACCGGCCTAGGGTGAAGAGTAGCCCCCTCTCCAAATCTCCCTCTATTCCCTATGCAAACGTCTCGCTTGTGACCATGGCCTCCTCATGCCAAGCAGACCAGAGGAGATTGACAGACTGCCACCATGTGTCCTCGCCTTCAGTAGCGAAAATGCATAATCTCCCTGTTAACCCTTCTCCACTCATCCTTTACTACCCTCCCTCTATCTGCATGACTCTTTCCTCTTAAGGCAACCCCTCTGTGATCTCTCCTCCACCATGCCCTTGACCATTAGGTTGACCAACCCTCATCACTGCCATAGTTGCCAGAGCCTCTCCCTTCCATCCTCCTTTTCCCTATTTGAATATCCTTCATTCTACGCATGATTTATGATATCTATTTCAAGCTAATTAATATGAATTTTTAATTGTCGAGAGGTTAGATTTGGAATTTTGACCCCATGTCAGTTTTTCAATTTGAAACATTATCAATTTAACTCCAAAAATTCATGAAAAATATAGAAATGAAAGCTAGTTTGATAACCTTTCAAACCTCACCATTTCTTGTCAAATCTAATTTGTGTGCTATTTGGAATAGATTTTTGAAATTCAAAAATTTTCGGATCTAAGTCAGTTTGACCCCCTTGTATTTCATGAATTTTCAAAAATTACATAATTCAAAATTTTTGAAATGAATGGTGTCATTTGAAAGTTGATTTAAAAATAAGGCTTTAGCTCAAATTTTAGAATTTTTGTCTCAGGAAATATTCGGCAATCGAATTTTAAGTCGCAACAAAAATCTGGCGAAATTTCATGAAGGGTAAAAAGGCTATTGAAAAGGTTGAAATTCAAAAATAAGCCTTTTTCACCAAAACATTTTCTTTTGTGAAATGTTTTTTCCAAATCTTTTTTTTTCAAACATTTTCAAAATTTTTTTTTTTTCAAACAAAACTCTAACCTTAAGATTCAAAAGAACCCTAACTCTAAATCCTAGAAATTTTTTTCCTTTTTTTTCTTACGAAAATATGCAGATTTTTGTTCCTTTTTTTTCAGGCCGCAAATCTACCTAGAAATCAGATCTACCTAGGGTTCAAATAGAAAACCTAAAACTAAGATTGTGATGTGCACTAGATCTCTTCAACTGCGCCTGATGTGTGCGCAGAATCCACTTTTCCT
The DNA here is from genome assembly GCA_037157565.1 of Thalassia testudinum. Taxonomy (NCBI): domain Eukaryota; kingdom Viridiplantae; phylum Streptophyta; class Magnoliopsida; order Alismatales; family Hydrocharitaceae; genus Thalassia; species Thalassia testudinum. The sequence goes on along the minus strand of JAZHRO010000073.1, from coordinate 75,735,851 downwards.
ATTCCTGCAACCAAAAAGCAAGTAGAAGCAGATGTGTCAATGTTAAGCTCAAAACTCAGAAATCAAAATCACATTGCCTCCCTAGCAATGGCACCATTTGTTGTAGTCGTAAAATGCAAATTTAGTGAGAAAACCATCATAGTATAGTTCGAATCACGACTCAAACAAAAATTTTATATATCGAGACGGTGAGTCCCAGTTGATCTCAAGGAGGCGTTTAAGAAGTAAGATTGATTCTAATTTTTTACTTGCTTAAAATAGGACCCTAGTTTCTAAAGTGTGAGTTAGAGATGCACCATTCACATTATTTACGTGGGCAACATGTGCGTGTGTCAAATATATCACGAATGTGAAAGTGTGTGTTGGCATTCATACGACTTTAATAATACAATGGTGACTAGCGGAAAATGAATCGATTGCCAATTCATTAATATCCTCGAGGACCGACATTTTACTACATCAAGATAAACATGTAAAGCAGGCAACTGATTATTGTAATATAAATATATGAAACAGATGTCAGGAAACTATTGATTTCAATTCCTCAAAAAGAATAGTGACATTACAATCGAATCTAGAGGAATGCTTGTACATGAAAACTTAAAAACAATACTTCTAGCTATCAGAAAAGTGATGCATGCATTCGTTCAGGCAGAGGGTTACTAAGCTTCTAAGCAGAAAATTAATGCACGAATTAAAACTAAGAAGAACTTTAAATCTAGCTAGTAGAAAGTAGGCATTGGAGGTAGTCTAAAATGGTTGTGTGGCTTGATGTGGTGGGAAGGGAAAGAGCGATGGCCATGGTGGTTGGCTGACCTCTTGAGAAGGTGGTGGAGGTGCTCTAGCACTTGGACATGGAGTGGAGTGGTGATGGAGGTGATGGAGCTTGCCAATGGAGTGATGAGTGGAGGTGCTATTCAACAACCAGATGGGGTTCTTGGCTATCCCCTTAGGTCCTTAAATAGACTAAGGGAGAGATCATCTAGAGAATTATGGAGTTCTCTAGAAGAGCCACCATCATGGCTAGCCACCTGATTTGAAATGGGTCTTCTTAGATCCACGTTTCATGGGTGTGGTTGTGGACTCCTTGAAAGACTAAAAATAGTCTTCAAGGTGGCAACACTAGGTGAAGGTTCTAGAGGTCTCTAGAGTGGATGACTAGGTGTGTGTGTGTGGGTGTGTGTTCGTGAATATGTGGGTGTTGCTATGTGGCTTAGGTCGAGTCCTATAGGTCTAGGTGATTGGGTTTAGGTAGGTTTCTAGAGGTAAGGTTATAAACGATAATACTAAAGTGATAAGTTCAATTAAACTTATTACAACTTTAATTGAGTGGATGTGTGTCTAATTGGGAGAGAAAGTTCCTATTAGGTCAGGCTTGAGTCAATTGGACTCTCACTAAGTCCAATTAGACTTGTGTTGGTTGAGGTTTGAGCCCAATTTGACTCTATGAGTCCAATTGAGTAGGCGAACTGTGAATGACTTAGATCCAAGTCAATTGGGCTTGGTGAGAACCTAATTAGGTTCTTAGGAAGGTCTTGGGGTAGTGTACTAGGCTTAGAGCACTTTAATTTAAGTTCCCTAAGGTATAGAAATTGGGTTTAGGGCCTTAAGGAAACAAGGTATAGGCTTGATTTCAAAAACGGTGATTGGAGAAGGGTTCCAAATGCCTGATTTAGTAATTAGACGACTTATACTTCAACATCAGAAGTCCAAAACTTTGGTCTAGACATCCAAAGTTTAATCAGGATGAAGTTTTGGTTCTATCTTGGAATTCTGCAAAAATTTGATGTTTGACACCTTGTCTAGATGTCCAATATTCCAGCAGAATTGGGTTTCAGCTCTACGGGTGGTGTCTAAGGGTCCTGGACATCTAGCAACCTACTTGGACGTCCAAATATGGGCTAGAATAAGGGTCTTGAGGTATTCAAGGTGTTGAACGCATAGGTTGCTATGCTAACATATTTGGTTTTGAAAAACCTATCGTCATAGTATGATAGCGAAGAACTCGTGTTCAACAAATAAAATTTATACTGGAATGAAAATCCCCGGTCGAACACAGGGAGGCGAACGTTTGATTTAAAAAAAACACGCGTTTGTTATATTTGTCACGAAGTAAATTAATTGATTGGAAACTATCTATCTATATATTTACAATAAATAGAAGAGAGAGAGAATAAAAGAGAGATAGAATATTACAAACAAAAACCAAGAAGAGATGTAGAATGAACATGGAATTTCATCAACAGAAAGATTGTTCATTACACTAGAAAGCGGGAAAATGACTACACTAGAAAGCAATAAATCTACTTTGAAAAGCAGTAAATCTATTCTAGAAAGCAGTAAAAGGAATGGGAAGAGAGATATCCTTCTCGACGGTTGCTTGGAGGACGAGCCGGACAAGATGACACCTAGACGAAGGAGGACGGAGTACGACAAAGGAGGATGAAGTGGAAGAATGGGAATGAGGCAGCACATCGTTGTCGTCGCAGGATCCGCTTCTGAAAGGATGAAAAATTGACTTTATCTTGCGAGAAGCATCCCCGGTGTGGGACAAGCTTCTCTTGAGCTTTGGAGAGGGAGAGAAGAGAAGGAAGGGATAAGAGTTTTGCGTGGAGGAGTTCTCCTTTTATAGTTGCAAGGAGTGAGGATAATTTGGTCATTTTAATTTGAAAATCATTAATAAGGAGTCTTTAGTGATAGATAAAACCATCGCTAAAGCCCCATCGTTGGCGTAGTGGGGCACCACCCACGCACGCCCGCTCACCTCCTCGCACGTAGCGTGCACTTCACATCCAATTGATCTTAGGTTGCCCGCTCAGGATAAAGCCTCCACCCGCTGCACTACGGAGTGGAAATGGTCGTGCAGATCAGTTAAGGCGCGTGCACCCACAGCCATTGGATGTGCATCCAACGATGGAGAAGCGATGAAGAAGAGATGGTGCGGCGAGTGCAGCCACCGGTTGGGTGGCTGAGATGGCACCACGTGGCACCATCGTGGCCATCCATCTTCTGGATGATGTAGATGGTGCCACAATTATCAGATTGAGTCGATTTTCACACCGTTAGGCTGCGATCGTCGATCTGAATCCATCCATGCGGTTGGATTTGTCATTTGAAGTGCAGATTCATGCCATATTGTCCATTGATCTTCTAGGGTTCCCCAATCTCTATCTAGTGCTACAGATGTCAGATTAGGCGATCTTGGAGTCGTTGAACTCCAATCATCGCCCTGATCACATCTGTATGGTTGGATCTTCGATTCGAGGTCCCGATAAAAAGTTTGCCCTATCCATGGACATAAAAGGAGACAATTAACCTTCATTTTATTTAAACTAATCTAAGTGCAAGATGATGCATGTTATGCAATATTTATAGTATGCAATGCAATCCTATGCTTAAGAACATGCATAAATAGACATCTTAAGTAGTGTAAACATGTTTACATCATACCCCCATGCCTATCTTTTGCTAGTCCCTAGAAGAAACTACATGTTATTTATAAAACAATCAGGTCAAATTATTTGGGCTTGAGTTTATTTTCAATCATTAAGAAAATGTCTAGTTAGGATCTGAAGTTTCAAAGATACAATAGTGCCCGAGTATCTGCCAAAATGCAGACCGCCTCAAGCTGTCGCCTTATTCCAAGAAAATTTTCTTTCTCTTTTTCCTCCTTTTTAATTTTTTTGGATTTTCAAGTTTTAGGGTTTAAGAGTGGCTTTCTACGGCCATTCAACTCAGCCAAAATTTGATGAGAACCCTAAGTTCTAAGCATCTTATTGTGAATGTGATAGACTCATTGACCGACAGTTAAAATGGACTTCGGATTTCTACGCCTCTAGGTGACCTAGAAAAAATTTTGCCGAAAGGTGTATCTTTACAACCAATAGCTTTCTCCCTACTTTTATCTTTTATGGGGTCAATACAAGGGTGAATCCAGTGTATATCTCCCCGATTTATTCTACTTCTCCACTTCTTCCTAAGTGTTTTGGAATTTTTCAGTGCATTTATTGAGCTAGGTTCTAGACAACCGGTTGATGAGCTGTAACCACCGATAACTTACCACCCATACTCGTGCGACGAAGTGTGGCTTATTTCCTTTTTTCTTTTCTATTTTCTTTTTATTTCCTTTTTCTCTTTTTAAGTTGGTGGCTTCCCTGGTCTAAGGTTTACCTAAAAGCAACAAAAAGAGAAAGGTCCGGTGACTGGGCTCTGAACAAGCTACCTATGGGTCGTTACCCATGATAACTTGCCAGTTATATCACCTTAGAAGGTTCATTAGGTACCCAATTTCCGTTAAAGTCGCTGAACAACGAGTCAGTGACAAGATAGTGTGTAGATGCTTAAAACTCAAAATTCCTTCAAATTAGAGGGCGGGTTGATAAGTCGTGTACTTATCACCCAAACTTATTTACTTCAATTAAAATAGAATTCAGGTTGGCAAGGACTCGAAAAACAAATCCATATTTTAATGGATACACAGGTTGATTAAGTTTGAAGACCTGAAGGGTCATTGTGTTCAGATCATAATGTAATATTTCCTAAAATTGAAAATTTTCTTAAACCCAAGTTCTCTTTCCTAATTCCATAATTTTTTTTAAGAAAATAAAACAAATCTACGGAGCTGACGAATAATTCAAAGATGAATATCCACCCCCCATGCCTATCTAATGCAATGTCCTCATTGTATTAAAAAGACATAAAAAAGAGTGGAATAGAGTAGAAAGCACATGAATTGCGTGAATGTCAGGTTCGCTCCAAGATAGAAACTAAAAAGAACTGTATACGTGCTGAATTTAGTGCCTTTAGCTAGGCATACTATATAAAGAAGAGAAATAAAGAATTCACAGGTACTGATTAGAATAAGCATAAACAGAAGAAACCTCTGACCTGTCAGCAGATGTCCACAAATGTGGACAAGATTGTGGTGCAGACCCATACCCATAACTGAGAATATCTCAGGTTCTGGGAAAAAATTACCCAAAACCTATAATCAGTATGAAAGCGGGGTCGGGCCTACGATTTATGAGGATGCAATCCAAGACCAAAAAGTTAGGGTACAGAGATATCAAATGGATAATCAATGAATGTGTACTTGGGTTGAACATCCTCAGAACAAATGTCATAAGGGTTTTGGTTTGATGGTTTCAGATGAAATGGAACCCTTAGACACAATCTTCTACTTCCTCCAGGGTTAGCTTCCCAAATTAGAACTTCCTAGCTTCTATCCTCCTCATTCAGAATGTTAAATTCCGGGACCTCTTGCATATTAATCACCCCATCTGAAATTTCCAAGTCTAAAAGATGTGGCTGAATTAAAATTGACTTGGGTCTAATTATCTCAAAAATAGAATGATCGATAAGCTCAATGGGGTGTAATTGATAATCAGGGCATTTGATTGAATCCTCTAGAAAATGAGATTCTGGATCCATAATGTGAGCCCTAATAAAATCAGTTTCCTCAGTTATTGGGCTGTCAAATAATCTTTCAGATTCCTCAGGCCCAATCGTCTCACAAAAATCATGTTCTGTAAACTCGCGTGAGACTTCGCAACTTGAATCTTCACCATCAGAATCAAAGAAATCAAGATTCGTATTAATGTATGTCCCAAAATCGTCTGTCACTTTCTATTCCAAGGAGACATACGTTTCCTCGTACCCTGGCTCAGGGATCTCAGGTGAAGAAATCAGATCATCCTTAATTGGTTGCTCTAATTCAATCTGGTTAGCCTTGTAACATGTGTCCCCCCAACAGGTGCCTAAACAGGTTCTAACATTGGCTTTCCTGAAGGGAGTTCATCCTGGGAATCATCCCACGACTGAACTAAAGCAACCACAAATCTCATCCTCAATTTCGCTAACTTCCCAAGTAGAAACTCACCCGGGTTCTTATCCTTAACATCTAGGAGCCAATCGAACAAATACTTGTTCAAATCATCAATCATTTCAATCAGGGGCTCCAATCTCTCAATGCAAGGTATTGGCTGAACTTCTAAATATTGTATGATATTCCTCAAGTTAGTTAGAACCTTATCTTGAACCTGGTTACCCTGAACCAAATGAGTTAGTTTAGGGTTAGGTGGGTTTGGGATCAATGCAGGGGAATTAACGAATTGAGATTTGTTATACCCTTCCTGATAATAGGTCATTTCAGATTATTCAAAAGGTAGTGATGACCTAAAGGTAGTGTAATCAGAGGATGTGTAAGGATCAGTGTATCTTTCTTGATTGTAGATCGTATTAGGTTGTTCATGAAAGGATGATGATCTATAATCGATGTGGCTCTAAGAAGGATAGAAATCACAATCATAGTGTTCAGGGTTAGACCCTAAACACGGAGGTCCGGAACTGTATCTCCAATCTGAGTTATCCCAACTAACTGATGGTTGACTACAGTACGAGTCAGGATAATCGTCATGTTGAGGATAATTCAAAATAGGAGGGTAAGAGCGGGAATGCATGTAATATGTGGAAGGATTCATGAGAGACGGGAGGAAGAAAGGCGACCTGCAATACAAGTAATCAAACCTGTTCTTAAGTGGGCTAGCCTAAAGACCTATAGACTCCCAAAACCCATCTTGAGATAAAGGAAAGATTTGATCTACTTATGTCTGTTCAATCTAACCAGTTAGAAGGAGGGACTGGGGAGAAGGTTCTTCCTTCAACTTGTGCCTCCGGTTCCTAGTGTACCCCCCAGCCATGATCATTTGATTCTGCTCCCCTAGCTAGACATCAGATTGAACAGTAGAAACAGACTAATCGAAAATAATCTCATTCTAGGCTCTGAAGAGTGAGTCAAATCCTTAAGGCCAATGTCTACTCTATTTTATTTAGGGTTAGGTTTGAATGTGCTTTGGAATGTGATGGGCCCTTTATATGGGTTGTGCCCTTAATGATTGATTGATTTGTGTGTGCGTGCACAACCAGTGATTTTCAAGTAAGATTATTTTTGATGCACTGAATTTTTGGGTTCAAATCTTCTTTAGTAGCTTTTAGGATTCAACTTTAGGTGTTTTCAAACAAGTTTTATTGGCACACCAAGTTTTGAAAGCACAAGTGAAGATGTTTTCCTTTAAAACTTAAATGAATGTGGAGTACCTGGTAAATCCCTAAGAGTTGAACCTATGTGGCAGCTACTTGATGAGTTGATTTTAATTGAAGTGGTGCGGCCCAATCAACTCAAACAATTGGCCTATTGCACCACTTAATTAGGCACACAAGTGATTAACTATTCTGATTTCTACTCAATTATGTGTTTGGATGTGTGTACCAGCTCCAAAGATCGGTTTACCGGTTGAGTTTGAAAATCAGATGAGGTTGTGTACCTCTGTGAGATTTTTTTTAATTTTCTTTTTAAATATGGAGGTTGGGGAGAGTATGGGTGTCAAACAACAAACAATCTAACCTTAGAGTTTATAAAAACACTTAGGTTGATTGATGTTTGTGTTATTATGTTGTGGAATGAAATCTAATGGGTTGGAGGTGTAGGATAACTCATAGAACTTTTAATAGCACTTTTCTCCGATCTACCACATTTTCTCGTCTCAAAAGAGTACCTGCAATCACAACAAGAAAGGAGAGAAGTGAGGTCAATGATTCGTAAGTTGGAAAATGCAAAAAAACAAAAAAATCAAATAGTGTCGCCTCCCCGGCAACGGCGCCAAAATGTTGAACGCACGGGTTGCTACGCTAACGTATTTGGTTTTGAAAAACCTGTCGTCGTAGTATGAAAGCGAAGAACTCATGTTCAACAAATAAAATTTATACCAGAATGAAAATCCCAGGTTGAACACAGGGAGGCGGACATTTGATTTAAAAAAAACATGCGTTTGTTTTATTTGTCACGAAGTAAATTAATTGATTGGAAACTATCTATCTATCTATTTACAATAAATAGAAGAGAGAGAGAGAATATTACAAACAAAAACCAAGAAGAGATGTAGAATAAAAATGGAATTTCATCATCAGAAAGATTATTCATTACACTAGAAAGCAGGAAATTGATTACACTAGAAAGCAACAAATCTACTCTAGAAGGCAGCAAATCTATTCTAGAAAGCAGTAAAAAGAATTGGAAGAGAGATATCCTCCTCGAGGGTCGCTTGGAAGATGAGCCAAATGAGATGATGCCTGTACAAAGGAGGATGGAGCAGGACAAAGGAGGATGAAGCAGAAGAATGGGAACGAGGCAACACGTCTTCGTCGTCGTGAGATCCACTTCTGAAAGGAGGGCGAAAAATTGACTTTATCTCAAGAGAAGCATCCCAGGTGTGGGACAAGCTTCTCTTGAGCTTGGGAGAGGGAGAGAAGAGAAGGAAGGGATGAGAATTTTGTATGGAGGAGGTCTCCTTTTATAGTTGCAAGGAGTGAGGGCAATTTGGTCATTTTAATTTGAAAATCATTAATCAGGGGTCTTTAGTGATGGATAAAACCATCGCTAAAGCCCCATCATAGGCGTAGTGGGGCATTGCCCGTGCGCGGTTGCTCGCCTCGTCGCACGTAACACGTGCTCGACGTCCAGCTAATATCACGATCGGACGGCTTAAGTCGTGCCTCCACCTGCTCCTCAACATGCCCGCCCGCGTGCGATCCTGCGTGAGGTGCGATGTGCGATATGGCGTGAGCGCAATTGCACCCGCGCAACCATTCGATCACGATCGAGGGGTCAATTACGCCCGCTCGCCCGCTCTTTGCACTTCGAACGCTCATCGCCCGCTCGTGATAAAGCCTCCACCTACTGCGCTATGGAGGGGAAACGGTCGTGCGGATGAGTTAAGGCATGTGCATCCATAGCCGTTGGATGCGCATCCAATAGCAGAGAAGTGATGAAGAAGAGATGGTGCGGCGAGTGCAGTGGCCAGTTGGGCAGCTGAGATGGCACCACATGGCACCATCTTGGCCGTCCATCTTCTGGATGATGTAGATAGTGCCATGGCTGTCTAATTGAGTCAATTTTCACGCCATTAGGCTACGATCGTCGATCCGAATCCATCCGTGCGGTCGGATTTGCTGTTTGAAGTATGGATTCACACCATCTTGGCCCTTGATCTCCTAAGGTTCCCCAATCTCTATCTGATGCTACATGTGTGATTAGGGCGATCTTGGAGTCGTTGAACTCCAATCATCGCCCTGATCACATCTGTACAATTGGATCTTCGATCCGAGGCCCCCATAAAAAGTTTACCCTATCCATGAACATAAAAGGAGATAATTAACCTCCATTTTATTTAAACTAATCTAAATGCAAGATGATGCATGTTATGCAATATTTATAGTATGCAATGCAATCCTATGCTTAAGAACATGCATAAATAGACATCTTAAGTAGTGTAAACATGTTTACATCACAAGGCTAAGGTAACTGATATAGACACATCTGTTTCGGTTAAAAAGCATAATGATGCATGTTCTAGGCTTAGATTTGCGTTTCATGTTATAAATATTACATAGCATGCACCATTCTACATTTAGAGTAGTTGTATATAATTTAGGTTAATCGCATCCTTTTTGTGGTCAGGAGAAAAGGATATTTATTTCAGAGCCTTGGATTGACGATCTGACCATACAGATCTGATCAGGAAGATGATCAGAGTCCAATGCCTCCGAAATAACCTTGATCGGAGTTCCGTAGCACCTTATGCAATCTAAGGAAGATCAACGGACATGGGACTAGGTGACACAATTCAAAGCTTCAAATGAAAAATCCGACCTTGTGAATTGATTCGGGTCGACAATCGTAGCCCAATGATGAGAAAATCAACTCAATCCGACCTTTGTAACAGCCCCTACAATGAAAAGAAGATGGACGGCCTAGATCACGCCATGTGGCGCATTCCAGGCCATGCATGCACACGTACATGCCACCACACATGCACAACAGCGTGGGTGCACACGCATACACAGCAGCAGTACACGTAGGCGCGCGGAGCGCGCTCTAGCGCAGCGGTAGCGTGGGCGTGTGGGTTGTCTTCAGCGACATTTGCAACGGATCTTCAGCCAATTTTATGACCGTCACTAAATGCCCTGTATACGAATTTGATTCTCGCCTAAAATATAAAAGCAGCCCTACCCCTCCCATTTTTCTTCATCTATTGCTTTCTTCTTCTTACCACCTCCAAGGCTCCAGAGAGAGCTTGTCCCAAGCCCGGGATGCTCCTATAGAGTAGAAAACCAAATAGTTTTCCCACCCCTCATCCCCATTTGTGGAGCATCCCATGGCCGTCCTCTCACCACCCTTCGAGAAGAAGACCCTCGCTGCAACGCCATCCTGCCCCACCCTCCAACTTCCAGCTTCATCCCTGTTCGTCTCGCTCCTCATCGCCTTCCTCTAGGTGATGTCAGAGTGAGACATTCAGTGAGTAATCGTTGAGGGGGATTTCTCTCACCTCTTTATTTCTTTTTCAATTTCGTAGTGTAGATTTTTTGCTTTCATAGTGCAACAAACATTCGTTTATAAATAGATGATTGCTTCTCTCTCTCTCTCTCTCTCTCATATTGTTGCAAGTAGATTAGCTAGAAGTCATCAACCTGATATCTTGCCTGATAAAAATACCAAAAATATTAGAAAAGATAAAAATGATAAAAAGAAATAAAAGAGAAATGTGGTGTTGAATGTCGGGTTGCTACGCTAACGTGTTCGATTTTCAAAAACCTATCGTTGTAGCATGAAAGCGAAGAACTCGTGTTCAACAAATAAAATTTATATCGAAATGAAAATTCTGAGTCGAACACAGGGAGGCGGACGTTTGATTTAAAAACTACGTGTTTGTTTTTATTTGTCACTAAGTAATTCAATTTAAAACTATCTAACTATTTACAATAAATAGAAGAGAGAGAGAGTAAGAGAGAGAGAATATTACAAACAGAAATCAAAACGAGATGTAGAATAAATAAGGAATTCATTATCAAAAGGGATTGTTCATTACATTAAATATTGTGACTAGAAAGCGGGAAAATGATTACACTAGAGAGCGGTAAATCTACTCTACAAAGCAGTAAAAGAATGGAGAGAGAAATATCCTCCTCGACGGTCGCTTGGAGGATGAGATGAACTACTCTAGAAAGCAGTAAATCTACTCCAGAAAGAAGTAAAAAGAATGGGGAGAGAGATATCCTCCTCGATGGTCTCTTGGAGGACGAGCCAGACTAGACGACACCTGGACGAAGGAGGACAAAGCAGGACGAAGGAGAACGAAGCTGAAGAATGGGAACAGGGTGGCACATTGTCATCGTCGTGGGATCCACTTTCGAAGGGGGACAAAAATTACACTTTATCTCGCGAGAAGCATCCTGGGTGTGGGACAAGCTTCTCTTGAGCTTTGGAGAGGTAGAGAAGAGAAGGAAGGGATGAGAATTTCGTGTGGAGGGAGTCTCCTTTTATAGTTGCAAGGAGAGGGGGAAAATTGGTCATTACATCTTTAAAACATTAAATAAGGGGTCTTTAGTGACGGATAAAACCGTCGCTAAAGCCCCATCGTGGGCGTAGTGGGCGTTGAACGCGCAGCGGCTAGCTTCCACACACGGCTAACGCTCGCCGCATGTCCAGATGATTTCCGCCATCCGATCGTGAGATCGGATGACTTAAATCGTGCCTTCACCAGCCTCGCTGCGCGCCTGCCCGCGTTCGATGGCGTGTCCTTGCCTCGCATGAAATAGTGTGTGGGCGCTATTGGATGATCTGAGCTGCCATAGCCGATCGGGCGGTCACCATTAATCGCGCGCGCCCGCAGATCGCGAGTCGAACCCGCGTCTTGTGAATGCGCAACGCCTCGCGACTGCTGCACTACGCGAAGGAATGTGTCTTGCAAACAATTTGAGGCGCATGCGTCCATAGCCGTTGGATTAAGATCCAATGGCGGAGAAGGGTGATTGGGCGGTCGAGATGGCACCACGTGACGCCATCTTGGCCATCCTTCCTCTGGATGATGTCGATGGTGCCATGGGTGTCGGATTGACTCGATTTTTTTGTCGTTAGGCTGCGATCATCGATCCGAATCCATCCATGCGGTCATATTTGTCACTTAAAGTGCGAATTTACACCATCTTGGCTCTTGATCTTCTAGGGTTCCCCAATCACTATCTGATGCTACATATGTCTGATTAGGGTGATCATGGAGTCGTTGAACTCCAATCGTTGCCCTGATCACATCTGTACGGTTGGATCTTTGATTTGAGCCCCGATTAAAAGTTTGCCCTGTCCAAGCACATAAAAGGAGACAATTAACCTCCATTTTATTCAAACTACTCTAAGTGCAAGATGATGCATGTTATGTAATATTTATATCATGCAATGCAATCCTATGCTTAAGAACATGCATAAATAGACATCTTAAGTAGTGTAAATGTGTTTACATCATACCCCCATGCCTATCTTTTGCTAGTCCCTAGCAAAAACTATATGCTATTTATAAAAGAATTAGGTTGGATTATTTTGGCATGAGTTATTTTCAATCATTAAGAAATTTTCTACTTAAGATCTGAACTTTCAAAGACACAATAGTGCTCGAGTATCTACCAAAATGCAGACTGCCTCAACCCCTTGCCTTATTCAAAGAAAATTTTCTTTTTCTCTTTTTCCTCTTTTCTAATTTTTTTTTTTTTGGATTTTCAAGTTTTAGGGTTAAAGAGTAGCTTTCTACGGCCATTCAACTGACCCAAGATTTGATGAGAACTCTAAGTTCTAAGCATCTTATTGTGAATGTGATAGACTCGTTGACCGACAGTTAAAACGGACTTCGGATTTCTACGCCTCTAGGTGACCTCAAAAAAGAATTCTGCCTAAAGGTGTATCTTTACTACCGGTAGCTTTCTCCCTACTTTTATTTTTTTACGGGGTCAACACAAGGGTGAATCCAGTGTATATCTCCCTGGTTTATTCTACTTCACTTCCTCCTAAGTGTTTTGGGAATTTTTAGTGCATTTATTGAGCTGGGTTCTGGACAACCGGCCGATGAGCTGTTACCACCGACAACTTGCCAGCCATACTTGTGCGGCGAAGTGTTACTTATTTCTTTCTTTTTTCTTTTCTCCTTTTCTTTTCGATTTTTTTTTTCTTTTTTTTTAAATAGGTGGCTTCCCTGGTCTAAGATTTACCTAAGGGCAGCAAAAAGAGAAAGGTCCAGCGACTGGGCTCTGGACAACCTACCTATGTGCTATTACCCAGGATAACTTGCCAGCCATATCACCCGAGAAGGTTCATTAGCTACCCAATTTCCGTTAAAATCGCTGAATAATGAGTCAGTGCAAAGAAAGTGTGTAGATGCTAAAAACTCAAAGTTCCCTCAAATTAGAGGGCGGGTTAATAAGTCATATACTTATCACCCAAACTTATTTACTCCAATTATGATAGAATTAAGATGGTGAGGACTCGAAAGACAAATCCACATTTTGGTAGATACACGGGCTGATTGTGCAAAGACCTGAAGGGTCTTTGTGCTCAAATCATAATGTAGTATTTCCTAAGATTGAAAATTTTCTTAAAACCAAGTTCTCTTTCCTAATTCCAAATTTTTTTTAATAAAAGAAAATAAAACAAATCTATGGAGCTGACGGATGAATTCAGAGATGAATATCCACCCCCCATGCCTATCTAATTCAATGTCCTCATTGTATTAAAAAGACATAAAACAGAGTGGAATAGCGTAGAAAGCACCTAAATTGCATGAATGTCAGGTCCGCTCCAAGATGAAAACTAAAAAGAACTGTATAAGTGCTGAATTTAGTGCCTTCAGCTAGGCACACTATACAAAGAAGAGAAATGAAGAATTTACAGGTGCAGGTCAGAATTAGAACAAAAAGAAGAATCCTCTGACCTATCAACAGAGGTCCACAGATGTAGACCAGATTGTGGTGCAGACCCATACCCCATAATCAAGAATATCTTAGGTTCTAGATAAAAATTACCCAAAACCTAAAATTAGTATGCAAGCGGGGTCGGGCCTGCGATTTATGAGGATGCAACCCAAGGCCAAAAAGTCGAGTTACAGAGAAATTAAGCTCAAAAGGATAATCTTTGAATGTGTGCTTGGGTTTGACATCCTCACAACAGATGTCGTAAGGGTCCTGGTTTGATGGTTTCAGCTTAATAGGAACCCTTCGACTCAGTCTTGTACTTCCTCCGGAACTAGCTTCCCAAATCAGAACTTCCTGGCTCCTATCGTCCTCATTCAGCATGTCAATTTCCAGGACCTCTTGCATATTAATCACCTCATCTGAAATGTCCAAGTCTATATGATGTGGCTGAATCAGAATTGACTTGGGTCTAATTATCTCAGAAATAGAATCATCGATAAACTCAATTGGGTGTAACTGACAATCAGGGCTTTTGATTGAATCCTCCAGAAAATGTGATTGTAGATCCATAATGTGAGCCCTAATAAGATCAGTTTCCTCAGTTATTGGGCTATCAAATGATCTATCAGATTCCTCAAGCCCAATCATCTCGTAGAAATAGTGTTCAGAAAACTCGCGTGAGACTTCGCAACTTGAATCTTCACCATCAAAGAAATCAAGATCCGTATCAATGTATGTCCCAAAATCATCTGTCACTTTTTGTTCCAAGGTGACATACGTTTCTTCGTACCCTGGCTAAGGGATCTCAGGTGAAGAAATCAAATCATCCTTAATTAGTTGCTTTAATTCAATCTGGTCAGCCTTATAACATGTGTCCCTTCCAACAAGTGCCTGAGTGGGTTTTGTCATTGGCTTTCCTGAAGGGAGATCATCCTGGGAATCAACCCATGATTGAATCAAAGCAACCACGAATCTCATCCTCAATTTCGCTAATTTGACAAGTACAAACTCACCTGGGTTCTTATCCTTAACATCCTGGAGCCAATCCAACAACGACTTGTTCAAATCATCAATCATTTCAATCAGGGGCTCCAATCTCTCATTGCAAGGTATTGGCTGAACTTCTAAAGATTGAATGATATTCCTCAAGTTAGCCAAAACCTTATCTTGAACTTGGTTAACCTGAACCAAATGAGTTGGTTCAGGGTTGGGCAGGTTTGGGGTTAATGCAGGGGAATTAACGAATTGAGATTCGTTATACCTTTCCTGATAATAGGTCATTTCAGATTGTTCAAAAGGTGGTGATGACATAAAGGTAGTGTAATCAGAGGATGGGTAAGAATCAATGTATCCTTCTTGATTGTAGATCGTATTAGGTTGTTCATGAAAGGATGATCATCTATAATCAATGTGGCTCTAAGAAGGATAGAAATTGCAATCAAAGTGTTCAGGGTTAGACCCTAAACACGGAGGTCCGGAACTGTATCCCCAATCCGAGTTATCCCAACTAACGATGGTTGATTATAGTACGAGTCAAGATAATCGTCATGTTGAGGATAATTCAAAATAGGAGGAAAAGAGTGGGAATGCGTGTAATATGTGGAAAGATTCATGTGAAATGGGAGGAAGAAAGGCACCCTGCAATACAAACAATCAAACCTGTTCTTAAGTGGGTTAGCCTACAAACCTACAGACTCCCAAAACCCATCTTGAGATAAAGGAATGATTTGATCTACTTCTATCTCTTCAATCCAACCAGTTAGAAGGAGGGACTGGGGAGAAGGTTCTTCCTTTAGCTTGAGCCTCCGGTTCCTAGTGTATCCCCCAGCCGCGATCATTTGATTCTGCTCCCCTAGCTAGTCATCAGATTGAATAGTAGAAACAAACTAATCGAAAATAATCTCATTCTGGGCTCTGAAGAGCGAGTCGAATCCTTAAGGCCAACATCTACTCTATTTTATTTAGGGCTAGGTTTGAATGTGCTTTGGAATGTGTTGGGCCCCTTAAATGGGTTGTGCCCTTAATGATTGATTGATTTGTGTGTGCATGCACAACCAGTGGTTTTCAAGCAAGATTATTTTTGATGTGGTGAATTTTAGAGTTCAAATCTTGCTTAGTAGCTTTTAGGGTTCAACTTTAGGTATTTTCAAACAAGTTCTGGTGGCACACCAGATTTTGAGAGCACAAGTGAAAATATTTTCCTTTGAATCTTAAAAAGAATGTGGAGTGCCTGGTAAATTCCTAAGAGTTGAACCTAACTGGCAGCTACTTGATGAGTTCATTTTATTTGAAGTGGTGCAGCCCAATCAACTCAAATAATTGGCCTGTTACGCCACTTAATTAGGCATATAAGTGATTACTTAATCTGATTTCTACTCAATTATGTGTTTGAATGTGTGTACCGGCTCCAAAGATCGGTTTACTGGTTGAGTTTGAAAATCAGATGAGGTTGTGTACCTCTGTGAGATTTTTTTTTTATTTTTCTTTTTTTAATGTGGGGGTTGGGGCGGATGTGGGTGTCAAACAACAAACACTCTAACCTTAGAGTTTATAAGAACACCTAGGTTGATTGATGTTTGTGTTATTATGTGGTGAAATAAAATCTAATGGGTGGGAAGTGGGGGATAACTCACAGAACCTTCCACAGCATTTTTCTCCAATCTACCGCTTTTGCCTGTCTCAAAAGAGTACCTGCATTGACAATAAGAAAGGAGAGGTGTGAGGTAAATGATTTGTTAGTTGTAAAAACGCGAAGAAAAAAAATCAAAGAGCGTCGCCTCCTCGGCAACGGTGCCAAAATGTTGAACGTCGGGTTGCTACGCTAACGTGTTCGATTTTGAAAAACCTATCATTGTAGTATGAAAGAGAAGAACTCGTGTTCAACAAATAAAATTTATATCGAAATGAAAATTTTGGGTCGAACACAGGGAGCCGGACGTTTAATTTAAAAACTACGCATTTGTTTTTACTTGTCACTAACTAATTCAATTTAAAACTATCTAACTATTTACAATAAATAGAAGAGAGAGAGTAAGAGAGAGAGAGAGAATATTACAAACAGAAATCAAAACGAGATGTAGAATAAACAAGGAATTCATTATCAAAAGTGATTGTTCATTACACTAAATATTACGACTAGAAAGCGAGAAAATGATTACACTAGAAAGTGGTAAATCTAATCTAGAATGCAGTAAAAGAATGGAGAGAGAAATATCCTCCTCGACGGTCACTTGGAGGACGAGCTGAACTACTCTAGAAAGCAGTAAATCTATTCTAGAAAGAAGTAAAAAGAATGGGGAGAGAGATATCCTCCTCAACGGTCGCTTGGAGGACGAGCTGGACGGGACGACGCCTGGACGAAGGATGACGAAGCAGAACGAAGGATAATGAACTAGAAGAATGGGAACAGGGCAGCACGTCATAGTCGCGGGATCCACTTTCGATGGGGGATGAAAATTGGACTTTATCTCGCGAGAAGCATCCCGGGTATGGGACAAGCTTCTCTTGAGCTTTGGAGAGGTAGAGAAGAGAAGGAAGGGATGAGAATTTCATGTGGAGGAGGTCGCCTTTTATAGTTGCAAGGAGTGGGGGCAAATTGGTCATTACATCTTTAAAACATTAAATAAGGGGTCTTTAGTGACGGATAAAACTGTCGCTAAAGCCCCATCATGGGCGTAGTGGGCATTGAACGCGCGGCGGCTGGCTTCCACGTGTGCCTAACACTCGCCGCACGTCCAGATGATTTCAGTCGTCCGATTGCGAGATCGTACGGCATAAATCGCGCCTTCGCCTGCCTCGCTACGCGTTCGCCCGCGTTCGATGGTGCATCCTCGCCTTGTGTGAAATAGCACGTGGGTGCTATTGGATGATCTGAGATGCCCACAGCCAATTGGGCGGTCACTTTTAATCGCACGCGCCCGCAGATCGCGAGTAGAATCCACGTCTTGTGAACGTGCAATGCCTCGCGACCGCTGCACTACGCGAAGGAATGTGTCACGTAGATGATTTGAGGCGCATACGTCCATAGCCATTGGATCAAGATCCAATGATGGAGAAGGGAAAATGCGAGGGTTTCACCGGTTGCGTGCAGGTGATTGAGCAACCGAGATGGCACCACGTGGCGCCATCTGGGCCGTCCGTCTTCTGGATGATGTAGATGGTTCCACGGGTGTCGGATTGACTCAAGTTTTGTGTCGTTAGGCTGCGATCGTCGATCCGAATCCATCCGTGCAGTTGGATTTGTCATTTGAAGTGCGAATTTACACCATCTTGCCTCTTGATCTTCTAGGGTTCCCCGGTCACTATCTGATGCTACAGATGCCTGATTAGGGCGATCTTGGAGTAGTTGAACTCCTATCGTCACCCTGATCACATCTGTAAGGTTGGATCTTCGATCCGAGGCTCCGATAAAAAGTTTGCCCTGTCCAAGCACATAAAAGGAGATAATTAACCTCCATTTTATTCAAACTACTCTAAATGCAAGATGATGCATGTTATGTAATATTTATATCATGCAATGCAATCCTATGCTTAAGAATATGCGTAAATAGACATCTTAAGTAGTGTAAATGTGTTTACATCACGTTGATTTTGAAAACCAAACGTTTGCCTCCTCGTGTTCAACTCGAGGCTCACTTTTCGAGTTTCAATTATAAATTTTATCTGATAGACATGTTTTGCGAGGTACGACAATGGGTCCTCCAAACCCCGATTTCAATTTGCAAAACGTGCCTCCATCAGTAACCTAATCTAAGTGTGGCTAGGGTTTAGGAAGGTCTCTAGGGCTATCCTAAGGCTAGGAATGGTCTTATGTTCATAATTTAACTCCTGCATTAAAATTCTACTAGTAACCTAGTATACCTCATCCCTACATTATGTCTTCATATTTATTCTAGGGCTTCTACTCTTGCTCTGCTATAGCTCTAGCTTCCTCCTTTCTTCAGTTCTAGCTTCTGGCTATCTCCTGAGCTTCTTATTGCCTACAATCCTAAATATCGCATTAATTAGTACATTAAAACATTATTTCATGGATATCTAAGTAAAACTTGAAACCTGCAATGTATGCTATTTATGCATGAATTATACTACAATTATGCCAAGATCTAAGTTAATTTAGGTCATTTAAATCATATAATTGCTGCGCAATCAGTATACCATTAAGATCCGTAGGCACCTTTAGCATCCACCATGTTCATACAATGAGGACATTGCATCATTTAAGGATGGGGGTTATAAATGGTGAAATTATTTTCTAAAATACAATTATAAATACACTTGTAGTGTATATAGTATAGTATTATTAAAAATACCCAAAAAATTGAAAAAATTTGAAATATTAAAAAAAATACAAAGTAAAAAATACAAAAAAATCAGAAAATACAATAAGGGACCTACTATAGTACTTATTGTTGAGGGAGAACTCCAACACCACTTTCTGAGGAAAGAAACTATGAAAAGTCTTATAAGTGTTTAATTATGATCTTATAGCTGAAAACAAAAATAAAATAAGTGTTTATGGACGTTCAACCTTTACTGGTTAGACTTTCCAGGCCACAGTAGCTTGATTCGGTCAGGCTTTGGCTTAACACACTTAAGCATTAACACGATAGACAAGGATCTCTCCTAACTTAGGACATAATCTTGTACCTGAGTAACCAGTATAGTATTTGCTGGTTTGCTTTGGCTTAGGAGTTTAAGTAACTTTGGTTTTTACTACTATTGACTAGCGAGATCAAGGTTATAAAAGTTGTGTCGTAGTATAGGTCAAAATTGCTTGAAAACAAATAAAATTTATACTCGAATGAAAGTCCAAGTTGTTCACTGGGATCAAGTGGCAAATATAAATCTCAAGATCACAATTCTATACAAGAATATATCAAATTGAAGCACTAATAAGATGAATATATAAGAGCAAGAATCAATGTAGCAAAAATGTCAAGATAAAATGGTGATTTGAATCACCAAATTATCCTATTTACAATGATATTCAATGAAGCAATCAGTATCAGATGATCAAATGTCACGCAATAAGTGCACTGCACTTCTGTTGGCATTGCTCTTCTTTCTCTTTCTCTTGTCTTTCTTTGCCTTGGCTCTTCGCTTCTTTCTCTTCTCTTCTTCACACATAGAGGGGGGTTTCTTCTTCAAACGGTTAAGTGTCAGGCATTGGTCTTCAGAGCAAAACCCCCCCAACCCCTGCACTTTCTCTTTCTTTCTCTCTGGGATCTGCCCTCCCATGGCCTTGCATAGTATCGGGCAATCGGATTCAGATCTAACTGCACCTAGGACCAAGACTACCGACCGTGAATGGCAGCCAAGATGTGAGAGTAGGCTTAAGTGGGTAATCGGGTGAGTGCCAAACCCACGTGAGTAGTGTCACAGGCGAGGTGTGCGTCGGGGGAGTGGGTTATTAGCCCATATTTGTAGGCTATTTAAGTATTTAAGTGCCTAGACATTAAGTTAATCTAACATTTATTTAGCATAAATTAGGATGTAAATAGATTAATTCATATTTCTAATTTAATTACATAATTCACTCATTGCATTTATATTGAAATGCATTTAGAACTAACTTAGAATTGCATTCATTTAATTAATTAACCAATTAGGTGCATTGCATGCATTAATTTAAGTTAACATAAAAGTTGAGGGTTTGTATATAAATAATCATAATATTTTATCATTATTTTTTATTCTTCTTCTTTCAGCAACGGCTGCATTTCCTTCAGCTGCTGCAGTCAAGGCCCCATTCATGGAGGAGTGGATGTGTTGGATCTAGTTGGGGCAACTAACTTCAAAGGAGACGAGGAGGCAGTTGAGCTCGTGGAGACACCGCCTGACTCCACCACCGTGTACTCCATTCCACCACCGTGGTCTCCAAGGCTGAGCTCCACCACATCGCGGGCCGGTGAGGTGACAGCTCACCATGCCAAGCCGGTGGACTCGTGCCAACACTGTGAGCGTGTGTCCCTGGCCACACTTCCATCACTGTGCCTCACCAGAATCAACATCACCACCTTCACCGCCATCACCAGCAATCACCACCGCAGCTGCCGCAACTCTATGTCCTATATTTTCATCTCCTCCGTCATTTAAGATGTCCGGGAAGTTTCCCGAACGTCTGAAGCTTCGTCCCCACACACAACAGCAACCGGCCTCTCCTTCACACCGGCACCCCTCCGGCTGCACAAGCTCGCTAGCACCGCGCGCCTACCTTGCGCACCCTGCACCAGCCCACGCGTGCACCCTACAGCGCCTCCAGCCACGCACGCAGTCGGCATGCCCGCCAGCATGCAGCACCGGCCACCAGCTCCTCACCCACGCCTGTACGCACCTCCTGCAGCAGCACCCCTCGGCGCGCCTCACCTCCTGCAGCAGCACCTCCAGCCTACCTGTCGCGTGCCTTCCTCGCATCCTGTAGAGCTGCACCTCCTACAGCACCTACCGTATGCCCTCTAGCTGCAGCGTGCAGGTTGCAGCATGCAGCCAGCAGTATCCAGTAGCAGCAGCTGCATCCGCCAGCAGCACCACCCTCCGCGCACGTGCAGTCCAGTCCGTGCGCCTCCTCGCTAGGAGCTCAGCCGCACCGGTCCACGCCCGCATAGCCTACGGCACTTCATTAGCCACCGGAACCCACCACCACCGTACCTCTGTCCGGCCACCTCGGGGCATCTCGTACTTCACCGCGACCGCCATCACGGAGCCCTCGGTCTAGAGATCCTCCTCCGAGCTTCACACCTCTGACCATTCCTTCCTCCTCGCGCAAAGACAAGGGGAAGAAGTTCCCCTATTTTGCTACAGTAAAAGCTATATTAATATTTACATTCTATGCCATTGTCAACTTTTATTATTATTTTATTAAGCTGCATTGCAAAAAATATCCTTTAGTTGTTCAAAATTGCCATTTCAGCATGTTCTCTTGATGTTTTCTTAATTTGAAGGCAGATTTGGCTCGATTCTCGTCGAAACTAACTGTGAACATACGTTTTTAACCGGTGCAAGTTTAAATATGTCACTGCCTCCCTGTGGACACGACCCGCTCTTCTACAAGTGGTTATTTTAATAATTGATTAGTCAATTTTTCTACCACATAGAACTACAAACGACTTTAAAAGTGAAGAATCGACTCGTCGAATGGCACCGTTGCTAGGGAGGCAACAGACGCAATAATTTCACCTGTTCTTTTCATTTCTGATTATTTCTCATTGCACAGCGATCTGACCATTTATTATTTTTTCTGTGCGAGAAATTTGTGCAAGGAATCAGCCTTCGTGAGAGGCGATCCTTGACATCGCCAGAGGAGAAATTGATCAAGCTACCTTACAAAGGATGGGAAGGACGAGGACGCGACGATCATCTCTGTACATTTAGTCACTGATTTGATTAGAGTAGGATTAAGACTTTAGACTTAATTTTTCATTGCACATTTGGTTTGAAACCCTTGTTCTGGGGTATATTTTGAGGGGTTTGTTCCCCGATTTTATTTTAGGCCCATGTTGGGTAATTTTTGGGAGCCTGTTCCCTTTTCTTTAGATTTAGGTTTTCAATTGATTGTGTATAAGTAGTTAAAAAATAATAATAAAAAAAAATGAGCTGCCTGCCCCTAGGACGAATCATTTAGGTCTGTATGAGCAGCCTCTAGATTTACTTCTCTACATTGCGTGCATTCTCGCATCGTTGATTCCTAGAAGCAAGGTACGCATTCTCTTACTTTGCATCCTATTCTTGATCACGCATTGCATTTAGACTAAATTCGAAGACCACATAATTTGTCTTGAAGCGATCTAACAAGTGGTCACATATATTCGTGAAAAAGGACTAATTAAAGGAGGGAATCTAAAAATCAAGGACTTGATTTTCAAACGTGGTGTGCGATTCAAAATTCAAAATCTTTTTGCGGTGAAGGCACACTTATATCTTTTGCACCATGGCACGCATTTAGACACTCAAGTCTTGGAACGACTAGGACAAGAGTCCTCCTATCGTTGGATTCCGAAGTGTTCGGAACTTGAGATCAAAGGTTTTGTAAATCCAAAGAGGGGGATACCCTGTCATGGATTTTTAGGGGTAGTTGAGAAGCGCCATGAAAGCACAGCTTCAAAGGAAGGCTTAGGCCCACTTGCATCCCTCGATCTTCTATCTTTGGATTTGCTTAACCATTTGAGATTTAGGGAAGAATACCTAAGCTCCAACTAGGTTTTCTTAAGTGAGCCATAGGTCAACAATAAGCACGTAAATTGATTGAACAAATTGTATTGCCACCTACAATCTGATTTAAATCAAAAGCCTAAATTGGGAAAGACCTAAAAAGTTCTTTTTGAATTGTGTTTTGCTTGGGGATTTCTGATTGAGGTGTGAGTTAGAATGGACCACATTGATTTTCATCCTTTCACATCTTGCCCACACCCTCACCCCCACTCTGCACTCTTCGATCCCGTACGCCGAGATGGTCCATACCTTGATGGACATAATGACAATCATTGGGATCCGTTTTACTCCTATTATAGGAGTATTGGCCTGGTTAAGCCCCAAATCAGTGAGCAGAACCTAGTTGCGGGATTTGCTTTGCCCAATATCCCACACACCATAGAAATACCCAACCCACCCTCCTTGAAAAATTATAATGGTTGGATAGACACTCCTGGGTACTATAACCCTGAGCCTTACTTCTCTCATGATAGAAATGACCTCTCCTCCTTGAAGGTGGAAACACAGAAAATGCAAAACAAAATGATTGAATTGTTAGGAGAATCTTTGAGAGTAGGCCAACAAGAAAGAGATGAAATTAGCCACCCAATCTACCCCATTGAGGATGACGTACACCCCTCTACAATAGATGCATCACCCGTGGGAGAGCTACACTTTAAGTTGGAGGAAAATTTTGGGGAGAATGACTACTTTTCGAGGATCGATTTTGAAACCTCCCCATTAGATGACACTTCCTTGAGAGATCCATGCCTTAAGTGGGAGGAAGATACATATGAAAGTAGCTATGCATTGGATGAAGAAAGGTGGCAACCCGAGGAAGATGATGATAAGGTTGAGTATCCACCTGAATTATATTGGAGTCAAAAGAAGGGAATGATGGTACCATTGGAAGACCTCGACCCAGATGATAGTATTTTCGTGACATTTGATGAAGTGGGTCGAAGTCAAGTTGTTAATCCTACCCTCCCTTCTGATCATGAGATGGAACTCAAGCCCACCCTTAGGGAACCTAACCCTCAAGAAATTGACCTATCTGAGGAGTCCGATGTTACCAGTGTAAACCATTTACCTCAGATAAAGCACCCTAAGGGATCTGCTAAGATATTAAATGATTCTAGACCTCGGGTATATGATGAATCATATGATGAGGAGAAAGACGAATTATATGAGGAACCTACATTCAAGATTTGGAGTGACACTAAGAGTGATTATGTCTTATTTGAAGAGTTAACCCCTGACGATGTGACAAATTTGACCAAATTAGGTTTCCTTAGCACACCCATTGATGATATTTCTCCTCACGATGAAACGATGGAAAATTTGGAAGCAACTTCTAAGATTTATGTGGATTCACATATAGACTCCAGGGAAGATTTGAGTAAAGAACAAAAACCCAGGAATGACATTAATAGGATAATCCGTAGATCTGTTGCTTCCAACCTGCCTTCATTTATTTCGAAGTCACCCTCTGATTCGCTTATGTTTGAAGGCGAAATTGTGACTCTTGATGAAGGGTAGGAAGATACATGTGATGGTGCAAGGAATGCTAGGGATGCAATTGAGAATTTGGAAAGAGTGTTAGGGATGGACACCGAGCTAATTAAACCCAACCTATATCTTTTGGACATCCCGCAACCTTGAAACTTGGACACCATAGACGATCCTTGCCTTAGAGAATTGCTCACTTTTGTTCTGACCGGGGGGCTTAACAAACCAATATTTCCCGTAATGGAGTATTGGGTATGGATTGATGATTTCTTTAGTCAGTCCATTGCCCTAGGGGTTTATCTCTACACCATTCCTTCCCTATTCTTTTTGGAGGATCCTTGTCATCCTCCCCCTACCCCTTTGGAGGTTGTTATACCAGTTTATCCATTAGAACGTCCTTTGGTGACCTGGGAAGATTTCACTCCCATCTTAGTTGGGCGAGCATTTGCTATCGGGACTCATCATCTGCTCGTCAACATCCTAGGTTACCTATATTCTAGGCCAGCATTACTTTGCTCATTTTTAGGGCCTATTTCTGTAATCCTTGAACCTGATTTGCAGGTTCTTTGGCTATTCGGCTGCTAACAAAAGAATGCCAGCCCAGCTCTAACCCAAGTAATATCCTTCTATGCAATGAGGACATTGCATATTTTAGGCATGGGGGTGTGTACTTGGAGATATACATAGCATAGTGCATTCATTGCATACATTTGCATTAAAAAAAAAATCTAAATAAAAAAAAAAAGAGTTTTGAGCTTAATTGGCTAGGTCCTGCATTCTTAAGCAAATCAAAACTCTAGCTTAGACTAAGTTAATTCTAGGGTCAAACTTTAGAAGCTAAATGAGCTACTTGCTTTAGACCTTTAGGGTCTTTTGTGGACTTAAAAACTTAAGTAGGAGTTAAGTTGCGGACCATTCTTCAAGAGGTTGAGGAAGGAAAGCTAGGGTTTGAGTTAAAAGGTGGGGTAGTACCTGGAGTCTTATTCTACGTTTTGGTTTACGGGTCCTTGTAACCCAGGCATCAAAATTTCACACACTTGGTCTTGTGTAACTAAGTGATCACCTTTCTTAAAAGAAATTTGGTTCTCTTAGTTTTGACTTAGGAGAGGCTTGAAAACACAATTTGATTGGAAGAGTTCCCGTCGCAGGAGAGGTAGAGTATATACTCACCTTGAGGATGCGATGATAACATATTACCTCCTCGGCGCTTGTCTCTTAGGATATCCATCCTACTGGGGGCATGTAAACTCATTGTGCTGTTCAAGGACCATGGGCGGCAAAATCTCGAAGTGCCGATTGCCACAGGTCTGAATTCGCTTTAGAAATCCATGGGCAATACTATCTCGAAGTGTCGATTGCCAAGAGTTCTTAGGGTCGCTATGGGTGGTGCTATCTCGAAGCATCGAAAGCCAGGCACCCTTCGAGGTACGGTAATGGGGACAATGAATCCGACATAGACCGTGTTGATAGTTGATTCGAGGTTAGACTTAGGGGAATCAAAAAAAAAAAAAAATCCTTTTTCCTTTAACTCAAATAACTTAGACCAAAGCACATGCACGGATGCTTTAATCTCAGGGATCAATAAACCTTAGGGAAGAGTCAGAAATCAGGGAAACTTGTGCCAGCAACTCGTCTTTAGCCGACCTAGTCTGTAACTTAGCAACTACTTGGGAACCTTAGGTATAGAGT
Source organism: Thalassia testudinum (assembly GCA_037157565.1). Taxonomy (NCBI): domain Eukaryota; kingdom Viridiplantae; phylum Streptophyta; class Magnoliopsida; order Alismatales; family Hydrocharitaceae; genus Thalassia; species Thalassia testudinum. The sequence goes on along the minus strand of JAZHRO010000073.1, from coordinate 75,709,679 downwards.
CTGAACTTAATATGTTTCTAAAGGAAGATCGATTGGGTTGGCTAGTCTACTTGGAGTGCTAGGTTTTGCTTGGATTTGCTAGGGACTAGTAAAAACTAGGCATGGGGGTATTTGATTAGCCCATATTTAAATGCTATTTAAGTATTTAAGTGCCTTGACATTAAGTTAATTCTAACATTTATTTAGCATAAATTAGGATGTAAACAGATTAATTCATATTTCTAATTTAATTACATAATTCATGCATTGCATTCATATTTAAATGCATTTAGAATTAACTTAGAATTGCATTCATTTAATTAGTTAACCAATTAAGTGCATTGCATGCATTAATTTATGTTAACATAAAAGTTGAGGGTTTGTATACAAATAACCATAATATTTTATCATTATTTTTTATTCTTCTTCTTTCAGCAACGGTTGCATTTCCTTTAGCTATTGCAGGCAAGGCCCCATTCATGGAGGAGTGGATGTGTTGGATCTGGTCAGGGCAACTGACTTCAAAGGAGAGGAGGAGGCAGCCAAGCTCATGGAGACACCGCCCCACTCCACCACCGTGTACTCCATACCACCACCGTGGTCTCTAAGGCCGAGCTCCACCACACCGTGGGTCGGCGAGGTGACAGCTAGCCATGCCAAGCCGGTGGACTCGTGCCAACACCGTGAGCGTGTGTCCCTGGCCATGATTCCATCACTGTGCCTCACCAGAATCAACACCACCACCTTCATTGCCATCACTAGCAATAACCACCGCAGTCGCCGCAACTCCATGTCCTGCATTTTCATCTCCTCCATTAGTTAAGATGTCCGGGAAGTTTCCCGGACATCTGAAGCTTCGTCCCCATGCACAACAGTAACTGTCCTCTCCTTCACGCCTGATAAACGCCAGTTTATCATCATTTTTATGCTTTAAAACTAACCTAGCTCTTAGGATTTTACTCTGCAAACGGGTTTTTGGGCTGCATTTAGGCATAAATTAGGATAGGCATGCATTGCATTTTTTATTGTCATTTTAATGAGTTTTTGTGAGTGTTAGGGATGTATAGATGCACAGATCCCTAAAACCCTAGCACTCAAGAAGGCAATTGGTGAAGGAGAAGCCCAGACTAGCTGGAACTCAGCCTAATCCAGCTCACCTCAGCTTGATCCAGCTCACCTCAGCTTGATCTAGCTCACCGCAGCTGGAACCTAGCTTACTTGAACTAGGGTTAGCTCATCCCAGCTCCATTCAGCTAATCTCAGCTGGATGGCAGCTCAAGAGAGTTCACCTTAGCTCACCCTAGCTCAAGTCAGCTCAGATCCAGCTCAACTTAGCTGAGTCTAGCTCACCTCAGCTCCCACTAGTTCACAGGGAGCTCTAGCTAGCTCAGCTGAGTTGACAGGAGTTCACCCCAGCTCAGATCCAGCTACATCCAGCTCCACTCAACTCCAGCTAGCTGAAGAAGAATTCATCTCAGCTCAGGAGGCTCAAGTCCAGCTCCCGGGGATTCAGCTTAGCTCATCTTAGTTGAGCTAAGCTACCTTATCTGCCTCAACCAGCTTGATTCTCCCCGATAGCACCAGACCTAGCTCACCTTAGCTCATTTTGGTAGAAGCTAGCTCACTTTAGCTTGGCTTAGCAACTAGCAAAGAACTAGCAAGCTAAGCCAGCTAGAGTAGCCCCATGCCAGCCTCTTCAGCAGCAGCCAGCTCCAGCTCCAGCTCCAGACTTCTTCTCCTCAGCTCCCTCCTCCAAACCCTAGCTCCAACACCTTCTCCTCTACTCCTCCATTAGCTAAGCTAGCTTAGCTTAGCTTAGCTTAGCTTAACTTAGCTATGCTCCAACTTCCTTGGCTTGTACTACCCCAAAAACCCACCTACCAACTCTACCCAACTAGCTCCACCTAAGCTCCACATAAGCTAATCTACTTGGCACCAACCTAACCTACCCACCACCTCCAAAAGACACCTAAAAGTGGCGCCAAAAACTACCCATAACCACCCCTTAATGGCGCCACTTTTCCCTCCAAAATCTCCCCTCATCTCCACCACACAATCTCCCTTGAACCCATCTCCACCATCCACCTAACCCCCCTTCTAGAAGACCCCATGTTGGCGCCAACATGGTGGTGTCTCTCCACCACCAAAAGACACCAACACCACCATAACTACCCCCTTTAACACCTCTTGGGTTGGCGCCAACTCTCCTTAGCCATAGGATCACCAACCACCTCCATTCTTCCATCCTAGCCCTCCATTTCAAGGGGCACCTTAACCCCCCATCCTACCCTATAAAAAGACCACTACCCACCACCATTCAAGCCATCCTTGGCTAGCCATTTCACTCTCATATTCCACCAAGAATCCCACGTCCAAGAGAGAAGAAGAAGAAGAAGATTAAGGGGATATTCTGTCCCCTTGGTGCCTTCCCCTCTTCCCTTCTCTCTTGGGTCACGCCAGCCAAAGGAGAAGCTAGGCAAGGAAGATCTTGGAGGAGATCTTGAAGGTGGTCACGCCACCTTGGAGGAGTTTTTAAGGGTGGTGCACGCCCACCCCTTTGGAGAGAGCATTAAAGGTGGTAGCTTCCACCTTGGAGGAGCTCTCAAGGAAGGAGAAGAAGGAGGCCCTCTTTTCAAGCCAAGGAGCAGCTAGGCTTGGAGCAAGAAGACAACCTTCTTCACCATTGTTACAAGAGGATTTGTGTTTCTTTTCTTGCTTTTAAATTGTTCAATTCTAGTAGAAGCTTTCCTCTACTTGTCCTTGAAAAGAACACTCATTCTACTCAATCAAAAATTGCCTTCTTTTAAGCTTTTTATTGCAGTTGTTTGTTTTGGTTCTAGCACTTATTTCACCTCTTCTTCCTAATTACCCTAGGCCTACACTTGCCTAGAGTGAGCTTAGGAAGAAGATATTTCTATCTTTTAGAATTTTAATCATTTGTAGGTGTTAGTTCTTTTCGCTACAATCTGCCGTTTGCCCTCGTCTTTTCAAAATACAAAAAAATTACATATTGAAAAATATTAAAAAGAAAGTTGAGATTGTATTCCAAGCAAGAGAATAATTATTGCAATTTTTGCCTCCTTAGACGACCCTAGATACTCCCCTATCTAGGATATAAATTTTAAAAGCGAAAACGGATTCGCGTGTTACAACGACGTTAAAAAACTGCTTTTACAAATCACGCGTATTTCGCTATCACTTTTTGGCGCCGTTGCCGGGGAGGCACGGCTTTGCATTAACTCATTTTCTCTTGCTTGAAGTGGATCTCATCCCCTTCTCTTTCTTTCTTTTGTGTGTGCAGGAACTACAGCGGGAAAGCGGGAATCTGGAAGTGAGAGCTTAAAGATCCTTTTCTTCCCGCGAAAATTCAGGTTGGTTCCTCTTTCTAGTCACATAATTAATTAAAACTACCAAAAATATATTAAACTTGGCTTTCAGGACCCTAAACACTTAAATGAAGTGGAGTGGTGCATTTTAAAATCATTGTTTGCTTGTATGCTTCTTTAGCACCATTCCATTGCAAGTATTGGTGTTCTGTTTTTCGGGTCTATATTTCTGTCCAGACTTGAAAAATCGATTCCTAACACCACAGGCCTCCTAAAATCATAAAATTTCATAGAGTGATTTCCAATTAAGTTTGGAACATCTGTTACAAATTTCAGATCAATTGGATTTATATTTAAGTTTTAAAAATTCGTGGATTACAGAGGGGTCACACCCTCTAATCTTCCTGTTTTGCTACTGTCCGCGAATTTTCAGAATTTTTATACTCATCCAATTTTTGTGAAATTTATCTTGTTGGAATTCCTGTGAAATTTTACATATCATATAAAATCATAAAAATTTTCTGAGGTCTGTGGTAATACTGAAAAGTCTATAATACCCACGGGTATTATTTCTAGACTTTGACACCAGTATAATTAAAAATTCAAAACTATTATCAAACAAATTCCTAAAATCTTAGAAAAATATTTTCTGGAATCCTTGTTTGATTTTCTTCAAAGTAGTGGTGTTGTTTGACTTGTTTGGACCACTACTTAATTCTGAAAGCTAAAAATAATTCATTGGTAGTTAAATTTCTGTCTCAGGGATAATTGGTTTAGGGTTTCTTCTTTCTCTTTAGAGACTCAATTAAAAGGAAATATACAATCACACATACAACTTGTCTTTCCTTTGATTGTGAACTTTCAAACTTGTTTGAAAACTTAAAGAGAAAAACCCTAAAATTCATTTAATTAAATCACATCCTAAAAGACAAAAATATAAAAAAATTGTGTGACAACTTGATTTTCATTGGAGCCACTCTCCAATTCCTGCACACACACAAAAAAAAATCAAATAACAGGGCAACAACCCAATAAACGCCCTCCACATTCCGTGTGCACTATAGAATCCTAGACCTAATTAAAATTTGTAGCAACTTGACCCCTAAGGCTTTATCAACTTAGGCTTGCTATTTAGGTCTTAAGTTTTCTTTAGTTAGTACCAATTCTGTCATCTGTATCTGGTGTTCAGGCTGAGGGGCCGTGTCAAACGACCAGGCGCGGGTTTGTACAAGCACCTGGGGTTTTCCCTGGGAAACGTTTGGGCCCAAACCTCCCCTTAAGCAACTTGGCTAGATTTGTTGATAGAACGGGTATTCACTATTGACTACTTATTTCCTATATAGACCAAGTCTTAGGTTATTATTAGGGAGTCACAATTAAGTTAGGTCTAGTTTTTGTTTGTTTGAATTGCACACTTTCTCTCATCTCTTTCTCTTCTCCTCCCCTCCCCGTTCTTCCATTTTATGCACGGGCGACGGTCTCAAAATCCGCACTTGGAAGGACCATTTGATTTCGCCCCCCACGTAAAAAGACCACTTTTTCTGTCTTCTCCTAAAAAAATGGAAACACAACAAAATAGGTCCACTGACCCTTCCACGTCTACCTCTAACCCCACCTCTAACCCTAATTCTAACCCTTCCACTCAAAACCCAACCACCAGTAACTTTCCACACTTGGAGCTCCCCAATCTTGAGTTGCCCCACACACAACATCAAGACCCCCTACCTGATCTTTTAAAATTGATGGCCGATCAGATTAATAAATTAAATTCCAATCAACAAACATTGACTAGGAACATCCAAAACCTAGCCAATCCAAGGCCAAACCCACCACCCCGTCAGCAGCCTGTTGTTCCTCTAAAAGATTTCTATGATCCTTCTTATTATGAGGAACGACCAGGTGTGGTCATACCGGAGGGGGATTTTGAGATCAAGCCAGCCGTCCTGAACCTGATTAAACACTTTCATGGCCTTCCTAGGGAAGACCCTTTCAGCCACCTTGAAGAACTAACTCTTCTTGCACAGACAACCCGTTCCCGAAATGTGCAAGAAGACATATGGCTGATGCGGCTTTTTCCATTATCTCTTAAAGATAAGGCCGCTTATTGGTTCAGGACCATTGGCCGACCCATTACAACATGGCCTCAACTCAAGAGTGCCTTCCTCAAGAAATTCTTTCCCATAGGTCGTACCAATTCCCTACGAAGATCTATTACGACCTTTCACCAAAAATCTGGCGAAACTTTCCATGATTCTTGGGAAAGATTTCAGGACCTTTTAAGAAGTTGCCCGCACCACGAGATTCCTTTGTGGCAGCTCGTGCAAATCTTCTATCATGGATTAGAAGATCAAATCCGACAATTTGTCGACGCCTCGTGTGGCGGCAACTTCTTAAATAAAGATGCTGAAAGTGCTTATGATCTATTTGAAGAAATGAGTGAAAACTCATTTAACCAAGCTTCCATGAACACATTTTGCAGAACCCACAACCCGCAGTTTGGTGTTCATGAAATAGGCGCTCAATCTATCCCAGTCGCCCAAGACGATCTTCAAATGATTGCTCAGAAACTCGACCAGATGCATATTAATCAGAAGAAAATTGAGGAAAGACTCGCCACATCAATTCAAGCTCCACGACCACATCTAACCCAACCTAACTTTCCACGAAGAGAAAATTTGCACAATCTCAACACCACTCCTGCTGATTATTCTGAGGTTGCCCATGATTCACTGGGGAATTTCATTTATCCAGATCTTAACCCCACCCAAAATATTTCTGCCATCCAGGAGCCCTTTAAAAATTCTTCCAATTGGAAAAATTACCCGAACTACTCCTGGAATAATCAAGTTTCCTCCCAACCATATCATTTTAATGGGTATGGGTCGAATCCAAATTTCCATCCTGGGCCATCCCAACAAGATATCAATGCCCAGATGCTACGGACCCTGCAGGATATGCAAACAAAAATGACGGAAGTAACCCGCAACATCACAAATCTGAACAATCAGATTGGGGTTGCTCCCACGCAAAGACCTGTAGGACATCTTCCGTCCCAACCCATACCCAATCCCAATCACCAAGGGAACCATTATATGGGCAGAAATCCACATTATCCAAATCAGCCTCCTCCTAATCCACCTCAGCAGCCGCCCAGGTTCCTGCAATCACAGGCCCCCCCACCTCCTCCAAATAATAATCCGACTGCACATGCAGTTACCTTGAGGAGTGGGAAAACCACCATTGACCCCGAGCCTTCGCACGAACCTGGTAAGATACATGTGCAAGTTGACTCCCCACCTCCCCATCAGGAAGAAAAAGAACAACAAAAATCTCAAGACAAGATTCCTATCCCTTTCCCACAAGCTCTCTACCCTACCACCAACAAAAGAAAGAAATCTGAGCCCACTACAGAAGAACTCATGGAGCTATTTGGGCAAGTTCATATCAATATCCCTCTCCTAGATGCTATCAAATATATACCTGCCTATGCTAAATTTTTGAAGGAAATTTGTACTCCTAAAAGGCAGGCCAAAAATCTAGGACAGGTGCATCTTTCGGAGACAGTAAGCTCTGTCATACAGAGTAAGCTGCCTCCTAAGATGAAAGATCCGGGGGTGCCTTTAATTTCTGTAATTATTGATGACACTACATTTAATCGCGCCCTCCTTGATCTTGGTGCCTCTGTAAATATTATTCCCACAAGTTTATTCGAAGAATTTCAGATCGGTGAATTAAAACCCGTCGAGGTTACCCTGCAATTAGCCGACCGATCTACAATCAAACCTCGTGGGATTGTCGAGGATGTATTAGTCAAGGTCCAGAATTGTGTCTTCCCTGCAGACTTTCTGGTTCTTGACATTGAGGCACCCGAATCATTACTGGACTCCCCGATAATCCTTGGACGCCCCTTTTTGGCTACTGCAAAGGCAAATATCAATTGCCACACAGGCAAAATGGATATCAACTGTGCAGGCCAAACTATCACCTTAGATATTTTTAAATCCTCCAGGAGATTCCATGATGATAACTTCTTTGAGGACTCAGATACTGAAATTTCTAATATGGTGGAGGAGACAATGTTAATAGATACCCTTACCGACCACAGTTTTTTTGAGGACTCTGATTCAAGCTCAGTGGTCGGCGAGATCTGTGATCCGGAAACTTGTCTTGACTCCAAATTTGTTCCTGATACCCCCCCTAACCCACCCACTATTCATGTACCTAATTTTTCCACACTAACTCACCATTCCTTCCCCGACCCCTTTCTTACGGACCTGCCACCAACCCCGCCCGAGTTTGGCACCCAACCTGAATTAAAACCATGGCCAGACTCGGGCCACACTTATCAATTTCCATCTCACTTTGATCCCAATATTATTTCTAATCAATTTTCTAGGGATCTAGACGAAGACAATTTTTTTGCGGGCATCCAAGTGTCCAATTATTTACATGATTTTCCGTCTTCTGTGCATACCTTCACGCCCGGCTGAATGGCGTAAAAGATAGCACTGGATGGGAGGTAACCCATCATTTTTTTTCTTGCTTTCCTTTTTTCTTCTTTTTCCAGGTTTTATTCATCCTAAACCTGACCGTTCTTCACTAAGGTGATTCCTTTTCCCTCCTAATGCATGAGGACATGGCATATCTTAAGCATGGGGGGGTGTTTTTAAATTTTTACGATCGATTTAGGATGTTTAAAACCTAAAAACATGCAATTTTCTTTAATTTATTTCCTGCTTGCAAAAAAAAAAAAAAAAAAAAAAAAAATATATATATATATATATATTGAAAACTTTTTGAGGAAAAATTTTGAAATCGGGACTACGGTCGAAAAATTCACTTCTGGTACAATGGGATTTAATCTTTAACAAACTAAGGATGAGGATATGGATCTGATCATTAGAATTCCAGGGTCTATTTTAGACTAGATCAGATATCCTTCTCTAAAATTCCACCTGAACTCATGATAGTTCAGGTGACTTGATCCTATTTTGTAGTATGGAAAGTATTTGACTTACTTTTTGATTCAAAAACCTGTGGTTCTTGAGAAACTTCTTGTGTCAATTTTCACACACAAGCCAACACTTAAAAATAACTAAAAATTTGAAAAAACTCCATTGTTTGGATTTAGTAAAAGTCTGAAGCAGATCATTGGTTTGAGTTCCCACCGTCGAGAAGAAGGAAAAAAACCTTCTTTGAGGACACGATGTCAACATGTTACCGCCTCGGTGCTGCTCTATATCTATATTTCATATCTTTAGACAGAGCATTAAAGCGCATTTCAGCAGCTCAAGTGTCTTGGACGGTGCTCTACCTATAGCGTCGGAGCAAGAGCTTGAGTTTGCTTGGAGCGCCCCTTTTCACCGCATCGTGTTTTGGGGTTGTGAGCTCCTGGGTGGTGTCATGGACAGTGCTATCCCGAAGTACTGGCGCCAGAGCCCCCTCGAGGAATGGTAACGGGAATGATGATACTGACACATCTGTTGTAAGACTAAGCTAAAAATAAGCATGGGGGAGAGACAAAAAAAAAAAAAATAATAATAATAATAACACGTCCTTATAAAGGTTGGCTTTTCACAAGCACAGACACAAGGTTTTAAAGGAATTTGCAACTTGCGAATCAGATTCACGAGCCAGAAAAATCCTAAAAACAAACATTTCAAGTCATCTGAATTAACAAGGGGTTAATTTGTGAATTTTCTGAGGATATATTAATCCCGTTCTATCTAATGGTTGGATCCAAAAATAAATCCTGATGTTTATCTTCAACAAATCCCGTATCTCCTGTGTTTTAATCTACCAAGGTCCCTTAATATCTTTTTCTCCTCAAAAGTCAAAAAAAAATTAGATTTCCCAAAAATTCCGTTTTCCAAAAAAATTAATGTTTTGCTAAGAGACTAGCAAAAGATAAGCATGGGGGTGTGATAAACGCCAGTTTATCATCATTTTTATGCTTTAAAACTAACCTAGCTCTTAGGATTTTACTCTGCAAACGGGTTTTTGGGCTGCATTTAGGCATAAATTAGGATAGGCATGCATTACATTTTTTATTGTCATTTTAATGAGTTTTTGTGAGTGTTAGGGATGTATAGATGCACAGATCCCTAAAACCCTAGCACTCAAGAAGGCAATTGGTGAAGGAGAAGCCCAGACTAGCTGGAACTCAGCCTAATCCAGCTCACCTCAGCTTGATCCAGCTCACCTCAGCTTGATCTAGCTCACCGCAGCTGGAACCTAGCTTACTTGAACTAGGGTTAGCTCATCCCAGCTCCATTCAGCTAATCTCAGCTGGATGGCAGCTCAAGAGAGTTCACCCTAGCTCAAGTCAGCTCAGATCCAGCTCAACTTAGCTGAGTCTAGCTCACCTCAGCTCCCACTAGTTCACAGGGAGCTCTAGCTAGCTCAGCTGAGTTGACAGGAGTTCACCCCAGCTCAGATCCAGCTACATCCAGCTCCACTCAACTCCAGCCAGCTGAAGAAGAATTCATCTCAGCTCAGGAGGCTCAAGTCCAGCTCCCGGGGATTCAGCTTAGCTCATCTTAGTTGAGCTAAGCTACCTTAGCTGCCTCAACCAGCTTGATTCTCCCCGATAGCACCAGACCTAGCTCACCTTAGCTCATTTTGGTAGAAGCTAGCTCACTTTAGCTTGGCTTAGCAACTAGCAAAGAACTAGCAAGCTAAGCCAGCTAGAGTAGCCCCATGCCAGCCTCTTCAGCAGCAGCTAGCTCCAGCTCCAGCTCCAGACTTCTTCTCCTCAGCTCCCTCCTCCAAACCCTAGCTCGAACACCTTCTCCTCTACTCCTCCATTAGCTAAGCTAGCTTAGCTTAGCTTAGCTTAACTTAGCTATGCTCCAACTTCCTTGGCTTGTACTACCCCAAAAACCCACCTACCAACTCTACCCAACTAGCTCCACCTAAGCTCCACATAAGCTAACCTACTTGGCACCAACCTAACCTACCCACCACCTCCAAAAGACACCTAAAAGTGGCGCCAGAAACTACCCATAACCACCCCTTAATGGCGCCACTTTTCCCTCCAAAATCTCCCCTCATCTCCACCACACAATCTCCCTTGAACCCATCTCCACCATCCACCTAACCCCCCTTCTAGAAGACCCCATGTTGGCGCCAACATGGTGGTGTCTCTCCACCACCAAAAGACACCAACACCACCATAACTACCCCCTTTAACACCTCTTGGGTTGGCGCCAACTCTCCTTAGCCATAGGATCACCAACCACCTCCATTCTTCCATCCTAGCCCTCCATTTCAAGGGGCACCTTAACCCCCCATCCTACCCTATAAAAAGACCACTACCCACCACCATTCAAGCCATCCTTGGCTAGCCATTTCACTCTCATATTCCACCAAGAATCCCACGTCCAAGAGAGAAGAAGAAGAAGAAGATTAAGGGGATATTCTGTCCCCTTGGTGCCTTCCCCTCTTCCCTTCTCTCTTGGGTCACGCCAGCCAAAGGAGAAGCCAGGAAAGGAAGATCTTGGAGGAGATCTTGAAGGTGGTCATGCCACCTTGGAGGAGTTTTTAAGGGTGGTGCACGCCCACCCCTTTGGAGAGAGCATTAAAGGTGGTAGCTTCCACCTTGGAGGAGCTCTCAAGGAAGGAGAAGAAGGAGGCCCTCTTTTCAAGCCAAGGAGCAGCTAGGCTTGGAGCAAGAAGACAACCTTCTTCACCATTGTTACAAGAGGATTTGTGTTTCTTTTCTTGCTTTTAAATTGTTCAATTCTAGTAGAAGCTTTCCTCTACTTGTCCTTGAAAAGAACACTCATTCTACTCAATCAAAAATTGCCTTCTTTTAAGCTTTTTATTGCAGTTGTTTGTTTTGGTTCTAGCACTTATTTCACCTCTTCTTCATAATTACCCTAGGCCTACACTTGCCTAGAGTGAGCTTAGGAAGAAGATATTTCTATCTTTTAGAATTTTAATCATTTGTAGGTGTTAGTTCTTTTCGCTACAATCTGCCGTTTGCCCTCGTCTTTTCAAAATACAAAAAAATTACATATTGAAAAATATTAAAAAGAAAGTTGAGATTGTATTCCAAGCAAGAGAATCATTATTGCAATTTTTGCCTCCTTGGACGACCCTAGATACTCCCCTATCTAGGATATAAATTTTAAACGCGAAAACGGATTCGCGTGTTACAACGACGTTAAAAAACTGCTTTTACAAATCACGCGTATTTCGCTATCAACGCCCATGCCCAACCTGCTACACAAGCCTGCCAGCACCCCGCGCCTTCCTTGCGCACCCTGCATCCGCCCACACGCGCACCCTACAACGCCTCCAACCAAGCACGCAGCCGGCGTGCCCTCCAGCGTGCAGCACCGGCCACCAGCTCCTCACCCGCGTGCGTACGCACCTCCTGCAGCAGCACCCCTCGGCGCACCTCACCTCCTGCAGTAGTGCCTCCAGCCTACCCACCACGTGCCTTCCTTGCAGCCTGCAGAGCCGTACTTCCTGCAGTGCCCGCCGTGCGCCCTCTAGCTGCAGCACGTGGGTTGCAGCGTGTAGCTAGCATCATCCAGCAGTAGCAACTGCATCCGCCAGTAGCACCACCCTCCGCGCGAGTGTAGTCCAGTGCGTGTGCCTTCTCGCCAGGAGCTCAGCCGCGCCCGTCCACGCCCGCATGGTCTATGGCACTTCAGCAGCCACCAGAACCCACCACCACCATACCTCCGTCTGGCCACCTCGGGGCATCTCGCACTTCGCCACGACCGCCATCACGGAGCCCTCGGTCTAGAGATCCTCCTCCAAGCTTCACACCTCCGGCCATTCCTTCCTCCTCACGCATGGACAAGGGGAAGAAGTTCCCCTGTTTTACTACAGTAAAAGCTATATTAATATTTACATTCTATGCCATTGCCAACTTTTATTATTATTTTATTAAGGTACATTGCAAAAAATATCCTTTAGTTGTTCAAAATTGCCATTTCAGCATGTTCTCTTGATGCTTTCTTAATCTGAAGGTAGATTTGGCTCGATTCTCGTCGAAACTAACTGTGAACATACATTTTTAATCTGTGCGAGTTTAAATACGTCATTGCTTCCCTGTGGACATGACCCGCTCTTCTGCGAGTGGTTATTTTAATAATTGATTTGTTGATTTTTCCACCACATAGAACTACAAATGACTTTAAAAGTGAAGAATCGACTCATCAGTGGGGACCTCACCCCCTTGTTTCTGAGGTGATAAGCCTACATCACAAAATCAATTTATGCGGTGCTAAACGCTCAATGGTTTCTGAGGTGGGACTAAATGTCGCACCTTCCTTGCGTGCGTCTGTGGTTAGATTGCTTACTCAATGGGGGCAACTGCTAAGGGTATGGCTTCCAATTGAAGACCTGCGATGATTTTTGGGATGTAGCCATGACACTTGGGTGCAGGATCTAGGACATGCAGCAACTAAAGAACGCTGCAAGCCTCACTCAAGCTTGCCGTTAATAGCGTGGAAGACCAGGTACCTGAAAGGCAAGAAAAAGGCCCTCGCGGCCACATCAGATGGCTCAGCAGTATCGTCGGGGGATGGTGAATGTGGTGGTGGGTGTAGTGTGGAGTGAGACTACGTGTAGGTGGCTGGCAGATGACATAGAAGACGATGTGAAGGTGGGTTGTTCAATGGAGGGTTTGAAGGGGCAATAGACCTAACTTGGTTAGGGCTTTCGCTCCTGTGGTTGAGGCGGAGGTCGTGGGCTAGTCGACAAAGTGTTTGGAGTAGTGGAGTGAGTGGAGGGCTTCGTCGAAGGAGTGGCTAGAGTGGAGGAAGATGACGGTGTTCGTAGAGTGCGAGGGGTCTTTTTGGGATTTTGGGTAAGGAACTAATCCTAAGAGCTAAAAGAAAGTAAGCTAACCCTAATCTAATGGATGAAGGGGGGAGAGTGACACTGGCATTGGTAGGCCGGCACCGAGGAAGAAGACACTTCAGTAGAGGGGGACGGCGACGACGACGGAGAGAGAGCGATGGCAGCTGGTATTGCACGATGTGGAGGAAGGGGAGGAAGAAGAATCTGTTGTCGGTATTGTGGTCAGACGACGAGGAGAGGCAGAGGGAGTTGCTGGAGCTCAAGGAGTTATTCGGTAGAAATAGGAGAGAGGAATTTGGGGATTTTCTAGACAAAATCGAGTTTGAGAGGCACGATCTACCCTGAGGAGCCTCAAATAGGCCGTGAGAGGGTGATTAGAGCTTGTGAAGCAATCTTCCCATGCCTGGAAGGCTGCCAGAATAGGAGACCCACTCCTTTGAGGGATTCGCATGAGGATTTGGGCGAGATCTGGAGCTTCGGATCTGGCTAAAAAGAAAGATAATTACTTGACGAGTTTCCCTTTCAATTTTGAGGGGATTCATCAAGAAATCATGGAGATCATGCCAAATTAAGGTCGCCGGAGTTGTAGAAATAGGATTTTGTGGTGGTAGGGACCTATTTGTGAAGAATATGATAAAGTTGGGGGGCTATTTATAATAAATTCAAAAGTTAGGGGCATTTATGTGAGAAAAAAGTGTTAGACAGGACCAAATTGCAAACTAGGTCAAGATGATCTCAGATTAGGCCTAAATTTTGGTAATAATCTAACTTAAACCCAAGGAATCCAATGGTGAAGTTAGATTTAGGTTTTGACTAAGTTTCACAAGAGAAATTGCATAATTACTGAAATTAGGGCAATGGTCTACCTGTGGCTCTATTTTAGGTCAAGACGGGTTCTGATGGTCAAATCAAGCATACCAAATCCTAGAGAATATTTTTCTATGAATTTTAGAGGGTTTAGGTGAATTTTATCCTAACCAGAACCTCAGTAGATTAAGCGGGTCTATTTTTAGGGTTTCGAAAACATTTAATTCTCAAAATACATGAAAATCCTTTTCTATCTGTACGGACTCACTTGTTAGACTCTTAAGATCATTTGACCTTTATTTAACCCCTGAAGAAACCTCGTGATTGTACTGCAATTGAGATATACTGTTAAAACTGTAGTTTTACGCCTATTTTCTTATCTTCTTTTCATAATGTTTATGCAATGAATTAGGGTTCTCTAGCTGTATGTAGGAGAATTTATTCCTTGATTAAGACTAAATAAAGCTAGATGTGGCTGATGATGACGTTATCATCAACTACACAGTGTCAATAAAGACTAGGTGACCTTAAAATTCAACCCTAGTGCTCATTAGGGAAGGTGGAGTCCTTGCCTGTGCATGTAGGTAGACTCATTGTTCTAATCTTTAGTCTTGTGTTTAGGAGAAATTCGTTCCACCAAAGTACTCACCCACCAAATAAGTGTGCTCTACTGAATAAAGTTGTAGGAGACATATTGACATTTGCTTTCAGAAAAAGAAGAAAAAAAATAAAAAAAAGTAGAAAAATGGAAAAAGTCAAAAAAATTGAAAAAAGACATTTTTTTGAATAAGTCAAGTATGCTCTCCAAAGTCTTGTATATTTTCCACCAAATATTTTTCAGGGTGTATTACAAATACCTTATTTCCACCAAATATTCTTTGGGCCACAATGCAATAAGAGTTGAGTTTGAGTCTTCACTCATTTTTAAGAGTTGATCCTAAGACATGAGCTGAAGATAGGAACAACATGCACTTAAAAAGAAATGAAACACTGAGATTGAGTTTTAGGGTTGATCTAGTTAGTCTTGGCCATTCATTGAGCACAACCATAACAACTTATAGCTTCGAAGCTTTGTAAAACCCTCTTGAGTCCTAGAAATCATTCCTAAGGTTTAAATATCAAGAGTCCTAATTGGTTAAGAGATGGTCAATGTCATATTAGTCTTAAGTTCTGGTAAGTTTTCCTAAGTAACTGGTTCTCACAATGTTCAGATATAAACACAAGTTGGTTTTTTAGAAAAAATTTCAGCTTAAAGATTAGCTCTAAACACTTAATAATTGAAAAGATTAAATAGGTATCTCATGACACTTACCTAGCTGATGCTTAAATACTTTGCATTGAATGAGTTCCTTTCTAAGGGACTAGAAAACATAAGTATGGAGGTATGATGAGGTGTAGCTCATCATAGCTAAAATACCCAAGTTAAGCTAGAAACTAGATTAAATACTATCTAATTAACATAATAAATGGGTTAAGTGTGAGATTTAAGGAAAATGACCAAAAACATCAAATCTACTTTAAAAATGCATAATTAGGTCAAATTAATGGGCTATACCATTCACAAATGTAAATTGATGATTGACAAGCAGCAATTCTCGTGCATGTTTTGAAAATAGAGATTATGTCGTAGTATAGTGCACGAAAACGCTCGTCAAAAATAATTTATAAAATAAGGAGACTTGAGTCCCGGTCTTTGGTCTTTGGGAGGCATTTATGGAAATGCAGATTTGAAATCAATCCCTCTTGCTCTACTTATTCAAAATTGCTTGTCGATTTATGCTAAGTTCGTATTTATGCACGATAAGCTTAGTTGCCAGAATATCAAAAATTAAAACATGCAACTTCAATCACACAAAAATATTACAACAAGGCCCATGGTGATTTTCACAAATAGATATATATATATAGAAAAAGATTTTCATTGATCCATGATGGTGTTTGCAACATAAAGCTCATGGAAAGCTTGTAGAGTAATGCTTGAAAACATAAATCTAGCTAGCAGAAAATGATTGCATACATGAATCTGAGGGGGAATTATGCATGCATCATTGGGGAAGAATATAAAGCTATACTATTAAGCAGTAAATAAAGCAGTAAAACTCTAAAGAACTATAATCTAATCTATCAGAACTAAGGGCATTCAGAGGTGGGCTCCGATGGCCTTTGACCTGGTTGAGAGGAGAAGGAGGGGCGGCCAATGGTGCTTAGGCCGGCTCTTGGAGAAAGGTTGAGGAGGGGATCCAACATCTTGGCTTGGAGATGGTGGTGGCCATGGTGAAGCTACTCGTGAAGCTGGAGTGGAGGTGGAATGAAGCTAGCTAAAATGGAGCCAAGAGTGAATGGGTACAAAGTACCACCCCTTAGGTCTTTCTATAGACCTAAGGGAAGCTCTCTAGAGAATTATGGAATTCTCCAGAGAGGCCTATGATGGGAGCTCATGGGAGAGTGAGAGAGAGGATGGATGGTGGTATTTAGATCCACCAAATGTTGATCTAAAAATTGAATGCCAATTGGTTGCTAATTTTAGAAACCAAGGCAATAAGACATGGTAGAGAGTTCTAGAGAACTATATGCTAGGTATTTTCTCATGGATAGTATGTGTGGGAGTGTGTGGGTGTGTGTGGATCGAAACTTAGGTGGCTAGGTTGATTAGGTTAGGCTCTAGTGTGTCTAGGTCATGGTAGGTCTCAAATTAGGGTTGTAAACCCTAATTCACTAAGTTAAAGTGCAATTAAGCTTAATACAAGTTTAATTGGGTATGTGGAAACCAAATTGAGAGTAAATAACTCAATTAAGTTTGGTCTAGGTCAATTGGACTTTCACTGAGTCCAATTGGATAGTGTGTGCTGAGATCAAGGCTCAATTGGACTCAATGAGTCCAATTGAATAGACTAAAGAGATGGACCATGATCCAAGTCAATTAGGTTTAGTGAGGACCTAATTCGGTCCTTAGAGAGGTCTAGAGGTGATGTACTATGGTTAGGGCACCTTAATTTAGGTTCCTAGGGGGTTAGAATTGGGTTTAGGGAGCTAGAAATCCAAGATCAGGGCTTGAATCTCAAAACAGGGTCTGGAGGGCAGTTCTGGACGTCTAATAATAGTGTCAGATGTCTTATAGTGAAAAATCAGAAGTCCAGACTTGTTGTCTGGACGTCCAATCAGAGTCAGGAGGGATTCTAGGTTTTGTCTTTGGTATTTTGCAGAAATTGGACATCTAACTAAGTGTCTAGATGTCCAATAACACTACAGAAGTGGGTTTAAGGTGTGCGAGAGTTAGCTAAGAGTTCTGGACATCCTATAACTCATCTAGACATCCTGATAGAGGCTAGAATTATGGTTTTAAGGTTTCCTAGGGTGCGGTGACCTAATCTAACGGTGGCTAAGGCTTGGGGAGGCTTCTAGGCTATCCAAGGGCTAGGATGGACATAAGTTCTTCACAATTTATTACTTTATTCCTGCTTAATATAATGGCATACCTCAACCCCTTACATTATTATCTACTACATCTAATCTATGTCTTCCGCTCCAGCTATGCTGCAACACCAATTACTCTTTATTCTTCAGATCCAGCGTTAGATCCAGCTTCAGATCTAACTTCTAATCAGCTTATTACCTGCAATTGACATAATGCACTTAATCAGTACATTATAGGATTATTTTATGCATAGCTAAAAGAAAGCAGTAAGGATGCTAGTAATGCTTATGCATGCATGAATTATCCTAACTTATGCTAAGTCCTAGCCTAATTTAGGTCAATTAAGACCTATGATTGCTACGCAATCATACCCCCATGCCTAAATCTTGCTAGTCCCTAGCAAATGCAAAACTAAATATTCATAGAAGGGTCCCTAAGGGATTGATTATTTTATCAAGTGTATGCTTTGAGATTTTTCTCCTTTTTATTTTCATCCTATGCCTTAGAAATCCCGACAAATGTGAAAGTGCAGCTACGTAGCTTTTGCAACGAATTTGAGTAAAAGACCTGATTCACCTCTAAAGCCAATACTTGACCCCTAGTAAGATTCTAGCGGGATAGGCGGACTTCTTCCCTTGGGGTATTCAAGATATTCTTTGAATTCCACCCTGGCTTTAAGCTTGGGCAGAGAATGTTTGAGGGATGCAAGTGTTTATTTGGTGCCTCACTCTCAGTTGGTGCTACATAGAAATTAGTGCTTCAGAACCTAGATTCCCAAATTATTATGCAACTCAACTCAGAGAAAGAGAAGAAAAACTACGCTCTCTTTTGGTTCATTCTCTATTTCTCTCTCTATTTTTTTCTCTTAGAGCTCACAATCTCACCAGATTCTCACATATGATCCGTATTTGGTGGTCTCACTTGGCATTAACAATTTAATTGAGTTCCATAACCCCAACACTAAGTCGAAATTCCTTAGCCAGTATTCGGGCGGTCAGAAACACAGAAAGGTAGGTTAAGGCCTTATTTGGTGGATCTGAAATTTATTTGGTGGTATTGCCTCGATGCAACTGAAATAAATGCTAAATATTCACACTCTTTTTTTTTCTTGCTTTTTCTTCTTTTTCTAAATTTTTTTCATTTTTTTCTTTTCTTTTTCTTTTTTTTTCTATGTATAATTTTTTTTAACACAACACAAGCTAGCACACATTCATGAACTTTATTGAGGAGGCATTATTAGTGTTTGGTGGTACTCAAGAGACACTAGGTGGCTTATTTGGTGGAAGTGCCTACTCATGGCACTGGGAGAGATGGATAGGACAGTGTATTTCTGACCTTGACATCAATATCCTCCTTCAGGCAAGGATTCCGTAAAGAATGGTCATAACCATCCTTAGCCCTAGTTTTATGAAAACTCACTCTCTGCGTAATTGCCTTATTCGGTGGCTCTCAAAATATCGTACAAAAATGTATAAGCTTGAACTCAGAGCGAAAACCATGCCTAATCTCTAAGTATCATCACCTAATTATCTAAAATTCTGGATTCCTTGCACTAATCTTAGAGCACCAGTTCACTCTACCCTCATCTCACACTATTTGGTGGATTTTTGGAAGAAAATCTACCTAGCTCCCAAAACATTGTCCAAGGGTTCAAGAAAAGAAGCACTACTTCTTCTCGATAGTCTAAAGATGTTTATCAGCCTTCACTGTGAATCCATTGCAAATTCTACGTGTGTGTGAAAAATTATACTGGATTCCAGATTACAGGAATCAACTAGAGGATAAAATCCCTAATGCATCATCTTAATAAAATAATCTTATTCATTGATGCACTATGTATATATTCTATAAACAAGTAACCTCTTATATTCGTACTTCATGAAATTTCCCTTTCAGGTTTCATTCAGCTTGACCCTAAATTTAGAACAAAAGGTGAGTGGGTAAGTCAGAAGTGGATGTTGCAGATGATTTTTAGCTCCAATGCAAGCATTGGAGGTAGAGTCGGTTGTTCATTTATTTAGGGTCCTAAAGTACGTTTGACATGCTGCTCTAGTGTTTTCCTAAATGTTGGCATAAAAATTTTCAGTTTTGTCGTATCTATGCCCCCATGCCTAAGTTCTTGCATGTCCTCATGCATGAATATAAACGAAAATAAGTACAACAAGGAGTAAATGGGTAGAATTCACTTGGAATTGCTCCTGAAATTTTAACATTCAGCACCAGATAACCGGATAGTATGCAATATACAAGAGAAATATGCTTAAAAGAAAATATGATATGCATAAAAATGGTTATGTATAGGGTGATGGTAGAATGTGTGGTAGATGCTGAGTTTAACGCCTCCAGCTGGGCGAAAACTCAATCTGATGTATCAGTTCTAGCATAGGAAGTAGTCAAGATTAAGAGAAAGATGTGCTCGTATGCTCCCAGAATCAGTGGTCTGGAGATGAGAACCAACTGATTATGCACCCCTACTCCAAAAAGTCTAGCTATAAGAAAGTGTAGAGTGGTGGTGGAAAATAAAGGATAATCAGAGGAGGGATCATGATGCTGATTTAGCTGATTTATCATGTCCCACAATTCAGCAGGAAGTTGCTAAGGGAGTAGATCAAAATGTATCTCAGAACCAGAATCTGAGTCGTAGGGATCCTCATAACGATAATTGACATCAAAGATCATGCCCTTTCCAGGCTCTGGATCATATGGGGGTATCCATGAAAGTAGAAGATCTATGGGGAGGTCACTGAAATCCTCGTCAGAAATTACTTTGTCCTCATCGGTACTCATCTCTGATTCATCGAAAGCTGACTCTTCTGGCTTAGAGTCGAGCCATCCATTTGTCTGACTAAGATGGTAGGTAAGTCCACAACTCATTCTGCTCAAAGCTTCACCATCGTATGTGTTGGGCTCCTTAGTAATTCCTGCCTTAGGTAGCATATTTATTTCTTCGATCAAGTCATCCATGCTACTTCTGGTATTTGGATGTTAGGATCAGGGATAGAAAGTGTCATCTCAGAATCTCTAGCATCCGCATTAGGGATGCTGGTGAAAGAAGAAGAGTGCAAATCAGAAGATGTTGGCCCTAGCACAGGTTCACCTACAATGGGAAGTGGCCTAGACTGATTAGTACTGTCACATGTAATGTTTGCCTCAAGATCCATATCCTCAAATGGATCAACTTCCCTTATCATGGTTGGGTTATCTAACCCAGGAGGTATCTCCCAGGATTCAGGATAATCTGATTGTGGCTCAGTCCCGGAGATATCAGTCCTTTCCTTAGTTTCTTGAATGGAGTTCTCAGACGAACCCATTTTAAATATTTCCTGCTCCTGTCTCATATCCAAGCTTGATTCTTTTTTCCCTAAATTATCTTTCGGCATCTGCTCCCGAGATTCTCCTGTGTGTCCATCCAGCATAGTCATTTCAGATTCTTCGAGGTCTTCAAGGCTATTTTCCACTTGATATCTGAAAGGCAGTAGTTCTTGTTTTCCCGATTTTGTCCAATTAGCCTTGTTATCCCTATTGTTCCCTGAAGGAGCTCCATCACTGCTTGTTGATACGAAATCCAACTTTGTCATTGGTTCGGCTCAATGATAGCTTGGATTTCATGTAGATAGGATGTGGCCTTTTCCTTAGCACTAGCTATAACTCTCTGTATTCTGTAACGTGGTCGCATATGCACTGGTAGCTCTTCAGGGGTTCCAGGGGGTGAATCATGTCTACCCATATTCCATGGGTGAGATGCAGGAGTGTGAAAACCATATCCTGGGTTATAAGATTAGGTCCTTTGAGGAGCTGAATAGTACGGGTCATAATGTCCAAGGTCAGGATATGGGTTAACCATTCCGATAACCTGAAGAGAAGGATCAGGCGAAGTGAAAAGTCATCTTCGCCACCATGCATTCTGATCCCAAGGTTGAGCTGATTCAGTGACCCGGGCTCTCAGATAAGCTCGTAGGTCCAACTCTTCTGGATCTTGATTAGGTCCAGATCCAGGGTTAGCCATTGCGACAAAGCAGATAGAAGAAGTGGGTTGGGGAGAAGATGGCCCAAGTGAAGTGACTTACCTCCTTGGGAGTGGCTCCCAAGGTCCAACCAATCGAGGTCTAAGTGACCTCCTTCCTGGGATGCACTAACCAACCCCTGGGTTGGTGTAGCCAAGCTAGACAAGGCTAAGGTCCTGTCAATCAGATGGTCCTTATGATAAGATGACTATATTTTGCATTTAAAACTCTAATTCCTGAAGAGAAAATTCGTCATTCAACGACTGAAAGTAATTCCTACCTCTGAAGCTAACCCAGCCAGTCTGGTTATGAGGGGACTAAGGGGAAGGTTCTTCCTTCGGCTCACGCCTCCAGTTCCGTTACCTCGTAGCCGCGGTCGTTTGACACTACCCCATAGACTTAGTCACCAGGTTTGGCAAGAGCGGTTGAAACCACCCAGTAGTACGATAACGAATTTGGGTTTATTCTATGTTTTACAATTTATTTTAACCCTTTTTTTTTCAATGGGTTTATGGTGCGTGATTCACAAGGTGACCAAGCTCACCGACTAAACACTAGACTTGACTAAGTCTAGGTTAGTCCAAATGTGTGGTCTCTAGAGTGTAACCCTAAAGGTATAACCTAGGGTTCATGCAATTCTAGGTTTCTTTCTTTGTGATTTTAGCAGACCAATGAAACACAAATAATTCTCTGGATAAAATCTGAATCCAAATAAAATGAAAATTTTCAAGTAGATTTCTTTTTCAATTATATTTTGAGAGAATATTCTTTTATGATTTTTACTATTTCAACCGAATTTCTAGGAATTTTTGAATGTGAGGGGGTCAGAACTGGAATTATGACCCGTAGTCGATTTTTCAAATTGAAATAGTATCAAATGATCTTCAAAAATTTGGAAAAAGTATGGAAATTAAAACCAATGAAATCAGCTTTCAAACCCCACTATTTCAAGTCAAAATAGATTCACAGATTGCATGGAATTACTTTTTAAATTTTGAAAATTTTCAAATTTGTGTCAGTCTGAGCCCCTTACACTTCGCAAATTTTTAAAAATTTTGTACTTAGAATTTTTTCAAATGAATGATGCCATTTGAAAGATGGTTTGGAAATGAAGGTATATCCCGAGTTTCAAAATTTTTTGATCATTAATTTTGCGGCAATTGAATTTTTAAATCAGAATTTGAAATCTAACCGAAAATCAGAGAATGGTGGGAAAGCTTTTAAAAGGTGGTTGAATTCAAAATTCAAACTTTCCACCAAAATGATTTTTTTTTCTTTTCAAAACTTTTGAACATTTTTTTTTTGAAGGGAAAAAGCTTCTTTTTTAAAAAAAAATTCTTTTCTTTTTTTTTCAAGCAAACTAACCTAAGATTCAAATGGAAACCTAATCTAACTACCTAGACTTTTTTTTATTTTTTTATTTTTTTTCACGAAGATAAATATGTTTGTTTTTTCAATTGAAATTGCTAGAAGGAAATCTAACCTAAGCTTCAAATCAAGCCTAAACTAAGAAATATATGATGTGCACCTGGTATTCTTTTCCGTGCTCGTTGTGTGTGTACATCCCATTTTTCCCTATTTTCTTGCAAATCAAAAAATAAGTAGAGGAAGATTTATCAGTGATAATTCTAGAGATCAAAATCAAAAATGATGTTGCCACCCTAGCAATGATGCCATTTGACATGTAGCGATTCCCACGCGTGTTTTAAAAATAGAGATCTCATCGTAGTATAGTGCTAAAAAATGCTCATCAAAAATAATTTATAAAATAAAGAGACTTGAGTCCTGGTCATTCATCACTGGGAGGCATTTATGGAAATGCAGATTTGAAATCGATCTCTCTTGCTCTACATATTCAAAATCGCATGTCAATTTATGCTAAGTTCGTATTTATGCACGACATGCTTAGTTGCCAAATTATCAAAAATTAAAACATGCAACTTCAATCACACAAAAATATTACAACAAGGATCATGGTGATTTTCACAAATAGATTTATATATATATAGAAAAATATTTCCATTGATTCATGATGGCATTTGCAACATAAAGCTCATGGAAAGCTTGTAGAGGAATGCTTGAAAACATAAATCTAGCTAGTAGAAAACGATTGCATACATGAATCTAAGGGGGGGATTATGCATTCATCATTGTGGGAGAATATAGAGCTACACTATTAAGAAGTAAATAAAGCAGTAAAACTCTGAAGAACTATAATCTAGTCTATCAGAACTAAGGGCATTCAGAGGTGGGCTTTGATGGCCTTTGACTTGGTTGAGAATAGGAAGGGTGGCCAATGGTGCTTAGGCTGGCCCTTGGAGAGAGGTTGAGGAGGTGATCTAACATCTTGGCGTGGAGATGGTGGTGGCCATGGTGAAGCTACTCGTGAAGGTGGAGTGGAGGTGGAATGAAGCTAGCTAAAATGGAGCCAAGAGTGAATGGGTCCAAAGTACCACCCCTTAGGTCTTTTTATAGACCTAAGGGAAGCTCTCTAAAGAATTATGGAATTCTCTAGAGAGGCCTATGATGGGAGCTCGTGGGAGAGTGAGAGAGAGGATGGATGGTGGTATTTAGATCCACCAAATGTGGATCTAAAAATTGAATGGCTCCTGGTTGCTAATTTTAGCAATCAAGGCAACAACACATGGTAGAGAGTTCTAGAGAACTCTAGGCTAGGAATTTTCATGTGCATGGTGTGTGTGAGAGTGTGTGGGTTGAAACTTAGGTGGCTAGGTTGATTAGGTAGGTTCTAGTGTGTTTAGGTCAAGGTAGGTCTCAAATTAGGGTTGTAAGCCCTAATTCACTAGGGTAAAGTGCAATTAAACTTAATACAAGTTTAATTGGGTGCGTGGAAACCTAATTAAGAGTAAAATAAATCAATTACGTTAGGTCTAGGTCAATTGGACTCTCACTGAGTCCAATTGGATAGTGTGTGCTGAGATTAGGGCGTAATTGGACTCAATGAGTCCAATTGAATAAACTGAAGAGATGAACCATGATCCAAGTCAATTAGGTTTAGTGAGGACCTAATTAGGTCGTTAGAGAGGTCTATAGGTGATGTACTAGGGTTAGGGCACCTTAATTTAGGTTCCTAGGGGGCTAGAATTGGGTTTAGTGAGCTAGAGATCCAAGATCTTGGCTGGAATCTCAAAACAAGGTCTGGAGGGTAGTCATGGACATCTAATAATAGTGTCAGACATCTTATAGTGAAAAATCAGAAGTCCAGACTTGTTGTCTGGACGTCCAATCAGAGTCAGGAGGGATTCTATGTTTTGTCTTTGGTATTCTGCAGAAATTGGACGTCTAACCAAGTGTTTGGATGCCCAATAACACTACAGAAGTGGGTTTAAGGTGTGCGGGAGTTGGCTAAGAGTTCTGGACATCCTATAACTCATCTAGACGTCCAGATAGAGGCTAGAATTAGGGTTTTAAGGTTTCCTAGGGGGCGGTGACCTAATCGAACAATGGCTAAGGCTTGGGGAGGCTTCTAGGTTATTCTAGGGCTAGGATGGACCTAAGTTCTTCACAGTTTATTGCTTTATTCCTACATAATAGAATAGCATACCTCAGCCCCTTACATTATTATCTACTACATCTAATCTACGTCTTCCGCTCCAACTCTGCTACAACACCAGCTATTCTTTATTCTTCAAAGCTAGCTTTAAATCCAGCTTCAGATTTAGCTTCTGATCGGCTTATTACCTGCAATTGACATAATGCACCTAATTAGTACATTATAGCTTTATTTTATGCATAGCTAAAAGAAAGCAGTAAGGGTGCTAGTAACGATTATGCATGCATGAATTACCCTAACTTATTTTTTTGAAACAAAATGAATTACCCTAACTTATGCTATGTCCTAGCCTAATTTAGGTCAATTAAGACCTATGATTGCTACGCAATCAATGATCCAATTGCTAATTAAACACAATTTTGAGTTCAAAAGTACAAATCAAAGGTAAAATTAACTTCTAACATGTTCAATTAAGCTATCATAAAAATTTGGTTGCATTTGGACATCAATAGAACCTTGAAACCATCACATTACGTTTAGGCCCTCATTCATATATATTTTCCTAAGCTAAACCCTTTCAGTGATTTATTTGAGAACTCGTATGGACCTCTTTGTAAGTAGCCAGGCAAGGCTCTGCACTCATTTCTACCACTTATGGGTTTCTTCACAAAACATACACTGTTTCACTATAAGTTCTTATTTGCAATTTTCCCCTTTACACCTACTCCTGAGGGTTCACTATTCACGCAAAGAACTCAATACACAGCCACCATCCATTCTTGAATCCATCAAATCAACAGCAAATCTTCACCCTTTGATCCCATGCCTTTGCATGAAGCACTCTTGCCTCTCCCAAATCCTATCTAACGGTGGACTTTTGGTGTAGACCTCACACCTATCCTTCCTTCATCCACCATTCGCCCTAAATCTGCCTAATCACACTCTACGCTGACTTGATTCAGTCCCTCACCACTTAAACACATCCCATGAGCTTACGTGAGCTTTATCAGCTCCTTCCCCCAAGGCTGGTCATCATCCACATCTCCAATTCTTCTCTTCCACCTTCATGAGGATCGTTTGTGATAGAGGCAACTCTTCTTCCTCAATTTTGTTGCCACAACAACCCACTGTGAATCTAGGGACCCCATTCCTCAGATGGAGTTTTTCTCATCCTCCGTCACTTTAGTGACCAGCTGTATCCCAGGCATCCCATTCTTCCACTTAGCTAGGATTTCTAATGCTTTCTAGTGTAGTGTAGGTCAATTAGAGTAGATTAGTTTACTCAATTCATGGATTTGGTAGTTTAGTTAGGAGTAGAGGTAGCTTAGATTGACTTCGTCCTCTTTGATCAGAACTTTCACCTTTGTTTCAATCCACTAATCTCCTTCATCACCTCACACTCATTTTTCCAAATGTTTTCCTTGCATTTGAATCATCAATCACCCATGCATCAAGGCATCAAATCAGATTTGATGCTCTTGAGTATTCAAATCTAATTTGAGCACCAAACTTCATATGAGTGTTGATGGGAACACCATCATGAGCCATAAGTAGCTCAATTTGATCTTATTAAGTCATTAAATGCTCCTACATAATCGTCAGAGGACTGTAATTCATTGCATAATCATTCTGAGGGAAAGACAAGAGACTAGGGTTAAAACTATAATTTTACCATCATATCATAAATGCAGTACAACCACAGGTTTTTCTCAAGGTCTAATTAAGGTTCAAATGGTCCTAAAAGTTTAACAAGTGGGTTAGAACAGACAGAAAAGGGTTTATGCGTGTTTTGAGAATTAAATGACTTCTAAAATCCTAAAAACAGACCCGCTTAATTAGCTGAGGTTTTGGTCAAGATAAAACTCACCTAAACCTCTAAAATTCATATAAAAATATTCTCTAGGGTTTGCTACATTCAATATTGACCGAGTCGATCTTTCGCTTTTAAGTCGTTTGTAGTTTAATGTGGTGGAAAAATCGACTAATCAATTTTTAACAAGAAATAACCACTCGCAGAGGAGCGGGTCGTATCCACAAAGAGACAATAACGTATTAAAATTCGCGCCACTTAAAAATATTTGTTCGGAGTCAATTTGGACAAGAACCAAGCCAAGATTGCCTTTAGATTAAGGTTTAAGCAAGAAATAATGCTGAAATGGCAATTATGAGAAACTACAGGATATTTTCCGCAATGCAGAGTGAATAGAATATGAATAAAATCTGGCAATGGCAGAAAATGTAAATTTTAATCAACGCTTTACTGTAGCAAAACAGGGGAATTTTTCCCCGTTGTCTTGCGCGACGAGGAGCCGATGGCTGGGCGCGGGAAGCTCGGAGGAGGTCCCTTGGATCAAGGGCTTCGAATCGGTGGTGGCGGCGAGTCGCGCGGCGGTCGGAGGTGGCCGGACGAGCTCCGGCGGAGGTGCTGCAGCCGGCAGCTTGCGCAACCGGTTGGCGTGAAGTCCGCCGCCTGCTGCTGCTGCAGGGGTGGCTGCTGCGGCTGGCGTGTGCGGTGAAGTGAGCGGTGGTCGGTTGGCGGTCTGCAGATGGCTGTGCGTGGGCGCGCGGAGGGTCTGCTGAGGGCGCTGGCGCGCGGAGGCGTGGCTGCGGTGGTCTGCAGGCGCGGGGAAGAGGGCGTGTGTAGTGAGGCGTGCGTGGGACTGCTGGCGAGAGGGCGTAGGGGGGTGGTTCTGCAGGTGCTGTTGTAGATGGTGGGGCACGCACTGCAGTCGGTGCGGGAAGGTGCTGCGGGTGGACTTCAGACGGGTGCGCCGGTGGTTGCGCGTGGAGATGGCGAAGGCTGCAGGCGCAGGGAAGGTGGCGTGAGCGGGCGTGAGGGCTGGAGGTTGTGCACGCCTTGCATGCGGTTGGAGATGAGCGGGCTGCTGCGGCGTGGGTGGTGGAAGTGAAGTGAGAGGACGGAGATTGCTGCTGGAGTGGGGGTGGACTTCAGACGTCCGGGAAATTTCCCGGACGTCTTAAGTGACTGAAAGGGTGATTGCACAGTGGCTCGGCGGTGGTGGTTGGTGACGACGGCGAGGGAGATGCACGCTGATGTGCTCACGGTAATGCGGGCGAGCTCCGGATGGCGGTGTGGCCTGTCACACCACACGCCCACGGTGGTGGAGACTCGCCGCCACGGTAGAGGCCGGCAGTGTGGAGTGGAAGAGAGAGGTTCTCTCTGCACAGTGGTGGGTCAGTGGCGGAGGCCTGCTGCAGCCGGCAGCTTCCGTGCTCCTTTTATAGTGTCTTGAACAATTTTGAAATCAGCCGCCGACCAGATCCACCACATCCGCTCCCCCTTGAATGGCTTCATCACTGCAGTAGCCGGGCGTTGGAGCAGCAGCCAGCCGTTCTGAAAGAAGACGAATAAAGAAAATATTATTAAAATATTAGGGTTATTTATGTATAGACCCTCAACTTCTATGTTAATAAAAATAATATACCTAATTGGTTATCTAATTAGATGAATGCTATTCTAAGCTAATTCTAAATGCACATAAGATATGAATGCAATGTATGGATTATGTAATTAGATTAAAACTATGAATTAATCTATTTACATCCTCATTTATACTAAATAAATGTTAGAATTAACCTAATGTGTAGGCACTTAAATACTTAAATAGCCCACAACTATGGGCTAATCAAATACCCCCATGCCTAGTTTTTGCTAGTCCCTAGCAAAATTAAGCGAAACCTAGCACTCTAAGTAGACTAGTCAACTCACTTAGTCTTCCTTCAGAAGCATATTAAGTTCAGGTTCTAAACCCAAGGTTCCTAAGTAGTTGCTAAGTTACAGACTAGGTCAGCTAAAGACGAGTTGCCAGCACAAGTTTCCCTGATTTCTGACTCTACCCTAAAGTTTATTGATCCCTGAGATTAAAGCATCCGTGCTTGTGCATTGGTCTGAGTTATTTGAGTTAAAGAAAATTTTTTTTATATATACACCCTCTTTTTTTTTTTTTTTGTTTGATTCTTCTAAGTCTAACCTCAGATCAGCTATCAACACGGTCTGTGTCGAATTCATTGTCCCCATTACCATACCTCGAAGGGTGCCTGGCTTTCGATGCTTCGAGATAGCACCGCCCATAACGACCCCAAGAACTCCTGGCAATCGACACTTTGGGATAGTATCGCCCATGGATTTCTTAAGCGAATTCAGGCCTATGGCAATCGGCACTTCGAGATAGAGCCGCCCATGGTACCTAAACCGCGCAATGCGCTTACATGCCCCCAGTAGGATGGATATCCTAAGAGACAAGCGCCGAGGAGGTAATATGTTATCATCGCATCCTCAAGGTGAGTATATACTCGACCTCTCCTGCAGCGGGAACTCTTCCAATCAAAATGTGTTTTCAAGCCTCTCTTAAGCCAAAACTAAGAGAACCAAATCTCTTTTCAGAAATTAAGTTAATTACCAGACCAAGTGTGAAAAATTTGGATGCTTGGGTTACCAGGACCCGTAAACCAAAAGGTAGAATAAGACTCCAGGTACTACCCCACCTTTTAACTCAAACCCTAGCTTCCCTTCCTCAACCTCTTGAAGAATGGTCCGCAACTTAACTCCTACTTAAGTTTTTAAGTCCACAAAGGACCCTAAAGGTCTAAAGCTAGTAGCTTATTTAGCTTCTAAAGTTTGACCCTAGAATTAACTTAGTCTACCCTAGAGTTCTGATTTGCTTAAGACGGCAAGATCTAGCCAGTTAAGCTCAAAACCTCTCTTTTATATATATATATATATATTTTTTTTTTTTTTTCTTTCTTCCTTTTTTTTTTTTTTTATAAATGCATGCTATAAACAAAATGCCTCATGTCCTCTCCCCCATGCCTGGTTCAAACAATGTCCTCATTGAAAATCAAAAATAGCTAAAGGAAGATATTACCTGAGGCGGAGAATAGTAGGAGCTAAGGCTCCTCAAGAGTGACTTCGTCAACTAGATGGCCATCTAAAGTTATGTACGGTTTTAACCGTTGACCGTTGACGATAAAGGGAGTTGCTGAAGAAGAAGGATTTTTGATCTCCACAGCTCCATGGGGGAATACTTTGGTGATTATGTAAGGCCCATCCCAACGAGATTTTAATTTCCCAGGAAAAAGCTTAAGTCTGGAATTGAAAAGCCAGACTTGTTGGTTGGGTTCAAAGGTCTTTCGAAGAATAAACTTGTCATGCAAGACCTTAGTTCTTTCTTTATAAGCTTGAGAGGTGTCATAAGCATCATTCCTCAGCTCCTCAAGCTCACTTAATTCTAGAAATCGTGCCTTACCTGCCTTCTCTAAATCCATGTTAACACTTCGAATAGCCCAAAGTGCTTTATGTTCCAACTCTACAGGTAAATGGCACGCTTTTCCATACACAATCCGAAAGGGAGAAGTACCCAAAGGGGTCTTATAGGCCGTTCGATAAGCCCACAAAGCATCATCGAGCTTTTGGGACCAATCTTTCCTATCAGGTCTAACGGTCTTTTCCAAAATATTTTTTATCTCCCTATTTGATACTTCAACCTGACCACTTGTCTGAGGGTGGTAAGGGGTAGCAACCTTGTGAGTCACTCCCAAACTCTTAATTAACCGATTGAAGTGGTGGTTTCGGAAATGAGGTCCCCCATCACTTATAATAGTCTTGGGGCAGCCGAAACGGGATATGATATTGGCCTTCACAAATTTCAAAACCACA
Organism: Thalassia testudinum; assembly: GCA_037157565.1. Lineage (NCBI taxonomy): Eukaryota > Viridiplantae > Streptophyta > Magnoliopsida > Alismatales > Hydrocharitaceae > Thalassia > Thalassia testudinum. Next base: position 75,679,138 of record JAZHRO010000073.1, on the reverse strand, counting down.
GAGTGGTCATTTGTGCGCGTCGGAATGGCCTCTATCCATTTAGAGACATAATCAACTGCCACCAAGATATATTCAAAACCATGGGACGACGAGAAGGGGCCCATAAAGTCAATTCCCCACACATCAAAAATTTCAACAGATTGAATAGGATGTTGAGGCATTTCATTCTTCTTCCCAATCGTTCCAGTCCGTTGACTTCTAATACAGGCCTTAACAAAATTATGAGAATCCTTAAATAAGGAAGGCCACCAAAAACCAGACTGGAGAACCTTAAAAGCAGTTTTCTTAGCACCAAAGTGTCCTCCACAATGAAGTGCATGGCAAAATGTCAGCACACTTTGTTGTTCCTCTTCAGGCACACAACGTCTCAAAACTTGGTCTTGTCCAATTCTAAATAATTCTGGCTCTTCCCAATGAAAATATCTTGCTTGAGAAATGAATCTCTTTCTTTTCTGCTTATCCCAAGAGCCAGGAGTTTGTCCAGTGACCAAGTAATTTACAATGTCTGCATACCAAGGTAAAGTTGGTGTTACCGCCATCAGAGTTTCATCAGGGAATGTCTCGCGAATGTCTTCAGAAATAGAGTCGTTAAGAGGAAGACGAGACAGGTGGTCAGCCACAACATTTTCTACTCCTTTCTTTTCACGTATTTCCAAGTCAAATTCTTGAAGGAGTAAGATCCACCTAATTAGACGTGGCTTAGAATCTTTCTTAGCAATGAGATGTTTCACTGCTGCATGATCAGTAAAAATAACCACCTTAGACCCAAGTAAATAAGATCTAAACTTCTCCAGAGCAAAAACTACAGCAAGTAATTCTTTTTCAGTGACGGTGTAGTTTTGCTGAGGTTCAGTTAAAGTCTTGCTTGCATAATGCAGCACATGAGGTCTTCCCTCAACCCTTTGTCCAAGGACTGCTCCCACTGCATAATCCGAAGCATCACACATAAGCTCAAAGGGGAGTGCCCAATCAGGAGCTTGGAGAACAGGCGCAGAGATCAAGGCCTCCTTTAGAGTTTGAAAGGCCTCGGCACACTTTGAATCAAAACTGAAGGAAGATTCCTTCGCCAATAAGTCACAAAGTGGCCTAGAAATCTTACTAAAATTTTTAATAAAGCGCCTGTAAAAGCCAGCATGGCCCAGAAAGGATCTAATCTGTTTGACATTCATAGGCAATGGAAGTTTGGAAATAGAATCAATCTTGGCTTTATCTACTTCCAAACCTTGCTCAGATACAACATGCCCAAGTACAATTCCTTTCTGTACCATGAAGTGACTTTTCTCCCAGCTGAGGACTAAACCAGTCTCCTTACATCGTTTCAACACATTCTCCAGGTGCAGGAGACACTGGTCAAAAGACGAGCCATAAATAGAGAAGTCATCCATAAATACTTCGACACACTCGTCAATCATGTCCGAAAAGATAGACATCATACACCGCTGGAAAGTTGCAGGGGCATTACATAATCCAAACGGCATATGCCTGAATGCAAAAGTACCGTAAGGACTCGTGAATGTCGTCTTTTCCTGGTCATCAGGAAAGACTGCCACCTGATTGTACCCAGAATATCCATCGAGAAAGCAATAATACTTATTCCCTGCCAATTTTTCGAGAATTTGATCAATAAAAGGCAAAGGAAAGTGATCCTTCTGGGTAGCGGTGTTCAGCTTGCGGTAATCAATACAGACCCTCCATCCAGTTGAGGGTCTAGTGACAACTTGTTCACCTTGGTTGTTGAGTTCCACAGTAAAGCCTGCCTTCTTTGGCACCACATGAATGGGACTGACCCATTTACTATCAGCAATGGGATATATGATCCCAGCGTCCAACCACTTCAGGATTTCCTTTTTTACAACCTCCCTCATATTAGGGTTCAGACGTCTCTGCATGTCCCTAAAAGGCTTGATGGAATCATCAGTATAAATGTGGTGCATGCAGAGTGTAGAGTCTATACCCTTAATGTCAGCAATGCTCCAAGCAATAGCTTCCTTATGCCTAGACAGGCATTCAATCAAGGCTCCCTCCTGTGCCTCAGACAGCACAGCCGAAATGATAACTGGGAGCGTATCATTGGCACCTAGGAAAACATACTTGAGAGTGTCAGGGAGGGGTTTCAACTCAAGGTTGGGGGCTTGTATGATTGAGGGTTTCATAATAGATGTCCCCATCTCAGGTAGCAAATCTGCCTTCAGCGGAAATGATGGGGGAAGAGACTCAGCAGAAACTCCTAGCAATTCCTCTAGTTCTAGTATATCCCCTTCACATTCCTCCAAGAGATGGGAATGCTCATTTAGCATGACATGCTGAAGGGGGTCATCACATAACATTGCAGGAGTTGCCTCTTCAATCAGGTCATCTATCACCTCAACTTGAGAACAATCCTCAAGTCCAGCTTGTTTGTAAGCATCAAACACATTAAGCCGGATTTTCCTATTCCCAAAGCCCATTTTCAATGCCCCAGTATTGCAATTAATTGAATCATGGGAAGTTGCAAGGAAGGGGCGGCCCAAAATGATGGAGGGTTTGGTTGGCTTGTTGGTAGGGTCAGTGTCCAAAACTAAGAAGTCAACGGGAAAAAAGAAATCCTCCACTCTTACGAGGACATCTTCCAAAATTCCCCGTGGTGTCTTAAGTGATCGATCAGCAACTTGAAGGACTACAGGGCTAGGCTTCAGATTGCCTCCCCCAAGTTGTTCATATACATAGCTCGGAAGGATGTTCACCCCCGCACCCAGATCAAGCAGAGCCTCATCAATTTGTAAGTCACCAATAACTACAAAGATATATGGGGCCCCTGGGTCCTTAAGTTTCGGAGGTGTGCCATGTTGAACAATTGAGCTAACAGAATCAGGCAGGACAACTTTAGACTGGACCTGTTTTCTAGATTGCCGCTTTTTCGTGCACAAGTCCTTTAAGAAGCGGGCATAAGACGGAATCTGCCTGATAGCTTCAAGCAAAGGCAGGTTAATCTGCACTTGCTTGAAAGTTTCCATAATCTCATCCGTCTTATCTTTGGCTCCAGATGAGCCAGCAGAAGTTTGCCCAGAGGTGGATAAGCGCTCTGGAAATGGCACTCTCGATCTCTGGGGGGAAGGGTTGTCATGTCGAGTAAGGGGTGGAACGGGGGCAACTTCTTCCGGTGAGGTGATTTCAAGCGGAGAAGATTTGGGCAAATCTTCTTCGGTGGGGGTGAAAGTCGGGGTGGATGTTTTTTTAGGGGGTGAGACTATAGGAGCATCGGGTTTGGAAATTTCTTTCCCACTCCTCAGAATAGTCACCGCCTGAGCAGGCTCCCTAAAGACAATCCCTTTTCCTTTAGGATTTTCCTCAGCAGCACTTGGAAACTTCCCAGTCTCCCTCTGTCTAACGGCCTCAACAAGGTGTCCAATTTGTGATTTCATCTCATGTATAGCCTTGTCATGAGATTGGATGATGGCACTTTAACTTTCTTGCATAGTTTTCAAGATCGCCTTCAATTCATCCATCTCAGAGGTTTTAGGTTGGGCAAAGGTCTGAGGTTGGTTCATTTGATGGTTTTGAAAGGATTGCGGTTTGTAATTCCCTGAATTTGAGACATTTCCTTGTCTCCATGAAAAGTTTGGGTGGTTCCTCCATCCCTCATTATAAGTGTTGGAGAAAGGATCATTACGAGGTCTTGGACGGAACCCTTGAGCGGCATTCAAATCTGCTTGTACAAGCTCAGGGAATTGGGAGGCTAAGTGGCAATCCACAGTGGCGTGTGTATTGCCTTGACAAATTACACATTCGGAAGCTTGGGATGTGGAGGTGTTAGGTGTGAATGAACTCGGGTTCGACATAAGCCTTTCCATGTTTTGATTCAGTAATTGAATTTGATAAGCTAAATTCTGGGTTTCCCTTGCTTCATTCGCCTCCAACTTTCTTTGCATGAGAGTGGGCTTTCTATCCATGTAGGCAGAATTCAAGTGAATAGAATTCTCACTCAAAGTATCAAATAAGTTCCAAGCTTCATCCTCAGTCTTAGATAGAAAGGTTCCTGCACAGGCACCATCCACAGTTTGCCTATGAGAATCATTAAGTCCGGTGTAGAACCTTTCAACCAGTTGCCATTTAGGCACCTGGTGATGTGGGCAAAGTCTCAGCAAATCGTTAAAGCGCTCCCACGCATCATGGAAAGCTTCCCCATCCTTTTGAGCAAAACTCATGATTTCCCTCCTAAAGTGATTTGTTTTGCTCATGGGGAAGTACTTCTTCAAAAACTCCTTTTTCAGGGCATCCCAAGTATTTAAATTATCAAGGGTGTGATACCAATACTTGGCTTTGTCCTTTAGGGAGAAGGGAAAAAGGGTCCGCATTTGAGCGTCATCAGTAACACCCTGCAGCTTCACCGTGGAACAGACCTCGGTGAATTCCTCAATATGCCTGTAAGGGTCTTCCCTAGTAGTACCATAAAAAGAGGGTAGCAAGGATATGGTACTACTTTTGATCTCATATGGATTATCCCCTCCAGGTCTACGTAGTGCTGGGCCAGCTTGGTTGGTTGGGATGAAATATTCCTTAAGGCTCCTTTGACCGGCCATTTCTACCCTTGGGAGGTCTTTTCTTAGGATTCTTTCTGGTTCAGGATCAAATACAAGTTGTCTCCTAAGAGAACGCCTACCAAGCATGCACTACAAACACAATTCAAACGGACTTGTTTGGTCTTTACAGATTTAGGCTTTTGAATTTAATTCAAATTGTAGGTGACAAAACAAGTTACCTAATCAATTACGCGCCTATTGTCAACCTACGGCTCGCCTAAAAAGACCTAGTTGGAACTTAGGTAATCTTCCCTAAATCTCAAATGGTCAAGTAAATCCAAAGATGGAAGATCGAGGGATGCAAGTAGGCCTAAGCCTTCCTTTGAAGCTGTGCTTTCGCGGTGCTCCTCAACTACCCCCAAAAATCCGTGACAGGGTATCCCCCTCTTTGGATTTACAAAACCTTTGATCTCAAGTTCCGAACACTTCAGAATCCAACGAAAGGAGGGCTCTTGTCCTAGTATTTCCAAACCTAAGGAGCGTCTAGAAACGTGCCGTGGTGCAAGTGAAATAAGTGTGCATACACCGTCAAAGATTTTGAACTTTGAATCGCACGCCAAGTTTGAAAATCAAATCCTTGGTTTTTAAAATGTCCTTCCTTTAATTAGTCCTTTTTCTAAAGAAAATATGTGACCACTTGTTAGATTTATTCAGTACAGATTAGGTGGTCTTCGCATTAAATCCCAAATGCAATGCGTGATCAAAAATAGGATGCAAAGTAAGAGAATGCGTACCTTGCCTCCAGCGATCTTCGATACAAAAATGCACGCAATGCAGAAAAGCAAATCTAGAGGCTGCTCATACAGACCTAAATGGTTCGTCCTAGGGCAGGCAGCTTCTAGCAGGCAGCTCATTTTTTTTCTTTTTCTATTTTTTTTAGAACTACTTATGCACAAGCAAATAAAAGAAATAATAATAATAAAAAAAATAAAGCTAAATCTAAAGAAAAGGGAACAGGCTCCCAAAAATTACCCAACACGGGTCCAAAACAAAATCAGGGAACAAACCCCTCAAAATTTGCCCCAGAACAAGGGTTTCAAACTAACTGTAATGAAAAATTAAGTCTTCAGTCTTAATTCTATTCTAATTAAATTAGCGATTAAATACAGTGGTGTCCGTCGCGTCCTCGTCCTTCTCCTCCTTTCAAAATTGCTTGTCCACTTCTCGTCTGGCGACGTCAAGGGTCGCCTCTCACAGTGGCTGATTCTTGCACAAAATTTCTCGCACAGAAAAGAAAATAATAGATGGTCAAATCTCTGTGCAATTGACAAATAATCAAAATAAAATTAGGCGAAATTATTGCGTCTGTTGCCTCCCCGGCAACGGTGCCATTTGACCGAGTCGATCTTTCGCTTTTAAGTCGTTTGTAGTTTAATGTGGTGGAAAAATCGACTAATCAATTTTTAACAAGAAATAACCACTCGCAGAGGAGCGGGTCGTATCCACAGGGAGACAATAACGTATTAAAATTCGCGCCACTTAAAAATATTTGTTCGGAGTCAATTTGGACAAGAACCAAGCCAAGACTGCCTTTAGATTAAGGTTTAAGCAAGAAATAATGCTGAAATGGCAATTATGAGAAACTACAGGATATTTTCCGCAATGCAGAGTGAATAGAATATGAATAAAACCTGGCAATGGCAGAAAATGTAAATTTTAATCAACGCTTTACTGTAGCAAAACAGGGGAATTTTTCCCCGTTGTCTTGCGCGACGAGGAGCCGATGGCTGGGCGCGGGAAGCTCGGAGGAGGTCCCTTGGATCAAGGGCTTCGAATCGGTGGTGGCGGCGAGTCGCGCGGCGGTCGGAGGTGGCCGGACGAGCTCCGGCGGAGGTGCTGCAGCCGGCAGCTTGCGCAGCCGGTTGGCGTGAAGTCCGCCGCCTGCTGCTGCTGCAGGGGTGGCTGCTGCGGCTGGCGTGTGCGGTGAAGTGAGCGGTGGTCGGTTGGGCGGTCTGCAGATGGCTGTGCGTGGGCGCGCGGAGGGTCTGCCGAGGGCGCTGGCGCGCGGAGGCGTGGCTGCGGTGGTCTGCAGGCGCGGGGAAGAGGGCGTGTGTAGTGAGGCGTGCGCGGGACTGCTGGCGAGAGGGCGTAGGGGGGTGGTTCTGCAGGTGCTGTTGTAGATGGTGGGGCACTCACTGCAGTCGGTGCGGGAAGGTGCTGCGGGTGGACTTCAGACGGGTGCGCCGGTGGTTGCGCGTGGAGATGGCGAAGGCTGCAGGCGCAGGGAAGGTGTCATGAGCAGGCGTGAGGGCTGGAGGTTGTGCACACCTTGCATGCGGTTGGAGATGAGCGGGCTGCTGCGGCGTGGGTGGTGGAAGTGAAGTGAGAGGACGGAGATTGCTGCTGGAGTGGGGGTGGACTTCAGACGTCCGGGAAATTTCCCGGACGTCTTAAGTGACTGAAAGGGTGATTGCACAGTGGCTCGGCGGTGGTGGTTGGTGACGACGGCGAGGGAGATGCACGCTGATGTGCTCACGGTAATGCGGGCGAGCTCCGGATGGCGGTGTGGCCTGTCACACCACACGCCCACGGTGGTGGAGACTCGCCGCCACGGTAGAGGCCGGCAGTGTGGAGTGGAAGAGAGAGGTTCTCTCTGCACAGTGGTGGGTCGGTGGCGGAGGCCTGCTGCAGCCGGCAGCTTCCGTGCTCCTTTTATAGTGTCTTGAACAATTTTGAAATCAGCCGCCGACCAGATCCACCACATCCGCTCCCCCTTGAATGGCTTCATCACTGCAGCAGCCGGGCATTGGAGCGGCAGCCAGCCGTTCTGAAAGAAGACGAATAAAGAAAATATTATTAAAATATTAGGGTTATTTATGTATAGACCCTCAACTTCAATGTTAATAAAAACAATATACCTAATTGGTTATCTAATTAGATGAATGCTATTCTAAGCTAATTCTAAATGCACTTAAGATATGAATTCAATGTATGGATTATGTAATTAGATTAAAACTATGAATTAATCTATTTACATCCTCATTTATACTAAATAAATGTTAGAATTAACCTAATGTGTAGGCACTTAAATACTTAAATAGCCCACAACTATGGGCTAATCAAATATGACCATCAGAATCCATCTTGACCTAAAAGAAAGTCTCAGACAGATATTTGCCCTAGTCTAGGTTTTTGCATAAATTACCCTACCAAATGTCGTCAAAACCAAAATCCAACTTCACCATTGGATTCCATAGGTCAAAATTAGGTTTGCACCAAAATTTGGGCTCAATCTGAGATTGTCTTGACCTAGTTTGCAACTTGGTCCTGTCTAATCACACATATGCCCTTAACTTTCAAAATCCTTAAACAAAGGCCCCTAACTTTGTCATCATTTTCGAAATAGGTCCCTGGCACCATTAAAGGCAACCCTGAGCTTCACAGTTGAGATCGAGCGAGAATTTCTTGCTTGATTCTCAATCAATCAGTCCCAAAATAGATACTCAGATTCTTGACAAAGTTGCCTTCCATTTGAGCCACATCTTGGGCTCCAAGTCTTGCCCAAAGTGCCATGTGAATCAATTGAAATTTGGGTTTATATCTCTGGTGAAGCTTTCCAAGCTTGAAAGCTTGAGTCTCAAGCTCTGTTCACCTTCTGATGACCTATAAAATGACCTCCAGGGCTCACGCTCAAATTCGGCCTGGAATACCTCTAATTCCTCTCTTCTTTCTCAGCCGAAGTGCTCCTCGACGTCCGGTGACTCTCCCTGCCTCCTCTCATGATCCATTCACAATACTGGCGATGAATTTATCCTTCCCTCTTTCCTCCTCGTCGCGTAGTACCAGCCGGCGCCTCTATCTTCCTCGTCCTCGCCGTCCAACCCATGCCCGAGAGGCTGTCTTCTCCGGCACCGGCCATACCGCAACCAGCACCATCTCCGCTCCCTGTCGTCTACTAGTCCTCTCAAATGACTCCTCAGCTTCTCCTCATCACAACAACAACTCCAACATTCCACTTCAACCTCGCCGACACCCTCAGCGACTCCATCTTCCAACTCGCCGGCAAACCTCTAGTGAGCCTAATGGCTTCCACACACTACCAAACCGGTGGCTCCCGCACTCCACACCTCCATTTTATCCACGGAAGTAAAACCCCTCAAGAAATTGAGGGGATTACTTGCCGAAACCCTCCACAAGCACCTCCACCTTCATTTTTCGCTTCCACCAATACTCATCAACATGCACACGCCACGAAACCACCTCGCTACACTTGCTGCAGTCTAGGGATCATTCCTGAGCTTTCTAACGTATCCGAAAGTCTTTGCTACTGATTTTAGGTACCAGCCACCCTCCTCCATTGATGCACAGCTCCGAAGCAAGCTTCAAAGCTTGTTCTTCACTTGCAGCTCCAAGTGACACGCTAAGACGGTGCAGATTCAGTAGCTGTAGGTTCCTAGGTTCTCAATTGGAAGGAAGTAGCACAGCCATGACCCAAGTCAAGCCATCTTCACTGCGGCTGTGTGCGCGAGGAACGGAGGATGGATAGTCCCACATCGAAAATTGTCGACCTTCTCGAGCAGCATAAATTGCATTTTTGTTTCGGTTTTGTTGCCTCAGACATAACGGGTGAGGTCCCTCACAGCCCTCACGTACCTCGTCCGTGACACTGCCCTCGTGGACCTGGTGCATCCGATTATCCGCCTAAGCTATACACTCCTCAGTTGCGACCCACGCCTGCAGCCCTTGATTCGGGTGCGCTCTAGATCCGATTACCCATATACTTGGTATAGTGGAAGGCTCTAGGAGAGTGTGACCCAGAGAGAGAAAGAGAGAGAGCGCACGGGGGTTAGGGGGGTTTTGCTCTCTAGAGAAGAGGCTGGCACTTAGCCAAATCTGAAGACCCTTTCCCTCTCTGCGTGAAAGAAGAGAAGAGAAGAAGAGAAAGAAACCAAAGGAAGGACGAAGAAAATCAAAGGCAGAGGCAGAGAAGAAAAAGAAGGTAAGCAAAGAAGGAAAGGAAAAGTAGAAGAGCCGCAGAAGAAGAAGAGAGACAAACATAGAGAAAGAGAAGTAGAAGCAAACCAGAAGAGAAATCACTGTTCATCTAGACATTTAAGACATTTGATTTGAGTTGATTTATACATAGCTATTGAGATCCATTTGATATTTTTGTAGGCAGTAATTGGTGATTCAAATTACCATTTTACTCCATTCATTTTGCAATTTGACACTTGATATTATTGCCAACATTATTCTGATTATAATTTCTTATCTTTATTGTTTAAAATTGCAATATTGAGAATCGAATTCCTACTTACTCCCAGCGAACAACCTCAGACTTTTAGAGTATAAATTTTATTTATTATTCGTGAGATTTTGACTATAGTACAATGCAACGATTTAAAACCCAATTTCAAGTGACTAACATTTTTGCGCCATTGCCAGGGAGCAACGCACAATTTAGATCTCTTGATTGCAATATCAGATTTGGTACTAACTTGCTACATCTCTTTTGATTGTGATCCTTTTCAAGACTCATTGAAAGAAGATCAGCCACACATCAACCACTCCAGGGGCAAGTAAACTCCATCTACCTTCTTCTAAGCTCCTGATTCTGAAAAAACTTAAAAAGGAAAAAATCAATTAGGGCTATTTGCATTCTATTATTAGACAAATCATCAAGTTACCTGATTTGATACATTCTATTTAGACAACATTCAAACACTGATTTGTGCACATACTTGAGATCTTAAGGTATCTAGGGCTATCACCTTCTTGCTTGAAGCCCTAGGTACCACATTTGGACAAATTAAATTGGACCAAATCAGAGCCAATTAGGGTTTTAGAGACATACTTTCTTAATCAAGAATTGATCTTTCCAAACAATGTGTGCCTAAGCCTTGATTGAATTGATCTATTCAAGCAAAACCCTAAAATCAGGCTCTTAAATTCATTTGAACACTAAAAGAGGGACCTAAATTTCTCAAAGGACAATACAGGTGAAGTTGACCCACCTTGTTGGGTTAACCAATCTTCAAATTAGGTCACTTTGCACAAAAACATCTTAAAGTTTAAGTGAAATGATAAGCACCCTTGCTCTTAATTAAAAATTGGTAGACTTAAGAGGTTAAGTCCCCATTCTGGTCTACCTGGATCATCAACGACAAGAGAGGTCGGGTGGGGGAAACCCTATAACTTGTATGGGTGCTCTACCGTGTAGGGGTCTTTGCAGGACTCTCTCTCTGGCTGCCTAGGTAATTCTCAAGTGGATGACTTTCTGACTAAGGTGTATCATCCACTTCGAACCTCTATAGTCATCCAAAATTTTTGGGTGTCTTGATTGGGTCCATCACATTCTATCTCTCATCTAATCCATCAGTGCATGTTTTGGAGGAGGTCCTTAATACCATCCTCGAGGCCTCCATTACATATTCACTCTCGTCGAGGTCAAGCCTTGACTTTCGTATTTGTGCAACAACCTGATCACATTGACATATCCTCTGATTCAGAACCTACTTCCCCGTCATCAGCTATGGATCACCAAGAAGAACAACCTAATCTTGAGCAACAATTCCATGATTTCCAAAATCGAATCAATGCCATCATCAACCTACCACTGCATCCTCAAATGCGAGATCACTACAATCCTGCAGCGGTGGAGATCGAACCCTGAATCAACATTCCCGTGGTAGGACCTGAGGTAGATCTCAAGCCTAGCATGCTTCATATGACCTCGAAATTTCATGTCTTGAACTCCAAGGATCCTTTCCAACACATCAAAAGCCTAAAACATCTGGCCCACACCTTTGGGGCAGATGTACAAAATCGAGACAGATTACTCTTAAAGCTCCTCTCATTCTCTCTGGCTGACAAAGCCGCTTACTGGTTTCAGACTCAACCACACATGATCAGCACATGGGGAGAACTTCAAACTGCCTTCTTGCAAAAATTCTACCCCACTGGTCATACCAACACGATGAGGCACCAAATCATGCACTTCTCCCAAGGAGTAGGAGAATCTCGACACGAAGTGTGGGATTGCCTTCTGGATCTCATGCGTAAGTGCCCCAATCACGGAGTTTCAAAGTGGGAACAAGTCCAATCCTTTTACCACGAACTCCATGAGGATATCAAGCTCTTTGTCAATGCAACCTGTGGTGGTAGCATCATGGGTCAACATGAGGACATGATATGGGAAATTCTCGAAAACATATGAGAGAACTCCCTAAACAATGAGTCATTGGGTGCGTACGACCGGACATCCACCCGCACATTGGAAAATAATCGGGGGTACACGAATCCCAAGGCCTTTCTGCATCCGTTGATCTGGAGTTGGTATCCAGTCAATTGGACAACGTCTCCATTATCGAGAAAAAGCTGGACGACATTGATTGCGCAGCAATCATAAGTCTTAATTGACCTAGATTAAGCTAAGGCTTAGCATAAGTTAGGGTTATTCATGCATGCGTAGGCATTATCTGCATCTTTACTGCATTACTTTAGCTATGCATAAAATAATGTTATAATGTGCTGATTAAGTGCCTTATGACGATTGCAGGCAATAAGTAGATCTGAAGTAGGATTTGAAGATGGATCTGGAATAATGGGAGTTGTAGTAGAGCTGGAGCAGAAGGCTTAGTTTAGATATAGGAACAATAATGTAAGGGGGTTAAAGGTTTTCTATTCCACTAAGTAGGAATAAAGCAGTAGAACGAGAAGAGCTTAGATCCATCCTAGACCTAGAATAGCCTAGAGACTTCCCCAAGCCTTAGCCACCCTTAGATTAGGTCACAAAACCCTAGGGAGCCCTAAAACCCTAGTTCCAACCCTTATCTGGACATCCAGATAAGTTATACGACGTCCAGGACTCTTAGCCATCTCCCGCACACCTCAAACCCACTTCTGCAGTGTTATTGGACATCCAGACACTTTGTCAAACATCCAATTTCCGCAGAATACCCAAAATAGAATCCAAAATCCCCCCTGACTCTGATTGGACGTCCAGAAACAAGTCTGGACTTCTGATTTTTGAGTATAAGATTCTGACACTATTATTAGACGTCTGATACTGCTCTCCAGTTCCTGTTTTGAGATTTAAGCCCTAATCTTGGATCTCTAGGTCCCTAAACCCAATTCCAACCCTATAGGAACCTAAATTAAGGTGCCCTAACCCTAGTACATCACCTCTATACCTCCATTAGGACCTAATTAGGTCCTCACTAAACCTAATTGACTTGGATCTTAGTCAATTCCATCAGCCTATAAAATTGGACTCATTGAGTCCAAATGAGCCCTGATCTCAGCACACACTGTCCAATTGGACTCAGTGAGAGTCGAATTGACCTAGACCTAAATTAATTGAGTTGGTTTACTCTCAATTAAGTTTCCACACACCAAATTAAACTTGTATTAAGTTTAATTGCACCTTACCTTGGTGAATTAGTGTTTATAAACCTAATTTGAGACATACCTTGACCTAAACCCACTAGAACCTAACCTAATCAACCTAGCCACCTAAGTTTCGACCCACACACACCCATACACAACATCCACACAAAAATACCTAGCCTAGAGTTCAATACACACAACATCCACACATAACATCCACACACAATCCATCCTCTCTCTCTCACTCTCCCACGAGCTTCCACTATAGGCCTCTCTAGAGAATTCCATAATTCTCTAGAGAGCTTCCCTTAGGTCTATAAAAAGACCTAAGGTGTGGCCATTTGCACCCATTCACTTCCTTGGCAAATTCACTCCATTGGTGCCATTCATGCCCACTTCCACTTAGCTAGTCACTCCACCTCCACGAGCTCACTACCACCACCATCGAGGACATCATGCCGGGATGCTGGATCACTCCTCGCTCTCTCCAAGGGTCGGCCTCAGCTACATTGGCTGCCCCTCATTCTTCTCTCGACCACTCCGAGGCCATCGGGGACAACCCCTGAATGCCCTTTATTCTGCTAGATTTATTTTATGCTCTCCATAATTTCTATTGCTTTTATTACTCCTTAGTAGCATAGTCTTAACTTCTCCCCCAATGTTGCATGAGAAATCCCCCCATTGATTATTGTATGTAGTCATTTTCTGGTAGTTAGATTTCCATTTCAAGCATTCATGTATAAGCTTTCCTCTAAATTTCTTACGCAAACAACTCTCCAATGGAATGAATGAAAATGCATTTATATATATATATATATATATCTACATGTTGAAATCACAATGAGCTTACTGATTAACATTATATTTGCGTGATTCAAGTTGCCTGTTTCTAACTCCTAATATTCTTGCAACTAAGCATGTCATACTTAACTACGTAATAATCACGAACCGGCATGCGATTCTAAACAAAGTAGAACAATAGAAGATCGATTTCAAAAGTAAACAATTGCCTCCCAGAGATGAACTACCGTGACTCAAGTCTCATAATTTTTACAAACTTAATTTTTGAAGAACATTTTTACGCGACAATACTACAATTTTTGACGACTTTCAAATGCGTGAAAATGCCTTTTGTCAGATGGCGCTGTTGCCGGAGAGGCAACGTCATTTTCTTTGAGTTCGATCTTTTAAAACATCACTGACAAATTTGCCTCTGCTTTGTTTTTGATGTGCAGGAAAAATGGGAAGAAAACGGGCTCTACGCACACATCGAGCGCATCAAAGAAACAATCTAGGTGCACATCATCATCTTTTAGATTAGGTTTTACTTTCTGCAATTTCCTTTGAAAAATTCTTTGTGAAAAAAAAAGGATTTTACTCATTTTAGTGAAAATAAAAATAATAAAAAGAAATTTTTTTTTCAAAAAATCGAGATTAGGTTTCCTTTCGAATCGAGGTTAGTTTGAAAAAAAAAAAGAAAAAGAGATATTTTCTTTGAATCTTTTGAAAAATCCTTTGTAAAAAAAAATGTGCAAAAGTTTTGAAAAAAAATCATTTTTGATGGAAAGCTTAGATTTCAAATTAAAACCTCTTTAAAAAGCTTTTCCACCATCTCCTGATTTTTGGCAAGATTTCAAGCTTGATTAAAAAATTCGAAAGTGAAAAATTCTGAAATTCAGGCTAAACCTTCATTTTCAAACTGTCTTTCAAACACCACCGTTATTTTGAAAAAATTTCAAGTATACAATTTTTAAAATTCGTGAAGTGCACAGGGGTAAGATTGACCCAGATTCAAAATTTTTTCAAATTTCAAAAAGCGATTCCAAGCAACTCGTGAATTTGTTTTGACTAAAAATGGTGGGGTTTGAAATCTGATCTCATTGGCTTTATTTTCCATATTTTTCCTGAATTTTTGAAGGTCATTTCGTATTGTTTCAAAGTGAAAAACTGACCAGGGGTCAAAATTCCATATCTGACCCCTTAATATTCAAAATTCTCTAAAAAATCAGTTGAAATAGTAAAAATTCCAAAAAAAATATTCCTTGGAAAGCTAATTGAAAAAGTAATCTAGTCGTAAAATTTCAAGTTAATTAGATTCCAATTGCTGTCAAAGAACGAACATTACTTTTGTGGTCTACTGAAACAGAAAAAGAAAAACCCTAGAAGTGCATGCAACTTAGGTTGAATCCTTAGGGTTATAACTAGAGACCACACTTTGGGCTAGCCTAGACTTAATCAAGTCTAGTTAGCCGGTGAGCTTGGTCACCTTGTGGGCCACTCACGACAAACCCCACTAAAGAAGATGGGTTAAAATTAATTTTAAAATACGAAATCAACCCGAGTTCGTTGTCATACTACTGGGTGCTTTTAATCTCTCTTGCCAAACCTGGTGACTAAGTCTGCAGGGCAGTGTCAAATGACAGCGGCTCGGGGGTTAACAGAACCGGAGGCATAAGCCAAAGGAAGAACCTTCCCCTTAGTCGCCCCGTAACCAGACTGGTTGGGTTAGTTTGAGAGGCGAGAATCACCTTCAGTCGGTTGAACGACGAACTTATCTACAGAAATTCAAATTTCTAACGAAAAATCTGATCACCTGATCCATAAGGACCATTTGATTGATAGGGCTTTAGCCTTGTCCTGCTTGGCTACACCAACCCAGGGGTTGGGTGGTGTATGTAAGGAAGGAGGTCACTTAGACCTCAATTGATTGGACCTTGGGAGTCGCTCCCAAGGAGGCTAGTCACTTCTATTGCTGAGCCATGATGACTAACACTGGATCTGGACCTAATCAGGATCCAGAAGAGCTGGACCTACGAGCTTATCTAAGAGCCCGAGTCACTGAATCAGCTCAACCTTGGGATCAGAACCCATGGTGGCGAAGATGACTTTTCGCTTTGCCTGATCCTTCTCCTCAGGTTACCAAAATGGTTAACCCATATCCTAACCCTGCATATTATGACCCATACCAGTTGGTCCCTCAAAGGACCGCATCTTATAACCCAGGAATGGATTTCATACTCCTGCTTCTCACCCATGGAACATGGGTAGACCTGATTCACCCCCTGGAACCCCTGAAGAGCTACCGGTGCATATGCGGCCGCATTATAGAATACAGAGAGCTATAGCGAGCGCTAAGGAAAAGGCCGCATCCTATCTAAAAGAAATCTAGGTTATCATTTAGTTGAACCAAAGACAAAGCTGGATTCCGCATCAGCTTCTTCCGGAAACAGCAGAGATAACAAGGCTAAAGAAACAAAATCGAGAAACTCAAGAACTACTACTTTTGAGATATCAAGTGGAAAATAGCCTTGAAGACCTCGAGGAATCGGAAACGATTACGCTGGAAGGACACACAAAAGATTCTCGGGTGCAGATACTAGAAGATCACTCAGGGGAAAAAGAATCTAGCATGGATATGAGACAGGAGCAAGAAGTATGCCGAATGGGTTCATCTAAAATTGGGGAGGAAAGGACTGCTATCTCCAGGACTGAGCCGCAATCAGATTATCCTGAATCCTGGGAGACACCTATCGGGTTAGATAACCCAATCGAGACAAGGGAAGTAGATCCAATTGAGGATATGGATCTTGAGGCAAGCATTACATGTGACACTACTGATCAACCTAAGCTACTTCACATTGTAGGTGAACCTGTGCTGGAGCCAACATCTTTTGATCTGCACTCTTCTTCTTTCACCTACATCCCTAATTCTGATGCTAGAGACTCTGAGATGAAACTTGCTATCCCTAATCCTGACATCCAAAGACTAGAAGTAGCTATGGATAACTCAAACGAAGAAATAAATATGCTACCTGAGGCAAGAATTACTGAGTAGCCCAATGCATATGAGGGTGAAGCTTTGAGCAGAGTGAGCTGGGGACGCACCTATCATCCTAGTCAATCTAATAGATGGCTCGACCCAGAGCGTGAAGAGTTAGCCTCCGATGAATCAAAGATGAATACTGATGAGGATGAAGTAATTTCTGACGAGGATTTCAGTGACCTCCCCACAGATTTTCTACTTTCACGAATACCCCCGTATGACCCAGAGCCTAGAGAGGGCATGATCTTTGATGTCAATTATCATTATGAGGATCCCTATGACTCAGATTTTGGTTCTGAGATACATTTTGATCTACTCCATCAGCAACTTCTTGCTGAATTGTGGGACATGATAAATCAGCTGAATCAACATCATGATCCCCCCTCTGATTATCCTCTATTCTCCACCACTACTCCACACTTTCCTATAGCTAGACTTTTTGGAGTAGGGGTGCACAATCAGTTGGTTCACATCTCCGGACCACTGATTTTGGGAGCATACGAGCATATCTTTCTCTTAATCTTAACTGGCTCTTATTCTAGAAATGACACATCTGATTGAGTTTTCGCCCAGCTAGAGGCGTTAAACGTAGCACATATAGATAACATATATCCCACATGTCACCACCATTTATACATAACCACTTTTATATAAAGCATATTTTCCTTTTAGCACATTGCGTATATTTAATATTAACAGGTTGGCTGGTGCTGAATATAATTTCAGGTGCAATTACAGGTGATTTCTACCCATTCTCTCCCTGTAGTATTTATTTTCTTTTATATTCATGCATGAGGACATGTAAGAACTTAGGCATGGGGGGGTAGATACAGCAGAAACTGGAAATTTTTTTGCCAACACTTAGGAAAACCTCGGAGCTGCATATAAAAAGTACTTTAGGACCTTAAATAAAAGAACAACCGACTCCACCTCCAATGCTCGCATTAGAGCTAGAAATTGTTCACAATAGCCACTTCCGACTCACCTGCTCACCTTTTGTTCTAAATTTAGGGTCAAGCTGATTGTAACACGATACGGGAAATTCACGAAGTACAAATTATATGAGGTTACATGTTTATAGCATATATGCATAATGCATTCAAGAATAAGATTATTTTATTAAGAGAATGCATTAGGGATTTTATCCTCTAGTTGATCCCTGTAATCTGGAATCCAGTATAACTTTTCACACACATGCAGAATTTGCAATGGATTCATGGTGAAGGCTGATAAATGTCTTCAATCTGTCGAGAAGAAGTAGCGCTTCTTTTCCTGAACCCCTGGACAGTGTTTTGGGAGTCAGGCAAATTTTCTTCCAAAAATCCACCAAATAGTGTGAGATGAGAGTAGAGTGTACTTGTGCTCTAAGATTAGTGCAAGGAATCAGGAATCCTAGATAATTAGGTGATGATACTTAGAGATAAGGCATAATTTTCGCTCTCGGTTCCTACGTATACATTTTTGTGTGAAAGTTTGAGAGCCACCTAATAAGGCAAATATGCGAAGAGCGAGTTTTTATAAAACTAGGGCTAAGGTGGATGGTTACGACCATTCTTTGTGGAATCCTCGGCTAAAGGAGGGTATTGATGCCAAGGTCAGATATACACCGTCCTATCCGTCTGTCCTGGTGCCGTGAGTAGTCACTTCCACCAAATAAGCCACCCAGTGTCTCTTGAGTACCACCAATCCCTAATAATGCCTCCTCAATAAAGTTCATGGATGTGTTATGTTGAAAAAAAAGAAAAGGGAGAGATGAAATGAAAAAAAAAATGATGAAAAGAAAGAAAAATTGAAAAAAATTAGAAAAAGAAGAAAAAGCAAAGAAAAGAATGAATATTTAGCGTTTATTTCATCGAGGCAATACCATCAAATAAAATTGAGATCCACCAAATATGGCCCTAACCTATTTTTCTTGTGTTTCTGACCGCCCAAATACTGGCTGAGGAATTCCGACTTAGTGTTAGGGTTATGAGAACTCAATTAAAGTGTTAAATGCCTAGTGAGACCACGAAATACAGGTCATATATATGTGAATCCGGTAAAGTTGTGAGCTCTAAGAAAAAGAAAGAAAAAGAGTAAGAGAGAATGAATACAAAGGAACCAAAGAGAGCATAGTTCTTCTCATCTTTCTCTAAGTTGAGTTACTTAGTAATCTGGGAATCTAGATTCTGTAGTACTAGTCTCTACGTAGCACCAAGTTAGAATGAGCCACCAAATATGTAATCCTTTCCCTCAGAGATTCTCTACCTAAGCCTAAAGTCGAGGTGAAACTCATAGAATATCTTGAATACCCCGAGGGAAGAAGTCCGCCTATCCCACTAGAACTTTTACTAAGGGTCAAGTACAGGTTTTAGAGGTGCATTGGTTTTTACTCGAATCCGTTGCAAAAGCTACATAATCGCACTTTCACGATTGTCTGGATTTCTAGAGCAAAGGATGAAAACAAAAAGGAGAAAAATCTCTATGCATACACTTGATAAAATAATCAGTCCCTTAGGGACCCTTGCTGTAAATAATTTAGTCTAGCATTTGCTAGGGACTAGCAAGATTTAGGCATGGGGGTATGATTGCACAGCAATCATAGGTCCTAATTGACCTAGATTAAGCTAGGGCTTAGCATAAGTTAGGGTTATTCATGCATGCATATGCATTATCTGCATCCTTACTGCTTTACCTTAGCTATACAAAAATAATGTTATAATGTGCTGATTAAGTGCATTATGTCGATTGTAGGAAATAAGCAGATCTGGAGCAGGATCTGAAGCTGGATCTAGACGGGAGTTGTAGCAGAGCTGGAGTAGAAGGCTTAGCTTAGATATAGGAACAATAATGTAAGGGGATTAAAGGTTTTCTATTCTATTAAGTAGGAATAAACTAGTAAAATGTGAAGAGCTTAGGTCCATCCCAGTCCTAGGATAGCCTAGAGATTTCCCCAAGCCTTAGCCACCCTTAGATTTGGTCACAACACCTTAGGAAGCCCTAAAACCCTAGTTCCAACCCTTATCTGGACGTCTAGATAAGTTATAGGACGTCCAAGACGCTTAGCCATCTCTCACACACCTCAAACCCACTTCTGCAGTGTTATTGGACGTCCAGACACTTTGTTAGACGTCCAATTTCTGCAGAATACCCAAAACAGAACCCAAAATCCCTCCAGACTCTGATTGGACGTCCAGACAACAAGTCTGGACTTCTGATTTTTGAGTATAAGATGTCTGACACTATTATTAGACATCTGATACTGCTCTCCAGTTCCTATTTTGAGATTTAGGCCTTGATCTTGGATCTCTACGTCCCTAAACCCAATTCCAACCCCATAAGAACCTAAATTAAGGTGTCCTAACCCTAGTACATCACCTCTATACCTCCCTAAGGGCATAATTAGGTCCTCACTAAACCTAATTGACTTGGATCTTAGTCAATTCCATCAGCCTATTCAATTGGACTCATTGAGTCCAATTGAGCCTTGATCTCAGCACACACTATCCAATTAGACTCAGTGAGAGTCCAATTGACCTAGAACTAAATTAATTGAGTTTTTTACTCTCAATTAAGTTTCCACACACCCAATTAAACTTGTATTAAGTTTAATTGCACTTTAGCTTAGTGAATTAGGGTTTATAACCCTAATTTGAGACATACCTTGACCTAAACCCACTAGAACCTAAGCTAATCAACCTAGCCACCTATGTTTCGACCCACACACACCCACACACACCATCTACATGGAAATACCTAGCCTAGAGTTCTCTAGAACTCTCTACCATGTGTGGTTGCCTTGGTTGCCAAAATTAGCAACCAAGAGCCATTCAATTTTTAGATCCACATTTGGTGGATCTAAAAACCACCATCCATCCTCTCTAGTTCACTCTCCCACGAGCTCCCACCATAGGCCTCTCTAGAGAATTCCATAATTCTCTAGAGAGCTTCCCATAGGTCTATAAAAAGACCTAAGGGGTGGACATTTGCACCCATTCACTTCCCTGGCAAATTCACTCCATTGGTGCCATTCATGCCCACTTCCACTTAGCTAGCCACTCCACCTCCACGAGCTCACTACCACCACCATCGAGGACATCATGTCGGGATGCTGGATCACTCCTCCCTCTCTCCAAGGGTCGACCTCAACTACATTGGCCGCCCCTCATTCTTCTCTCGACCACTACAAGGCCATCGGGGACCACACCTGAATGCCCTTTATTCTGCTAGATTTAGTTTATGCTCTCCATAATTTCTATTGCTTTTATTACTCCTTAGTAGCGTAGTCTTAACTTCTCCCCCAATAATGCATGCGAAATCCCCCCATTGATTCTTGTATGTAGTCATTTTGTGGTAGTTAGATTTCCATTTCAAGCATTCATGTATAAGCTTTCCTCTAAATTTCTTGTGCAAACAACTCTCCAATGGAATGAATGAAAATGCATTTTTATATATATATATATATCTACATGTTGAAATCATAATGAGCTTATTGATTAACATTATATTTGCATGATTCAAGTTGCCTGTTTCTAACTCCTAATATTCTTGCAACTAAGCATGTCATACTTAACTACGTAATAATCACGAACCAGCATGCAAATCTAAACAAAGTAGAGCAATATAAGATCGATTTCAAAAGTAAACAATTTCCTCCCAGAGATGAACAACTGGGACTCAAGTCTCGTAATTTTTACAAACTTAATTTTTGACAAACGTTTTTGCGTACTATACTACAATTTCCAATGACTTTCAAATGCACGAGAACGAGTTCCCATCAGACATCACTCGTCATCTACACAAATCCACCTCTGCACCTCAAAGCACGTAAGCGCACCCACCCACAGGAAAGGAGGCTGCACACAACATCTACCACTCCTTGAGAATGGATGCATATCCATCCCTGCCTGATTATGTCTTTGGAGGCAACTCTGAGTCAACCCACGTTAGTTGGGGAAACTCCGAACCCCCATACCTTGATTATCTTGGAGCTCCTCAGACCTACGAGGATCTTCACACCATCTAGAATAATCCTTTCTCCAACACCTACAACTCTGGATGGCGTAATCATCATAACTTTTTTGTGGTTGGGAAATAACCCGAATCTATGACCTCAATTCCAACCCCGATCATAGGCTCCGCGACCTTATCAGCCCACCCAACCAAGGCCCACTCAAAACTTCCAATTTGGACCACCTAAAGAAGATCATACATCTTTGATTCTCTAGACCTTTGTTGACATGCAAAAATAATAAAAAGAGGACCTCTCTGAGTTATGAAATCAATTGGCCCAGCTGGCAAGT
This sequence comes from Thalassia testudinum, assembly GCA_037157565.1. Classification (NCBI taxonomy): domain Eukaryota; kingdom Viridiplantae; phylum Streptophyta; class Magnoliopsida; order Alismatales; family Hydrocharitaceae; genus Thalassia; species Thalassia testudinum. The sequence goes on along the minus strand of JAZHRO010000073.1, from coordinate 75,657,146 downwards.
GCTCGCTAGCTTGGTGCACTTCCTTCATAGCCTCTTCTAAACCCGAATAATGTGCCGAACCAGAGATGCGTTATGAACCCAAATCAGGGCCAAGCTCACTTTGTTTATCAAGCCCCTTCTGCTCCATCACCTGATGGGATGGATGCTTCAACTTCATACTCAGGATTTTAGCAGCAAACACCTATTTTGCCCAACCCAAACCAAAATTAGGTAGGATTAAATTCCGTCACCACCCGTAGTGGCAAAGCAACACAAGACCCACCCATTCCTTGCCACAACATGCTTGAGACCATAAACCCTAATCCTAGATTAGTCATCTAGGACACACCCGTCCCTGATAAAGAGCTTGAGCCAATTCTAGAGGAACCATTTAAGGTTCCATTTCCCGAGGCCTTGATCAAGGGAAAAAGGATAGCCAAACCTGTGGCACTTGAGGAGGACCTGGTTAAGCTCTTTGACCAGGTCCATATAAACATCCCCTTGATGGATGTGATAAGCCACATACCGGCTTACGCATGATTTTTGAAAGACGTGTGTACACCTAAGCGTAAGCCATGAACCAAAGGAGGGAACCCGATTGTACTGTCAAAGCAAGCCAGCTCTGTCATTTTGAGAAAACTCCCACCTAAGGAAAAGAGCCCAAGCACCCCTCTGATCTCATGTGTAATCGGTGATATGCAGTTCAACCGAGCCTTACTATACCTAGGAGCTTCCATAAATTTGATACCTACGTCCCTACTAGATTACTTCAAGGAATCTGAGCTTAAACTGACAGAAATGACCTTCCAATTAGTTGATTGATCGATTAAGTCACCAAAAGGAATTCTCGAGGATGTCATAGTTAGGGTACATGATTTCTATTTTCCAGTGGATTTTATTATCTTAGACATGGATGTTCCTGAGAATGTGAAGAATACACTGATCATATTAGGGAGACCGTTTCTGGCCACTACTAGGGCCAATATTATTTGTAAGGAGGGCCAAATTGAACTAAAATTTGGGAGCAAGACGCTGAAGATCGACATCTTTATGGCCCTCCTTACAAATTTACGATATCAAGGCTGTGGTTGACGACCTATGTATTGAGGAAAACTTGACTATTTCTGATCAACCACAAGAAGATCAAAACCCACAATTAGAGGAGTCTGAACCTAACATAGATACTCCCATAACTCCTTCCTTTGCTCCCGACACCTACCCTGAACCACCTACTGTTGTTGACAACCCAGTTATGGAATTAAAGCCTCTTCCCAATCATCTCAAATACATCTTTTTGGGTTCCAATCAGATGTTTCATGTGATTATCAACTCCCGACTCACACCTAATTAGGAAACACTCCTGATTTCTGTTCTTCAGTAGCATCGGAGAGCCACTGGATGGACTCTCAATGATCTGACTGGTATCAGCCCTTCATACTACACACATCACATCTACACTAAAGAGGGCTCAAAACCATTCGGTGAAATGTAGAGATGGCTAAATCCAAATCTGCAGGATGTCGTGAAAAAGGAAATCATCAAGTGGTTAGATGTAGGGTTCATCTATCCAATCTCTGACAATCAGTGGGTGAGTCCAATCCAAGTTGTGCCTAAGAAGGCAAGGCTCACCGTCATCACAATTGAAACTAGAGAAACCATACCGACCCGTATAGTGAACTCGTGGAGAGTCTGCATTGATTACAGAAGAATCAATTCGTCCATGAAGAAGGATCATTTCCCACTACCGTTCATTGATCAGATCCTCGAGAAACTAGAAGGAAATTGATTCTTCTGCATTTTGGACAAGTACTCTGGTTATAACCAAGTTGCAATCCATTCTGAGGACCAAGAGAAGACCACCTTCACCTGCCCCTTCAGAACATATGCATTCCGAAGGATTCCATTCGATCTCTGCAATGCACCCGCTATTTTTCAGCGGTGCATGCTTGCCATATTCTCAGATGTGGTAGGTGAATACCTTGAAGTCTTCATGGTTGACTTCTTGGTATTTAGAGAATCATTTGATGATTACCTCCTACACTTGGTCCAAATCCTCAGGCGGTGCATCGACATGAACTTGGTTCTTTCCTGGGAAAAGAGACACTTCATGGTACCTGAGGAAATTGTCCTGGGACATCTCGTGTCTGAAAAAGGCATCCAGGTTGATCGAGCCAAAGTGAATCTAATTTTCAAACTCCCTATGTCGACCTCGATCAAAGACATCCGATCCTTTCTAAGGCATGTCGATTTTTAACATTGATTCATTCCCGATTTTTTGAAAATTGCACGCCCCTGACTAATCTTCTATCTAAGGATGTCCCCTTTGAAAATTCCAAGGAATACACTAAGGCATTTGAGATCCTACGTAATTGACTTACCTAAGCACCTATCCTACAGTCCCCTGATTGGTCTCAACCCTTTGAGATCATATGTGATGCATCTGATTATGCTGTAGGTGTGGTACTTGGGTAGAAAATAGATGAGAAACTCGTGGTCATCTACTACACTAGCAAGACACTTGACAAGGCTCAGCGTAACTACGCAGTTACTGAGAAAGAGCTACTAGCCGTAGCATTTGCCCTGGAAAAATTCAGATCATATCTTTTGGGTTCTTGCGTTATCATATACTCAGAGCACACTGCAATGAGGCACCTCCTTCCGAAGAAGGATGCGAAACCTTGACTAATCTGCTGGATCTTGCTGTTGCAAGAATTTACTCTCAAGATTTACGATAAAGTGAGAAAGCAGAACATGGTAGCTGACCACTTATCCCGCCTTCCTTCTGATAGTATCAACCCTTCTAGACCCATCACAGAACACTTTCCCGATGAGCACCTCCTGACTATTAGTATGGTACTTCCTTGGTTTACTGATTTAGTGAACTACTTGGCATCACATTAGATTCCATCCAATTGGCCAAAGGCCAAGAAAGACAAATTGCTTTCCGTTGCCAAGTACTACATCTGGGAAGACCTGTACCTCTTCTGAATTGGTACTGATCAGATCTTCAGATGGTGCATCTCGGAAGTGGAAATTTAGGACATTTTACCCTTCTGCCATGACCAATCTTGCGGCGGACACTTTTCCAGACATAAAACTGCAGCTAGTGCAGCCTTTTATTGGCCCACAATTTTCAAACACACATACAATCACTGTAAGGCATGCACTCGTAGCCTGACCTTGGGCAATATGAGCCACTGCGATATGATGCCTTTACAACTGATTCTCGCATGTGAAATCTTCGATAAATAGGGGATTGATTTCATGGGACCTTTCCCTATCTTGGATGGCTTCGAATACATTCTTCTCAGTGTTGACTACATGTCAAAATGGATCGAAGTCATTCTGACCCAAACCAATGATCATAAGGTGGTGATTAAATTCATTCATCGGGACATCTTTTCTTGATTCGAGATTCCACGTGACATTATTTCTGATAGAGGGACCCATTTCATGAATGCTTAGTTCAAATCACTGATGACCAAATACGGGGTATCACATCGAATCTCTACTCCTTATCATCCCCAAACCAATGGTCTAGCTGAGCTATCAAATCGGGAGAACAAGAAAATCCTTCAGGTCACTATCTGACCTAACAGGAAAGATTGGTCGTCCTGACTTGCAGAACCCTTGTGGGCTTATAAGATCGCCCACAAAACCCAATTGGGCATGTCTCCTTTCAGATTGGTATACGAGAAGGCATGTCACCTCCCCGTCAAGTTGGAGCACAAAGACTATTGGGTTATACGGAAGTGTAATCTAGATCTTTCTAAGGCAGGAACCCACAGAAATCTTCAAATGAGCAAGATCGAAGAATTATGAAATGATGCATATGAGAACTCACGAATTTACAAAGAATGGGTTAAGGCCTTTCACGACAAGCACATATCCAAAAAGATCTTTCACCCTGGTCAGAAAGTCCTACTCTTTGATGCCGAACTCAAACTGTACCCAAGAAAACTCAGATCAAAATGGATTGGACCATATCTTATCAGACGGATTTTTGGAAATGGAACCGTCGAAATCAACCAACCCAGCCTTGATTCCGAACCCTTTATCATGAATGGCTAGCGACTTAAGCCATTTATTGAAGTCACCGATATGAACTTGTCTAAAGTATCTTTTGATCTCCATTCTCCCTGAGCTCATTGCGCTCGACTGATGGCATTAAGCTCAACACTTAATGGGAGGCAACCCATCATCTTTTTGAAAAGCTTAAAACACTTCTTAACACATCTTATGCTAAACTCATATTGCACTTTAGTGTTCATCCATTAGAATAGCTGACTCCACCTCTAGTACCCATACCCAAGCTTGAAATCATCCGCAATAGTCACCTCAACTCGTCCACCCACCCAAAACCTGTTCTAATGTACGTTCTAAGCTAAATTTGAACACACCTAATTTACAATAAGGACTTTGCAAATCATAGGCATGGGGGGGTATTAAAGTGCAAAATGTTGTGAGAATCACTTCACAAGAAAGGGTTTCATAAAAAAAATTACATATTCCAAATTCCAAGAAAATAAAAAAATTGAAAAAGAACAAAAAATGGAGAAAAGAGGAAATTTTGAGTGAATCAATTGCATATCATTTTTGAGGAGGAAAAGGGGAGGTGATATAAATGCCAAAAAGAAGCACAATTTGAAAATAAAAAAAAAGAGATAGTCATTAGTAAAAGATTAGGGAATTGATTTAGTTCTAGACCAAATCAGAAAGAAAGAAAATGAAAGACAAAAAGTGCTAAGAGACAAAAAGAGATTAGTACGAACGCTAATCTTAGGCCTCTTGGGCTATGATTTTAGGCTTAAAAATTCAAGTATCCGTTAAGATCTGGATAGTCCTCAAGAAGTTAGGGAAAATGTGAAGCTTAGGTATTAGGTCTAAGGTTTAGGGATTATTTGGCCTCTTTAACTGACCTCTGGTTTGCAGGACTCGGTAACCTAAGCACCCCAATCCACTCAGAGTCTGGTTCAGTGCAGTTAGTTATCAAAATCATGCAATTGCATTAAATCTGTTCTGAAAAAGCTACCTAGATTAGGAGCGACTGATAAACATAAGTTGATTTGGAAGAGTTCCCAGCACGGAGAGGTGGGAAATTCCCCTTGAAGATGCACAATAACATACCATCTCCTTGGTGCTTGTCTGCTAGGATATCTAGATATCCTACTGGGGGCATGTAAGCACCTTGTGCTAGTTCAGATGCAATGGGCGGTATTATCACGAAATGTCAATTGCCAGGGTCTGGATTTAGCTACAGAACACCATGGGCGGGACTATCTTGAAATCTCAAAAGCTAGGGTTCTGGGGGTTATCATGGGCGGTGCTATCTCGAAGCATCAATTGCAAGGGACCTTGCAAGGATTGATGGTGGGAATTAGGAATCCGATACAGACCATGTTGTAAAGCCAATCCGAACTAGAAATCAAAAGAAAAGAGAGAGATAACTCTCCAAAAACTAAGAAAAAATTCTTCTATCTCTCTCTTACAAAAACATACTACAAACTAAACCTGGGCTAAAACATGTCTTAAGCACGGGTGCTTTAACCGTGGAGTTCAAGGAACCTTAGTTTAGTTCTTATGGGCCTTAGAAACCTTCATAGCGGACTGAGGCTAAAGCTGGTCAAGTCTAGATCTTGGTTAGTACTTGAGTACCTCTAGGCCTACTATTGGCATTCTGACCTAATGTACAAAAGAAAGCACATATCTAAGTATAAAACGGCATGTGGTCTAGAATTTGCATTAAATTCCTTGAGATTTTGCTAAGGGACTAGCAAAAGCTAGGCATGGGGGTATGATGGGAAGACCATCATGAGCTATAACTAACTCAATTTGATCTGATTAAGTTATTAAATGCTCCTACATAACTGCTAGAGGACTGTAATTCATTACATAATCATTCTGAGGGAAAGACAAGAAACCCGAGTTAAAATTGTAATTTTGCCATCATATCATGAATGCAGTACAACCACAAGATTTTTTTAGGGGACAATTAAGGGTCAAATGGTCCTGAAAGGCTAACAAGTGGGTTAGAACAGATAGAAAAGGGTTTGTGCATGTTTTAAGAATTAAATGACTTCAGAAACCCTAAAAATAGACTTGCTTAAATAACTGATGTTTTGGTTAGGATAAAATTCACTTGAACCCTCTAAAATTCATAGAAAAATATTCTCTATGGTTTGATACCTTCAATATGACCATCAGAACCCATCTTGACCTAAAACAAAGTCTCAGACAAACATTTGCCATAATTTGAGTTTTTGCATTAATTACCTAGACAAATGTGGTTAAAACTAAAATCCAACTTCACCATTGGATTTCTTAGGTCCAAATTAGGTTTGTACCAAAATTTGGGCCCAATCTAAGATTGTCTTGACTAAGTTTGCAACTTGGTTCTATCTGATCGCACATATACCCTTAACTTTCAAAATCCTTACAAAAAGGTCACTAACTTTGTCATCATTTTCATAAATAGCCCCTTGTCACCATTAAAGGCAACCCTGAGCTTCATTGTTGAGACTGAGCGAGAATTTCTCGCTCGATTCTCAATCAATCAGTCCCAAAATAGATAGTTAGATTCTTGACGAAGTTACCTTCCATTTCAGCCACATCTTGGGCTCCAAGTTTTCCTAAAGTGCCATGCAAATCAATTGAAATTTGGGTTTCTATCTGTGGCGAAGCCTTCCAAGTTTGGGATCTTAAGTCTCAAACTCCATTCGCCTTCTGATGACCTATAAAAAGACCTCCAGGGCAAACCATTCGTCCCACGCTTGAATTCGACCTGGAACACCTCTAATTCCTCTCCTCTTTCTCGGTCGAAGAGCTCCTCAACGTCCGGTAACTCTCCCTACCTCCTGTCATTATCTGTTAGCAATACCGATGATGGATTTATCCTTCCCTCTTTCCTTTGCATCGTGCCGTACCAGTCGGTGCCTCTATCTTCCTCATCCTCACCATCCAACCCCTGCCAGAGTAGCTTTCTCCTCCAGTGACGACCATACTGCAACCGGCACCATCTCCACTCCCCGTCATCCGCTACTGACAAAGGGATTTTCACTTATTTATGAAGATGATAGCAATAAAGTGATATGTCATTGTGTTTTATGTGGTGGTAAATCTCTCAATCAAAAATTAAAATAAATATCAAATTTAACAACAAAAAAAATGTTTCATCCACAGGGAGGAATAGAACCAATAAATTCACGAGTAGAGGATTATATTGTTTGCAGACACTTTCACAACTTCAATGCGAGGAATATGCTACTCTAAATGGAGCCTGCAATTTCCTTAAAAGTTCAAGGCTATTTATGCAAGTTTCACATCAGGAATTAAGCTCCCAAGCTATCATGTAAATTTGATTTGCACGCAAATCTTATTTGAATTTCAATGCAGAATGATACACATAACACAAGTTAAGTAAATTCAAGAAACTATAAGTGCATCCATGCAATGTGACCTGAATAAAATAATAATATTAAAGTGTCTGTGGCATGCAATGTAAATTTTAATTTGGGCAAAAACAAAGGATTTCTCCACTCTCTTCCTCGCTTGAACGGCCATGCGCGGTTGGCGGTGAGAGTCAACGGGATGGTGCGGCTCGACGAGTGCTTCGCGATGGTGGTGACGCGGTGCCCAGAGGTGGCCGGAGACTACCGGACAGTGGAGGAGGGCCCCGGCCTGTTGATGGAGAAGATGAAGGGCCTTTGTTACTGGGTGTGTGGCTGTGCGATGGGTGCGCGCACAAGCGCGATGGGTGCGCTGCTTGTGTGCTTGGCTACCTGCGGCTAGTCTTCTTGCGTGCACTTGGCTGCCTGCGGCCGACTGGGCTACGCACTTGGCTACCTGCGAGCGGCTGGGCTTCGTGCACTTGGCTGCCTGCGAGGTGTCTTCTTGCGTGCGCGAGTGCGATGAGGGCAACGTGGTGAGGGCAGCACTCGAAGGGGTGTGCACTGTAGTGTCTACTGTGCGCGCTGGTTATGGCGGTGGTGTCTACGGGGGTGGCAGGATGGAGAAGATGAACCACGCTCTCGCTAGAGAGGGTGCGGCTACGCACAAGGGTGCTGGGACGATGGTGCAGTGTCTGCGCTGGAGGTAGGAGAGGCTGCAGTGCGCTTGGTGAAGTCGCTGGTGGCTGCTTGGCGCAGTGAGGGGGGGCTGGTAAGGTGGGTAGGCGGTGGAAGTTGTTGGTGCACACAGTGCATGCCCTCTTCATGGTGCACGCCCTCTTCTTCACGATGGTCTTCTCTTTTTCCCAAGACCCTCCGCCTCTCACTTTTTATCTCCTCCCTCAGTGCAAGTCAAGGGATTTTCAAAATCCCTTACTAAACATGGCCAGTGACTGTTGATGGGGTTGTTGAGGTCGGTCGTAGGTTGGGAGATTTGTGGGGGGAAATATCTTTTCACCCCCCTGTTCTTTTCCATAATTGATCCTCCTCCCTCTTCTTCCCGATTATTAGCCTGATGGAGGAGATGTAACGAGTGTGCTGTTGCGAGACCTGCATGAAATATAAAATAATTACATAATAAGCAATAGAATAAATGTAAACTTAAATAATGAAACATGCAATCATTTAATGACCTAATTTGATTATTAACAAACATACAATGTTAGAATTGAATTACTTAGGCGTAACAATAGTCCATTAAAATGGACTCATCAAATACCCCCATGCCTAAGATTTGCTAGTCCCTAGAAAAAATGAAAAATAATAGAAGTAACCAGAAGATTTCTTCTTTTCTGATTTCAAACCTTTAGAGATCCAGACAAATGTGAAGTGATGATAGCCCAGATAATAGATCTAAGTGAAAAAGCCAATTCGCATTGGGAGTTCGTACTTTACCCTTGGTAAATATTTCTATCGAGATAGGCAACTACTTCCCTCGGGGATGTAGCAGATAATCTGTAAATTGACCCTAGATTTTGGCTTAGGTAGGAGATATCAAGTTGAATGGATTTGTATTTGGTGGCACACACTCATCTGGTGCTACATGTAAACTAGTACTACAGACTCTAGATCTCTAGATTATTAAACAAGTCAACTCAGAGAGAGGCTAAACAACTATGCTCCCTTGATGTTCCTTGGCACCCATTCTTTTCTTTCTTTTCTTTTTGACAACCCAAATCTTGCCAGATTTAGTAAGTGTACTCACTGTTTGGTGGCCTCACATGGCATTCACATTTCAATTAAAGTCCTAATAACTCTACAACTAAGTTAGAGTCCTTAGCCAGTATTCAGGCAATCAGAAATACTGAAAGGTAGGTATGGGTCATATTTGCTGGATCGCGATAGGTGTTTTGTTGCCTCAGAAACAATGTTACAAAGATAACATTATAAACTTGGACTCTTGACTTTTTCTTTTCTCTTTCTCTTTTCTTCTTCTTTCTTCTTTTTTTTTCCTTTTTTTTTAATATAATTGTTTCTTCTTCTTCTATTTTTTTCTTTTTTTATAAAGCAACACAACATGACACAGACTTTTATTTATGAGGCATTATTAGGGATGATGATGGTCAAGAGGATATTGTGTGGCTTATTTGGTGGAAGTGCCTATTCTCGACACCGAGAAGGAATAGATAGGACAAGCGTATTTCTGACCTTTGGCACTATTATCTTCCTTCAGCTGAGGACTCTATGAAGGACGGTCGTAACCATCCACCATAGTCATAGCTTTATTATGACTCAATCTTTATGTATTTGCCTTATTTGGTGACTCCTAAGAATCCACACAAAGTATGCACATAGTAATAGAGAGTGAAAACTACGCCTAACTCTGAAGTATCATCATCTAATTATCCAAAACTTAAGAGTCCTTGCACTAGACTTAGCGCACTAGTAATCTCTCTACTTTCCTCTTACAAATATGGGGTGGATCTACTAGAAGATAGTATGCCTGACTCCCTATTAACTGTCCAAGGGTTCAGTAGACTAAAAATGCTTATTGATTTTTTTCAAAGATCCATTACCCAGTCTACGTGCACGTGAAGTAAATGTACTAGATTCTAAGCTTAAGAAATAATTTAAGAAGAAAATTCTTTAATGACACCTCCATTGACAAAGATGTTTTGCTAGGGACTAACCAATTCAGCTCAAGAAAATAAGATTTTTTTTTTATATGTATTTAAATATTTATAAATACTATAAACATTCTTAGGTTATACCCTCCCATGCCTAAGACTGACAATGTCCTCATTGGAAAAATGCAGACATAGAAAAATATCACTTGAGGAGGAGAGTGGGACGAGCTAAGGCTCCTCAAGCCGAAGTGCATCCCAAACCTGGCCATTTGAAAGAGTAATATAAGGTTTAAGTTGCTGGCCATTTACCTTAAAGCTCGCACCTAAAGTAGGGTTCCGAATTTCTACAGCTCCATGAGGGAAAGTATTGATAACAACGTATGGCCCATCCCAGCAGGACTTGAGCTTTCCAGGAAATAATTTAAGTCTGGAATTGAAAAGCCAGACCCACTGGTTGGGCTCAAAAGTCTTTCTAATGATGTTCTTATCATGGAATACCTTTGTATGTTGCTTGTAAGCTTGAGAAGTTTCATAGGATTCATTACGAAGCTCCTCAAGCTCACTTAATTCTAATATACGTGCCTTTCCCGCTTTTTCCAGATTGAAGTTAATGTTTTTAATAGCCCAATAGGCTTTATGTTGGATTTCAATGGGAAGGTGGCATGCTTTTCTGTAGACAAGATGGAAAGGAGACATGCCCAAGGGAGTCTTATACGCGGTTCTTTAGGCCTAAAGAGCATCATTTAGTTTTTTAGACCAATCCTTTCGATCGGGCCTGACAATTTTTTCTAAAATTCGCTTAATCTCCCTATTAGACACTTCAACTTGTCCACTCGTTTGGAGATGGTAAGGTGTGGCTATCATGTGGTTGACTCCCAAATTTTGGAGTAGTCTTGTGAAGTGTATGTTCTTGAAGTGAGGTCCTCCATCACTTATGATTATCCTTTGGCACCCATACCGAGAAATGATATTAGCCTTAACAAAGGCCAAGACCACGGAATGGTCATTGGTTCGTGTGGGTATGGCTTCTATCCATTTCCATACATAGTCTACAGCCACAAGGATGTATTCATATCCGAAGGACACAAGAAAGGGACCTATGAAGTCAATGCCCCAAATATCAAAGATCTCAACAGGGAGGATAGGTTGTTGGGGCATCTCATCCCTTTTTCAAATGGTTCCCATCTGTTGGGAACATAGACATGCGCCCACATACATATGTGCATCTCGAATAATGTGGGCCAGCAAAAGCTAGACTGAAGAACCTTATGGGCAGTCTTCTTCCCACTAAAATGTCCCCCACAATGGAGGTCATGGCAGAAACTCAGAACACTTCTTTGTTCTTCATCAGGGATGCAATGATGAAAAAGTTGGTTAGGGCCAACTCTAAAAAGCTTAAGCTCCTCCCAGTGATAAAATTTAGTGTTAGCAAGAAACCTGTCTTGCTTGTACTTGTCCTAAGTACTAGGGGTAATGCCCGTGACCAAATAGTTCACTATGTCAGCGAACCAAGGAGTTTTAGCTTCCACGGCCATCAGAGACTCATCAAGGAAAGTCTCTTGAATACCGCCAGTAGGGTTTTATGCCTCAATAGGGATTCTAGATAGATGATCTGCTACCACATTCTCAATTCTTTTCTTGTCTTTAATTTCTTGGTCAAATTCCTGGAGTAGCAGAATCAATGAATTAGGTGAGGTTTGGTGTCCTTTTTAGCAAGAAGATGCTTTAGGGCAGAATGATCAATGAACACCACAACCTTGGATCCCAAAAGATAAGACCAAAACTTTTCCAAAGCAAATACTACAGCAAGAAGTTCCTTTTCGCTGATCGTGTAGTTTTGCTGAGGATCGGTAAGGGTCTTGCTGGCATAATGCAGCACATGAGGTTTGCCATCAACCCTTTGACCTAAGATCGCTTCCACTGCAAAATCAGAAGCACGCACATTAGCTCAAATGGGGGGTCCAATATGGTGCTTGGAGAATCAACGTGGTAATAAGGGCTTTCTTCAAGACTTGGAAAGCCTCCCCACATCTATCATCAAAATCGAAGGAGGCATCTTTCGCTAACAGGCCATAGAGTGGCTTAGAGATTTTACTAAAATCTCTAATGAAGCGCCTATAAAATCCAGCATGGCCAAGGAAAGATCTAACTTGACGAACATTGGCGGGCAATGAAAGCTTAGAGATGGAATCAATTTTCGCGGTGTCCACCTCTAATCCTCTCTCAGAAACTATATGCCTTAATACAATGCCCTGTTGGACCATAAAGTGGCTTTTCTCCTAGCTAAGCACCAGCTTTACCTCTTCGCAACGGGTTAAGACTTTATCATGGTGCGAAAGGCATAGGTCAAATGACGAGCCATAAATGGAGAAGTCATCCATGAAAATTTCAACGAACTCGTCGATCGTCAAAAAAGATAGCCATCATACAACGTTGGAAAGTGGTAGGAGCATTACATAACCCGAATGGCATTCGGTGGAACGCAAATGTGCCATATGGACTCGTGAAGGTGGTACACTCCTGATCGTAAGGAAAAATAGCTATCTGATTATACCCAGAGTGCCCATCAAGAAAACAGAAGTACTTGTTCCCCGCCAATTGTTTCAAAATTTGATCGATAAACGGTAAGGGGAAATGGTCATTCTGGGTAGCCATGTTCAAACGGTGGTAAGCAATGCTGACCCTCCAACCAGTTGATGGTCTAGTGGTCACCAACTCTCCTTGGTCATTCTCCTCCACAGTGATTTCTGCCTTTTTGGGTACTACATGAATTGGACTGACCCATTTACTATCTGAAATGGGATAGATAATCCTTGCATCCAGCCATTTCAGAATCTCCTTTTTAACAACCTCTCGCATATTTGGATTGAGCCTTCTCTGCATGTCTCGGAAAGGTTTCACGAACTCATCCATGTATATATGATGCATGCAAAGAGAGGGATCAACACCCTTAATATCAGCAATTGACCAGGCAATTGCTTCCTTGTGCCTTTGTAAACACTCAAGCAGAGCTCCCTCCTGCAATTCAAATAATGTAGACAGGATAATAACGGGGACTGTGTTATTAGGGCCAAGGAAAGCATATTTCAATGTGCTCGGGAGGGGTTTCAACTCCAACTCAGGAGCCTTTTGGATTGAGGGTTTAAGTTGAGATGTCCCCGCCTCAGGTAGCAGATCTACCTTCACAGTCTAGGGTGGGGATAGAGACTCAGTGCGTATCCCCAACAACTCTTCTAATTTGGGCATTTCCCTTTCAGTTTCTTTAATAATCAAGGGATGGTCCTTAGATATGACCTTTTGTAGGGGATCTCTACATAAGAGTGCTGGAGTAGTCTCTTCAATTATTTCATCAATGACCTCAATCTAAGAATAATCTTCGAATCCAGATTGCTTGTAAGTATCAAAAGCATTCAACTAGATCTTCTTGTTCTCGAAGCCCATTTTAAGTGCCCCACATTTACAATTGATCAAGGCATTTGCTGTGGCCAAGAAGGGGCATCCCAGACTAATGGACAGCTTTGTGGGCTTATTTGATTGGTCAGTATCAAGCATCAGAAGTCAACAGGGAAGAAGAAGTCCTCCACTCTCACAAGGACATCTTCCAACAATCCCTGTGGTGTCTTAAGTGATCTGCCTACGACCAGGAGGATTACTGGACTAGGTTTTAGCTTGCCTCCTCCCAAAAGGATGTAGATAGAGCTCGGTAAAATGTTTACCCCCGCACCCAGATTGAGCAGAGCCTCGTCAATGTGTTGGTTACCTATAACCATTGAAATATATGGGGCCCCTGGGTCTTCCATTTTGGGGGGTGTTCCATGCTGGAGAACCAAGCTAACATGGTCAAGCAGGATGACCATGGTTTGGACCTATTTCCTAGATCGGCACTTTTGGGTGCATAGGTCCTTCTGAAACTTGGCATACGATGGGATCTATTTAATAGCTTCCAACAGAGGCAAGTTAATCTGGACTTGCCTAAAAGTGTCCAGATGAGCCAACAGAAGATTCCCCAGGATCAGATAGACGCTCTGGATAGGGCACCCTTGGGTTCTGGGTAGAGGGGTCATCATGGTGGGAAAGGGGTGGTGGAAGGATGACATCCCATTGTGGGTGATTTTGTGCAAGGGAGAGCAATGTGGCTATTCCTTGGTGGTGATGGAAGTAGGGTCAGGTGTAGAAGGAGAATTCTAAGACGTAACCGTAGGAGTGTTATCAAGCTTGTCAATCTTCTTTCCACTCCTCAGCACAGTCACTGCTTGGGTGTGCTCCCTGAATACAACCCCCTTTTCCTTAGGGTTCTCTTCAGAAGAGCTAGGCAGCTTCCCCGGATCACGTTGCCTAACTGCCTCAGTAAGATGACCAATTTGGGATTGCATATCAGTAATCATCTTATTCTGAGATTGGATGACCATATTCTGATGCTCTTGCATTGCTTTCATCATGGATTTAAGTTCATCCATCTCAGAGGGCTTATTCTGAGGAGGGTTTTCATAAGATGGTTAGTATATGGGTTGGGGAGGTAAGGGTCTTATATTCCCTGAGTTAGAAGCATCACCTTGCTTCCAAGAGAAGTTTGAATGGTTCCGCCACCCGGGATTATAGGTATTGGAATAAGGGTTATTGCGAGGAGGGCGGAAACCTTGGGCCACATTCAAGTTGGCCTGAATTAACTTAGGGAATTGATTTCCTTGATGTCACTCCGCAATGGCATGCTTTGTGGTTTGGCAAATGGAGCATTCTCTTGAAGCATGAAAGATAGAGGCTACTTGCAGGTTCATGTCGGGGCTTGCTAAAAGCCTATCAAAGTTTTTATTCAATAATTGAATTTGATAAGCCAAATCCTAAGAAGCCCCAGCTTCATGGGCCTCTATCTTCCTTTACAAGATTGATGGTTTTCTTTCTTGATAGGCAGAGGACAAATGTATGGAGTTGTCGCTTAATGTTTTAAATAATGCCCAAGCTTCATCCTCAGTTCTGGTCATGAAGGTTCCTGCACAGGCTGCATCGATGGCTTGCCTATGCCTTTCAAATAATCCGTTATAGAACCTTTAGACCAACTGCCATCTTGGCACCTGATGGTGGGGGCATAACCTAAGAACATCACTAAAGCACTCCCAAGTCTAATGAAATTACTCCCCTTCCTGTTGAGTAAAACCCATAATCTCTCGTCTATAATGGTTGGTCTTACTTATAGGAAAATACTTTTTCAAAAATTCTCCCTTAAGGGTGGCCCAATCATTTACCCTTGCATCGAGGGTATGATACCAGTGCTTGGCGTTATCCTTTAGGGAGAATGGAAATAGAGTCCTCAACAGGGCTTCATCAATAAAGCCCTGGAGCTTCACTGTGGAACAGACCTCGGTGAATTCCTTCAAATGCCGGTAGGGGTCCTCCCAAGTAGTACCATAAAAGGAGGGAAACAAAGATATGGTACTGCTCTTGATATCATATGGATTATCCCCTGCCAGTTGCCTTAGTGCTTGTGCGAGTTGGTTAGTTGGAAAAAAATAGTCCCTTAGGGTCCTTTGTTGATTTGCTCCTTGATCAGCCATGCCTTCTCTTTTCTCTCCTAGGTGAGCTCTCCTAAGAATTCTCTCGGGCTTAGGATCAAACACTAGACTACCCTCAAGAGAGCATCTACCAAACATACAATATCAATCACAATTCAGGTTCTTATTGATTGAGTAAGTGAAACCTCAACTCCAAAGATAAGTCAAAAGGTCAAGGCTTATCCCTCCGTTCCCACGTAAGTGGTATAAGAGGGATGATGGCTTGAAATCTTAACCTTCTTTGTTGCTAAGGTTAAATTGGTTGATATAGATGGCCAAACAAGTTTTTCACTGTAATTACATATCTTAATTCAACCTTCGAGTGCCCTAGGACCAATACTTTGCTTGGATGATGCTCCCAGGTGATCAAGTGAGAAGTTACTCCAAGGACGAACAAAGGGATGCAAGTAGGGCGGACCCTTCCTTTGAGGCAATGAGTATGCAGTGCCCCTTAACTACCCTTTTGTTCCTTTAAGGGGTGTCTCCCTCCGTGAAGTATCAAAACACTTGGTCAAAAGATAGTACCACCATCACCACAAAGCACAATAGGAGGGTTTGCACCGATAAAGAGATAAGTGCCTATATCCTTAAGTGATCGAGCCTTAGTGTGGTGCCTAATGTGCGTGCTCAGTGTCAAAAGTGTGCATCACACCGCAAATCTTTTTATTTTTATTTTTTTGAAAACGCAGACAAGTCCCTTAGAATCAGATCAAATGTGAATTTATTTTAAGGTCAAATCTAATTATCAGTCCCACTTTTAGTTATGCGACCACTGAATTAATAAATTCAAACAACTTGGTGGTCTTGAATTTTAATTTGAATGTAAATGTGTGAACAGGAGCTGGATGCAAAAGTTAGAAAGGTGTACCTATCTCCAACAATATTCGTGCTAATATGCTTGCAATGCAATAATAAGATCTAATGTGATGCTCAATCACCCCTAAATGCACGCACCTAAGGGCATGCAACTCCTAAACAGGCAACTCGATATTTTCTTTTGTTTGTTTTAAAGGGAAGCAAGCAGAAAATGGAATCACGCATGCAGAAAAATGTAAACCCTAGTAGCAAAAGAATGTGGTGACAGACCCCAAACATTCAGCCCCAATTACTACAAGGGCGAGAAGACAGAAATAAATTTTGTGATGACGGAGAATCCCCTGTGAAAGTGGGATCCAGGTCTCCTACGTCTTTTCCTTGTGTGGCTTAGCTTGAGGTTGATGTCGCTACTCTATTGCATGTGTCGCCCGTCAGATTCCTCTCACAATAAGATAAAGAATGATCAGATAATTGCATGGTGGCGACCTTCCTCTATAGTTTTATTATTTCGTCGTAGTATAGTATAGAGAGAGGTGATTACCAGTTTAATACAATTTGTTACTCGAAAAATAAAAGAGTTCCCGAGGTCGAACTCAGGGAGCAAGTTGTATTCTAAGGGTACAAGTTTCTTTTACAAAAATAAAGAAAGAGAGAGAGAATTTGTTGGCTTTTCTTCTTTTCTCTTTGCTTCTCCTCTTCTTCCTTCTCAGATCTTCTGCTCTCTTCCTTTGTTCTTCTTCTTTATCTGCAGTGGTGATGTTCTTCTTCTTCTTTCAGCTGTTTCTGCTCTTCCTTTTTCTTCTGCAGAGCGGTCCTGTTCTTCTTCTTCTTCTTTCTTTCTTCTTTTCCTTTCTTCAGATCTTCTTCTCGTGCTCTTCTTCTTCTGCAGAGTCTTCACTTGGCCTCTCTGTGTTCCTCCTCTGCCTCGCCTTCCTTCTCCTTCGTTGCCTTCAGGACGTCGTCTGATTTTCCAATCAGACGACTTAAACCGCCGCTGCTACAGTGCCGCTCGGTGCTCCTCCTTCCTTCAGCCTTCGTCTTCTTCCATGGTTCTTCTTCACCTGTGCCTGCACAGTTACACAGCTTGATGAGGGGGCAAAACCTAACTCTACCCTCCCCCGTGTCTCTCTCTCACAGAAGCCACTCTTAGGAAAGCTATCCCAGAGCTGCCGGGTTGCCAGGTACGGGTCGCGCCCTGGTCCAGGCCCACCGGCGTGCGTGGTGGGCGAGGAGTGTAGGTCAGTCTAAGTCGGGTCGGGCCAGGTCCGCGGGGCGTGAGCGCGGACGAGACCGGGTAACCGGGCGGGTGAAGGGGACCTCACCCCGTGTGCTGAGGCAATAAGCCTCCAGAGCCTTCCGAGGTGGGAATAAATGTCCCACCCCAATTTCGCGCCTGCGCGGGGGAAGCAGCTGGTAATCGCAGCTTTACGCGAGGCCTTCGCGTGAGGGATTCGCCTCAACTGCAGCCTAACGCTTTGCCGAAATGCCCCCACACAGCCTGGGAGCGTGACCTGGGCGCGGCGCACCTGGGACCGCAGGTCGAAGCTACTTCGCTTCAACAATGGCGGCGACGAGCGCAGGTACTTGCCCACAGAGAAACGGCCTCTCGGCCCAATCAGAAACTCGGAGGACCTTCGCCGTGGCACGGCGAAGGTGGTCGGGGGGTGTGCGGGCGGCGGGGCGGAGCCTAAGGGCTGCCCTAGGTCGGACTGTGGGTCGGGAGATGGGTTTGTTCGGTGGAGTTGCAGAGGGTGATTTGGGGGAAGTGGAAGGGCGGAGGTTGATCAGGGTGAGGAGGCGGAGGTTCTGCGGTGGTCGGCGAGCCGTGTGGGTTGCTGGAGTGATGGGAGCGGCTCGCCGGAGGATGGCCGGATGCGGAGAAGGTGAGGGTGATTGGTCAGAATCGAGGCCGACAGTAAATGTTTAAAGTGAGGAAGAGGAAGAGGGGAGGAAGAGGAGGAGTTCTACCTACTTAGCGGGACGAGGAGGGGCCGGAGCGGGCGACAGTTGTATCGACAGTCGTCGGAGAAGAAGATGCCCGGGGGAAGGGGCGGCGGCGAGCAGAGGGCCGAAGAGGCGCCAGCTGGGTGCGGCGTGGCGTGGGAAGTGCGAGGGAAAGAAGTCTCTGCTGCTGGTATTGCGGCAGAGCGAAGAGGAGGAGGAGGAAGAACCGCCGGAGCTGGTGGGCGTCTGCCGGAGTGAGAAGAGAGGAAAGTTGGGGGTTTTCTCCGTCAGATCCGAGCTACTCAGAACGGCGGAGCGACGGGGGTATTTATAGAGGCCGAACCAGAGGGGAAGGCGGAGGGAGACGACGTGTCTCCCTCGCCGGAGGATGCCGGAGATGGAAACCCATACCGTCCGTGCGTTCGCACGGCCGGTATGGTGGGTTGCAGCGACCAGGGGGGTGTTCCTGCGATGGCTGACGACGCAGGGCACCCCCGGTTGTCTTGCCAGACCCTCCCCCTTACCCTGCACGGCGCCTTGCTCCGCGCAAGGTCGCCGGAGCATGGTGCTGGTGAGGTTTTGGCAGGAGGGACCTGAATGCAAAGAACGAAGGAGAGTTAGGGGTAGAAATGCGAGGGTTCAAAAGTTGAGGGCCAAAAAGTAAATAAATGAGGACCAAAGTGTAAAGTTGGTCAAGAAGGTTTCTTCTTAGGATCAAGTTTTTAGACATGACTAATTAGGACCTAAGGAATCTGATGGTGAATTTTATTTCTAGATTAAACCTTGTTTGACTGGTCAATTTACGTAAAAACCCAAATTAAGTTATTAATTAGGTATGGTTCTCAATGTAGGTCAAAATGGGTTCTGAAGGCCAAATTGAAGGTTCTAAACCCTAGAGATTATTTTTCTATGAATTTTAGAGGGTTTATTCTATTTTTACTTTGCCTCAAACCTCATGAATTGAAGTGGGTTTGCTTTAGGGTTACAGATTATCATTTAGTTCCTTGGAATTGCTGTAGCCCTTATCAGATCATCCCACTTTCCTTCTTATTCGGTTTGTTTGACCTATGTTTGGACCCTGAATTACCCTGTATGCAGATTATACTGGTAAAATTGCATTTTTACCCCTTATGACTTATTTTCTCCTTAAACTCAGAATTCTCTGAGTTAAGCCTTTCCTTGAGTTATGTAGGAGCTTTTATCCTTTGTATTGGGTCAAAATGAGCTAGTTATGGCTCATGATGAGGTTTTCATCATACCCCCATGCCTAGCTTTTGCTAGTCCCTTAGCAAAAACTTAAGGTTTCAACCCTTGTTCTAGACCATGAAGTTCTTAATAGCTTCAAATAAGTGCCTTTTCATTTGAGCTTAGATTAGGTTAGAATGCTGACCATAGGCCTAAAAGGTACTCTAGTACCTTTCAAGATCCAAATCTGTCTAGCCTTAGCCTCAGCCTTTAGCAAAGGTTTTTAAGGCCCCCAAGAACTAACCTAAGATTTATTGGACTTTGTGGTTAAAGCACCCGTGCTTGAAATGATTTTAGCCCTGGCTCAGTTCGCAGTGCGTTTTATAAGAGAGAGATAGAAAGTTTTCTGTTTGGAGAGTTTTCTCTCTCTTTTTCCTTTTAGTTCTAGCCTAGGATTGGCTTTTCAACACGGTTTGTATCAGATTCCTTGCTCCCATCATCAATCCTCAAGGGTTCCTGGCGATCGATGCTTTGAGATAGCACCGCCCATGGCAACCCCCGGAACCCTGGCTATTGAGATTTCGAGATAATCCCATCCATGGTGTTCCGTGGCTGAATTCAGACCCTGGCAATTGACACTTCGAGATAATGCCATCCATGGAATCTGAACCAGTAGAGTGCTTACATGCCCCTAGTAGGATATGTGAATATCCTAAGAGATAAGCACCGAGGAGATGATATTTTGTTACGCATCTTCGAGGGGATTTCCCGCCTCTCCGCACTGGGAACTCGTCCAAATCAACTTGTGTTGATCGGCCGCTCCTATTCTAGGTGTTCTTTTCAGAATTTTGCGACGCTTCTGCGTGATTTTGATTTTTACGCTTACTGAACCAGGCTGTGTGTGAGGTTAGGGTGCTTAGGTTACTGAGTCCCGTAAACCAAAAATTAGTTAATGAGGCCAAATACTCCCTAAGCCTTAGACCTAATACTTCAGCTTTTCATTTTCCTCAACCTCTTGAGGAATGTCTAGATCTTAATGGGTACTAAGAGTCTATTCAAGAATGCCTAAGGTTTGCGTTCTTACTAATCTCATTATGCACTTTTCAGTTATTTTCTTGAATGAGGTCTAGAACTTAGGTTAATTCCTTAGTTCCTTACTAATGACTATCACTTTTTTCTCAAAATTTTTTTTTGCGCTCCTTTTTCATTTTGTTTCTTTTCTCCTTCTCCTTCACAAAATTTCCTTCTCCTCTTTTCCTCTTATTCTTTTTCGAAAAATTTTTAATTTTTATGGTGTTTTTGGCATATGTGAACTTTTTTGTTTGAAACCTTTTCTTACACGTTTTGCACTTTCATACCCCCCCATGCCTAAGATTTGCAATGTCCTCATTGTAACCTAGGGGGTTTTTATTCAACTTAGTTCATACATTAGGACAGATGTTTTGATGAGTGAATGGGTCGGGGTGACTGTTGCGGACGATTTCTAATCTTAGATGCAAGCACCTGAGGTGGAGTCGACTGTCCTAAAGTGTGAACTTTAAGTGCAAAAAGGTGTCAGAACAAGTTTCAGGTTTTCAAAGAGAATGACGGGCTGCCTCCCGTTGAGCGCTAAATTTGATGCCTTCAGCCAAGAGGGAAATGCGATGGAGAGGGGATGGTCAAATTAGCTAAGTTTTGTAATACAAGCACCTTGATTAAGAGCCTGGTTGGTCCAACCAGGTGCTTGTTCAGATCAACAGGCTGATGATGCAGCCCAAACCCAATCAATCTGGTGGGTTGATAGATGTGGATAAAAAGGTGTGGAACCCACCATATACTATGAAGTTCAGATGGATGTGGAAGTGTAAACGCAGGGTTTGGCTGAGTCGAATCAGCCTGGTCAGAGTAGGGATCCGTAGAATAATCAATGAATGATGCGGAAACCCTACAGGGGTGATCAGAGAATGATGGAGCGTGGTATGTAGTCTGATCAGTGTTCCAAACCCGATGTGGAAATGCAATCGGCTCGGTGAGAGGTGAATCTGAATAGAAATTGAGTCTGGTTGCAGGTCGGGGTTGGGAAGAGGTTTTGATCCGTTCTGTGTGTGCGGATGAGGTGGCCATTGTGTACGAGGGCACTTCTAGAAACAGATGATAGGTGATTTTATGTAGAGAGTCCTCTGGGTAATTATCAAATGCCGGAAGAGTGTTTGTAGGATGAAAGGAATCGAATTCGAGAAAAAATTTGGATTCTTGGTTGCAATCACTCTTGGCATTTTCTATTTTTGGTTCCTGGGGATCGAAAAGGAATGATTCTGTGTTATCAGTGATCTCGGGAATCAGGACCTCAGAGTCGGAGTTAGAGTCATGAGAACTGAGGTCGTAGATAGGCCTGGCGTGTTCAGGAAGGGGAATCTCTCCGCAATTATAGTCAGATATGAAATTGTCGGAGAGTTGGCAAAAATGAGATTCATGATCATGAATTCCACCACAGCAAAAATCATCAGATGTGGAATCAGCAGCCTGATTGGGGTCTAGCCTATATGTCAATTCTGGGCTCGAAAAGGTATTCTGTCTAGGCTCAAGCTCCAAGCTGGTAGGATAGACCCAATTAAAATCCAACTCGTCCAACTCCTCAGTCTCTGTATCATAAATTGGCATGTTCTCTGGAAAATCGATCAGATTTTCTGAAGATGTTGGAGAGGGATATTCATCAAATAGAGGCCCGGAATCATATTCTGTAAAAATTTGATCTTTCTCATAAGGGGCCTCATAATCTTCCCAATAAGTTTCAGATCTAGGTTCTAGTCTTAGGATGTGGGTAGAATTATTAGAACCTAAGTCCGAATAACCTTCGAGGGCCACCTTATCAAAATAAGGGGCGGAATTTATACCCTCAGAAGGTTCAGTTCTGATCTCATTATTGTAGGAGTTTTGAAATTCTAGGCTTGGCAATTCATGGTCTAAGTTTGGCTCATCATTGTGTTCTCCTGCAATATCCCAACCTAATTCAACATTGTCTTCTATCTAGGTTGGGATTTCACAACCACTTTGTGCCCCAGTCCCGAGATCTGGGAAACTGGATTGTTCCTTAATATTGTTCCAAGATGGTTCATCCTCTATTTCTGGTATATATGGGTATTTCTGGTTGATAATTTGTTCTACTAATTTCATCATTTCTACCCGTTTCATAAGGGCATCTTGGTGTTGTTCCCAAAGTACATGATTTGTCAAGCATTGAAGGTATTCAGATTGGTGTAATTTTTCCATCTCAATGTATCCTGTCATGGGCATATCTCGGGTTGATCCTTTTGTAACTTCTGTCAATAGAATCTGGGCACAGTTTATGATGAAAGCTGTGGTTGTTGGGACATCAACCAGAATGTTTCCTATTAGTGTTGAGGGTTTATATTTGATTTCATAGATTTCAATGGCATCCTCAATCATTTTATCTTTCATGGATCTCAGATATTCAGGTTTTTTACATGGTAGTCTTGCTAGGTAATTAGGCTGCATCTTCGAATCAAGTGGTGGAATCAAGATATAGAATCAGAAGTTTGAATCGAGATGAAAGAAGGGGATTTTGTTCAGAATCAGAGGAAAGAGGGGCTATGTGAATGATTTCTGCAAAAACAAGGGAGCCGAGGCTTAGCCTCGGGGAGAGTGAATTTCTATAGGAGGTTTCAAGGACCTCCTGCAAAATACTGAAGGACTGGATGAGATAAGCAGGTGCTGGACCCAATCAAGACACCCAAAAATTGTTAGGTGACTATAGAGGTTCGGGGCAGATGGACCCCTTGATCAGAAAGATCGTCCACCTGAGAATTACCTGGGCAGCCAGAGAGGGAGAGTCCCGCAAAGACCCCTACACGGTAGAGCGTCCCCACGGGTTACAGGGTTTCCCCCACCCGACCTCTCTTGTCACTGCGGTTCCAGGTAGACCAGGATGGGGATCTTGACCTCTTAAGTCTACCAATTTTAGTTTAAGATCAGGGTGCTTAAAGTTACACTTGAACTCTTAGGTATTTTGAGTGAGAAAGTGACCTAATTTTAAGGTTGGTTGACCCAAGGGGTCAACTTTACCTCTTGTTTTCTTTGAGAGCTTTTGGGTCTTGTCTTTTAGGGTTCAAGTGTTTAGAGAGCCAATTGTTTTAGGTTTTCTTTGAATAGGTATTTTCAGACAAGGGTTTGGGCACACTTCATTTGGTTTTTCTCCATTCTTGATTTAAGTAGTGTGTCTCTAAAACCCTAATGTTGAATCTTAGGTTGGCTCTACTTGGCCCAGTTAGTTCTTTGTTGGGTAATTAGGGCTCAAGCAAGAATGTGTTAGCCCTTAAATACCCTTAATAGTGTGCAGGACTAATGAGTTGAAAACATGCAACTCTTTATGGTTACTAAGTATGGAAGACAGGTTAGCCCTATATTGCTTGTTCTTTTCTTTTCTTCCTCTTTAGAGTTTAGGGGTTAATAGCGAGAGGAAAAAATTTTACCTGTCCTCGGAGTGGTTGTCGTGCGGTTGCTTGTCTTCTTGATTTCCTGTAGCTGCACAAAAGAGAGGAGATTATCAGAAACCAAAAAGAAACAGGAATGTTTACCTCTAGAATAGCTGTTGCTCCCCGGCAACGGCACCAAAAACTGGTGGCGACCTTCCTCTATAGTTTTATTATTTCGTCGTAGCATAGTATAGAGAGAGGTGATTACCAGTTTAATACAATTTGTTACTCGGAAAATAAAAGAGTTCCCGAGGTCGAACTCAGGGAGCAAGTTGTATTCTAGGGGTACAAGTTTCTTTTACAAAAATAAAGAAAGAGAGAGAGAATTTGTTGGCTTTTCTTCTTTTCTCTTTGCTTCTCCTCTTCTTCCTTCTCAGATCTTCTGCTCTCTTCCTTTGTTCTTCTTCTTTATCTGCAGTGGTGATGTTCTTCTTCTTCTTTCAGCTGTTTCTGCTCTTCCTTTTTCTTCTGCAGAGCGGTCCTGTTCTTCTTCTTCTTCTTTCTTTCTTCTTTTCCTTTCTTCAGATCTTCTTCTCATGCTCTTCTTCTTCTGCAGAGTCTTCACTTGGCCTCTCTGTGTTCCTCCTCTGCCTCGCCTTCCTTCTCCTTCGTTGCCTTCAGGACGTCGTCTGATTTTCCAATTAGACGACTTAAACCGCCGCTGCTACAGTGCCGCTCGGTGCTCCTCCTTCCTTCAGCCTTCGTCTTCTTCCACGGTTCTTCTTCACCTGTGCCTGCACACTTACACAGCTTGATCAGGGGGCAAAACCTAACTCTACCCTCCCCCGCGTCTCTCTCTCACAGAAGCCACTCTTAGGAAAGCTCTCCCAGAGCTGCCGGGTTGCCGGGTACGGGTCGCGCCCGGGTCCAGGCCCACCGGCGTGCGTGGTGGGCGAGGAGTGCAGGTCAGTCTAAGTCGGGTCGGGCCAGGTCCGCGGGGCGTGAGCGCGGACGAGACCGGGTAACCGGGCAGGTGAAGGGGACCTCACCCCGTGTGCTGAGGCAATAAGCCTCCAGCACTTTTTCGCTTTATACCGCTGCGCTCCTTCAGAGCCTTTCGAGGTGGGACTAAATGTCCCACCCCAATTTCGCGCCTGCGCGGCGGAAGCAGCTGGTAATCGCAGCTTTACGCGAGGCCTTCGCGTGAGGGATTCGCCTCAACTGCAGCCTAACGCTTTGCCGAAATGCCCCCGCATAGCCTGGGAGCGTCACCTTGGCGCGGCGCACCTGGGACCGCAGGTCGAAGCTACTTCGCTTCAACAATGGCGGCGACGAGCGCAGGTACCTGCCCACAGACAAACGGCCTCTCGGCCCAATCAGAAATGCGGAGCATCTTCGCCGTGGCACGGCGAAGGTGGTCGGGGGGTGTGCGGGTGGCGGGGCGGAGCCTAAGGGCTGCCCTAGGTCGGACTGTGGGTCGGGAGATGGGTTTGTTCAGTGGAGTTGCAGAGGTGATTTGGGGGAAGTGGAAGGGCGGAGGTTGATCAGGGTGAGGAGGCGGAGGTTCTGCGGTGGTCGGCGAGCTGTGTGGGTTGCTGGAGTGATGGGTGCGGCTCGCCGGAGGATGGCCGGAGGCGGAGAAGGTGAGGGTGATTGGTCGGAATCGAGGGCGACAGTAAATGTTTAAAGTGAGGAAGAGGAAGAGGGGAGGAAGAGGAGGAGTTCTACCTACTTATCGGGACGAGGAGGGGCCGGAGCGGGCGACAGTCGTATCGACTGTCGCCGGAGAAGAAGATGCCCGGGGGAAGGGGCGGCGGCGAGCAGAGGGCCGGAGAGGCGCCAGCTGGGTGCTGCGTGGCGCGGGAAGAGCGAGGGAAAGAAGTCTCTGCTGCTGGTATTGCGGCAGAGCGAAGAGGAGGAGGAGGAAGAACCGCCGGAGATGGTGGGCATCTGCCGGAGTGAGAAGAGAGGAAAGTTGGGGGTTTTCTCCATCAGATCCGAGCTACTCAGAACGGCAGAGCGACGGGGGTATTTATAGAGGCCGAATCAGAGAGGAAGGCGGAGGGAGACGACGTGTCTCCCTCACCGGAGGACACCGGAGATGGAAACCCATACCGTCCGTGCGTTTGCACGGCCGGTATGGTGGGTTGCAGCGACCAGGGGGGTGTTCCTGCGACGGCTGACGACGTAGGGCACCCCCGGTTGTCTTGCCAGACCCTCCCCCTTACCCTGCGCGGCGCCATGCTCCGCGCAAGGTCGCCGGAGCATGGTGCTGGTGAGGTTTTGGCAGGAGGGACCTGAATGCAAAGAACGAAGGTGAGTTAGGGGCATAAATGCGAGGCTTCAAAAGTTGAGGGCCAAAAAGTAAATATATGAGGACCAAAGTGTAAAGTTGGTCAAGAAGGTTTCTTCTTAGGCTCAAGTTTTTATACATGACTAATTAGGACCTAAGGAATCTGATGGTGAATTTTATTTCTAGATTAAACCATGTTTGACTGGTCAATTTATGCAAAAACCCAAATTAAGTTATTAATTGGGTATGGTTCTCAATGTAGGTCAAAATGGGTTCTGAAGGCCAAATTGAAGGTTCTAAACCCTAGAGATTATTTTTCTATGAATTTTAGAGGGTTTATTCTATTTTTACTTTGCCTCGAACCTCGTGAATTGAAGTGGGTTTGCTTTAGGGTTACAGATTATCATTTAGTTCCTTGGAATTGCTGTAGCCCTTATCAGATCATCCCACTTTCCTTCTTATTCGGTTTGTTTGACCTGTGTTTGGACCCTGAATTACCCTGTATGCAGATTATACTGGTAAAATTGCATTTTTACCCCTTATGACTTGTTGTCTCCTTAAACTCAGAATTTTCTGAGTTAAGCCTTTCCTTGAGTTATGTAGGAGCTTTTATCCTTTGTATTGGGTCAAAATGAGCTAGTTATGGCTCATGATGAGGTTCTCATCATTGTACAACTCAAAATATTCGAAAATAATAAAGTGAATCTATTGCATCTGTTGCCTCGTCGGCAACGGTTCCATTTGACGGAGGGATTTTCGCTTATTTATGAAGATGATAGCAATAAAGTGATATGTCATTGAGTTTTATGTGGTGGAAAATCTCCCATCAAAAATTAAAATAAATATCAAATTTAACCATAATAAAAATGTCACATCCACAGGGAGGAATAGAACCAATAAATTCACAAGTAGAGGATTATACTGTTTGCAGACACTTTCGCGACTTCAATGCGAGGAATATGCTACTCTAAATGGGGCTTGCAATTTCCTTAAATGTTCAAGGCTATTTATGCAATTTTCACATCAGGAATTAAGCTCCCAAAAATGTGTATATGATTCATGTGTAGTGGCATATCATGTAAATTTGATTTGCAAGCAAATCTTATTTGAATTTCAAAGTAGAATGATGCACATAACACAAGTTAAGTAAATTCAAGAAACTACAAGTGCATCCATGCAATGTGGCTTGAATAAAATAATAATATTAAAGCGACAATGGCATGCAATGTAAATTTTAATTGGGGCAAAAACTGAGGATTTCTCCTCTCTTTTCCTCACTCGAACGGCCGTGCGCGGTTGGTGGCGAGAGTCGACGGGATGGTGCGCCTCGACGAGTGCTTCGTGAAGGTGGTGACGCAGTGGCCGAACGGTGGAGGAGGGTGCCGACCTGTTGACGGAGAAGATGAAGGGCTACTGCTATAGGGCGCGCGGCTGCGCAATGGGTGCACGAGGGCACTGCCTGTGTGCTTGGCTACCTGCAAGCGGTCTTCTTGCATGTGCTTGGCTGCCTGCGGGCGGCTAGGCTGCACGCTTAGCTGCCTGTTGGTGGCTGGGCTACGCACGCTTGACTGCCTGTGGGCGATTGGGCCATGCTCGCTTGGCTACCTATAGATGGTCTTCTTGCGTGTGTGGGTGCGGTGAGGGCAACACGGTGAGGGTAGCACACGGAGGGGGGTGCGCTGCTGTGTCTGCTGTGTGCGTTGGTTGTGGCGGTGGTGTCAGCAGGGGTGGCAAGACGGAGAAGATGAACTGTGCTCTCGTTGGAGAGGGTGTGGCTGCGCACAAGGGCGCCGGGAGGATGGTGCAGTGCTTGCAAGGGTGCGCCTGCAAGGCTTGTGGTGGGAGGATGGTGCAGCGCCTGCCTGGCGGTGGGAGAGGCTGGAGTGCACTAGGTGAAGTCACTGGTGGCTACTTGGCTTGGTGAGGGGGGGCTGGCAAGGTAGGTAGGTGGTGGAAGTTGTTGGTGTGCACAGTGCATGCCCTCTTCTTCACGATGGTCTTCTCTTTTTCCCAAGCCCCTCCGCCTCTCTCTTATTATCTCCTCCCCCCGTGCAAGTCAATGGATTTTCAAAATCCTTTACTAAACATGGCCGGCAACTGTTGATGGGGTTGTTGAGGCCAACCGTAGGTTGAGAGATTTGTGGGGGTGAAATATTTTTTCACCCACTTGTTCTTTTCCACAATTGATCCTCCTCCCTCTTCTTCCCGAATATTAACTTGATGGAGGAGATGTAATGAGCGCGTTGTTGCGGGACCTGCATGAAATATAAAATAATTACATAATAAGCAATGGAATAAATGTAAACTTAAATAATGACACATGCAATCATTTAATGACCTAATGTGATTATTAACAAACATACAATGTTAGAATTGAATTACTTAGGCGTAGCAATAGTCCATTAAAATGGACTCATTAGCTACCTCTCTCAAACGACTCCTCAACTTCTCCTCATCACAAAAGCAACTCCAACATTCCGCTTCAACCTCGCTGACGCCCTCCGCAACTCCATCTTCCAATTCACCGGTAGACCTCCGACGAGCCATAACAGCTTCCACACACTACCAAACTAGCCACTCCCGCACTCCACACCTCCACTGTATCCATGCGAGTAAAACCCCACAAGAAATCGAGTGAATTACTTGCCTAAACCCTCCACCGAACACAACCACCTCCACCTTCATATTTTGCTTCCGCTAGCACTCATCACACATAGACACACCATGAAACCACCTCTGCTACACTCGTCGTGGTCCGACGATCATTCCTGAGCTTTCTGACGCAGGAAAATGGCTTTGCTACTGATTTCAGGTACTAGGCCCCCTCCGCCATTGACCCACAGCTCCAAATCAAGCTTCAAAGCTTATTCTTCACCTGCAGCTCCAGGCGACACGCTCAGACAGTGTAGATTCAGTAGCTGTAGGTTCCTAGGTTCTCAATTGGAAGGAAGCAGCACAGCGATGACCCAATTTGAGCCATCTTCATTATGGTTGTGTGCGTGAGAAACGGGGGACGGATAGTCCCACATTGGAAAGGGTCGACCTTCTCAAGCGGCATAAATTGCATTTGTGTTTGGGCCTTGTTGCCTCAGTCACAATGGGTGAGGCCCCTCACACCCCTTACGTGCCTCATCTGCGATACTACCCCTGCGGAGCTGGTGCATCCGATTACCCGCCTAAGTTATGCACCATTCGGCTACGACCCACGCCTGCAGCCTTGGACCTAGGTGCGCTCTAAATCTGATTACCCATATACCCAGTATTGTGGAAGGCTCTGGGAGAACGTGACCCAGAGAGAGAAAGAGAGAGAGTGCATCAAGGTTAGGGGGGTTTTGCTCACTAGAGAAGTGGCTGACACTTAGCTAAATTTAAAGGCCCTTTCCCCCTCTGCATGAAGGAAGAGACGAGAAGAAGAGACAGAAACTAAAGGAAGGAAGAAGAAAATCAAAGGCAGAGGCAGAGAAGAAAAAGAAGGTAAGCAGAGAAAGAATGGAAAAGAAGAAGAGCCATACAAGAAGAAGAGTGACAAACACAGAGAAAGAGAAGAAGAAGCAAATCAGAAGAGAGATCACTATTCATCCAAACATTTAAGACATCTAATCATTTAATCAGATGTTTGATTTGAGTTGATTTCTACGTAACTATTGAGTTTCATTTGATATTATTGTAGGGAGTAATTGGTGATTCAAATCACCATTTTACTCCATTCTTTTTGCAATTTGACACTTGATATTATTGCCACATTATTCTAATTATAATTTCTTATCTCTATTATTTAAAATTGCAATCTTGAGAATCGAATTACTACTTGCTCCTAGCGAACAACCTCGGACTTTTCAAATATAAATTTTATCTATTTTCAAGAGATTTCGACTATACTGCAATGCAATGATTTAAAAGCCGATTTCAAGTGACTAACAAGGGTCATTCCACTTATTCTACCCATTAACAATGACCCTCCCATGGTTTTGAATGAAGCGATTTGATGATTTCCTTTGATTTGATGATTAATCTAAATTTTGCTCTTGATTGATAGTTAGAGCTAAGGAAAATTACTTCTACTAATTTGAGGCTCTAGCAAGGATTCAAATTCTCATTTAGGTGAGATTTAGATTTCAATCTAAAGGATTTCAGTGCATGCTTCTAGGTTTTAAATCAGATTAAGAGATTTAAAGGTTTGGGATTCTCTTTTAATGGATTTCAGTGATCAATCTGATTTCTTTTCTTCACACCCCATGGCGTAAGGGAAAGTTTAGATTAGGGCTTTTCGTGGTCTTTAAGCTTTAATCATGTTTTGAATGAGTCCTAGACCTATCAAGCAAGATTTAGAATGCTTATGAACTAAGTTTACGTGATTTTGAAAGCTTAATGTGAATCCACGTCTTACACTGTCTATAGTGTAAGATGGGGATCATATTAGGATTGCAAGGACTTTTGGTAGTTGTAGTTGGTTCCTCTTGCATTTTAGAAGTTTTAGGATAGATTTTGAAATGATTTTTCATGAAGATTTAATTGTTTATCTCAGCTCTAGGATACATTTTTACATCCCAGATTTGAGATGAAATTGAGAATCCAAGATGTTCATTAGTGATTTTGATTCATAGATCTTATTTTTAAGATGAGTTTAAAGCACAATCAAGGAGATTAGAAGGTGCTAAGGATGGTCTTAAGGACCTCCTACCAAACATGCATCGAAGGATGTGATGAGATTAGAAGGTGCAGGACCCAATCGAGACACCTAAAAATTGTTGGGTGACTATAGAGGTTCAGGGCGGATGATACCCCTTAGTCAGAAAGGTCGTCCACTTGAGAAGTACATGGGTAGCCAAATAGGGAGAGTCTCCCAAAGACCCCTACACGGTAGAGCGTCCCCATGAGTTACAGGGTTTCCCCCACCTGACCTCTCTTGTCACAGAGATTCTAGGTAGACCAGAATAGAGACCTTGACCTCTTAAGTCTACCATTTTTACTTTAAGATCAAGGTGCTTAAGGTTCCACTTAAACTTTTAGGTCTTTTGAGTGAAAAAGTGACCAAATTTTAAGGTTGGTTGACCCGAAGGATCAACTTCACCTCTTTTTCCTTTGAGAGCTTTTGGGTCCTTTCTTTTAGGGTTCAAATGGATTTAAAAGCCTGATTTGCTTAGGGCTTCTCTTGTATAGATCTTTTCAAACAAGGTTTAGGCACACCTCTTTTTGGAAAAACTTTTTTCTTTGTTTAAGAGAAGATGTGTCTCTAAAAACCCTAGCTTTGCAATCCTTAAGTTGGCTCTAGTTGGTTCAATTTAGTTACCTCAAAATTTGGTATCTAGGGCTCAATCATGAAAGTTTTAGCCCTAGTTACTTTAGTTGGATGAGCAGTTCAAGATGTGCTGAAATGAAAATCAGGCAACTTTGATGAATTACTAAGTACGAAATAGGTTGCCCTAGGTTGATTCTTCTTTGTTCCTTTTTAGACTTTGAGGGGTTTAAGTGAGAGGGCTAATGAAAATTACCTGTTCCTTGGTGTGGCTATTGTGCAGCTGCTCTTCTTTTCTCAGCTTTCCCTAAGACAAGCACAACAAAAGAGAGGAGTTAAGTCAGTATTGGATCAGAAGTTGTGATCAAAAGCTTTAGAAGTGCCCGTTGCTCCTGAGCAATGGTGCCAAAATGTTAAAGTGTCTTGATTGTGTTCTAACAAATGTTGTGCTATAATATAAAAGAACCTTCCGTGAAAACAAATAAAGATTTATAACTCGAAAATCAGAGTATCCGAGATCGAACACAGGGAGCAATCTGAGTAATCCAAAACTTAGAACACAATTTTTAAATAAGAAGAACTGACTAGTTCAATAGAGGTGACATGAGAATGATGTAGAAAGAAATTGCTCAAAAAAGAATGGATGTCTGATATTGCATCAGACGTCTTAAAGTATTTCTCTAATTCTTCCCTTCTGTTGGTGATTTGCTCTGCTGCAGCTCTGGTTGCTTCTTTTCTTTTTCTTCCTTAGCTGCTTCTGCTCCTCTTCTTTTTCCTTCTCTTCTTGATTCTCTTCTTGCGACCAAGTCCTAGCTCGCCTCTTCTTAGGTTGTTGCCTTCTTCTTTTTCTTCCTCTTCTTCCTTTGTTTTCTTGCTTCTTTGTCTGCCCTTGATCTCTTTCTTCTTCCTTCTTCAGTTCCTCTTCTCTTTGGCTTCACTTCTTCTTCTCTGCCTTGCATTTCTTTTCTTCCTCTGCAGAACTTCCTTCCTTCTTCTTTTGCTTTGCTTGCAGCGGCTAAGTCCCTACTTCCTTCTTAGCGTCCTCTTCCTACACACAAGCACCAAGCAACAAAACCTACTCCCCTACCCTTACCACACATCTCTCTCTCTCTCAGAATCTCTCTTCGGTACGCTCTCCCAGAGCTGGGTTATTGGGTCGGGTCACGCACCCAGGTCCAGGCGCACCGGTGTGGGTGTGGTGCGCGAGGAGTGCTCAGGAGGGGAGTAGTTGGGTCGGGGCACTAGATCCGCAGGATGAAGTCGCGGATGAGGTGCGTGGATAGGTGAGGAGGGACCTCACCCTAGTGTATTCGAGGCAACACAGCAATAGCACAAAATCAATATAAAGGACTCACGTGCTTTGTGACTTACCAAGGTGGGACTAATGCTCACCGCTCTTTCTTGTGCGCCTGTAGCAGACCGTGCCTCCAATTGCCACAACTGCAGGTCTCGCGGCATCACTTGCTGGGACAACTGGATGCGCAGGACCTCCCCAAGTTTGTTGTAGCTGGAATCCTGAAGTCTTACAACCTGGAGCAAGCGTGCAGCTTCCTCGAGTCACCGCTAATGGTGGCTGGAGTGCGAAACCTACCTGACACAAAAAGGGCCTTGTGGCTCAATCAGACCACAGGGGGACGTTCGTCGTGTCACGGCGAATGTGAGGAGGTAGGTGGCAAGCTACGGGGTGGCCTAGGCGTGCGTGCCTAGGTTGCTCTATGGCCGGACATATGGGTTTGCTCGAGAGGCAGTTGTGGTGGTGTAGAGGGTCTGTGGATGAGTGGAGGTTATTTAGTGGAGTATGGAGGAGGTTATGCGGTGGTTGGCGAGACGTGTGGGGCTGCGGAGTAATGAGAGAGTCTCGCCGGACGGTGGCCAGATCTGAGGAAGGTGGCAGTGGACAGTGACGGTCGAGGGGTAGTTATGTGAAATAAAGTGACGAAAATGAAAGAGTGGAAGACGGGGAACTTATCTGGATTGTTGGGAGTGAAGGGTGGCAGCGGAGTCTGATGGCTTGTTTGTGCCGTCGTCGGAGAAGACGACCTTGAGGGAGATAACGGCGATGAGGAGGAGGTCAGCGAGGCATGCGCTTGGTGCGGCGCGATGCAGGAGGATGAGGCGGAGTGAACTCTGCTGCTGGTATGGTAGCAGAGCGATGAGAAGGAGGAGGAAGAATCACCGGAGCTTGCAGGCTTCTTGGCCAGAGAGAGGAGAGATGAAGTTTGCAGGGTTCTGCGACCAAAATAAGTCTGAGCCATTCGCAGAGGGTCGGGGGTCCTTTTATAAGCGCTGGCCGAGCTTCTGGTGCGTGGAGGGAAAGCCTTCGGCCACCGTCATCTCGCCAGAGAAGGAAGGTAGTTGGGATCTCAAATCTTTCATGCGTTCGCATGAGAGATTGGATAGAAATCATAGATTGTGATTGAGCTCAGATGGAAGGGGATTCCTCAGAGAATCTCCCTTCCAATTCTTGGAGAAGATCTCTGAGGGATCAGGGAGTATCCCCCCTCCCTTCCTCGTCGGAGAAGGATTCCTCCCCATTAATGTCGGAGGGACCTGTTTGTATGAGTGGCGAGGAAGCTAGGGGGGTTTATGTAATGATTTTCGGAAGATAAGGGTCAAAATGTAATTAAGTGTACTAATTTGCAAAGTAGGTCAAGATGACCTCCCCTTAGGTCCAAATTTTGGTATAAACCTAATTTGGACATAAGGAATCCAATGGTGAAGTTGGATTTCAGGTTTGGCCACTTTTGACTGGACATTTTGTGTAAAAACCCAAATTAGGTTAATTGATGAGCTAGGACCCCAATCTAGGTCAAACTAGGTTCCAAAGGCCAAATTGAATGTTATAATCCCTACGGGATATTTTTCCATGAATTTTAGAGGGTTTGATTTATTTTTATCCTGACCTAAACCTTGTTGAATTAAGCGGGTCTATTTTAGGGTTACCAAATGTCATTTAATTCCTGGATTACACATGAACCCATTTCTGTTTGAATCAACCCACTTTTTATCTTATTTAGACCATTTGACCTTTGTTTTGTCTCTGGGAAATCCTGTTTATATACTGCAATGGTAAAATTACAGTTTTACCCTCTATTTCATGATTTCTTCTCAGAACACTTATTCCTCCAATTAAGCCTTCTTCTAAGTTATGTAGGAGCTTTTATTCTCTTTCTTGGATCAAAATGACCTAGTTAGGACTCATGATGAGTCTCTCATCATACCCCCATGCCTAGCTTTTGCTAGTCCCTTAGCAAAATTTCAAGGTTTTAACTTCTATTCTAGACCCTAAGTGTCTGTCATCAGTTATGATAAGTGCTTTTCTTTTTCTTTTGTGATTAGGTCAGAATGCTGACAATAGGCCTAGAGGTACTCAAGTATCAACCAAAATCCGGACCTGACCCGCTTTAGCCTCAGTCCTTTGCAAAGGTTTTTATGG
Organism: Thalassia testudinum; assembly: GCA_037157565.1. NCBI lineage: Eukaryota > Viridiplantae > Streptophyta > Magnoliopsida > Alismatales > Hydrocharitaceae > Thalassia > Thalassia testudinum. The sequence continues at coordinate 75,622,287 of JAZHRO010000073.1, read as the reverse complement.
CCTGTGGAAACTAACCTAGGATTTGTTGGACTCCGCGGTTAAAGCACCCGTGCTTGAGACATTTTTAGCTTAGGTTTAGTTTGCAGTGTATTTTTGTAAGAGAGAGACAAAAGATTTATTTATTTGGAGAGTTTTCTCTCTCTTTTCTTTTTATTTCTAGCTTCAGATTGGCTTCTCAACACGGTCTGTATCGGATTCCTTGTCCCCATCATCAATCCTCAAGGGTTCCTGGCTACCGATGCTTCGAGATAGCACCGCTCATGGCAACCCCAAGAAACCTGGCTTTCAAGATTTCGAGATAATCCCTCCCATGGCGTTTCGTGGTCGAATTCTGACCCTGGCGATCGACATTTCATGATAACGCTGCCCATGATATCTGAACCAGCAGAGTGCTTACGTGCCCCCGGTAGGATATTCAAATATCCTAAGAGACAAGCACCGAGGAGATGATATGTTGTTACGCATCTCCGAGGGGAATTTCCCACCTCTCTGCGTCGGGAACTCGTCCAAATCAACTTGTGTTGATCGGCCGCTCATAATCTAGGTGACTTTTTCAGAACATTGAAATGCTTTTTGCATGATTTTGATATTTATGCTCATTGAAGTAGATTGTGTGTGAATTGGGGTGCTTAGGCTACCGAATCCCGCAAATCGAAGGTCAGTTAACGAGGCCGAATACTTCCTAAGCCTTAGACCTAATACTTAAGCTTCTCATTTTCCCCAACCTCTTGAGGATTATCCCGATTTTAGCGAATACGTGAATTTTTAAGCTAAAGAATCTAGCCCAAGAGGCCTAAGACCAGCGTTCCCGCTAATCTCTCATTATGTCTCCTTAGCACTATTCTCTTTTTCTCTTTTCTTGATCTGGTCTAGAACTTCAGTTAATCCCTTAATCTTTTACTAATGACTATTCTTTTTTCTTTTTCATTTTGTGCTCCTTTTTTGGCATTTTACTCTTTTCCTCCTCTCATTTTGTATGGCCTGAATTGTTTCTCCCCCCTCCTTATTTTTCCAAGTTTTTTTTTTGAATTGAAACCCTTTCTTGATAGGAATTTTCTTGACATTTTGCACTTTCATACCCCCCATGCCTAAGATTTGCAATGTCCCCACTGTAAATTAAGTGGGTTGGATTTCAGCTTAGTTCACGCATTAGGACAGGTGTTCGATGAGTGAACGAGTCAAAGTGACTTGCTGCGAACGATTTCTAATCTCGGGTAGGGGTACCTGAGGTGAAGTCGGCTATTCTAATGGATGAACCCTAAAGTGCAATATGAATTTCGCCTAGAAATGTCAGAAAAGGTTTCAGGTTTTTCAAAGAATGATGGGTTGCCTCCCGTTAAGAGCTGAGTTTTACGCCATCGGCTGGGTGCAATGAGCTTAAGGGGAATGGAGGATAAAGGATGACTCAGCCAAATTTGTATTGGTCATGTCAATGAACGATTTGAGTTGCTGACCGTTCACAACAAAGGGTTCGGAATCATAGCTGAGTGGGGCTGATTTCAATGGCTCCATTTCCAAAGATTTGTCAGACTAGGTAGGGTTTGACCCACTTAGATCGTAGCTTTCCTGGGAATAATTTGAGTCGGGCATTAAAGAGTAAAACCTTTTGACCAAGATGAACGATCTTTCTAGAAATGTGTTTGTCGTGAAAAGCTTTAACCTGTTCTTTCTAAATTCGCGAGTTCTCATACGCATCGTGGCGTAATTCATTGATCTCGCCTATTTGAGGCCTTCTATGGGTTCCAGCCTTAGAAAGATCTAAATTGCAATTCCGTATTGCCCAATAGGCTCTATTCTCCAATTCGACGGGGAGGTGACATGCCTTCCCATACACCAGTCTAAAGGGAGACATTCCTAATTGGGTCTTGTGGGCAGTCCTATAGGCTCACAATGCTTCCAGAAGCCGAGAAGACCAATCTTTTCTGTCAGGTCAAATAGTAACCTGAAGGATTTTCTTGATCGCTCGATTTGATAGCTCAGCTAGACCATTAGTTTGGGGGTGGTAAGGAGTAGAGATTCGATGTGACACCCCATATTTGGTCATCAGTGACCTGAATTGAGCATTTCTAAAATGGGTGCCTCCGTCGGAAATTATTGCTCGTGGAATCCTAAACCTTGAGAAGATGTTTTGATGAATGAATTTGATAACAACCTTATGATTATTGGTTCGGGTCAAAATGGCTTCTATCCACTTGGACACGTAGTCAATGGCGAGTAAGATGTTTTCGAAGCCATCCGAGATTGGGAAGGGTCCCATGAAATCGATCCCCCAGATGTCAAAAATTTTGCATACCAGGGTCGGCTGTAGAGGCATCATGTCTCGATGGCTCATGTTGCCCAAGGTCTGGCAACGGGTACATGCCTTGCAGTGATTGTATGCATCCTTGAAAATTGTGGGCCAGTAAAAGCCACACTAGAGGACTTTTGATGCAGTTTTGTTTCCTAAGAAATGTCCACCGCATGCCTAGTCATGGCGAAAGGAGAGTATGTCTTTGATTTCTACTTCTGCAACACATCGTCGAATTATCTGATCAGTACCAATGCGGAATAGATACGGGTCTTCCCATAGGTAATACTTGGCATCGGAATGCAATTTGTCCTTCTTGGCCTTCGGCCAATCAGATGGAATCTGATGTGATGCCAGGTAATTCACTATATCAGCGAACCATGGAAGGCCTGTATTGATAGTAAGGAGGTGCTCATCATGAAAGTGTTCTGTGATCGGTCCGGAAGGGTCAATTATTTCAGAAGGAAGACGGGACAAGTGATCAGCAACCACATTTTGCTTTCCCGCTTTGTCATGAATCTCGAGGTCAAATTCTTGCAACAGTAAGATCCATCAGATTAATCAAGGTTTCACATCCTTCTTTGCAAGGAGATGCCTCACAGCTGTGTGATCTGAGTATATGATAACATGGGAACCCAATAGGTATGATCTGAATTTTTATAGGGCAAATACTACAGCTAGCAGCTCTTTCTCAATAATCGTGTAGTTACGCTGAGCCTCATCTAGTGTTTTGCTAGCATAGTAAATGACCACGGGTTTCCCGTCAATTTTCTGCCCCAACACCACTCCTACAACGAAGTCAGATGCATCGCACATGATCTCAAAGTGTTGAGACCAATCAGGGGATTGTAGGATCAGGGCTTGGGTGACTCGGTCACGTAGGATCTCAAATGCCTGAGTGCATTCCTTGGAAATTTTGAAAGGCACATCCTTGGAGAGAAGAGTAGTCAGGGGACGCATGATTTTTGAAAAATCAGGGATAAATTGACGGTAAAAATTGACGTGCCCCAAAAAAGATCGGATGTCCTTAATCGATCTAGGCATTGGGAGCTTGGAAATCAGGTTAACCTTAGCTCGATCGACTTGGATGCCTTTCTTTGAGATTAGATGTCCCAGGACAATTCCCTCAGGCACCATGAAATGGCTCTTTTCCCAAGAAGGAACCAAATTCACATCGATGCACCGCCTGAGTATTTGGACCAAGTGTTGGAGGCAATCGTCAAATGATGCTCCAAAAATTGAAAAGTCATCCATGAAGACTTCTAGATAATCACCTACCATATCTGAGAATATGGCAAGCATGCACCACTGAAAGGTTGCGGGTGCATTGCAGAGACCGAAAGGCATCCTTTGAAACATGTACGTCCCGAAGGGGTAGGTGAATGTGGTCCTTTCTTGGTCTTCTGGATGGATTGCCACCTGGTTGTAACCAGAGTACCCATCAAGAAAGCAGAAGAACCTATTTCCAGCTAGTTTCTTGAGGATCTGATCAATAAACGATAGTGGGAAATGGTCCTTCTTCGTGGAGGAATTGAGTCTTCTGTAATCAATGCTGACTCTCCATGAGTTAGCTATTCGGGTAGGAATGACCTCTTGGGTTTCAGTCATGATGATGGTATGTCCGACCTTGTTAGGCACCACCTGTATTGGACTCACCCAACAACTGTCGGAGATCGGGTAGATGATCCTTACATCTAACCACTTTATGATCTCCTTTTTCACGACCTCCTGTAGGTTAGGGTTTAAGCGTCTCTGCATTTCTCTTGAAGGTCATTCGCCTTCTTCTGTGTAGATTCGATGTGTGCAGTACGAAGGGCTTATGCCAGTCAAATCATTGAGAGTCCATCCAATGGCTCTACAATGTTGCTGGAGAATAGTAATCAAATGGAGTTCCTAGTTAGGTGTGAGTCAAGAGTTGATAATCACAGGAAATGTCTGATTGGAACCCAAAAAGACATACTTCAGATGCTCGGGAAGGGGCTTGAGTTCCATGGCAAGATTGTCAGCAGCAGCGGGTGGTTTGGGGTTTATATCAGGAACAAGGGCCAGAGTCATAGGTGTGTCTAGATCATGTTTGCACTCCTTTGTTGGCAGGTTTTGATCTTCTAGTGGTTGATCAGGGATAATCAGGTTGTCCTCTGTATGCGATTCATCAACCACTGCTCTGATATCACATATTTACTCTATAACCCCGCAATTAATCCCTTGTTGGGCCTTAAAAATGTCAATCTTTAAAGTTTGATTCCCAAATTTTAATTCTATCTGGCCCTCTTCACAGTTTATGTTGGCCCTAGCAGTGGCCAAAAAGGGTCTCCCTAATATGATTAGTGTGTCCCTTGGGTTCTCAGGTGCATCCATATCCAAAACTATGAAGTCCACCGGGAAGAAGAAATCCCATACCCTAACAATGACATCCTTGAGTATTCCTTTAGGTGACTTGATGGATCGATTGGCTAACTGCAATGTCACCTCAGTCGATTTTAGTTCGGACTCTTCAAGGTGGTCAAGGAGGGATGTAGGTATTAGATTTATGGAGGCACCTAGATCTAGTAAGGCTCTGTCAAATTGTGTTTCACCAATTTTACAAGAAATCAGGGGGGTTCCTGGGTCTTTAGCCTTGGATGGGAGTTTACTCAAGATGACAGAGCTGGCTTGCTGTGACAGTATGATCGGATTCCCATCCTTTGTTCACAGCTTACGTTTAGGTGTACATACATCTTTCAAGAATCTTGCGTAAGTCGGTACGTGGCGAATTGCATCCATCAAGGGGATGTTTATCTGGACCTATTCAAAGAGCTTGACCAGATCCTCCTCGGGGGCCACGGGTTTGGTTATCCTTTTTCCTTTGGTCAAGGCCTCAAGAAATGGAATCCTAGTTGGTTCCTCTAGAATAGGTCCAGGTTCTTAATCTGGGACAGTGGTATCCTGGATAACTATCCTAGGGTCTTGGCTACTACCAGGCTTGGTATGGTTCGAATAATGTGGATCTTGGGTTTTTTTACCACTACATGTTGTTACAGAGTTTAATCCAGCTTGGTTTTGGTTTGGGTTTGGTAAGAGGGGTGGCTGCTACTGAAATCCCGCATAAGATGTTGAAGCTTCCATCCCGTCTGGTGATGGAGCAGCAGGGGCTTGATAAATCAAATGTGCATGGCCTGAATTTGGGTTCATAATGCGCCTCTAGGTCGGCACGTTATTTGGATTTGGCAGAGGTTGCAAAGGAAGGGTGCCAGGTTGGCAAGAATTTGCCATCTGGGCGAATTGGTTGTGAACCTCTGTGATCTCGTCCTTGTGCTATTTTTGCATTACTGCATTCGTCTTTTGAATGTCAGCCAGTGCTTGAAGGATAAGAGTCATTTGATCTTGGTTTGGCCCGGATTGGTAGGTGGGATTGGGACGAGGCTGAGGCGGCTGATATGGACGAGGGGCTTGTGGATAGGGTTGATATGGTGGTCTTTGAGTCTAAGAATTTCTTGTCCACTGAAAGTTGGGATGATTTCGCCATCCAGGGTTGTAGGTATTGGAGAATGGGTCATTCTGGATGGTGTTGAGGTCCTCGCAAGTCTGAGGAACCTCAGGAAAGTCAGAATATGAGGGTTCAGAGTTCCCCCAACTCGAGTATAATGGATCGGAGGTCACTCCGATCTGAGAGTCAGATGGGAGTGGATACGGGTCCATCCCCTTAGCAGATTGGTGGTAGATATTTTGCATAGCTTCCCTCATCAGAGGTGGTCATGCAAAAGAGTTCTGTGTAGAGGTGGCTCGCTGCAGATGCCGAGTTAGCTCGTCTGCCTTCTTTTATATGATAGAAACCTTGTCCAACCGACTGGCCATCAGTTCCAAGTCGACGGATGTGGACAGGTCCTACATCTCATGTGCCCCTCTCAGATTCATCGATGCACGGGCATTCGTCCTGTCGAATAAGCCCATGGAGTCATTATTAATGGAGTTCTTGCACATGTTTTCGAGAATATCCCACACCGTGTCCTCATGCTGGCCCATGATGTTTCCTCCGCATGTTGCATTGACGAATAATCGAACGTCTTCACGGAGTCCCTGGTAAAAAGACTGGACTTGTTCCCATTTAGGAACTCCGTGATGGGGGCACTTTCGCATGAGATCTAAGAATCTGTCCCATGCTTCGTGAAGAGGTTCTCCCAGTTGTTGAGTGAAATTGGTGATCTGGTGGTGCAAGGCATTCGTCCGGCCAACGGGGAAGAACTTTTTCAAGAATTCGGACTGAAGTTCCTCCCATGTGTTGATTGGATGGGTCTGAGTTTGATACCAATGGGCGGCCTTGTCTAGGAGGGAGAAAGAAAACATTTTCATGAGTAGGATATCCCGATTTTGTGGATCTGACCCGAAGGTTTGGGCCAGATGCTTGAGTTGTTTAATGTGTTGGAATGGATCCTCGGAGTTAAGCCCATGAAACTTTGGTGTGGCATGAATCATATTGGGCTTCAGTTCAGAATCAGGACCTCCAATCGGGATTTGGACTCGAGGTTCGATTGCCATCGCAGTGGGATTATAGTGATCTCGCATCATTGGTCGCTGTGGTGGGTTCACAAAGTTTTGAAAGTGATCATTCAGGCGTTGAAGTTGGTGCTCAAGGTTGTTTTCTTCTTCAATGGGTTGTGCCATGATGGGAGAAGAAGGAGAACATGATTCTGAATAAGATGAAAGATTTATGTGGTGGGGATGCTGCACAAACAAGGGCGTCCAGGCTTGGCCTCGACGAGAGTGAATTTCTAAAGGAGGTCTTAAGGATGGTCTTAAGGACCTCCAACCAAACATGCACCAAACGATGTGATGAGATTAGAAGGTGCTGGACCCAATCGAGACACCCAAAAATTGTTGGGTGACTATAGAGGTTCGGGGCGGATGATACCCCTTAGTCAGAAAGGTCGTCCACTTGAGAAGTACCTGGGCAGCCAGAGAGGGCGAGTCCCACAAAGACCCCTACACGGTAGAGCATCCCCATGGGTTACAGGGTTTCCCCCACCCGACCTCTCTTGTCACTGAGATTCCAGGTAGATCAGAATGGGGACCTTGACCTCTTAAGTCTACCTTTTTTACTTTAAGATCAAGGAGCTTAAGGTTCCACTTGAACATTTAGGTCTTTTGAGTGAAAAGGTGACCTAATTTTAAGGTTGGTTGACCCAAAGGATCAACTTCACCTCTTGTTCCTTTGAGAGCTTTTGGGTCCTTTCTTTTAGGGTTCAAATGGATTTAAAAACCTGATTTGCTTAGGGTTTCTCTTGTATAGATCTTTTCAAACAAGGTTTAGGCACACCTCTTTTTGGAAAAACTTTTTTCTTTGTTTAAGAGAAGATGTGTCTCTAAAAACCCTAGCTTTGCAATCCTTAAGTTGGCTCTACTTGGTTCAATTTAGTTGCCTCAAAATTTGGTATCTAGGGCTCAATCACGAAAGTTTTAGCCCTAGTTACTTTAGTTGGATGAGCAGTTCAAGATGTGTTGAAATGAAAATCAGGCAACCTTGATGAATTACTAAGTACGAAACAGGTAGCCCTAGGTTGATTCTTCTTTGTTCCTTTTCAGACTTTGAGGGGGTTAAGTGAGAGGACTAATGAAAATTACCTGTTCCTTGGCGTGGCTGTTGTACAGCTGCTCTTCTTTTCTCGGCTTTCCCTGAGACAAGCACAACAAAAGAGAGGAGCTAAGTCAGTATTGGATCAGAAGTTGTGATCAAAAGCTTTAGAAGTGCCCGTTGCTCCCGAGCAATGGCACCAAAATGTTAAAGTGTCTTGATCGTGTTATAACAAATGTTGCGCTGTAATATAAAAGAACCTTCCGTGAAAACAAATAAAGATTTATAACTCGAAAATCAGAGTATCCGAGGTCGAACACAGGGAGCAATCTGAGTAATCCAAAACTTAGAACACAACTTTTAAATAAGAAGAACTGACTAGTTCAATAGAGGTGACATGAGAATGATGTAGAAAGAAATTTCTCAAAAAAGAATGGATGTCTGATATTGCATCAAACGTCTTAAAGTATTTCTCTAATTCTTCCCTTCTGTTGGTGATTTGCTCTACTGCAGCTCTGGTTGCTTCTTTTCTTTTTCTTCCTTAGCTGCTTCTGCTCCTCTTCTTTTTCCTTCTCTTCTTGATTCTCTTCTTGCGGCCAAGTCCTGGCTCGCCTCTTCTTAGGTTGTTGCCTTCTTCTTTTTCTTCCTCTTCTTCCTTTGTTTTCTTGCTTCTTTGTCTGCCCTTGATCTCTTTCTTCTTCCTTCTAGTTCCTCTTCTCTTTGGCTTCGCTTCTTCTTCTCTGCCTTGCCTTTCTTTTTTTCCTTTGCGGGACTTCCTTCCTTCTTATTTTCCTTCGCTTGCAGCGGCTAAGTCCCTGCTTCCTTCTTAGCATCCTCTTCCTGCGCACAAGCACCATGCAACAAAACCTACTCCCCTACCCTTCCCCCACATCTCTCTCCCTCTAAGAATCTCTCTTTGGTACGCTCTCCCAGAGCTGGGTTATCGGGTCGGGTCGCACGCCCGAGTCCAGGCGCACCGATGTAGGTGTGGTGCGCAAGGAGTGCTCAGAAGGGAAGTCATTGGGTTGATGCACCAGATCCGCAGGATGAAGTTGCGGATGAGGCGTGTGGATAGGTGAGGAGGGACCTCACCCCAGTGTATTTGAGGCAACATAGTAATAGCACAAAATCAATATAAAGGACTCACGCGCTTTGTGACTTACCAAGGTGGGACTAATGCTCACCGCTCTTTCTCGTGCACCCGTAGTAGACCGTGGCTCCAATTGCCACAACTGCAGGTCTCGCGACATCACTTGCTGGGACAACTAGATGCGTAGGACCTCCCCAAGTTTGCTGCACCTGGAATCCTAAAGTCTTACAACCTAGAGCAAGCGTGCAGCTTCCTCGAGTCACCGCTAATGGTGGCTAGAGCTCGAAACCTGCCTGACACAAAAAGGGCCTTGCGGCTCAATCAGACCATAGGGGGACCTTCTCCGTGTCACGGCGAAGGTGATGCGGTAGGTGGCAGGCCGTAGGGTGGCCTAGGCATGCGTGCCTAGGTCACTCTGTGGCCAGACGGATGGGTTTGGTCGGGGAGCAGTTGTGGTGGTGTAAAGGGTCTGTGGATGAGTGGAGGTTATTCAATGGAGTATGACGGAGGTTATGCGGTGGTTGGCAAGACGAGTGGGGCTGCGGAGTGACAGGAGCATCTCACCGGAGGTGGCAGGAGATGAGGAAGGTGGCAGTGGACAGTGACGGTCGAGCGGCGGTTATGTGAAATGAAGCGAGGAAAATGAAAGAGTGGAAGATGGGGAGCTTATTTGGATTGTTGGGAGTGAAGGGTGGCAACAGAGTCAGATGGCTCGTTTATGCCGTCGTCGGAGAAGATGACCCTGAGGGAGATAACGGTGACAAGGAGGAGGTCAGGGTGGCATGCACTTAGTGCGGCGCGACACAGGAGGATGAGGCGAAGTGAACTCTGCTGCTGGTATGGCAGCAGATTGATGAGAAGGAGGAGGAAGAATCGCCGGAGCTTGCGGGCTTCTTGGCCAGAGAGAGGAGAGATGAAGTTTGGAGGGTTCTACGGCCAAAACAAGTCTGAGCCATTCGCAGAGGGTAGGGGGTCATTTTATAAGCACTGGCTGAGCTTCTGGTGTGTGGAGGGCAAGCCTTCTGCCACCGTCATCTCGTCGGAGAAGGAAGGTAATTGGGATCTCAAATCTTTCATGCGTTCGCACGAGAGATTGGACAGAAATCAAATATTGTGATTAAGCTCAGACGGAAGGGGATTCCTTAGGGAATCTCCCTTCTAATTCTAGGAGAAGATCTCCGAGGGATCAGAGAGTATCCCCCCTCCCTTCCTCACCAGAGAAGGATTCCTCCCCATTAATGGTGGAGGGACCTATTTGTAAGAGTGGAGATGAACCTAGGGGTGTTTATGTAATGATTTCAAAAGATAAGGGTCAAAATGTAATTGGGTGTACTAATTTGCAAAGTAGGTCAAGATGACCTCCCCTTAGGTCCAAATTTTGGTTTAAACCTAATTTTGACCTAAGGAATACAATGGTAAAGTTTGATTTTATGTTTGACCATGTTTGACTAGACATTTTGCGTAAAAACCCAAATTAAGTCAATTGATGAGTTAGGACCCCAATATAGGTCAAACTAGGTTCCAAAGGCCAAATTGAATGTTCTAAACCCTAGGGGATATTTTTCCATAAATTTTAGAGGGTTTACTTGATTTTTATCTTGACCGAAACCTTGTTGAATTAAGTAGGTCTGTTTTAGGGTTATCAGATGCCATTTAATTCCTGGATTGCACATGAACCCATTTCTGATTGAATCAACCCACTTTTTATCTTATTTAGACCATTTGACCTGTGTTTTGCTTCTGAGAAATCTCATTTATATACTGCAATGGCAAAATTATAGTTTTACCCTCTATTTCATGATTTCTTCTCAGAACACTTATTCCTCCAATTAAGCCTTCTTCTAAGTTATACAGGAGCTTTTATTCTCTTTCTTGGATCAAAATGAGCTAGTTAGGACTCATGATGAGGCTTTCATCACTAGATGACGAATACGGTCATCTTATGACTTGTCTTGATGTCATTTAATCTACATTGCAATTCTAATAGAAATGAAAGTTGTTGTAACCTTGGAATCAACAAAAAGTATCACAGAACCTTCCTGGCTTGTTTCTTCTCTCCACTATATCTTTTCTTACCACATTTCGGACAGGAAGTCAAGGTAGCGTACGTACGATCTGTAAATCACAAGCATTGTAGAAGGGTGGATGAATAGTGTGGGGGATAAAAAAAAATTGCAAGACAAAGCAAACCACAAAATGGACAAGATATATAGTGGTTCCCCTCACTTGGGTACTCCACTACTTTAGCCTCCTAACTTAGGATTTTTAATCCGATTCACTCAATCCGGAGGGAATCAATTTACTAAAACTTGAGGTAATTAACGAGTTAGCTCAACCCAATTACAAGATATTAAAAAGAAATAAAGATACAGGTGTAAGCAAAATGCAAATAAAAGCTTACAACTAATCCCTAAGTCTCCAACAAGTATATTGCTTAATATGAGTATGTAAATTAATCTAACGAGAATACTAAGGCGTAAAACAAATGATTTATCAGAGAGGAACACAATTGCCTTTGATGACTTGTAAGTGGACAATAGCCTTGAGAGGATTGCAACAAAACAAGCTCTTTTCCAGCCAGTAAGTTGAGAATTGAAGGTGTAGGCAAAGATAGAATTTTGGCTTCTTGGTTGTGTGCAAAAGACACTCAAAGAGTGCTTATATAACCCACTAAGCACCTTCCCTACGATTACTAGCCAATAGGGGCAATTTGGGAAGATAAGAAATAGGTTTAATTGCACAATAGTCATTTAGATTAGTCACAATGGTTAGTTGGTACCGGTACTAAACTTTTGGTACCGGTACTGACTGCCTACAGTTAGCCCAACTAAGTCACTAGGTACCGGTACTCATGATGAGTACCAGTACTTGTGACTCACAGATTTGGGTCCAATGACCTACATGTACTGGTATTAGTGATTAGTACCGATACTTGTAAGGTCCAAGCAAAAACCAAGTGCACAAATTGTGACCATTTGGTACCAGTACTCACGATGAGTACTGGTACTTGTTGTTCACAGTTTGGGACTTAAGCCCAAACCTATGCCTAGCATGTACCAGTACTTATGATCAGTACCAGTACTTGTTACAACTACCAAATATTATAAGTGTAAGTCAATTTTTTAGAGATATCCAACCTACTCTAAGCGACTATATTTTGAAAAAATTCGATTTTGAGTTTTGAAATGAGTGAATGAACGATATTCTGAATCCTAATTATCTCTACTTTGATTTTAACTCTTAGATTATGTTTTACTTGTTAGAAGACATACAACGATTCTAAAAATACAATTAATACAACAAGAACTATAGTCTTCTAGTCTTCTTCCTTCATATGCTATCTTGTTGCTTGCATCCATAGATTCTTTTGACCTATAATGCTTCATAAACACATAAGATTTTAAAATGATTTTGTTAACACAGAAACATAGAGAGATGGAACTAGGTTCCAACAATCTCCCCCTTTTTGTTGTTAACAAAACAAACAAGATACTCATATTTAAAAATAAACAAAGACTTAATAAGAGAAGAAAAAATCTACACAAGGAGTGAAAAACCTCCCCCTCAAACTAAGCTCTCCCTATTTTAAAATATGAAGTATCCAATCATTTCTCCCCCGTTTTATCAAGCAAGCAAAAAGATGAGCAAATAATAGAAATAAAACATGATATATTTCACATAAACAAATAAAGCATGATACATGAATAACCAACTCTATTCAATCATCATAACAAGATAAAGTTCATAAAGATAAGGCTCGAAACAATTTTAACACATAATCATCTGAAAAGTCATACAAATTTAATAGGTAGCAAAAATGAAAACTATGCTAATTTCTAGGACATTTTCAAATAACCTTTTTCACATGCCCACCATCATCATCATCATCATCGTCATCATCATAATTGTTGTCATTATCTTCATCTTCATCATCACTATCTTCATATGAAACTTCTTCATCATCTTCCGTGTCTTCTTCTTCTTCTTCATCATGAAGAATAGGTTCTTCTTCCGCCATTGAAACAGGAGATGGATCTTGAAAATGCCTTTGCGTTCTTTCACTGTATTCTTGAGGTGCTTTCAGTTGAGTCCGCTTCCTTTGTTTAGGTTGTTGAGTGGAAGAAGTGACATGGGAGGACTCAATAGAAAGAGAAAGGTCATGGAATTTGCATTCCATGTGATGGAAGGCTTAAATTTTGACCAATGTAATTGAAGGTATTTATCAAATTGAGATCAGTTCCAGACACATTATATAGATTTACCAAGGTATTTCAACTTCTGGATATGGGTAGGTTATATGAATGAAAGTGGAGGATGATTCATGAGGTGGATGTGAAGAAGATTGAGCATTTGGATCAACTTCTTCTTCATCACTAGAGGATTCCTCTCTAGCAGGTTTCACTCCCATTTTTCGGAGAGTAGACCATTTAAAATAGACCACTTTTCTAAGAGGAGTAAAATTGGAGAGGTCAATTTTATTCTATGAAGAATGTGTAACACCAAAATATCCAATGGTAAAGTTGATGCACAGTAATTGTGACGAGAACCTCATCATGAGCCATAACTAGCTCATTTTGACCCAATAAAGAAGATAAAAGCTCCTGCATAACTTAGAAGAAGGTTTAACTAAAGGAACAAGTGCTCTGAGAAGAAAACATGAAATAAAAGGTAAAACTGCAATTTTACCATTATAGTACATAAACGGGATTTCTCAGAGACAAAACATAGGTCAAATGGTCTAAATGAGATAAAAAGTGGGTTGAGTCAATCAGAAATGGGTTTATGTGCAATCTAGGAATTAAATGACATTTGGTAACCCAAAAATAGACCCACTTAAATTAACAAGGTTCCGGTCAGGATAAAAATCAAGCAAACCCTCTAAAAATCATGGAAAAATATCCTCTAGGGTTTAGAACACTCAATTTGGCCTTTGGAGCCTAGTTTGACCTAGATTAGGGTCCTAGCTCTTCAACTAACCTAATTTGAGTTTTTTAAGCAAAATGTCCAGTCAAACAAGGTCAAACCTAAAATCCAACTTCACCATTGGATTCCCTAGGTCCAAATTAGGTTTATAACAAAATTTGGACCTAAGGGGAGGTCATCTTGACCTACTTTGCAATTTAGTACACCCAAATCATAATTTGGTCCCTATCTTTTGAATATCTTTGCAGAGAGCCCCCTAAGTTCCTCGCCACCTTTGCAATCAGGTCCTGCCGCCATTGTTAGGGCAGAACCGATCTCCGGCGAGGTTTAGAGAGGGATTCCTCTCTAATCCCTCAGAGATTCTCTCCCAGAAATGGAAGGGAGATTCTCTGAGGAATTCCCTTCCTTCTAAAGCCAATTACAATCCCTGGTGTGAACCCAATCTCTCCTGCGAACGCACGAGAGATTTGGGTATCCACCCTCTTTCCATCTCAGGCGAGCCGACAGAGATTGATTGCGCGATCTCCATGCGCTGGAAGGTTCGACCAACACCTATAAAAGGCTCCCCAGACCCGGTCGTAGATCCTCAGCTTGATTTTGATGGAGATTCCCCCAAATTTCCCTCTCTCCCATCTTCGGCCAAGAGACCCGCAAGCTCCGGCGACCTCCTCCCCTCCTTTTCGTCGCTCTGCTGCCATACCAGCAGTCGAGTCAACTCCACCTCTTCCTCCCGCGTCATGCAGTACCAGGCACGTGTGCCCCTGACCTCGTCTTCGTCGTCGCTCCCTCCCTCAGGGTGCTTCTTCCCCGACGACAACAGTTACGCGCTGTCCACTTCGCCGCCTCCCTTCCTTCCAGATCACTCCAGATACCCTCTCCATCCTCTCCTCTCTCTTTTCCCCCTGCTATTTTGTCTAATTACCCCCCGACAGTGCCTGAACACCTCCATCTTCCTCGCCTCCGACTGACCTTCGGCGAGCCGCTCCCACCACTCCGCCCCTCCACACGGCTCGCCAACCCTCTCGTAAGCTCCGCCTCACCACCAGGAGCAACTTCCGGCCATCCATCATCCTTCTACACCTCCACCACAGTCCCCCGAACAACCCCACACTTCTGGCCATAGGTTGACCTAGGCACGCACGCCTAGGCCATCCTGTGGCCTGCAGCACCGTGCGTCATCTTCGCCGTGCCACGACGAAGGTGCCCAGCTAGTCTGATTGGGCCAATAGGCCGTGCTTCTGTATGACAGGTTGCAGCTCCTGCCGCCATTGACGGTTGAAGCAGCAAGCAGCTTCGCAGCAGCTCTAGGTGTCAGATCTCCCAAGTTCCAGGCGCAACAGGTTCACGCGAGTGTTGCGAAGCCCTCAGGGCCAGCAAGTTGCGTTGCGAAGCTCCCAGCCTTGGCCATAGCACGAAGAGAGCGCTGCGGGTGCACGCGAAATTGGGACAGATCAGATAGTCCCACATCGTGGAAACGCAACGTGCAGGTATGGTTTAAATTGTTTTTGTGTTTTATGCTTATCGCCTCCGAAAGCACAGGGGTGAGGTCCCTCACTTGACCCACGCCTACCTCGTCCACGGTTTCACCTCGCCGATCTGGCGAGATCGGACCTGACCCAAACCTACGCACTCCTCGCGCATCACCCACCTGCAGGTGCGCCTGGTCCCGGGTGCGAATCCGACCCGATTACCCATGTGGCTCTGGGAGAGCGTCCTTGAGCGTATTGCAGAGAAAGAGAGAGAGACGTTTGGGTAGAGGGACGGGGGTAGGTTTTGCATTGGCTGTGGTTTGCGCAGGAAAGAAGGAGCAGAGGAAGAAGCGAACACTTAGCCACTGCAGCAAGGGAAGAAAAGAAGGAAGAAGTGGCTAAGTGTCGTAGAGAAGGAAGGAGAAAACTTCGAAGGAAAGCACAAAGAAGGAACAGGAGCAGAAGAAGAAGGAACTCTGAA
Source organism: Thalassia testudinum (assembly GCA_037157565.1). Taxonomy (NCBI): domain Eukaryota; kingdom Viridiplantae; phylum Streptophyta; class Magnoliopsida; order Alismatales; family Hydrocharitaceae; genus Thalassia; species Thalassia testudinum. The sequence goes on along the minus strand of JAZHRO010000073.1, from coordinate 75,606,489 downwards.
GAAAGGAAGCTGAGCAAGGCAGAGGTCTGAAAGAAGGAAGGACTGCAGAAAATCCCAAAAAGAAAAGGAAGACAAGAGAGGAACAAAGGCAGGAAGAAGAAGCCTTCACAAGAAAAGAAGCAGAGAAGACAAAGGAGAAGAAGGCAGAAGAGAGAAAGAAGATTACATTTAAGACATCTGATATAGAAATCAGGCATCAATTCTATTTTCTTTTAGAAATTCTTTTTATATAACTCTCTCTTTTAATCATTTGCTTTCATTTAAAAGTTGTATTCTTTGGTTTTGAAAGTACTGAGATTACTCCCTGTGTTCGACCTCGGAGACTCTAGTTTTTCGAGTAATAAAATTCTCTATATTTGTTTGAACGTTTTGTTGGTTATACTACAACGTGATATTCTCTTTAAAACCCGCACAAAAGCGAACGAACAAATGGGGTCTAAGAAAGTGAATGAAAACTGTGTTCCAGTTGACCGGAAAGCTCGTAATGATAGCATAAATTAAGGGTAAAATATCAATAGGTATTTTGTGAAATCCTGAATTTTTAGCCCTTAAGTTCCATGCTAAGATACGAAAAGGGATGTGAGCAAAAAGGGTCATATTTGGGGCAACCAATGCTTTGCCCTGAGAGTTTGGGAGCAAAAGAGTTTCATGGATTTTATAAGTAGGAAATTGCTCCTTAGGTGTGTTAAATGCATGACCTTCATTAGGGCATTTAGTAATGGTTGACAAGAATTTAGGTGTGATAGTGATTTTATGACCAAAAACATTTGTTGTTAAGACAAAGTAACCACGATTTTCTTGTTCTTAGAGATTAACAAAGAATAGACAATAGACATGAGGGTATACTCCAGGAACATCGGCAAAGAATGATCCATCAAAGAAATGCGTGAGTTTTTGTTCGGAAAGATGAGTGGTAAAACTAAAGAGTTGAAAAGAGAAATCTTTCCACTTAACTGGCTTACAATGATGGAGTTTTAGGCCTTTATACCAATCAAAATTTGACTTAGCATCCTCATTAATGCAAAACTTATGAAAAACATCTTGATGTGCTTTTCCCTTACTTTTTGATTTAGGTGCCATCTGTACACATGTAATAACAAGGAATAGGAAAACGATTAGAAATATAGAAAACTCCCTTTTATGTGTTTGCACAAAAAAAAAACACATTTAAGCTTGCATGTACCGATATTGGTTGGTTTCTGTTCCAACTAGAAATTTGAGCTAGTACTAGTATTAATCTTCAGTACCGGTACCTGCTCACTAAAGCAGGCATTGCTGCACCAAGTTAATACCGATACCAGTGATGGGTACCGATACCCCTGGTACTCGGCAAGAAACAAATGCAGCAGTGAGAAAGGACTTGAGAGAAAGAAAAAGACTAGGTGTAGAAGGACTTATAATAGAAAGATCTACTTAGGAGATAAGAATATGCCTATAGTAGAAGCTTGGAGGTGATCCTTCTTCTTCTTGCCAAGGGCTTGGAGAGACACTTGTGGAGAGAATTAGGGTTTTCCTGAGACAAAATGAGGCAAGTGTTTGCACTTGACCTCTTTATATGAGATGGGTCATGTGCTTGTTGATATAGACACACCTATTTAGGTTAAAATGCCTATTCATGCATGTTCCTATGCTTAGATTTGCATTTCATGTTATAAATATTCCATAGCATGCATCATTTTGCATTTAGAGTAGTTGTATATATTTTAGGTTAATTAGGTCCTTTTTATGGTCAGGAGAGAAGAAGACTTATTTCAGGGCCTCAAATAAATGATCGGACCATATGGATCTAATTAGGACGACAATCAGAGTTTAACGCCTCTGAAATCGTCTAGATCGGAGAACCGTAGCATCATACGAAGTCCGAGGAAGATAACAGCCAGGGGGCAATGTGACATCCATACGGGTTTCGGATGGAAAATCCGACTGTACGGATGGATTCGGAGCGACGATCGTAGTTCAGCAACATAAGAATCATCACGTTCTGAGCACCGTGGCACCCTCTACAAAAGAAAGAAGAATGGATGGCCCAGATGGTGCCACATGGCACCATCCAAGCTGCCCAACGTCGCCTAGTGGCAGCGCACACGTATAGGCACAGCCACAGCTGCAGTTGCGCGTAGCAGCAACACAGTGCATGCCAGCACACATGCACGCACGGTGTGGGGCGCACGGCCGCATGAAGCGTGTAGCACGCGATGCGCGTGCCAGCGGAGCAGGCGCCAACAAGGTAGGTGCGAATCTTCAGCAATGTTGGCCTTTTATGATGCTTGCAACTATCACTATTGGTTTGCACGTACCAGAAAGAGAAATTGAAGGGCGGATCTTCAACAACAGCTACAATGACGTTTATAGACGTTAGTAATGACCCAGATGCAAATTTGTTCTTCCTCTTCCACTATAAAAGGATCTACCCACCACCATTCCAAACCATCTCTTCCTTTCTTCCTCTCACCACCTCCAAGGCTCTAGAGAGAGCTTGTCCCAAGCTTGGGATGCTCCTCTAGAGTAGAAAACCAAATAGGTTTCCCTCCCCTCACCCCCATTCGTGGAGCATCCTGTGACCATCCTCTTACCGCCCATCGGGAAGAAGATCCTCGTCATGATGCCGTCCTGCCCCACCTTCGTCCTCCGGCTCTGTCCTCCTTAGTCTCGCTCCTCACCACCTTCCTCCAGGTGACATCAGAGTGAGTCATCCTCCGAGCAACAGTCGAGGGGTATTTCTCTCACCCCATTCTATCTTTTTACACTTTCGTAGTGTAGATTTTTCCTTCTTTCATAGTGTAACAAATAGTTCTTGATAAAGAGATGATTGTTTCTCTCTCTCTCTCTCTCTCCCTCTCCCTCTCTCTCTCTTATATTTTTGCAAGTAGATAAAGTTTTCTTCGACCTAATCTCTTCCTTGTTAAAAATACCAAAAAAATTAGAAAGGACAAAAATGAAATAAACAAATAAAAAGAGAAACACATTTTTATAAAACTAAACATTCATCTCCCCGTATTCGACCTGAGACTCACTTTTTGAGTTTCGGTATAAATTTTATTTGACCACGTGTTTTGCAATAGCGACGACGGGTTACGCGTAACCTTGATTTCAAACAAGCAAAACACATGCAATCATTTTGGCACCGTTGCCAGGGAGGCAATGCTCTTTGTTTTCTCTCTGTGTTTTTTTTCCCATCTTACCTAACTTTTTTCTCACTTTTTCTCTAATCTTACTATGATTGCAGGTACTCTTCTAAGGCGGGCCAAAGAGGTTAAATTGGAGAAAAGTGCGGATGAAGATTTGTAGGTATCCCCCACACCACCCCCACCTTAGTTTTCATTCTATAACCTAATAACTCAAACCCAAATCAACTTAGGTGCTTTTTATAAATCCTAGGATAGATTTGGTTGTTTGTTTACCACCTCCACTCATCTCACCCCTGCAAGTATAAAAAAAAACAAAGAAAATATTCTTCTCTTGTGGGATTTTCTAAAACCTACACACTCACCCTAAGGCGCACAATCACATCGATTCTACCACTTAACCAGGATCTAACCTGTGGACCCGGTACACTTAACTCAACACATAAATAAGTGAGTAGAAATTTGAATAGGTAAAACAATTTTGTGTGCTTAACTAAGTGGTGCAATAGGCCAATTGATTGAACTATTTGGGCTGCACCATGACAGAGGGCGTTTCTCGCACGTGTTTTGAAAACAGAGATCTCGTCGTAGTATAGTGCATGAAAATGCTCGTCAAAAATAATTTATGAAGATAACGAGACTTGAGTCATGGTCGTTCGTCTCTAGGAGGCATTTATGGAAATGTAGATTTGAAATTGATCTCACTCGCTCTATTTGCTTAAAATTGCACGCCGGTTTCTAATCGTCGAATCAATGTTCGGCCACTTTCATTATGAACCCTAATTATGTGCGCATGTGTTAGATAGATGACAAATGTGAAAGTGTGAGTTTTAGTATGCACGATTCTAGTTATGTGGTGGCTATTTACGAAAAATGCGTTAATAGTTAGATCATCTATATTTTCAGGTACCAACATGCTATTTGCAACAGATAATAATTGAAAGCAGGCTACTTTAATCACACAAAATATGTTGCAATAAGCTCATGGTGATTTTCACACATAGATATATATCTATAGAAAAAGATTTTTATTCATTCAATTCATTATGATGGCTACAACATTAATCTCGTGGAAAGCTTATAGAGGAATACTTGGAAATACAAATCTAGCTAGCAGAAAATAATCGCATACATGAATCTAAGGGGGGATTATGCATGCTTCATTGGGGGAGAATATAGAGCTATACTACTAAGCATTAAATAAAGCATGTAAACTATGAAGAACTAAGCTACTAATCTACCAGAAATAAGGGCATTCGGAGGTGGGCTCTGATGGCCTTTGATTTGGTTGAGAGGAGGGGCGGCCAATGGTGCTTAGGCCAGCCCTTGGAGATAGGTTGAGGAGGTGATCCAACATCTTGGTGTGGAGAGTGTGGTGGCCATGGTGAAGCAACTCGTGAAGGTGAAGTGGAGGTGGAATGTGGCTAAGCTAAATGGAAGCCAAGAGTGAATCTCAAAATAGGGTCTGGAGGGCTATTCTGGACATCTAATAAAAGTGTCAGATGACTTATAGTGAAAAATCAAAAGTCCAGACTTCAAGTCTGGATGTCTAATCAGAGTCAGGAAGGATTCTAGGTTGTGTCTTGGGTATTCTGCAGAAATTGGATGTCTGATCAAGTGTCTGGACGTCCAATAACACTGCAGAAGTTGGTTTAAGGTATGCAGGTGTTGGCTAAGGGTTTTGGACATCCTATAACTCATTTGGACATCGAGATAGAGGCTAGAATTAGGGTTTTAAGGTTTCCTAGGGTGTGGTGACCTAATCTAAGGGTGGTTAAGGCTTGGGGAGGCTTCTAGGCTATCTTAGGGCTAGGATGGACCTAAGTTCCTTACAATTTATTGCTTTATTCCTACTTAATAGAATAGCATACCTTAACTCCCTTGTATTATTACCTACTACATCCAATCTAGGTCTTCCGCTCCAGCTCTGCTGCAACACCAGTTAGTCTTTGTTCTTCAGATCCAACTTTAGATCGAACTTCAGATCTAGCTTCAGATTTAGCTTCAGATCTAGCTTCTGATCAGCCTATTACGTGCAATTGACATAATGCACCTAATTAGTACATTATAGCATTATTTTATGCATAGATAAAAGAAAGTGGTAAAGGTGCTAGTAATGCTTATGCATGCATGAATTACCCTAACTTATGCTAAGTCCTAGCCTAATTTAGGTCAATTAAGACCTATGATTGCTGCGTAGTCACACCACTTAAGATAAAAGTGATCCATCAAGTAGCTTACCACTTAGGGTTGATTCTTAGGGCTAAACCAGGCACTCCATGTTATTTTTTATTTTTAAAGGAACATATCATCACCTGTGTTTTCAAAACTTGGAGTGTTCTACTAAACCTTGATTGAATATACCCAAGAGTAAACCCTAAAAGCTACTAAACAAGGTTAAACCCTAAAAGACACGTCATCAAATAACCTTATTTGCAAACCCTGGTTGTGCATGCACACACATTTTAACTAATCATTAAGGGCACAACCCATCTAAAGGGCCCATCACATTCCATGAGCACAATCATCCCAAGTCTAATTAAAATTGAGTAGACATTGGCCTTAAGGATTAATTCACTCTTCGGGGCTCAGATTGAGATTTTTTGCTATTAATCTACTTCTGCTGGTCCATCTGATGTCTAGCTAGAGGAGTAGCGTCAAACAACCGTGGCTAGGAGGTACACTAGGAACCAGAGGCGCAAGCCAAAGGAAGAACCCTCTCCCCAGTCCCTCCTAACTGGTCAGATTGATCAGATAAAAGTAGACCGAATTGTTTACAATCTCAAGATGGGTCCTGGGAGTCTGTAGGTCCTTAGGCTAACCCACCTAAGAATAGGGTTGATTGCTAGTATTGTAGGGCTCCTTTCTTTCTTCTGATTTCCCTCCAATTCTACCATGTATCCTTCCACTTCTTACATGCATTTCCCATCCTATCCTCCTACCACCACTTATCCCAAGATGATTACTATTCCAACTTGACTTGTAATTACCAATCCCCTAGCTAGGATGACTTAGATTGGGGATACGAATCCGGACCTTAGTGTGCAGGGTCTAACCCTAGATAATAAGACTATGATTACTATCCTTCCCAGAGCTACATTGATTATAGATCTCCACCCTTTGATGATCAACCTAACCAGATCTACAACCATGAAGGATATAATGATTATAACACCTACCATCCCTAGTATTCCACTGAATTTAGGTTGCCACCATCCTTTGAACAACCTAGAATGACCTACTTTCTGGGAGGGACCCGAGAACCTCGACATCTTGACTCCCCAACATTTAACCCAAACCCACCCAAACCTAAATCAAACCAGTCGATTCAGGTGAACCAGATCCAAGATAGGGTGTTGGCTAATTTGAGGAGCACTATACAATCTTTAGAAGCTCAGCCAACACCATGCACTAAAGCACTGGAGCGAATGATCAAAATGATTGATGAACTTAATAGTTCTCTATTGCATTTGCTCCAAAATGTTAGGGATAGGGACTTGGGTGAGTTTCTTCTTGGGAAATTATCGAGGTTGAGGATGAAATTTGTGGTTGCCCTAGTCAAATCTTGGGATGATTCTCAAGATGAACCCCCTTCAGGAGAGCCAATGTCTAAACCCACTCAGGCACTTGTCGAAGGGGATACATATTCTGAGATTGGAGATGATCAAGTTGGGGTAGAGCAACCCTTTGAGGATGAACCGATTGATTCACTCGAGATCTCCAAGCTAGGGAGCGAGAAAAAATATGTTTCTTTGAACTAGGAATGACAATCGATTTTGAGACATATATAAATGGGGATCATGGATCCTTTGATTCTAAGGGTGAAGAATCTCTTAGTGAAGTCTCACTTGAGCATAAGGAAGATGATTTTAGTGAGACAAATGGGCTTGAGGAATCTGATGAACTGTTTGATAGCCCAATTATTGAAGATTTGGATTCGATTGGGGCTAACTTGGAGGATTCGAATCCTTAGTTACTAGAAGATTCAATCAATAGCCCCATTCCTCAACCACACCCCAAAGGGATTGATTTTGATTTGGAAATCATTGTACCCAAGTCAATTTTGAGTTAGCCACGATTTCTAGATTTGGGTAAATCTTATGGGGTGAACGGTATGCTAGAGGTCTTGGAACCTGAGCTCTTGATGTTGGAGGATAGGAATGTTGAAATAAAAATTTGGGAGGTTAATTCTGAGGGAACTTTGAATTTGGATCTAAGGGTACCTCTTAACCTGAAGCCACCTACTTTCTACCATGACTCTTACGATATCTTTCACGTGCAACCCAAGCTCGAAATAGCTGATTATTTTCTGAGCTAGATGTTAAGTGGACAACCGCACCTATTGAACCATCTTTACCCGTTATCCGACACTTTGGTCATGGATTGCACACCACTAAACTGCAGGCCCGACCCCACAAACACAACAACCTTCAGTTCTAGGTGATTTTCATCTAGAACCTGAGAACCACTTGACCCTAGGGCATGGGTCTGCACCATAATCTTGTCCACGTTTGTGGACATCTTTTGCTGGCAGGTTTCAGGATCAATATTTTTATTTTGATTCTGACCTGCACCTGTGAATTCTCAATTTCTTCTTTGTATGTATGTTATGCCTGGCTGAAGGCATTAAACTTAGTGCATGTGTATACACTCTTCTCTCTACGGAGGTAATTGGATTTTCATGACACTTAGGTCGTATTCTGTTTACTCCGCCCTTTTCATGTATTTATTTTTACAATGAAGATATTGCATCATTTAGGCATGGGGGGGTGGATACTTAATCCTGAAATCATTTTGTTAACTTCATAGAATTTCTTTTAGTTTCTTTAAAACAAAAAAAAGTTAAAAATTTGAAAAAGACAAAAAAAGAAAGAAATAAGGAAAAGAGTACTTAGACATTTGGAAGTTATTAACTTTAGAAAATGATACAAGAGGACCTAAACACTTAGACTCTTCAGGTCTTCAGGCTTAATTAGCTCGGGTGTCAACTCGAATGTGGACTTAGTCTCGAGTCCTCGCCAATTCAAATTCATTTTTAATTTGGCTAATAAATTGGGATGATAAGTATGCGACTTATCAACCCACCCTTTAATTTGGGGGGACTTTAAGCTTAAGCATCTACACACATTTTTTGCACTGACTCACTTTTGGATGGTTTCTTTGAAAATTGGGTAGCTAATGAACTATGTAGGGTGGTATGGCTGGCAAGTTGTCAGTGGTAACAGCTCATCAACCAGTTGTTCAAAGCCCAATCACAAGACCATTTTCATTGTACTGCCTTTAGTTAAATCTTAGATCAGCAAAGCCACCTACTTAAAGAAAAAAATAAGAAAAAAGAAAATAGAAAAAGAAGAAAAAAATAAAAATAAACAAAGCCATATTTCACCGCACGAGTATGGTTGGCAAGTTGCTATGGGTAACAGCCCATTGATCGATTATCCTTAATCCAACTCACAAAAATGCACAATAATTCCCAAAACACTTAGGGAAGAAGCTGGGAAGTAGAATAAATCGAGGAGATATACTCTGGGTTCGCTCTCGTGTTGACCCCATAAATAAAAGTAGGGAGAAAGCTACAAGTCAAAAAGATAAATCTTTAGGCAAGGTAATTAGGGTCGTAGAAACTCGAAGTCCATTTTAACAGCCACCTAGTAAGTCTTTCACTATTTTCTCAAGATGCTTAGCACTTAGAGTCCTTTTCGAGTCTTGGACAGGTTGGGTAGCCATAAAAAGTTATCCCGGAACTCTCAAACTCCAAAAGTACAAAAGAAATTAGAAAAGAAGAAAAGCGAAAAAATGTATCTTCCCTTTTCAAATAAGGCAAGGACTTAGGCAGTCTACATTTTGGTAGGCACCCAGGTACTGTGGAGTTTTCGTTGTTTAGGAGCTTAGTTGAAATTTTCTACTATTAATAAACGACTTAGGCTTAAGCGATCTAATCCTAATTTTGATTTTATACGTAGCATGTAGTTTAATTTTGCTAGAGACTAGCAAAAGGTAGGCATGGGGGTATAATATAGACACAATTATTTAGGTTAAAATGCCTATTCATGCATGCTCCTAGGCTTAGATTTGCATCCCATGTTATAAATATTGCATAGCATGCATCATTTTGCATTTAGAGTAGTATATATTTTAGGTTAATTAGGTCCTTTATATGGTCAGGAGAGAAGAAGACTTATTTTAGGGCCTCAGATGGATGATCGGACCGAACAGAAATGATTAGGATGACAATCAGAGTTTAACGCCTCTGAAATCGTTTAAATTGGAGAACCGTAGCATCATTTGAAGTCCGAGGAAGATCAATGGCCAGGGGGCAATGTGACATCCATACGAGTTTCAAATGGAAAATCTGACCATATGGATGGATCCAAAGCAACAATCACAGTCCACCAGTGCGGTAATCATCTCGATCTGAGCACCATGGCACCCTCTACAAAAGAAAGAACAATGGATGGCCCAGATGGTGCCACGTGGTGCCATCCAGGCTGCCCAACACCGACCAGCAGCAGCGCACGTGCACAGCCGCAGCCGTGCACAACGCACATTGCACAGCCATAGCCGCCGTCGCGTGCAGCAGCAATGCAGCGCATGCCAACGCACGTGCACGCACAGTGTGGGGACACAGGTGCATGAAGCATGCAACGCGCGATGCATGTGCCAGTGGAGCAGGTGCCAGCAAGGCGGGTGCGGATCTTCAGCAATGCACGCCTTTAGTGATGCTTGCAGCTGTCACTAATGGTCTGCGCATGCCAGAAAGAGGAATTGAAGGCCGGATCTTCAGCAACAGCTGCAACGACGTTTATAGACGTCAGTAATGACCTAGATGTGAATTTGTTCCTCCTCCGCTATAAAAGGACCTACCCACCACCATTCCAAACCATCTCTTCCTTTCTTCCTCTCACCACCTCCAAGGCTCTAGAGAGAGCTTATCCTGAGCCCGAGATGCCCCTCTAGAGTAGAAAACCAAATAGTTTTCCCTCCCCTCACCCCCATTCATGGAGCATCCTATGGCCGTCCTCTCATCGCCCTTCGGAAGAAAAGCCTCTCCGCGACATCGTCCTGCCCCATCCTCCGTCCCCTGGCTCCATCCTTCTTCGTCCCACTCCTCACCACTTTCCTTCAGGCGGTGTCAGAGCGAGTCGTTCTTTGAGCAACCATCGAGGGGGATTTCTCTCACCCCATTCTATTTTTCTACGCTTTCATAATGTAGATTTCTCCTACTTTCGTAGTGTAACAAACAGTTCTTGATAAATAAACGATTGTTTCTCTCTCTCTCCCTCTCCCTCTCTCTCTTATATTTTTGTAAGTAGATAAAGTTTTCATCAACGTAATCTCTTGCTTGCTAAAAATATCAAAAAAAATAGAAATGACAAAAATGAATTAAACAAATAGAAAGAGAAATGTAGATTTTTATAAAACCAAACGTTTGCCTCCATGTGTTCGACCCGAGACTCACTTTTCGAGTTTTGGTATAAATTTTAGTTGACCACGCGTTTTGCAACTACGACGACGGGTTACTCGTAACCCTAATTTCAAACTTGCGAAACACATGCGATCACTTGTCACATGACCACTTAAGTGGTTAAGAGAAGAAAAATTTATAACTTAGATGTTGAATAAATAATGTAGTCAACAACCTAAGCTAGGCAACCATATTGCAAACAACACCCAAATATTTCCAGACATATGGAAATATTACAGTTTACCTTTTTCTATAAAAATAACATGGGTAAATTACAATGAGACCCTCAGAGATTTTTATAAATACAAACAAATTCCATATCAATCAACTTACTTTTGAATCTCTTTTTTTTGTACAAAGTCCTCTTTTTCTTCTTATAAAGTAGAATCTCTCTGCTACAAGTGGTTTTGTAAAGATGTTTAGTAATTGGTTTTGTGTGTCAATGAATTCTAATTGAATTGATCCTTGAAGCACATTATCTCTAAGGAAATTATGTCTAACATCTATTTGCTTGGTACGTGAATGATAAACTGGATTTTTGGATAAATTTATTATTCTTGTATTATCACATAAAATTTTGGATTGCGCAAAAATCAATCCAAAGTCAGGCAAAGTTTGTCTCATCCAAATGACCTGAGAGCAAGCAAGAAAAGCAGCAATATACTCTACTTCAGTCGTAGAAAGTGAAACACAAGTCTATTTCTTAGAGAACCATGAGACTAGAGATTCTCCAATAAAATGACATGTGCTGCTAGTGCTCTTTCAGTCTATCCGACTCCCTGCATAGTCAACATCACTGTAGGGTAATAAATCTAAGGATTATGCTTTAGGATAAAAAGGACTAAAATCTTTTGTGATGTTTAGGTATCTAAATATTCTTTTTACTGCATTAAAATGTGATTCCTTGGGTTCTGATTAGAATCTCGCACATAAACATGTAACAAAAAGAATATCAGGTCTAGAGCTGTAAGATATAGTAGTGAACCTATCATGCCCTGGTATTTCTTTTCATCTACCCTCTTGTCAGATAAATCTTCACTAAGAGAAGCAGATAGAGCAATCAGAGTCTCTTTGCCATTTACATTTTTAAAGTCAAATTTCTTGAGAATTTCAAGAACATATTTTGTTTGGCTAATGTAAATTCCTATGTCTAATTATTGAATTTGAAGTCCTAAAAAGAATCTGAGTTCACCCATCATACTCATTTCAAATGCAGTCTTCATAATCTCATAGAAATGTTAATAGAGGGACTCCTTAGTTAATCCAAATATAATATCATCAATATATATTTAAACCAGTAGGATGTCATTTCCTTCTTTTATAAAAAGAGTTGAATCAACAACTCCAATTCTATATCCGTGTTGAAGAAGAAAGGTCCTAAGCCTATCATACCAGGCCTTAGGAGCTTGTTTAAGTCCATATAACACCTTATTAAGCTTGTATACGTGCTCTGAGTGTGCTAGGTTCTCGAACCCGGGAGGCTGATGAACATAAACTTCTTCCTTAATATAACCATTAAGAAAGGCACTCTTGACATCCATTTGATATAGCTTGAAGTCTTTTGTACTTGCAAAAGCAAGTAGCATCTGTATGGAGTCCAAACGAGCAATAGGAGCATAGGTCTCATCAAAGTCAATACCCTCATGTTGGTTATAGCCTTGAGCTACAAGTCTGGCTTTATTCCTGATCACTAAACCCGATTCATCCAAGTTATTTCGAAACACCCACTTGATTTCAATGTTGGAATTACCCTTAGGAGCGGGTACCAAGTTCCATACATTATTCTTAGTAAATTGGAGTAGCTCCTCCTGCATAGCTACAACCCATGATTCATCCTTTAATGCCTCATCAACTTTTTTAGGTTCAAGTTGTGAAACAAAGGCATTAAGGAAAAAATCAGCTCTAAAGTGAGATCGGGTCTTTACACCTTGTTCAATATCACATATGATTTCTTCTTGAAGGTGATCTTTATGGTGTACCCATTCTTTTGGAAGATCATGTACACCTCGTGTATCTTCCATTTTTGATACATCAATGAAGGGGGTATCTTCATCATCAGAATCTAAATGATTTGGTTCAGGTTAACCTAAGTTTGTTTTATCAAATGAAACATGCAAGGATTCTTCTATAACAAAAGTTCTTTTATTAAAGACTCAATAAGCTTTGCTTCTTGTTGAATAGCCAATAAAAATGCCTTCATCACCTTTAGCATCAAACTTATCAGGTCGATCACAGGTGTTTAATAAATAACATTGACTTCCAAACACCCTAAAATATGAAATCCTAGGGGACTTCTCATAATAAAGCTCATATGGAGTTTTCTTAATAATAGACCTTGAGAAAGTTCTATTAAGAACATAACATGCCATGCTAATGGCTTCTGCCTAGAAATATTTTTGAAGCCCAAACTCCAAGAGCAAAGTTCGAGTGCATTCTTAGTCCTAAGTCTAAGAATAGAGGATGATTTTTCCTTTTGAAGTCTTCGAGCAAGACTTAGGAAGGAATCAAATGAGTTATCCTTATGTTTCAAGAAGATGACCCAAGTGAACCTAGAGAAGTCATCAACAATAACTAGGCAAAATTTTGATCCATTTAGACTCTAAAATCGTGTTGGTCTAAATAGATCAAGATGTAACAATTCTAAAGGTCGTGTTGTTGAAACTAAGTCTTTAGGTTTAAAAGAAGCTTTGTGCATTTTTTCGAGTTCACAAGATTTGCACAAAACATCCTTTTATAAGTTAGTTTGGGTAGGCCCCTTACTAACTCACTTTTGGCTAACCTATTAAGATGTTTGTGATTAATGTGACCTAGCCTACGGTGCCAAAGATCACTTCAACATGGGAGGCAAGCAGACATTTTACAAATTTCTCTTGTGAAAAATGAAGAACATAGATATTTTCATATCTAAAGCCTTCAATTAAGACCGTATTTGTTACTTCTTTTAATATTTTAAATCCAACTTTAGTAAACAAAACATCACATCCATTATCACATATTTGACTAACACTAAGCATGTTATGTTTTAAGCTTTCTACTAAAAGAACATTACGTACCTGCTTAAAAGAAATACCTATTGTACTTTCACCAATAATGCGACAATGTTTGTTGTCCCCCAACTTGACGTGTCCTCCATCTTCGATTCTGGTCCACTTGATAAAGAGGTCAGAGTGTCCCGTCATACCACCCGATAGATCTAAATAGAGGATATGGCTATGTGAAGAAATAACTCAAACACAAAATCAGTAATAACAATAAAATTTGCACAATCAATCAAACTACAGAAATAGGCACAATATGTGTAGTGGTTGCCCTCCCTTGGGTACTCCACTACCTAAGTGATGGGAACACTATCATGAGCCCTAACTAGCTCATTTTGACCTAATAAAGAGAACAGAAGCTCCTACATAACCAACTGGAGGTCCTAATTCACTGAATAATCATTCTGAGATAAAAGTAAGAAACAAGGGGTAAAATTGCAATTTTACCACTGCAATACAACAACGGATTTTATCATGAGCTAAACATAGGCCAAATGGTTTTAAAAAGATAATTAGTGGGTTGAATCAGACAGAAAAGGGTTCATGTGAATTCTGGGAATTAAATGACTTCTTCTAACCCTAAAACAAACTCACTTGATTAAACAAGGTTCTAGTCAGGATAAAATTCACCTAAACACTCTAAAAATCATATAAAAATATTCTCTAGGGTTTATAACCTTCAAATTGGCCATCGAAAACCATTTTGACCAAGAATGGGGTCTTAGACAAATATTTGCCCTAAATTGGGTTTTTATGTAAATTTCCTAATTAAACGTGGTCAACCCAAAATCCAACTTCACCATTGGATTCCTTAGGTCCAAATTAGGTTCGTACCAAAATTTGGATCCAAGGGGAACTCATCTTTACCCACTTTGCGAATAGGTCCAGCCTAATTACAATTCTACCACTATCTTTCAAAAACCCTTGCATTTGACCCCTATCTTATTCATCATTCTTTGCAATTAGGTCCCTCCACCATTATAGCAGAAGAATCCTACTCCGATGTACTTGAGAAGGTGATTTCTCCCTGTTCTCTCCGAGAATCCCCTTCAAAATTAGAAGGGAGATTCTATGAGAAATTCCCTTCAATGTGAACCCAATTTGAGGCCCTACTTGGTACCCAATCTCTCATGAGAATGCATGAGAGATTTGGGTCTCTTTCGATTTACCATTGCCGGTGAACCGACCTTGCTTGGAAGCTTGGCTTCCAAGCACAAAATCGACCTCCAAGGCCTATTTAAGACACCCTAGCTCGCCCAGCATCTCCCAAGCTTGAAATCAGCTGGAGAACCCCCTCAATTTCATCTATCCTCCTCCAGCCGACTTGCTCATCAAGCTCCAGTGACCTCTCCTCCTCTCCCTCATCGCCTAGCCACAATACAAGTGGCAGGTTCCTCTTCCTCACGCTCGTTCGCGTCGCGCAGCACCAGCCGACGCCTTGCCTCCCCTTCATCCTCGCCGACCGACCTCTCTGAGCACCTTCGTCTCTGGCGTCGGCAATACACACCAGACACCATCTCCGTCTCCCCCTTCATCTCTTCACCACTAGATAAGTTCCTCTCACTCTCTACATTCTTTCCCCCTGTTTATTTCCTTCGATCGACTATTGTCGCACTCCACCGCCATCACCCCCTTCACCTCCTATCAGCAATGCCAGCGAGTTCGCTCCACCTCCACAGACCACCTCCCTCCTCTTTGACCGATCCACAAGCATCACCTTGACCCCCTGATCATAACCCCCCACTCATATCACTCCGCCACTCAACCAAACACGCCCACACACACGGCTACAGTGTGCCTTAGGCGCACTCCCACAGGCGTTCGCACGGCAAGCCAACCACCCCTGCACACTCGCTACACCTTGGCAAAGCTCCCTGAGTGTTTTAATGCAGCCGCAAGGCCGTTGTGGTGATTTCAGGTCCAGGAGCTCTCCGCCATTGACGTCGGGCTTGAAGCTTGCTTGCAAGCTGCTCTAGGCCACACCCGCTCTAGGTCACAGTCCCAGCTTGTGCGGAAAGACTTCACGAACATCTCCAGCCGTCCAATTGGTGTCGAGGGCCATAACTGCAACTACAATCAATGGAACACCTCTGTTGCAGCTGCATGGAAAGGGGGTGGGAAGATAGTCCCACCTCGGAAAGCTTGGTGGCGTTTCACCCGTATAAGTTGAATTCTTGCCATAGGCTCTTCGCCTCCAACTCACGGGGTGAGGTCCCTCTCTTACGCAACCCGACCACCTCATCCGTGACCATGCCCCGCGGACCTGGTGACCTGAACTGACTAGCACATCTCGCCCACTACTGTATGCTGATGGGCCTAGTCCCGAGTGCGTACCCGACCCGATTACCCGAGAAGCGTGGCTCACGGAGAGTAGAACCCAAGAGAGAAGAGAGAAGAGAGTTTGCATGGGTAGTGGGTAGGTTTTACTCTGTAGTGGAGAGAAGCGAAGCCAATGGAAGAGGAAGGAGAAGACAAGGCTGAAAAGAAGCTAGGGAAGAAGAAGGAGAAGGGCTGCAGCAGAAGGAAGAAGCCAAAGAGAGGAAGGCAAGGAAGGCAGAGAAAGAAAAGAGAAGGAAGAAACTAAACGAAGGAGAAGCTGAAGGCAGCTGTTAGAGAAAGCAGAGAAAGAAGAAAGCTAAAGAAGAAGACGTAGGAAGAGGAAGCTAAGGGCTAAGGCAAACAATGCTGAAGAAGAAAGAAGCCAAGGCAAAATTATAAGAAAGAAAGAAGAAACAAAGCCTGAGAACAAAGAAGAAGAGAGAAGAAAGAGAAAGAAGGAAGAAGAAGATTGAAGATAAAGGCAGCCGAAAGAAACAGAGAAAGAAGAAAAGAAAGAGCAAAGCACTGTAGCATAATCATTTTAATGTGTTTGATTCACAAATCAGACGTCCAATTTTGAGTTCAATTAACATACATTGGTTCCTTTAGTATTTTGTACCTTACATTTACTCCTATCTTTTTGCACTGTGACATTGATATTGTTGCATATTCTTTTAAATTCTAAGTTTTGATCTTGATTTCTAAACCCCAATTTGTTCCTTGTGTTCGGCCTCGAACTTTAAAATTCAAGTAATAAAATTGTATTTGTTTTGAAGGCTTTTTCAACTATATTACAATGCGACCTTTTTAAAACCTGATCAAGCACGACAAACATTTTGGCACCATTGCTGGGGAGCAACGGGAGATTTAGGAATCTTGATTGCAATTGCTGATTTGGTACTGACTTGATATATCTCTTTTTGTTGTGGTTGTTTCAAGGGAGAAGATTCAACAAAAGATAGCCGCACATCAAACATGCCCGGGGGAGGTAATTTACGATTAATCTCTTTCTCTTAAGCCCCTCATTCTGAAAAGGAAAAAGAAGGTACAATCTATTAGGGCTACTTGCTTTACATTTCTAGCTAAATTCATCAAAGTTACTTGATTTGATTTCAACAACAATACTAATTTGTGCACCCATTTAAGGTAACTAGGGCTACCACATTCTTGATTGAGCCCTAGATACCACTTTGGACAAACTAAATTGGACCAAGATTAGAGCCAAATTATGGATTTCAATTTAGGGTTTTAGAGACACACCTTCATAAGTAAGAATCAACTCTCCAAAAAGAGGTGTGCCTAAGCCTTGGTTGAAGAGATCTATTCAAGAAAACCTTAAAATTCAGGCTCCTAATCTCACTTGAATCCTTAAAGAAAGGACCTAAATACTTCTCAAAGGACAAATAGGTGAAGTTGACCCCCCTTGTTGGGTCAACCAAACTTGAAATTAGGTCACCTTTTGCACTCAATACATCTAAAGTTCAAGTGAAATCTTAAGCACCCTCGCTCTTAATTAAAACTGGTAGACTTAAGAGGTAAAAGTCCCCATTCTGGTCTACCTGAACTCAAGCCCAACATGATTCATGCTATTCCAAAGTTTCATGGGCTTAATTCCAAGGATCCCTTCCAGCACATCAAACAACCCAAACATCTGGCCCAAACCTTTGGGTCAGATGTCCAAAATTGGGATATTCTTCCCATGAAGATGTTCTCCTTCTCTCTCATGGACAAAGAAGCTCATTGGTATTAGACTCAAACGCGTCGAATCAACACATGGGTTGAACTACGATCCGAGTTTCTGAAAAAGTTCTTCCCAGTTGGTCGAACGAATGCCCTAAGACACCAGACCACACACTTCGCCCAGCAATCTGGAGAACCCCTTCATGAAGCATGGGACTATTTCCTGGATCTCATGCGAAAGTGCCCCCATCACAGAGTTCCTAAATAGGAACAAGTCCAGTCTTTTTACCAGGGATTCTGTGAAGATATCCTCTTTTTTTCGTCAATGCAACCTGCGGAGGAAATATCATGGGTCAACACGAAGACACTGTGTGGGAGATTCTCAAGAATATGTGCGAGAACTCCATCAATAATGACTCCATGGGCTTATTCTACCGAACAAATGCTCGTGCATCGATGAATCCAAGGGAAGCACATGAGACGCAGGGCCTGTTCGCATCAGTCAACTTGGAATTGATGGATAGTCAGTTGGATAAGGTCTCTACCATTGAGAAGAAGATGGATGAGCTAACTCGACATCTACAGTGAGCCACCTCTCTGCAAAACCCATTTGCATAGCTGCCCTTTGGGAGGAAAGCTGTGAATAACATCTATCATCGATCTTCTCAGGGGATGGACCTGTATCCACCCCCGTCTGACTTTAGGATCGGAGGAAACTCCTACCTACCTACTCTAGTTGGGGGAACTCTAAACCCACATACTCTGACTTCTCTGAGGTTCCTCAGACCTATGAGGACCTCAGTGCCATCCATAATGACCCATTTTCTAACACCTATAACCCTGGATGGCGGAATCATCCCAATTTCCTGTGGGCAAGAAATAATCAAAATCAAAGACCACCGTATCAACCCCGTCAACAGGCTCCTCGTCCATACAACCACCTCAGCCTCAGCCCAACCCTACCTATCAATCTTGGCCAACACAGATAGATCAAATGACTCTCATCCTTCAAACTCTAGCTGACATTTAGAAGACGAATGCAGCTATGCAAAAATAGCACAAGGATGAGATCACAGAGGTTCGCAATCAACTCACCCAGATGGTGAATTCTCGCCAACCTAGCACACTTCCTTCGCAACCTCTACCAAATCCAAATAACGTGTCAAACTAGAGGTGCATTATGAACCTGAATCTGGGCCAAGCCTACATTGTTTATTAGGCCCCTTTTGTTCCATCACCTGACGGGATTGAAGCTTCGACATCATATTTGGGATTTTAGAAGCAGCCACCTATTTTACCAACTCCAAACTAGAACTAGGCAGGATTGAGTTCTGTTACAACCCGTAGTGGCAAAGCAACACATGACCCACCTTACCCAACCCACTTTCAGCCTGGAAGTAGTAACCCATGCCCTAGGATAGTTATCCAGAACACCCCTATCCCAGATCAAGAACCTGGACCTATTCTAGAGGAACTAGCCAAGGTTCCATTTCCTGAGGCCTTGACCAAGGGAAAGACGACAAACAAACCCGTGGAACCTGAGGAGGATCTGGTCAAGCTCTTTGAACAGGTCCATATAAACATCCCCTTGATGGATGCAATCCTCCACGTACTGGCTTATGCACAATTTCTGAAAGATGTGTGTACACCTAAGCGTGTGCCACAAACCAAAAGTGGGAGTCCAATCATGCTGTCAGAGCAAGCTAGCTCTGTAATTTTGAGCAAACTCCCACTTAAGGCAAAAGACCCAAGTACGCCCCTGATTTCCTGTACCATTGGTGATATCTAATTTGACAGAGCTTTATTAGATCTAAGAGCCTCAATAAACTTAATACCTACATCCCTACTTGACCACCTTGAGGAATCTGATGTTAAACCAACAAAGGTGACATTATAGTTGGATCATCGATCTATTAAGTCAACCTAAAGGAGTTCTTGAGGATGTCATTGTTAGGGTTTGGGATTTCTATTTCCTGGTGGACTTTGTAGTATTGGATATGGATGCTCTAGAAAACTTGAGGGATACACCAATTATATTAAGGAGACCCTTTCTGGCCACTGCTAAGGCCAAAATAAATTCTGAGGAGGGCCAAATTGAACTGAAATTCGGAAACCAAACATTAAAGATTGACATCTTTAAGGCCCAACAAGTGATTAATTGTGGTGTTATAGACTAGATATGTGATATCAAAGCTGTGGTTGATGATCCATTTATTGAGGAAAACTTGACAACTTCTAATCAACCATGAAAGGATCAAAACCCACAATCAGAGGAGTTCAAACTTGACTTAGACACACCCATAACTCCTCTTGCTACCAATACACACCTTGAACCACCCACTGCTGCTAATAACTCTGTTCTTGAACTCAAGCCTCTTCCCGACCATCTTAAGTATGTCTTTTTGGGTTCCAATCAGACGTTTCCTATGATTATCAACTCTAGACTCACATCTGATCAGGAATCTCATCTAATTGCTATTCTCCAGCAACATCAAAGAGCCATTGGATGGACTCTCGATGATTTGGCTGGTATCAGCCCCTCCTACTGCACACACCATATCTATACTGAAGAGAGCACACGACCTTCCCGTGAAATGCAGAGACGTCTGAATCCTAATCTGTAGGTGGTCGTGAAAAAGGAGATCATCAAGTGGTTAGATGCAGGGATCATCTACCCGATCTCCGACAGTCGGTGGGTGAGCCCAATCTAGGTTGTGCCTAAGATGGTAGGACTCACCATAATCATGACTGAAACTGAAGAAATCATACTGACTTATGTGGTGAATTTGTGGAGAGTCTGCATTGATTACAAAAGACTCAATACCTCCACAAAGAAGGATCATTTCCCACTACCGTTTATTCATCAAATCCTTGAGAAACTGGCAGGAAAAAGGTTCTTCTGCTTTTTGGACAGGTACTCCTATTATAACTAGCTGGCAATACATCATGAGGACCAAGCAAAGACCACTTTCACCTGCCCCCTCAAGATGTACGCATTCCGAAGGATGCCACTCAGTCTCGGCAATGCACCTGCTACATTTCAGCGGTTCATGCTTGCCATATTCTTAGATATGGTAGGTGATTATCTAAAAGTCTTCGTGGATGACTTTTCAGTATTTGGAGAATCACTTGAAGATTGCCTCTTGCACTTGGTCCAGATCCTCAGGCGGTGCATTGATGTGAATCTGGTTCTTTCCAGGGAAAAGAGCCATTTCATGGTGTTTGAAGGAATTGTCCTGGGACATCTCATAACAGAATCTAGGTCGATCGAGGCAAGGTGAATCTGATTTCCAAACTCCCTATGCCTAGTTCGATCAAGGACATTCGATCTTTTCTAGGGCACGTCGATTTTTATGGCTGATTCATTCCTAATTTCTCAAAAATCGCGTGCCCCCTGACCACTCTACTATCTAAGGATGTTCCTTTCGAAATCTCCAAGGAATGCACTCAAGCATTTAAAATCCTCCGTGATCGAGTTACCCAAGCTCCGATACTACAGTCCCCTGATTGGGACCAACCCTTTGAGATCATGTGCGATGCATCTGATTTCACTGTAGGAGCGGTACATGGATAGAAAATTGACGAGAAACCCATGGTCATCTACTACGCTAGCAAGACACTTGATGAGGCTCAGCGTAACTACACAGTTACGGAAAAAGAGTTGTTAGCTGCAGTATTTGCCCTGGAAAAGTTTAGCTCATATCTTCTGGGTTCTCGTGTTATCATTTACTCGCATCACACAGCTGTGAGTCATCTCCTTGCAAAGAAGGATGCGAAACCTCAATTAATCCACTGGATCTTGCTATTGCAAGAGTTTGACCTTGAGATTCGTGACAAAGCAGGGAAACAGAACGTGGTAGCTGATCACTTGCCCCGCCTTCCTTTTGAGATTATCGACCCTTCTGGACCCATCATAGAACATTTCCTGATGAGCACCTCCTGACTATCAGTACAGGGCTTCCATGGTTTGCTGATATAGTAAACTACCTAGCATCACATTAGATCCCATTCGATTGGCCAAAGGCCTAGAAAGACAAATTGCTTTCTGATGCCAAGTATTTTTTCTGGGATGACCTGTATCTTTTCTGCATCGGTGCTGATCAAATCATTCGACGATGTGTCGCGAGAGCAGAAATTCAGGACATCTTGTCCTTCTTCCATGACCAGGCATGCGATGGACATTTCTCAGGTCATAAAATCGCAGTGAAAGTCCTCTAGTGTGGTTTCTATTGGCCCACAATTTTCAAAGATTCATACACTCACTGTAGGGCATGCACTCATTGCCAAACCTTAGGCAACATGACCCACTGTGATATGATGCCCTTACAGCTAATTCTTGTATGCGAAATCTTTGACGTATGGGGGATTGATTTTATGGGACCCTTTCTTATTTCGGATGACTTCAAGTACATTCTACTTGCTGTTGACTACATGTCCAAATGGATCGAAGCTATTCCGACCTGAACCAATGATCATAAGGTGGCTATCAAATTCATTCATTAGAACATCTTTTTGCGGTTCGGAATTCCACGTGCTATAATCTCTGATGGAGGGACCCATTTTACGAATGCTCAGTTCAGGTCACTGATGACTGAATACGGGGTGTCACACCGAATCTCTACTCCTTACCACCCCCAAACTAATGGTCTAGCTAAGCTATCAAATCGGGAGATCAAGAAAATCCTCCAGGTTACTGTTCGACCTGATAGGAAAGACTGGTCATCCCGACTTTCGAAAGCTTTGTGGGCTTATAGGACCACCCACAAAATCCAATTAGGTATGTCTCCCTTCAGATTGGTGTATGGGAAGGCATCTCACCTCCCCATCGAATTGGAGCACAAAGCCTATTGGGCAATACGAAACTGCAACCTAGATCTTTCTAAGGCAAGAACCCACAGAAAGCTTCAAATGAGTGAGATCGATGAATTATGCCATGACATGTACGAGAACTCATGAATTTACAAAGAGAGGGTTAAGGCCTTTTACGACAAGCACATATCCAGAAAGATCTTTCATCCTTGTCAAAATGTCCTACTCTTTATTGCCAAGCTCAAACCGTTCCCAAGAAAAGTCAGATCGAAATGGATCGAACCTTACCTCATCCGGCAAATCTTTAGAAATGGAGCCATCGAGATGAATCCACTCAGCCATGATTCAGAACCTTTCATCATAAACGATCAGAGACTCAAACCGTTCATTGAGCTGACTCATACAAATTTGGCTAAGACACCCTTTACCCTCCATTCTCCCTGAGCTCATTATGCCCAGCCGATGGCGTAAAACTCAGCGCTTAACGGGAGGCAACCCATCATTCTTGAAAAACTTGAAACCCTTCTTGACATTCCTATGTTGAATTCATATTACACTTTAGGGTTCATCTATTAAAACAGCTGACCCCACCTCAGGTACCCGTACCTGAGTTTGAAATCGTCCACAACAATCACCTTAACCTGTTCGCCCACCCAGAACCTGTTCTAATGAATGATCTAAGCTAAACTCGAACCCGCCTAAGTTATAATGGGGACATTGCAAATCGTAGACATGAGGGGTATGAAAGTGCAAAATGTCGTGAAAATCATCTCACAAGAAAAGGTTTCAATAAAAAAATCACATATCCCAAAAATACCAAAAAAATGAAAAAATTCTTGAAAAAGAATAAAAAATTCTGAGGGGAGAGAAAATTTTGAGGCCATACAAATCATGAGGAGAAAAAGGGGAAAAGTGAAAAATGCCAAAAAAGGAGTAGAAAATGAAAAGAAAAAGAAGAGATAGTCATTAGTAAGAAATTAAGGGATTAACTGAGTTCTAGACCATATCAAGAAAATGAAAATAAAAGAAAAAAAAGTACTAATGAAACACAAAAGAGATTAGTAGAAATGCTGATCTTAGGCCTCTTGGGCTAGACTCCTAGGATTAAAAATTCAAGTATCCGTTAAGATCTGGGTAGTCCTCAAGAGGTTGGGGAAAATGAGAAGCTTAAGTATTAGGTCTAATGCTTAGGGAGTATTCGGCCTCGTTAACTGACCTCTGGTTTGCGGGACTTGGTAACCTAAGCACCCCAATCCACACACAGTCTAGTTCAGTGTGCATAAGTATCAAAATCATGCAAATGAGCTTAAACTACTCTGAAAAAGTCACCTAGATTAGGAGCGGCCGATCAACACAAGTTGATTTGGACGAGTTCCCAGTGCGGAGAGGTGGGAAATTCCCCTCGAAGATGCACAATAACATATCATCTCCTCGGTGCTTGTCCCCTAGGATATTTACATATCCTACCGGGGGCATGTAAGCACCCTATGCTGGTTAAAATGCCATGGGTGGCATTATCATGAAATGTCGATTGCCAGGGTCTGGATTTAGCTACAGAACGCCACGGGTAGAATTATCTAAAAATCTCGAAAGCTAGGGTTCTGGGGGTTTCCATGCGCGGTGCTATCATGAAGCATCGATTGCCAAGGACCCTTCGAGGATTGATGATGGGGACTAGGAATCCGATACAGACCGTGTTGAGAAGCCAATTCGAAACTAGAAATAAAAAGAAAATAGAGAGAACTCTCCAAACAAAGAAAATTCCTCTGTCTCTGTCTTACAAAAACGCACTGTAAACTTAACTAAGGCTAAAATATGTTACAAGCATGGGTGATTTAACCACGGAGTTCAATGAACCCTAGGATAGCTCCTATGGGCCTTAAAAACCTTTGCGGCAGATTGAGGCTAGAGCTGGTTAGGTCTAGATCTTAGTTGGTACTTGAGTACCACTAGGCCTACTATTGGCATTCTAACCTAATCTACAAAAAGAAGCACACAACATAGTTTTTTAACATCAAGGAACTTATGGACTAGAATCAATGTTAAAACCTTAAAATTGTGCTAGGGGACTAGCAAAGGCTAGGCATGGGGGTATGATGGGAACACCATCATGAGCTCTAACTATCTCATTTTGACCTAATAAATAGAACAAAAGCTCCTACATAACCAACTGGAGGTCCTAATCCACTGAATAATCATTCTGAGATAAAAGCAAGAAACAAGGGGTAAAACTACAATTTTACCATTGCAGTACAACAATGGATTTTTTCAAGGGCTAAACATAGTTCAAATGGTCTTAACAAGATAATAAGTGAGTTGAATCAGACAGAAAAGGGTTTGTGTAAATTCTGGGAATTAAATGACTTCTTATAACCCTAAAACATACCCACTTGATTAAACAAGGTTATGGTCAAAATAAAATTCACCTAAACCCTCTAAAAAGCATATAAAAATATTTTCTAAGGCTTAGAACCTTCAAATTAGCCATTGGAACCCATTTTGACCTAGAATGGTGTCTCAGACAAATATTTACCCTAAATTAGGTTTTTGCGTAAATTGCCCAGTAAAAAGTGGTCAAACCCAAAATACAACTTCACCACTGGATTCCTTAGGTCCAAATTAGGTTTGTACCAAAATTTGGATCCAAGGGGAACTCATCTTGACCCACTTTGCAAATAGGTCCAGCCTAATTATAATTCTACCCCTATCTTTCAAAACCCAAGCATTTGACCCCCTATCTTCTTCATCATTCTTGGAAATTAGGTCCCTTCGCTATTAGAGCAGAGGAATCCTACTCCGACGAACTTGAGAAGGTGATTTCTCCCTAATCTCTCAGAGAATCCCCTTTAAAATTGGAAGGGAGATTCTCTGAGAAATCTCCTCCAATGTGAACGCAATTTGAGGCCCTACTTGGTACCCAATCTCTCATGAGAACGCATGAGAGATTTCGGTCTCTTTCGATTTACCATTGCTGACGAACCGACCTTGCTTAGAAGCTTGCCTTCTAAGCACAAATTTGACCTCTAGGGCCTATTTAAGACACCTCAGTTCGCCCTGCATCTCCCAAGCTTGAAATCAGCCAGAGAACCCCCTCAATTTCATCTCTCCTACTCCGGTCGACTTTCTCATCAAGCTCCGGCAACCTCTCCTCCTCTCCCTTGTCGCCTAGCCATAATACCAGTGGCAGGTTCCTCTTCCTCACCTTCGTTCTCGTCGCATAGAACCTGCCGATGCCCTTGCTTCCCCTTCGTCCTCATCGACCGACCTCTCTGAGCACCTTCGTCTCCGGCATCGATAATACATGATAGATGCCATATCTGTCTCCCCCTTCATCTCTTCACCGCTAGATAAGTTCCTCTCACTCTCTACATTCTTTCCCCCCCTTTATTTCCTTCGACCGACTACTGCCGCACTCCACCACCATCATCCCCTTCACCTCCGGCCACCAACATCGGCGAGTTTACTCCACCTCCACAGACGACCTCCCTCCTCGCCAACCGGTCCACAAGCATCGCCTCGACCTCCTGATCATAACCCACCACTCATATCACTTCGCCACTCAACCAAACACACCCTCAAACACACCTACACACACGGCCGCAGTGTGCCCTAGGCACGCTCCCACAAGTGTTCCCATGCCATGCCAACCACCCCTGCACACTTGCCTCACCTTGGCGAAGCTTCCTGAGCATTTTAATGTGACCGCAAGGCCGTTGTGGTCATTTCAGGTCCAAGAGCTCTCCACCATTGACACCAGGTTTGAAGCTTGCTTGAAAGCTACTCTAGGTCGTGCCCACTCCAGGTCACAGTCCCAGGTTGCATAGAAAGACTTTGCAAACATCTCCAGGCATCCAATTAGTGTCGAGGGCCATAGCTACTACTGCAATCAAAGGAACGCCTCTGCTGCAGGCGCACGCGATGGTGGTGGGAAGATAGTCCCACCTCGGAAAGCTTGGAGGTGTTTCACCTGCATAAGTTGAATTCTTGCCATAGGCTCTTCGCCTCCAACTCACGGGGTGAGGTCCCTCTCTCACCCAACTCAACCACCTCATCTGCAACCACGCCCCATGGACCTGGTGACTTGACTCGATTAGCACACCACGCCCACCACCGCATGCTGGTGGGCCTGGTTTCGGGCACGTACCTGACCCAATTACTCGAGAAGCATGGCTTTGGGAGAGCGGAACCCAAGAGGGAAGAGAGAAGAGAGTTTGCATGGGTAGGGGGTAGGTTTTGCTCTGCAAAGGAAGAGAAGCGAAGCCAAAGGAAGAGGAAGGAGAAGATAAGGCCAAAGAGAAGCTAAGGAAGAAGAAGGAGAAGGGCTACAGTAGAAGGAAGAAGACAAAGAGAGGAAGGTAAGGAAGGCTGAAAAAGAAAAGAGAAGGAAGAAATTGAAGGAAGACGCTGAAGGCAGCCGGCAGAGAAAGTAGAGAAAGAAGAAAGCTAAAGAAGAAGAAGAAGGCGAAGGAAGCTAAGGGCTAAGGCAAGCAAAGCTAAAGAAGAAAGAAGCCACGGCAAAATTAAAAGAAAGGAGAAGAGACAAAGCCTGAGAACAAAGAAGAAGAGAGAAGAAAGAGAAAGAAGATTGAAGACAAAGGCAGCTGGAAGAGACAAAGAAAGAAGAACAGGAGAAGAAGCAGAAGAAAAGAAAGAGCAAAGCACTATAGCATAATCATTTTAAGGTGTCTCATTCACAAATCAGATGTCCACATTTGAGTTCAATTGACATACATTGGTGTTGAACATGCGAATTGCTATGCTAACGTGTTTGGTTTTTAAAACCTTGTCGTTGTAGCTTGAAAGCGAAGAACTCGTGTTCAACAAATAAAATTTATACCGAAATTGAAATTCTGAGTCGAACACAGGGAGGCTACGTTGATCTATATTTGCAATTATATTTTTTTAGAATTTTTCTTGAAAAGCAAGGCGATGTAATTACAATGAAGCTATAACTACAATCAGACTAAAAAGGGAGAGAGAGAGAGAAAACATGCATTCAATAATTCAAAATGTTTATACAATAAAACCAAATAAGAATTACACTAGAAAGTGGGAAATCAGCTACACTAGAAAGTAGGAAAATTCTACACTAGAAAGCTGTAAAGAAGAATGGGAGAGAGAAGTTATCCTCCTCAACGATCGTTTAGAGGACGAGCTGGATGGGATGACACCTGGACGAAGGAGGATGGAGTAGGACAAAGGAGGCTGAAACAAAAGAATGGGAACGGGACAGCACGTCGTCGTCACGGGATCCACTTCCGAATGGGGACGAAAATTTTGACTTTATCTCGTGAGAAGCATCCCAGGTGTGGGTTAATCTTCTCTTGAGCTTTGGAGAGGTAGAGAAGAGAAGGAAGGGATGAGAATTTCATGTGGAGGGGGTCTCCTTTTATAGTTGCAAGGAGTGGGGCAATTTGGTCATTACATCTTTAAAAACATTAATTCAGAACCTTTAGTGACGGATAAAACCGTCGCTAAAGGTCTGAACGTGGGCATAGTGGGCGGCACGTGCACGCCCACTCGCTTACCCTCGCACGCAATGCTTGCGCACGTTCAGCCATCCTCAGCCGTCCGATCGCGAGATCGGATGGCTTAAATCGTGCCTTCACTCGCCCGCGTGCGATGCCGCATCCTCGCCGCGTGTGCAATAGCGCGTGGGCGCTATCGGATGATCTGGCTGCCTACAGCAGATCGGGTGATCACCTTTAATCGTGCACACCCACAGATCGTGAGTCGAACCCACGTCCTATGAATGCGCAACGCCTCACGACCGCTGCGCTACGCAGTGGAAAGTGTCGCGCAGACGATTTAAGGCACGTGCGTCCATAGTCATTGGATCAAGATCCAACTATAGAGAAGGGCAGATGCGGGGGCTTTAGTGGTTGCGTGCGGGTGATTGGGTGGCCGAGATGGCGCCACGTTGTGCCATCTTGGCCATCCATCTTTTGGATGATGTAGATGGTGCCATGGGTGTCGGATTGACTCGATTTTTGCGTCGTTAGGCTACAATCATCAATCCGAATCCATCCGTGTAGTCGGATTTGTCGTTTGAAGTGTGGATTTACACCATCTTAGTCGTTGATCTTCTAGGGTTCCCCGGTCACTATATGATGCTACAGATGCCTGATTAGGGCGATCTTGGAGTCGTTGAACTCCAATCGTCGCCCTAATCACATCTGTACAGTTGGATTTTCGATCCGAGGCCCCGCTAAAAGGTTTGCCTTGTCCAAGCACATAAAAGGAGATAATTAACCTCCATTTTATTCAAACTACTCTAAACGCAAGATGATGCATGTTATGCAATATTTATAGCATGCAATGCAATCCTATGCTTAAGAACATGCATAAATAGACATCTTAAGTAGTGTAAACATTTTTACATCAATTGGTTCCTTTAGTATTTTGTGCCTTACATTTACTCCTATCTTTTTGCACTATGACATTGATATTATTGCATATTCTTTTAAATTCTAAGTAGTGATCTTGATTTCTAAACCCCAATTTGCTCCCTGTGTTCGACCTCGGACTTCAAAATTCGGGTAATAAAATTATATTTGTTTTGAATGCTTTTTCGACTATATTACAACGCGGCCTTGTTAAAATTCGATTAAGCACCACAAACACTAAGCCTCCGAACTTAAGGTTTTTAACCCGATTCTCTCAACCCCGAGAGAATCAATTTTCTAAACCGAGGTAATTAACAGGTTACCTCAACCCAAGTACAAAAATGGGTTTGTTACAACCTAACGAGCAAATGCTCAAGAGCAAATGAAATACAGGTGTATGAAAGAAAGATCTTACAACTAAGTTCCTAAGCCTCTTAACAAATGTAAATATAATGTTACCGATTTGAGAGCCTAGTGAAGACGTGAATGCGTGAAAGAAAATCACGTTGACACATTTCAAAAGCATGGAAAGATTAATAGCAGCAAACTCTATTCTTCACTTGAAATATGGTGGAAAATATGCAATATAGAGCTCAAGAATTTTCTCTTATCTTTCTTGTATCTGTTGTGTGCAAACAAAAGTCCTAGGGTCATTTTATAGAGTTTAGGACCTCAAAGATTCGTCTACTAGATGATGGGATTTAATTCTCAACATTCACATAGCCTAAATAAATTTACTAGCCGTTTAGAAATGAGCCAACAGCTAACTGGTACCGGTACTAAAGTGTTAGTATTGGTACTCTTTGCTTCCAGATTTGGATTTCAAACTCTTAACAAAATCTGTAACCCACTTGTATCGGTACTGATCGTGAGTACTGGTACTCGTAGGGTACAGGTTTGTTTCTTTGAAAAAAATCCAAACTTGTAACTACATGTACTTGTACTAAACTTTAGTTCCGGTACTTATGGGTTAACAAGTACCTTTTTTAAGTGATTTAATCAATTACGTTCTTTGAAAATCTTCGCAATATTAATCCTAATTTATCTCTAATTAGTTTTACGATCTAAGCTATATTCTTTTGTTAAAAGGCATACATTCTATAAATAAAAAAACCTAAACTAAAAATCTAAAGGTCGAAGATGATCTTCTTCTCCTCGACTCAATCTTGTCATCTTGCCTCCTCCTTGTCATCATTTTCTCTTTCTCATCATCATGCCTCCAACACTTCCTGTTTGCCTTAATCTTCACCTAAATCTGAAAATAACTCAATTGCAAACATTAATCCATAATAATTTTGTTAACACCAAAACATGATGTGGAATAAGGTTCCAACAATCTCCCCCTTTTTGGTGTTGACAAAACTATCTTGCAAATAGATATACTAAAGACAAGATTATTTTTGGTAATGTTATATGAAGGAAGAATAAACTATTTAATCCTTCTCCTTAATGTATGCTCCCCCTAAAAATATTACTGTCATCCCTTTATCTTTCTCCTCCTTTTTGTCAATCACAAAAAAAGAATCAAGAAATATTTACCATAAAGTTTACCAATAGTAAAATGGAGATTGTGGATACCAAGTATCTCTCATCCAACATCCTTGGTCTTCATTCAACCTATAGAAAGGTTGAAGTGTTCCGTTATGTGTCTTGAGCACCCATTGATTACTTTGACCTACTCCTGCAAAACAAATATCTTTTCTAGGTACCCATTTTGTTGTGGGTCCTTTAGAGTTAGCACCTTTCAAATCTTGAGATTTATAGACCTTTTTAGTGTTAGATCTATAATTCTTGGGATTTTTAACCTTTTGATACATCCATGCATGCCTTGGTGCATGTGATTTATTTTGTATATTCCTTTTACTTTGAAATTTTGATTTTAATGAATTACAAAATTCAATATTTAGCATAGTTGTTTTAAGATTATTTAAAGTCTCTTCAAAGTGCTCATAAATATCTTCTAGTTCTAATATCTTTGCATGCAACTGATTATTAGTTTCTTTTGACATTTCTAATTCTATTTCTAAACATGACTTTTCTAATTATAATGTTGGTAATTATTCTTTAAAATCTTATTTTCTTTTTTAAATGACTTAGCTTTATGATATAGCTCTTCATATGCTTCTTATAATTCTTCAAATGAAAAATCAGGGTTTACCTCTTCTTCTGTGTCTTTTGAGGTTGCAATAAGAAAAAGGTGTACGATCTCATCTTCATCCGATTCACTGGAGTCAGTGTCCATGTCAGAGTCACTATCATTCCATGTCGCTTTAAATACTTTCTTCTTCTTCTTCTTCTTAAGCTCCTTTGTTTCTTTCCTATTGTCCTCCTTGTTTACAGGGCAATCCTTTTGCAAGTGGCCCTTTTTCTTGCACTCATAGAAAATAACATTAGTTGAAATTTTATTGACTTGCTTACCTTGTTTCTTGAGGAATTTCTAGAATTTCCTAGTGAACATTTCCATCTCCTTGTCTTCGGATTCCGATATTGTTGAGTCTGAGTCCTCTGTGATTGCTCTAAAAGCATACTTTTCTTCCTGCTTGTTGCCTTCTCCTCACTCTTCTTTATGTTCTCTAATTGAACTTCATACGCCATGAGGCTTCCAATCAGATCATCCAAGGGGAGTGTGGATAGATCCCTTGCCTCCTGGATCGCTATGGTCTTTGGAAACCAATAGCTTGTAAGTGATCTCAAAATCTTTCTTAAAAGCTGCTCCTTCAATTTGACTCCTAGATTCCTCATGGGGTTCACGATCTCTCCAAACCTTGTGTACATATCTTTGATTGACTATCCTTTCATCATCCTGAAACACTCATATTCTTCGGTTAGAATAGAAATATGGGTTTCTTTTACCTTGTGAGTGCCTTCGTAGGTGACCTCGAGAGAGTACCGAATTTCATATGCGGACTTGCATGCCAAAATTCGGTTGAACTTTTCCCTTGATAATGCACAATAAAATGCATTCATCGCCTTTGCGTTACCCACAATCTTCTTCTTTTGATCCGTCGTCCAAGTTATGCCTTCCTATGGCTCTGGATCCATGTACTTCTCTTGAATGAGAATCCAAGACTCCTCGTCCATTGCTTTGTGGAAGACGTGCATCCTCCTCTTCTAATACCCGTAGTCTGTCTCATCAAAATAGGGAGGACGGGTGGATGACTATCCTTCGGTGCATCATGATGTGGATGCCATTGTGAGTTGATTTGTTATGTTTTCTCGCAACCTGGCTCTGATACCACCTGTAGAATCTGTAAATCAGAAGCACATTAGATGGGGGGATGAATAGTGTGGTAGATAAAAAAAAATGCAAGACAAAGCAAACCACAAAATGGACAAGATATATAGTGGTTCCTCTCACTTGGGTACTCCACTACCTAAGTCTCCCAACTTAGGATTTTTAACCTGATTCCCTCAATCTGGAAGGAATCAATTTACTAAAACTTGAGGTAATTAACGGGTTACCTCAACCTAATTACAAGATATTAAAAAGGAATAAAGATCAAGGTGTAAGCAAAATGCAAATAAAAGTTTACAACTAATCCCTAAGTTTCCAACAAGTATATTGCTTAATATGAGTATGTAAATTAATCTAACGAGAATACTAAGGCATAAAACAAATGATTTATCAGAGAGGAACACGATCGTCTTTGATGACTTGTTGCAAATGGAGAGTAGCCTTGAGAGGATTGCAACAAAACAAGCTCTTTTACAGCTAGTAAATTGTGAATTGAAGAGGTAGGTAAAGATAGAATTTTGTCTTCTTGGTTGTGTGCAAAAGACACTCAAAGAGTGCTTATATAACCCACTAAGCACCTTCCCTACGATTACTAGCAGTTAGGAGCAACTTGGGAAGATTACAAATAGGTTTAATTGCAAAATAGCCACTTAGATTAGTCACAACGATTAGTTGGTATCGGTACTAATTGCCTACCGTCAGCCCAACTAGGTCACTAGGTATCGGTACTCATGATGAGTACCGGTACTTGTGACTCGTTGATTTGGGTCCAGTGACCTACCGGTACTAGTGATTAGTACTGGTACTTGTAAGGTCCAGGCAAAAACCAAGTGCACAAACTGTGACCACATGGTACCGGTACTCACGATGAGTACCAGTACTTCTTGTTCACAGTTTGGGACATAGGCCCAAACCTATGCCTGGTATGTACCGGTACTTGCTACAAGTACCAAATATTATAAGTGTAAGTCAGTTTTTTATAGATATCCAACCTACTCTAAGCGACTATATTTTGAGGAAAATCGATTTTGAGTTTTGAAACGAGTGAATTAACTATATTCTGAACCCTAATTATCTCTACTTTGATTTTAACTCCTAGATTATGTTTTACTTGTTAGGTAACATACAATGATTCTAAAAATACAATTAATACAACAACTATAGTCTTCTAGTCTTCTTCCTTCATATGCTATCTTATTGCTTGCATCGATAGATTCTTTTGACCTGTAATACTTCATAAACATATTATATTTTAAAATGGTTTTGTTAACACCAAAACACAGAAAAGAGATGGAACTAGGTTCCAACAGCATACTCATTTTTATATAACACATAGTCATTTAAACATGTGCGAACCTTCACGCAATTCATACCAAGCAGTCGAATTTGCTTCTTTGCCTCTTACCTCAACTGTAGAAAACCACTAGGATTATTAAATAACTTTTGTTTTAACTGAAGCACCTCTAACATTAATTTAGTCATCGCTCTATTTTTAACTTTCATCTAAAATAATTTCAAAAGGAAAGACAACCTAGTCATGGAACTAATTCCAAGAATAATAGGCTCCTCTGTTGCCTTCATTGCATTGTAAAACTGATTATTACTTAATGTTTCTTCCTCATTCCCAATCCCATCATCAGCCGCTCTCATCTCATGAAGCATCTAATCAATTTGATCAGTTGTTTCAACATCATCATCGGATTCGTCCACTTTCATTATTTTCCCTGTGTCTCCCTATATCAGTTCCTCTTCATGTGTAGTCCATTTCTTGTAATGTTGCCATCAACCATTAAATATCACGTACTTGAACAAAGTGTTTTTATCCTAGACAAATCCATTGAAACGCATCCTACATGGACAGAACATTTTGTCCAAATGTTCTCCTCATTTGCATTATTTTTTATCCTCGTAGAAGGCCCAATTAAGGAATGAAATGACTCCAC
Organism: Thalassia testudinum; assembly: GCA_037157565.1. Taxonomy (NCBI): domain Eukaryota; kingdom Viridiplantae; phylum Streptophyta; class Magnoliopsida; order Alismatales; family Hydrocharitaceae; genus Thalassia; species Thalassia testudinum. Next base: position 75,572,489 of record JAZHRO010000073.1, on the reverse strand, counting down.
TATTATATTGAGTGTAATTCAAAGTCCTCAAACCAATCGACAACTTATTCATGATAACCTAAAATTTACAATAAACTACCTACAAGTTAGAAAGAAAAATAAGGATGGTGTGTGTATTTTGATGAAGGTTTTCACTTGATAGCCCATCCAATGGTGGACATTTAAGCTTGGTTGACCAGCCATAAGAAGATTCTAGAGTGCACTAGAATGGCCAACCATCGTGGTTCAAATGGAGCCCTTAGATCACGAGTTGATGGTGGAGATTAGGTCTTGCAAGTTGAGAGAAATTGGGAGGGAGTTGAGGTCATCAAAAATCATTTAAGTGGAGCAATTGGATGGTAAATGTGTGGCTTAGGTTTAGGTTACTAAAATTAGGCAAGTCCTAGGTGGCTTTTGGGTTGGAAATCAAGGGTTGAGATTGTTCTTCTACATTAGATTTGGGACATGGTAGTTGATATAAACACATTTATTGAGGGTAAAATGCCTATTCATGCATGTTTCTAGGCTTAGATTTGCATTTCATATTATAAATATTGCATAGCATGCATCATTTTGCATTTAGAGTAGTTGTATATAATTTAGGTTAAATGCATCCTTTTTGTGGTCAGGAGAGAATGATATTTATTTCAGAGCCTCGAATTGACGATCCGACTGTACGGATCTGATCAAGACAACGATTGGAGTCCAATGCCTCTGAAATCACCTCGATCAGAGTCCTGTAGCACCATATGCAGTACGAGGAAGATCAGCGGCCAAGGGACTAGGTGACATAATTCAGAGCTACAAATGACAAATCCAATAGCGTGGATGGATTCGGGTCGACTATCGTAGTCTAACAACGTGAAAATCGACTCAATCCAACCTCTTAGCAGCCCCTACAACAAAAAGAAGATGGACAGCCCAGATTACGCCACATGGCCCTGCCCAGGCCGCCCAGCGCACGCACGCGCCACCACATGCGCGGAGCAGCACCGGTGCACACGCACGCACATAGGCATGCAAGCCCACAGCATAGTGCCAGTGCTTGAGGCATGTGCGTGCATGGAGAGCGCCCAGCACAGCTTTAGCGGAGCATGCAGCGGATCTTCAGCGACAGACTGGTAGACTTACAGCGATGCTTACAGCCATCACTAATTCATCGCATGCCAGCAAAGCCAGCTGTGGGTGCCAGTGGGCATGAGCTGCCTACAGCGACATTTCCAGCAACGGCCTGGATGTAACTAATGGTCTCATACCTATTTTTTGCCTCTTCTCCACTATAAAAGGACCTACACCCCCTCCCTTCCAAAGCCATCTCTACCTACTCTACTCCCAGCTACTCCCAAGCTCTAGCAAGCCTACCAATGCTCCATTAGAGCTTGTTCTCAAGCTCCCAAGGATCCTATTAGTGTAGCAAACCTCTTCCTCACCAAATATTCGTCCATCTTCCCATCCCCACTCATAGGTTGCCTTGGAGCCATCCTCCCACCTCCATTCCGGTAGCAGATCATCTCCATCTTCTTACCTCCATTCCGAAGCCACACCGAAGCTTTCCTCTACCCGACATCCTCCTGCATCTCACCTTCGTCATCCCGCTCCTCACCTCCTTCGTTCGAGCTTCTGCCAAGCGTCGTCGTCTCTCTGAATAGTCGATTCGAGAGATTTCCTCTCACCCCCCTCTCTTTTTATGCTTTCATAGTTGATTGTAATAGACATTGAAGTGATATCTATACCATTTTTGTTCAATCTTTATCTTGTGATTCGTTTGCTTGTTTCCTTCTTACAAAAATATAAGAAAATAGCAAAACCCTAAAATACCAAAAAGAAGCAAATCGAAGCTTGATTTTCAGTTAAAGTAAATGTCGCCTCCCTGTGTTCGACCTGGGACTCCCTTGGAGTTTTTGTATAAATTTTATATGATCGATGTGTTTTGCAACTACAACGACGGGTTACTTGTAACCCCGATTTCTAACCCGCGAAACACGTGCGACAATTTTGGTGCCGTTGCCAGGGAGATAATGGAATTTACTTTATTGTTTTCTGCGCTTCTTTGCATTTACAAAACACTAACCCCGCTTATCCCTGATCTATTGCCTTGCAGGTACCCTAGAATGAAGATCCAAGTGTGTTAGACCAAAGTAAAGTGCGAGTAGAGTGTTTTGTAAGTGTCCCCTACACTACCCCCACCTTAATTTTCATTCCATAACCTAATAACTTAAACCCAAATCAACTTAGGTGCTTTGCATAAACCCTAGGGTAGATTTTGGTTGTTTGATTATCACTCGACTCACCTCACCCACCCGCATATATAAAAAAAAGTAAAAAAAAATATTCTTCTCTTATGGGATTTAACTAAAGCTACGCACTTAACACCCACAATTTCTTATCATAAGGCGCACAATCACTTTGATTCTACCACTTAACCGGGATTTGACCTGTGGACGTGGTACACTTAAAAAATACACATAAGCGAGTAGAAATCTGAATAGGTTAAACATTCTTGTGTGCCTTAACTAAGTGGCACAACAGACCAATTGATTGACCTGTTTGGGCCACACCACTCAATCTAAAATTGATCCATCAAGTAGCTTGCAACTTAGGGTTGATTCTTAGGGCTGAACTAGGCACTCCACATTATTTTTGAATTTTAAAGGAACATATCATAATCCGTGCTTTCAAAACATGGAGTATTCTACTAATCCTTGATTGAACCAACCTAAGAATTAAACTCTAAAAGCTACTAAACAAGGTTAAATCCTAAAAGACACATCATCAAATAACCTTGTTTGAGAACCCGGGTTGTGCATGCACACACATTTTAATTGATCATTAAGGGCACAACCCATCTTAAGGGCCCATCACATTCCAAGAGCATGATCATCCCAAGCCTAACTAAAACTAAGTAGACGTTGGCCTTAAGGATTGATTCACTCTTTGAGGCTCAAACTAAGATTTTTTTCGATTAATCTACTTTTGTTGGTTCATCTGATGTCTAGCTAGGGGACTAGCGTCAAACGACAGTGGCTGGGGGGTACACTAGGAACCGAAGGCGTAAGCCAAAGGAAGAACCTTCTCCCTAGTCCCTCCTACTAATTGGTTGGATTGACCAGATAAAAGTAGACCAAATCGTTTAAAATCTCAAGATGGGTCCTGGGAGTCTGTAGGTCTTTAGGCTACCCACATAAGGACAGGTTTGGTTGATTGCACTGCAGGGCACCTTTGTCTATTCTATTTTCTCTCCTACTCCACAATGTATCCTTCCACTTCTTACACACATTTCCCATCCTATCCTCCTACCACCACTTATCCCCAAGATGATTACTAATTCGACTTGACTTGTAATTACACATCCACTAGCTGGGATGACTTTGATTGCGAATATGAATTCGGACCTCAATATCCAGGGTCTAACCCTAGACATCAAGACTATGATTATTATCCTCCCCAGAGCTACAATGATTATAGATCTTTATCCTTTGATCACCAAACCAACCCGATCTACAATCAGGACAGATATAATGATTATAACATCTACCCTCCCCAGTATTCCACTGAATATAGGTCACCACCATCCTTTAAACAACCTAAAACGACCTACTATCAGGGAGGGACACAAGAACCTCGATATCTTGACTCCCCTAGATTTTACCCGAACCCACCCAACCCTAAACCGAACCAGTCGGTTCAGGTGAACCAGATCCAAGATAGGGTGTTGGCTAATTTGAGGAACACTATACAATCTATAGAAGCTCAGCCAACACCATGCACTGAAGCATTGGAGCCTATGATCAAAATGATTGTTGAGCTTAATAGTTCTCTACTGGATTTGCTCCAAAATGTTAGGGATAGGGATGTGGGTGAGTTTCTTCTTGGGAAATTATCGAGGATGAGGAAGAAATTTGTGGTTGCCCTAGTTAAATCTTGGGATGATTCTCGATATGAACCCCCTTCAGGAGAGCCAATGTCTGAACCTGCTCAGGTGCCTGCTGAGGGGGATACATTTTCTGAGACCGAGGATGACCAATGGTAAGTCCACTTTTGTGGACTATTATTTAGCCTAAGTACTATTTAATTATTTGTTCTTAGTTGTTAATTAATTAGGAGTTATATGGCAATTCACCTTGGCCTGCATTTAAATTTATGCACTAATTTTGCATTTAATAGCATATGATATGATCTATTTGATGAATGCAGGCTAGGTATGAGAGTCAGACATCCATTGTTGCTTTTAGAAGACATCCTGAATTGAGTTTGGATGTCTGATGAGTAGGGATCGTAGTACTATCAACTTTTATGACATCTAGAAATTATTCTGGACGCCTGATGATGTTCAAACTGCAGTTGCCTTTCCTCCGCCAATCGTGCCTCATCTCTTCAACCACCCCAACCACTCACGATGTTCGCTAGGTGGTTGGAGAAATCGACGGCCAAAGCAAAACAAATGAGGGATGTTTAAAATGAAGGGTAGGGAGATTATCATTATCTTCCTTCCCCCCTGCGGGGATATCCTGCATCTCCACCATTGTGAAGAAGGCATGCATCGTGGACTTCAGCAGGCACCGTGGTCTCTACACACTTGCCTCCCGCCTTCGTCCTCTCGACGGTCGCACAGTGATAGCGTGCGGCCACCACCGTGAACGCCCTCACCGCACAGCCGCACCTGCGCACAAGCCAGACCACCATGCACCCCCTAACTGCCCGTAGCACACCATGCACCTGCAATCCCTCGCCTACGCCAACTCCAACCCGCGTGCGCATAGCAGACCACGCTCTCCAGCCAGCTTGTGCACTCCTCTTCGTCATCTTCTTCTTCTCCACCGGCAAGAAGAACCCAAAGCAGCCACGCCTACAGGCAGCCATAGCCACGTGCGCATAGCCACCCTACGCAGCCAGTCGTGCGCTCATTCAAATGGCGCCGTTGCCAGGGATGAAACATGCTTATTAATTTTTTTTGGAATTTTATGTTATTTTTATGCTATTTTGTAAGCTTTTCTGAATTACTAACTGTGGATCTTCTTTTATGCAAAAAACATGCAACGAACGCGGCAATCGCACATGGCAGAGACGATATTCGTAGTGGACCTTGACGCCACCTAGAGGGCAGCAACAGGAGCACATGGGCCTTGATCTCACACATGTGGAAGGAGGATTGGCGACTAGAGATCAGTTTATACTTAGATTAGGCTATATAGACCTTAGACATTTAGTTTTTGTCTTGTGGACTCGTATTGGGTATTTTCGGGAGCGTGTTCCCATTTTATTTAGATTATAGGCTTTTTCAAATTGTTTGAACTGCATGTTGGTTAGTTAATTAGATTAGGTTTGTTTGCTTATTATTATTTTAAAAAATATACATTCAAACTACCTGCTAGAAGCTGCAAATCTATAGGGCAACCATCTAGGATTGAATGAGCAGCATCTAGCTTTTCCTTTTGCATTGTAAACATCTTGCATTGAAGAGAGCTGGAGTAATGTACATCTTTTCTTGTGCATTAGTTATCTGCACACGCATTGCATTTGAACATAATTAAAGAAGACCATTTAAGTTGATTTGGCAATATTAATCAAGTGTTCACATTATTTCTTGAAAAGAAAGAAAAATATACAGGAAGTGTTTGAATAACGTGACTGCAATTTTCAAAAGGAAAAGTCACTTTTCACGGTGTGATGCATACTTCCTATACTGAGCATGCATTATAGGCACTTCACTAGGACTTAGACCCTTAAGGCTATAGGCACTGATCTCTTTATCGGTGTAGACCCTCCTATCGTGCTTTGTGGTGGTGGTACTATCTTTTGACCAAGTGTTTTGATACTTCACGGAGAGGGCACCCCTTAAAGGAACAAAAGGGTAGTTAAGGGGCACCGTATACGCATCGCCTCAAATAAAGGGTTCGCCCTACTTAAAACCCTTTGTTCATCCTTGGAGCAACTTCTCACTTGATCACCTAGGAGTATCATCTAAGCAAAGTATAGGTCCTAGGGCACTCGAAGGTCAATATGGGGTACGTAATTGCTTGACAACTTGATTGATCACCCAAAAAGGACTAAAAGTAACCTCAACCTTCTTAACAATCATTGACTAGAAATTTCAAGTGCCTCATTTCTCTTATACCACTTACATGGGAATAGAGAAACATTGCTCTGACTATATTTGGTCAATCTGAAGAGATTGGAAGAGGACTTAAAGAATTTTAAATCAATAAACGACCTCTTCCCTTGTGTTTGCTTGGCATGTGCGTGATAGAGCTCTCTAGGAAGTTTTCTGTTTAATCTATCTAAGTCTTAAGAGAGTTAAAATATTTAATTAAATGAAATGGACTATCCTTACTCCTATCATTTTAACTAGGATCCCATTCCCCGAGTGTATCCATCCATTGATGGGTACAGTGACAATTAATAGGATCATTCTTATTCTTATGCTGGGAGCATTGGCCCAATAGCTCCCACTTTTGAGCAGAGCTTGGGAGTGGGATTTTCCAACCCTGGAATCCCTACTACTATACAAACACCCAACCCTCCCACCCTTCATGATTTTCCGTATCGAGGTTGGACCGATACCCCTAGGCAACTAGAGCCTGAGTTGACTATCCTCCCCAATCTGATAGTAGTAGCCTCACCTCTTTTATGATAGAAATGCAAAAACAACAAAAGGAAATGATGGAATCTATGGGAGAGATGTTGAGGAATAGTCCACAATTAAACAAAGAAATAATACAGCTTAGCTACGCTCTTCCCAGTAATTCTGATCCCTACCCATACGACCGTGATCATGAAAATAATTCTGAGGAAACCAATGACAATAGGGATCCCATTTTACGTAGCTATCACTTAGACTCTCCCAATGAGACATGACCACTAGAGGAGAACGATCCTAATGATTATCCACCCGAGCTACATTGGAGTCAACAGAAAGGGAAGATGGTACCCCTTGAGGACCTTGACCCTAATGAAAGTATTTTCCTTACCCCTGATAACCTGGGTCATGGTTGTATTGTTCCTATCACTTCCCCTACTAATTATCTAGTGGAATCCCATTCTACCCTTAGTGAGCCTAATCCTAACCCTCCACTTAGGGAATCAACACCTACCCTTCAGCATCCTGAGGATTTAAATGCACCCAATGAAGGTAACCCTAAGGGAATGGAGGATGAACTAGATCAATTTTGGTCTTAGGGATATAAAGAGTCTATTTCAGAGGATGAGGATGCCCTAATGGAGGAACCCGGACTGAAAATCTGGATGAATCACAGGGGGATTATTTATTATTTGAGGATTTACCCCCAGAGGATATAAATAATATGGTGAAATCTGTTTTCCTCCCTTCTTTTGAGAGTCATCCTCCATCAAACCAGAAGTTGATATTAGAGGAGGACAAACACAATAGTGAGAAGCCTAGAGGAGACTCTCGAAGACAAAACACGTCAATTGAGGATTTATGCCCCGAGAAGAACAAAGAATTGCGTGATATAGGCGTACTCCAAAACATTAAGATGGATCCTCCATCAGAAATAATTGGTGATACTGAAGCAATTCCTTTCTTTACTAATGAATCACAATACACCTCGACAAAAATTTGAGTGAACCAAAAGAATTTGGGGATGAGATTAATGGTAATGATTCTGTTGTTTTGACCCTACCATCAAAGGAATATAATTTGGAGTCCAGCATTGATTCACATATACTGGAAGGTGAAAATATGACTCCGATCATTACTACTAGGCAGGGTGACGTGAATTTTTATATAATTGTTAGGGAGAATATACAATCTGAATCGTTGTTGGAATTGTACCTGACACCGGCTAAGCCCTCATTAGACTTAATCATTACCTTCCAACACTACAAACAACCCTTACACTCCCTAACCGATCCTTGGCTCAGATCTCTGCTCATGTACATTCTTTATGGAGAACATATCAGACCAGTACATCCTCGGGTAGAATGGCAAGTGTGGATTGATGCTTGCACTTTTAGCCTTGCCGTTCAAGGGTTTGAAATAATAATGTTTATATCTTTTAAAACCCTTCTTGCTTTGGAGGATCCTTGTTATCCTCCAGTTATTCCATTTCGGAAGGTCCCTTTTCATATTCCTTTTATTATTCCTAGACCTCCCAAAGTAGCCAACGAGGTTCTCTGCTTTCATGTCTTCTGGCGAGCATTTGGAATCATGCACATCATCAGCTCGCCAACATCCGTGGCTACCTATTTTCTAGGCCTGCGTGTTATGCATATTTTTAGGGCCTAGCTTTTTTCATTTGGAACCAGACTTACAGGTTCCTTATAAGTTTGGCTGCTGACAAAAAATGCAGCGCTTGTTGGGAGGCAACCCAGCGTTCTGAATAACACCGTCATCAGGTGATTTCCTTCCTTTCTCCCCCTGTTTTAATTTTACAATGAGGACATTGTAGGATTTAGGCATGGGGGGTGCATTTTGCATTTTAGGAAGTATTCATGCATTTTGTTTAGCATATAAAAAGAATTCTTAAGCTGAATTGGTTAGTCCCTAGCAAAACATCTTTGTCATGGAAGTGTCATTAAAGATTTTCCTTCTTAAATTATTTCTTAAGTTTAAAATCCAGTACATTTACTTCACTTGCATATAGACTGGGTAATGGATCTTTGAAGAAAATCAATAAGCATTTTTAGTCTACTAAACCCTTGGACAGTTAATAGGGAGTCAGGCATACTATCTTCTAGCAGATCCACCTCATATTTGTGAGAAGGAAGTAGAGAGATTACTAGTGCACTAAGTCTAGTGCAAGAACTCTTAAGTTTTGGAAAATTACATAATGATACTTCAGAGTTAGACATAGTTTTCGCTCTCTGTTCCTATGTGCGTACATTGTATGAATTCTTAAGAGTCACCAAATAAGGCTGATACACAGAGATTGAGTATTAATAAAACTATGACTATGGTGGATGGTTACGATTGTCCTTCATAGAGTCCTCGGATGAAGGAGGGTAATAGCGTCAAAGGTCAGAAATACGCCTGTCCTATCCATTCCTTTCCGATGTCGAGAATAAGCACTTCCACCAAATAAGCCACACAATATCCTCTTAACCATCATCGTCCCTAATAATGCCTCATAAATAAGAGTCTATGTCATGTTATGTTGGTTTATAAAGAAAGAAAAAGAAAAAAAAAAGAAACAATTATATAAAAAATTAAAAAAAAGAGAAAAGAGAGAGAGAAAAGAAAAAGAAAGGAGTCCAAGTTTATAATTTTATCTTTGTGACATTGTTTCTGAGGCAACAAAAACACCTATGGCGAACCACCAAATATGACCCATACCTACCTTTCAGTATTTCTGATCATCCGAATACTAGCTGAGGACTCTAACTTAGTTGTAGAGTTATTAGGACTTTAATTGAAGTGTGAATGCCATGTGAGGCCACCAAATAGTGAGTACATTTACTAAATCTGGTAAGATTTGTGATCTCAGGAAGAAAAGAAGGAAAAGAGTGAGCACAAGGGAATATCGAGAGAGCACAGTTATTTAGCATCTCTCCGAGTTGACTTGTTTAATAGTCTAGAGATCTAGAGTCTGTAGTACTAGATTACATGTAGCACCAAATGAGTGTGTGCCACCAAATACAAATCCATTCAACTCAATATCTCCTACCTAAGCTAAAAAGCCGGGGTCAAATTATAGATTATCTTTTGCTTTATCCTCGAGAGAAGTAGTTTCCTATCCCGATAGAAATATTTACCAAGGGATAAGTACGAACTGTAAATGTAAACTGGATTTTCACTTGGATCTGTTACCTAGGATGCTATCACTTCACATTTGTCAGGATCTCTAAATTTTTGGAATAGAAAAAGAAGAAATCTTTTTGGTGACTTTTATTGTTTTTCACTTTTTGTTACGAACTAGCAAAACTTAAGCAGGGAGGCATTTGATAAGTTTACTTTTGTGGACTATTATTTAGCCTAAGTACTATTTAAATATTTGTACTTAGTTGTTAATTAATTAGGAGTTATATGGCAATTCACCTTGGCCTACATTTAAATTTATGCACTAATTTTACATTTAATAGCATATGATATGATCTATTTGATGAATGCAGGCTAGGTACGAGAGTCAGACATCCATTGTTGCTTCTAGAAGACATCATGAATTGAGTTTGGATGTCTGACGAGCAGGGATTGTAGTACTATCAACTTTTAAGACATCCAAAACTTATTCTGGATGTCTGATGATGTTCAAACTGCAGCCGCCTTTCCTCTACCAATCGTGCCTCATCTCTTCAACCACCCCAACCACTCACGATGTTCGCTAGCTAGTTGGACAAATCAACGACCAAAGCAAAACAAATAAGGAATGTTTAAAATGAAGGCTAGAGAGATGATCATTATCATCCTTCCCCCCCTACAGGGATATCCTGCAACTCCATCATTGTGAAGAAGGCGTGCACCGTGGACTTCAGCGAGCACCGTGGACTTCAGTGAGCACCATGGTCTCTGCACGCCTGCCTCCCGCCTTCGTCCTCTCGATGGTCACATGGTGACATCATGCGGCCACCACTGGGAACCCCCTCACTGCACAGCCACACCTGTGTATAAGCTAGACCACCACGCGCCCCCTTACCGTGTGTAGCACACCATGCACCTGCAATCCCTCGCCTACGCCAACTCCAACCCGCATGCGCATAGCAGACCCCGCTCTCCAGCCAGCTTGCGGGCTCCTCCTCTTCGTCATCTTCTTCTTCTTCACCGACAGGAAGAACCCAAAGCAGCCATGCCCAGAGGCAGCCACAGCCACGCACGCTGCGTCACTCCACGCACGCGCAGCCTTGCCCGCACCCTTGTGCGCGCGTGTCCAGCCACCGACATGCCAACAACCCCTTCATCTTCTTCATCATCTCCGCCAATAGGGAAGAGGAACCCGAACTTCACGCCGGCTCCTCCACATGCAGCCTGCACTTCTAGTCCTTGTTCTCATTGTTGACACCACGGTTGAGATGCCCTCACTCCACTGCTGCTCCCTTCCGCTTCAAGCCACCAGCCGACGCCCGTGCATGGCCTCCTTAGGACCCATCACCAATGCCATCTTCCTCATCCACCGGTGACCACTCGCCGCCGCACCACCACCGGAGTGTTCCTCTCCTTTGACCTAGCTCCTTCAACGACTCTTGCAGGTAGCTGCACCCGCTCCTTCACGCGAGGAGAGAAGAGAAATCCTATGCTTCTCCAATTAAAATTTACCATTCATGCCATTGTAGGGGAACACTATTCCCTTATTTAATGAATTAAATTATTGAGGTGAATTTGCGTAGCCATCCTTCTACTTAATCAAAATTGCTTGCATATGCATATCTCTCATGAATGATTTAATGCATGTCATATATATTATGGTGAACAAGCTATATTATAGAAAGTAGTATTTATGGTGTTTACCAGTATCAGGATCATTATTTTATATGATATTATATAGTGGTGATTTTGCATATGCATACCTGTATTCTTGATTAATTATTTAAAGCAATAAATCATGTTGAAAACATGTGCACCAGTTAGTATGCATATACATTAAGATTCCAAAATAAACGAAACACAACGCACTAGTTTAAGTATGCTAATTCCTCTCTGTGGAGACAACCTAACTCTTCGTGGTTAGTTTTGAGAATTAAAATGTTTTGAAAAGTAATTTTCTACCACACGGTTACATACAATGACACATCATTTTATGTTAAAGTTTTCAATGAAAATGAAGATCGCTCTTTCAACTAGGTTGGGCAAGAGCAAACCTTTGAGGATGAATTGATTTATTCACCCTAGATCCCCAAGCCAGGGAACGAGGAAAAATATGTCTCTTTGAACCAGGAAATGATAATTGATTTTGAGACATATATAAATGAGGATCATGGATTCTTTGATTCTGAGGGTGAAGAATCTCTTAGTGAAGTCTCACTTGAGTGTAAGGAGGATGATTTTAGTGAGACAAACGGGCTCGAGGAGCATGACGAACCATTTGATAGCCTAGTCATTGAAGATTTTGATTCGGTTGGGGCTAACTTGGAGGATTCAAATTTTCATTTACTTGATGATTCAATCAGTGACCCCATTCCATATCTGCTCCCCGAAGAGCTGACTTCTGAGATCATTGTGCCCAAGTCAATCTTGATTCAACCACGATTTTTGGACTTGGGAGAATCTTACGGAGTGAATGATATGCTAGAAGTCCTGGAGCCTGAGACCTTGATGTTGGAGGATAGAATTGTTGAAATAAAAATTTGGGAGGCTAATTCTGAGGGAACTTTAATTTTGGATCTAAGGGTACCTATGGACCTGAAACCACCTACTTTCTACCAGGACCCTTACGATATCTTTCACGTGCAACCTAAGCTCGAAATAACTGATTATCTTTTTGAGCTGAATGTTAAGTGGACATCTGAAACTAGTAAACCAGATCTACCCAATGTCCGCCATTTTGGTCTTGAGTTGCACACCCCAAAATCGCAGGCCCGGCCTTGCAAGCTTAACAACCTTTAGTTCTAGGTGATTTTCATCCAGAACCTGAGAACCACTCGACCCTGGGGCATGGGTCTGCACCATAATTGGGTCCACGTCTGTGGACATCTTTTGCTGACGATTTCAGGATCAACTTTATAATTTTGATTATGACCCGCACTTGTCAAATATCAATTTCTTCTTTGTATGTATGTTGTGCCTAGTTGAAGGCATTAAACGTAGCGTGTGTGTATACACTCTTCTTTCTGCGGAGTTGACCAGATTTTCATGACACTCAGGTGATATTCTGTTTACTCTGCCCTTTTCATGTCTTTATTTTTTACAATGAGGACATTACATCATTTAGGTATGGAGGGGTGGATAATCAATTCCTGAAATCAATATGTTAAGTCCCTAGAATTTCTTTTACTTTCTTATAAAATTAAGAAAAAATTGATAATTTGAAAAAGATATAAAAAGAAAGAAATTAGGAAAAGAGAACTTAGGCATTTAGAAGTATTAACTTTAGGAAATGATACGAGAGGACCTAAACACTTAGACTCTTTAGGTCTTTAGGCTTAATTAGCCTAGGTGTCCACTCGAATGTGGACTTAGTCTCAAGTCCTTGCCAATTCAACTTCATTTTTAATTTGGTTAATAAATTGGGATGATAAGTATGCGACTTTCAACTCGCCCTCTAATTTGAGGGAACTTTAAGTCTAAGCATCTACACACATTTTTTGCACTGACTCACATTTTGGTGGTTCTTCAGAAATTGGGTAGCTAATGAACTGTCTAAGGTGGTATGGCTGACAAGTTGTCGGTGGTAACAGCTCATCGGCTGGTTGTCCAAAGCCCAATCACAAGACCATTTTCATTATACTGCCTTTAGGTAAATCTTAGATCAGGAAATCCACCTACTTAAAAAAAATAAAGAAAAAAAGAAAAGAAAATATAGAAAAAAATATATATAGAAAAAGGAGAAAATAAAAAAATAAATAAAATAACACTTCACAGCACGAGCACAGCTGGCAAGTTGTCGGTGGTAACAGCTCATCGGCCAGTTGTCCAGAACCCATCTCACAAAAAATGCACAATAATTTCCAAAACACTTAGGGAAGAAGCGAGGGAGTAGAATAAACCGAGGGGATATACATTGGGTTTGCCCTTGTGTTGACCCCATAAATAAAAGAAGTAGGGAGAAAGCTATCGTTCGAAAAGATAAACCTCTAGGCAATGTCACCTAGGGTTGTAGAAACCCAAAGTCCATTTTAACGATCGCCTAGTGAGTCTTTCACTATTTTCACAAGATGCTTAGCACTTAGAGTCCTTTTCGAGTCTTAGGTGGGTTGGGTAGCTGTAAAAAGTTATCCCGGAACTCTCAAACTCCAAAAGTACAAAAAAAATTAGAAAATAAGAAAAATAAAAAAATGTATCTTCCCTTTTCAAATAAGTCAAGGACTTGGGTGGTCTGCATTCTGGCAAGCACTCGGGTACTGTTGAGTTTTCGCAGTTTAGGACCTTAGTTGAAATTTTATATTCTTAATAAATGACTTAGGCCTAAGCGATCTAATCATAATTCTGCTTTTATACATAGCATATAGTTTCATTTTGCTAGGGACTAGCAAAAGATAGGCATGGGAGTATGATATAAACACATTTATTTAGGGTAAAATGCCTATTCATGCATGTTCCTAGGCTTAGATTTGCATTTTATTTTATAAATATTGCATAGCATGCATCATTCTGCATTTAGAGTAGTTGTATATAATTTTGGTTAATTGCATCCTCTTTGTGGTCAGGAGAGAAGGATATTTATTTGGGAGCCTCAGATTGATGATCCGACCGTATGGATCTAATCAAGACAACAATCAGAGTCCAAGGCCACTGAAATCACCTCAAACGTAGTCCTGTAGCACCACATGCAATTCGAGGAAGATCAATGGCCAAGGGACTAGGTGACATAATTCGGAGCTTCAAATGACAAATCCAACTATGCGGATGGATTCAGGTCGACGATCGCAGCCTAACAGTGCAAAAATTGACATAATCTGACCTTTGTAGTAGCCCCTACAACAAAAAGAAGATGGACGACCCAGATTACACCATGTGGCATAACCCAGGCCACCCAGCACACGCATGTGTGTAGCAGCACGGGTGCACGCGCGTGTGCAGGCACACATGTGCATAGTGCAGCGTCAGCGCGTGAAGTGTGCGCGGGCGTGGAGAGCGCCCATCGCAACGGCAGTGGAGCATGTAGCGGATCATCAGCGACAGACTGGCAGACTTATAGCAACTCTTATAGTCGTCGCTAATTCATCGCATGCCAGTAAAGACAGCTGTGGGCACCAGCAGGCATGAGCTACCTATAGTGATGTTTCCAGTGATGGTCTGGATGTCACTAATGGTCTTATACCTATTTTTGGCCTCTTCTCCTCCACTATAAAAGGACCTACACCACCTCCCTTCCAAGCCATCTCTACCTACTCTACTCCCACCTACTCCCAAGCTCTAGCAAGCCTACCAACACTCCATTAGAGCTTGTTCTCAAGCTCCCAAGGCTCCTATTAGTGTAGCAAGCCTCTGGCTCACTAAATATTCGTCCATGTTCCCATCGCCATTCATAGGTCGCCTTGGAGCCGTCCTCCCACCTCCATTACAGTAGCAGATCATCTCTGTCTTCTCACCTCCTTTCCGGAGCCACGCTGAAGCTTTCCTCTACTTGACGTCCTCCTACATCTCACCTCCGTCATCCCGCTCCTCACCTCGTTCGTCTGAGCTTTCGCCAAGCGCCATCGTCTCGCCGAACAGCCGATTCAGGAGATTTCCTCGCACCCCCCTCTCTTTTTATGCTTTCATAGTTGATTGTAATAGACATTGAAGTGATATCTATACCATTTTTTTTCCATCTCTATCTTGTGATTCATTTGCTTGTTTTCTTCTTACAAAAATACAAAGAAATAACAAAACCCTAAAATACCAAAAAGAAACAAATCAAAGCGCGGTATTCAATTAAAGTAAACGTCGCCTCCATGTGTTCGACCTAGGACTTCCTTGGAGTTTGGATATAAATTTTATCTGATCGACGTGTTTCGCAACTATGATGACGAGTTACTTGTAACCCCGATTTCTAACATGCGAAACGTGTGCAACCAGTAGTGTAGAAAATAGGTTGTCCTAAGGTCTAGGGGTAGAAGGGGTTTAGGTGGAGCCATGTGTCTCTCTTGTCCTTCCTCCTCCATGCTTCTCTTTTTTAATTTAATCTTCTTGTTCTATGCTTCATTTATTCACCATTATTTGGTCTCTAGCTAGGTGCTTCATCTCCCAAAGTAGAATCCTAAGCTCCTTAGCTTTAGTCTCTGCACTTCTTGATACCTAAATTATTCATAAGAAGAACAATTAGTCACTATTAAGCATAAAATATGCATAAACTCTAATAATGCATATAATCTTAGAATATAGTATTTACAACCTAAATGCATGTTCTTACTATGAAACTAACCCATGATTAGACATATTAGGAATATAAATTAAAAGTCACAATAGAATCCAACATCACATAGAAGATTTCAATGCAAATAAAAACCCTAGGTACACCCCCAAATGTTTAATGCACACCTACTTAAAAAATTATGCCCAACAATCATTATTGAAACATGGCCATGGGAATGGTCAAATACATCCACATCCACCTCAAACAATGTTGAGGACTATAAACCCTAACCTCAAATAGAAATCGCCAAACCCCAAACAGAAATCTAATTACAAAGGACATGATGAAGGACATTCAAAACGTAACATGTTTACATCAAAAAGTTCTTCAAAACTAAAAATAAAAAACATAGATACGATTACAATAAGAAAATAGAGACCATGAGCGTTTTCGATGGAGAGGGAATGAAACAACCATGAAAACAAAAAAAGAATGAACAAATCATAAGAATTAAGTTCTAAGCATCAGCATTAAGGGATAACCCTTAGCGGTGCAAAGAATCAACACCTGAAGTCACTGAAAATAAAGCCCTCAAGTAGATCACGGAGGGGTGACATCGAGAGAGATGTTACAATTATTGTTAAAATGTTTATAATTTTATTTTTGATAATAACAAATGAGTTGTTTCCTTGGAAAGCAATACATATTGCAGGAAGGATTTAAAGAAAAGGATCAAGGAAGAGGAAGGGCAAAAGAACTTCTTTCATAGTTTATTTTATTTATTTAGAATATAAAAAAGCCTCGAATTATCCTTAGGATATCTTTAGGATCGTCCTATCCATATTCATATCCGTAAATTTGTAAAGATTTACTTCTGCTGGTTTTTCAAACATCTCATTTTACCTTTAGATGTCTGAGTCTGATCTATATTATTTCTGATATACTTCACCAGATGTCTAGGATCTTGTACAGAGCTTAGATTCATAGTTAGTCTTTTCGACTAGTGTCACCTAGGTTTTTCAGATGTATGTTCTCTACTTCAGATGTCTAATAGTGTCTTTCAAATGCCTCTTCGAGCTTGTGATATCTCTTTAACTTCAATAGAACAACGGTCATAATTTTAGTTGTCTTTCAAACATCTGTCATCTTCCTGAGATGTCTAAAAATGACTAACGTTCATTTCTTATCCAATGTTAAGTTTTGATCACAATTGATTATTTCCATTACACTTTGATTTTGGAACATTGTCGGCCATCAGATGTCTTCATATTTTGTTAGATGTCTAATCATTCATTTTAAGATGTCTCCACATTTTTCCAGATGTCCAGTAAGATGCCTGATCATATGTCTTTATATCCCTGTTTAGATCCAACTTCATTCCAGTAACTATCACTTTGACCCTAGGGCTTTTTCAAACATCCAGTTTTATTTTCAGACATTTGAAACCATCTATTTGGATGTCTATTTTTTGTTCAGACATACCTATATTTGATCTTGTGAAATCCAGTAATGACTACTTTTCTTTAGGAACTTTTTCAGACATCCTGGTTTATTCTCAAACATTTGAAATAATCTTTTCAGACATCTGTCATGATTTTTTGAACGTCTGATACAGTCAGACTTTGAGTAAATGCATTGTAGCCATTCTACCTTAATTTATTTCATTTCAATTCAAATTTTGATGACTACTTAGACCTAAATCAGACCCTATACACTTATATATACCCCCATAGGTAGCCATAAGCACACACAATAAATAAAAATACATTCTACTCATTTGAAAAGCTCTTGATCTCATTTGTGCTCTCTTGTGCTCCACTTGTGCTATTGCTTCTTGTTAAGTTCTTGAGAGAAAACCTTCTTCTTGCTGCTATGATGGGAACACCATCATAGGCCCTAATTGGCCACTTTTAGTTAGGTTTAAAAGATAAATGCCCCTACATAACTATCTGAGGGTTACAACTCCACATTATTCTATTTTAAGGAGAGAACAAGAAACTAGGGTTAATTCTATAATTTTAATAGCATGCCATGAATACAAAATAACTAAGGGGTTTGTTAGGGGTGAAATAAAGGTCAAATGAGCATTAAAGACTAATAAGTGGGTCTACATAGACAAAAATGGGGTTTCGCACATTTCGAGAACCAATACAGCACCCGAAACCTAATTTCAGACCCACTTAAATTACAGAGGTTCTGGTCAAGATCAAATTCATTTAAACCTTCAAAAATTTATATAAAAATATTCCTTGAGGTTTGGTATCCTTGATTTGACCTTTGGAATCCATTTCAACCTCAAATAGAGTCTTAGACGAAATTCTACCGTAATTTGGGTTTTTGATTAAATTTCTCAATCAAACTTGATCAAAATTGAAATCCAACCTGACCATCAGATTCCTTGGGTCCAATTTAGGTTTATACCAAAATTTGGGCCCAATCAGAGTCCATCTTGACCTAGTTTACATTTTAGTCCATTTAGACTATTTCTTTCGAGCCCCTAACTTTTCAAATCTTCATAATCAGGTCCTTAACTTTGTCATCGTTTCTTGAGAAATGGTCCTTGGTGCCATTGGTGTGAATGCAGCAGCTTCGTTGAGATTTAAGCGAGGACTTCTCCCTCAATTCTCAATAAAACACTTCCAAAATTGAAAGGGGGGATCCTCATGAGATGCTCTACCGATTGGATCAAGAATTGGATCTTGATTTTCCCTAGATTCATCATGCGAATGCTTGCAAATTTAGGGATCTTTTCATCCCTAAGTTCTTAAGCTTGAGAAGCTTGTTTCCATGCTTGGACGCCTCTCTAAGGTCTTTAAATAGACCCCTCTCGCGACTCCAAGCCTCTTAACGAAGTTTCATGTCGGAATACCCTCATCTTCTCCTCCTCTGGTCATCCTTACCTTTGTCTTCGATGAGCTCCACCATCCTCTTCATCAAGCCAACCAACAATCAAATTGGCCAGCCCAAGATCTTCCCCTCTTCCTCACCATCATCGCCCGCCAACGCACGACCACTCTCTCCTCTCTTTCATCGCTGTCGTATTGTCGTCAACACCTTCTTCTCTGGATCTGATCCATCACAACCGAAGCCCTCCACCAGCCATCTCTCTCTTTGAGTCCCTTTATATCTCCCTCTTCCCTTTCTGACTCTCTCCAACCCCTTAGACTTTAGGTTTCACCCAAACCATCACCACACGACCCTCATCTTCCCCACCTCCAACAAGGACACCGATGAGCCCACACCAACACCACAAACCACCAAACTTCATCGTGCCACCTCCATTAGTTCCGCCATGACTCACCCTCCAAAAACCCTAAGGAAATTTAGGGTTTAGCACCCTCTACCTCCCCATCGAACACACCCACCTTCCGCCCTCATTATCGTCATTGTCAGACCTCCTCACACACTTGCATGCAACGCCACGACCACCATCACGTTGGCCACATCCGTGCGAACTTCATGAGCATTTTTTATCTAGTCGAGAGCCCATCCTCTTTGTTTTAGGTCACCGCTGGAGCACCGCTGCCACCTCCATCATCTCTAGCCCCGTTTGCCCTCCTCTAGCTGTGCTCTTCAGCATCAACACTCCCAGGCTACGCGGTAGAGTCCCAGGTTCTCTTCCAAAACCTTAATTGGAGCCTTCAACCTCTCCTTCGCCCTCAATTGGAGACTCCACTGTCTGTTGCTGCATTGCGAGGAAATTGTGTGGGATTAGTCCCACATTGTGAGATGAAGGCGCCCCAATAGTAATAAGAGTAATTTGTGATACTTGTTGTTCGCCTCAGCACATGGGGTAAGGTTCCACTCACCACACGTGCATTCACTCCTCACCCGCTACACCTCACTGGTAGGTCTGGACCTCCAACCGTATACTCGATTACCCAATACTGTTCACCCAGATCTGAATTGAGAAAGAAGAAAGAGAATCAGAGAGAGGGGGGTTGGGTTTTGCTCTTATGCCCTCATCTCCTCTCAGGACTTAGCATCCCTATGCTTCATGAGGCCATTGTGCCTTACACACAGTGCTGCTATGCCTCTTCTGTGAGGGTTTGTGTGAGGCTCTTGAGCCTTGGTTTCTACTGTGAAGAGAAGAGGACCTTGTGCTTCTTAAGCCATCTGGAAACTTTGCCTACCGTCTGAGGCCCTTTCTTTGGATACTTAATTGACGTAAAAATTTAGTTGTGGTTACTGTGCATTTATTTGAATAGTTGCGAGGATAACTTTGAGGGGTTAATTTGGTGATTCAAATCACCATTTTAACCCAATATTTTTGCACTATTATTCTGACTTTATTGAATATCATTTCGAATAATCATTACTTTCAATTTCTTATATGTCTTCTGATTGGTGAATTTAAATTGCATCTTTGCTCCCTGCGAACGACCTCAGACTCTATTTCCTGAATCTAAGTATATAAATTTTGATAATTTGAGCTATTTTGTCCTATACTACGACGCATTTCTTAAACAATGAAGATTTCACCTCAACATTTTGGCATCGTTGTAGGGGAGCAACGCATAGTTTGATTTCACTGATTATAATTTCTGATCTGATACTAGTTCTGTCTATTTTGTTGTGGTTGTGCAAGGTACACTTGAGAAGATCAGCCACACGACAGCCACTCCAGAGGCGAGTAATCTCATTTCCTTCTTCTTAAGCCCCTATTTCTGGAAAGAATTAAAAGGAGAAATCAATTGGAATCAACTTGCATTCCTTGTTAGACTTAATCACTTGAGTTTCCTGATTTAATTAATTTTAGACATCCCCATTCAGATTTCTGCACCTACTAAGGATTTAAGGTGCCTAGGGCTATTCACCTTCTTGATTGAGCCCTAGGTGCCACATTTGTAAAGAATTAGATCTAGAAAAAGAGCCAAATTAGGGTTTCTATTTTTAGGGTTTTGAAGAAAACACACTTGTCAAAATTAAAAGAATTGATTTTCCGCATTATGTGTCACCCAAACCTTACTTGAATTGATCTAATCATGAAAATCCTAAAAGAAAGCTCTAAACATTCACTTGAATCCTTAAAACTTTAGACTTAATAACCTACTTTCAAACAACTCAGGGTGATTTTTGGTTCATTACCCAACTCATCCTAAACTTTAGGGTAGGTTAGTAGAAGTTGACCCACTTTGTGGGTTAATCAACCTTCAAATTAGGTTACAAATCATAATCAACTCTAAAGTTCAAGTGAAATTCAACGCATCATAAATTTAGGACTAAAATTGGTAGACTTAAGGGGTAAAGTTGCTCATTTCGGTCTACTTAGATTCTCAATGACAAGGAAGGTCAGGTGGGGGAAGCCCTGTAACCTGTAGGGATTCTCTAGCATGTAAGGGTCTTTGTGGGGTTCTCCCTTCCTGGCTACCTAGGTATTTCTCGGGTGAGTAATTTTCTAATCAAGAGGTATCATCTGCCTTGAACCTCCTTAGTCATCCAAAGATTTTTGGGTGCCCCGATTGGGTTTATTACACCTTCTATCCCTCATCTGGCTCACTAGTGCATGTTCGGGAGGAGGTCCTTAAGACCACCCTTGAGACCTCCATTAGCAGTTCACTCCCATCAAGGCCAAGCCTCGAATCACTTATTTGTGCTACCTTCTAATCAAATTGATATCTCTTCCAACTCTTCTACTTCTGAGCCTAGATCTCCTTCAGCTGTATCTATGGAAAATCAAGAATAACCCAATCTCCAGAATCAGCTACAACACCTCAACGATCTATTTCAAGCATTTATGAGCTCACCACAGCATCCTATGATGCGAGATCATTACAATCCTGCTGCGGTAGCAATCGAACCTAGAGTTTAGATTCCAGCTAGAGGACCTGATGCTAAACTAAGTCCCAATATGCTTCATGCTATCCCAAAATTCCTTGGGCTTAACTTTGAAGATCCTTTCCAGCACATCCAACAATTGAAACATCTGTCTTAGACCTTCAGGCCACCTATGCAGAATCGTGATATCTTATGTATGAAGATGTTTTCTTTCTCCCTCATGGATAAAGATGCCCACTGGTACCAAATTCTGACCCATCCGATCAACACTTCGATTGAACTTCAATCTGAATTCCTAAAGAATTTTTTCCTGGTTGGTCGGGCAAATGCTTTGAAACACCAGATCATGCACTTCACGCAAAATCCAGGAGAACCACATCATGAGGCATGGGATCGCTTTCTGGATCTCATGTGGAAATGCACCCATCATGGAGTTCCTAAATGGGAACAGGTCCAGTATTTTTACCAAGGACTCCGTGAAGATATTAGACTCATTATCAATGCAACCTGTGGAAGCAACATCATGGGTCAGCATGAAGATACCATTTAGGAGATTCTTGAGAATATGCGTGAGAACTCCATAAACAATGAATCTATGGAGATGTTCAACCAGACGACAACCCGTTCATTGACAAACACTCTGGGGGTGCACGAGACTCAATGCCTGTCTGCATCCATCGATCTGGAACTGATGGCCAGTTGCCTGGATAAGGTCTATGTTATTGAGAAGAAGGTGGATGAATTGATTCAACATCTGTAAAGAGCCACCTTAGCACAGCAAAACACATATGCACAACTACCCTCTGGTAGGGAGGCTATGCATAACATTTATCACCACTGTCACCAGGGGATGGACTCATATCCACCCTCGTCTGATCTTGGTCTCAGAGGAAACTCCGGAACTACCTGCCCTAGTTGAGGGAACTCTAAACCCTTGTATTCTGACTTCTCTAGAGTTCCTCAAACCTGCGAGGATCTCCACGCCATCCAGAATGATCCTTTCTCTAACACTTATAACTCTAGATGGCATAATCATTCCAACTTTGAATAGTCAAGGAATAATCAAAATTCAAGATCTCAATTCCAGCCCCAACCACAAGCTCCACGCCCGTACCAGCATGCTCAGCCTAGGCCTAATCAAAATTATCAATTTGGGCCATCAAGGGAAGATCAAATGACTCTTATCCTGCAAACCTTGGCTGACATCCAAAAGACCAATGCAGCTATGCAGAAACAACACTGATGATAATGTCATCATCAGCCATATCAACCTTTATTTAGTCATAAGCAAGGAATAAATGCTCTTACATAACCGCCAGAGGACCATAATTCATTGCATAATCATTCTAAGAGAATAAAAAGAAAGTAGGGGTAAAACTCTAGTTTTAACAGCATATCTCAATGGTGAAACAATCACGGGATTTCTCAAGGGTTAAATAAAAATCAAATAGTCTTAAATATCTAAAAAGAGGGTCTGTGCAGACAAAAATGGGTTTTTGCACATTTCGAGAATTAAATGACATCAGAAACCCTAAAATAGACCTGTTTGATTCACTGAGGTTATGGTCAAGATAAAATTCACCTAAACCCTCTAAAATTCATATAAAAATATTCTCTAGGGTTTGGTATCCTTGATTTGATCACCAGAATCAATTTTGACCTAAAATAGAGTCATAGAAGGAAAGTTGCCCTAATTTGGGTAACTAAGCAATTTACCCCTTCAAACTTGGTCAAAACCTAAATCCAACTTCATCATCAGATTCCTTGAATCAAAATTTGGTTTTTACCAAAATTTGGGCCCAATCTGAGATCTTCTTGTCCTATTTTACAATTCAGTCCAGTCTGATTCTTTCTCTCACATCTGTACCCTAGCTTTTAAAAGTATTTGCATTTACCCCCTAACTTCATATCCTCCTTCACAAATAGGTCCCCACTGCCTACAGTTTCCTAAATCCTACTCCTACAACCTTCAAATAGGAAGATATCCCTGATTTCTCGCTCAATCCCTTCCAAAATTGAAAGGGAGATTCCTAAGAAGATCCTGCAATTTGAGCCACACGTTAGGCTCTGATTTACGCCCAAATCCTTATGTGAATCCTTCAAAGAGTTGGGTTTCCAACTCCAGTGAGCCTTCCAAGCTTGGAAGCTTGGCTTCCAAGCTCTAACTGCTCCTTGAGGCCTATATAAAGATCCCTAGGGCCTGCCCATTCTCCTTAGCTAGGTTTTGACCCAAAAACCCATCTCCGACCACTCCTCTGGTGAGGCACCCCCATTACTACAGTTATCCACACACCTTGCCACAACTCCCAAAACCTTCGCCACGACTCCACCAATCAAACCCCTCTCCTATTTTGCTTCACCACTCACCCAAACATGCTCCTGGACAACCCATGTTCTTTTGTCCAGTTCCAACTCCGCTAGCCACCTACATGCATTCTCGCAGCACTCCACGACTATCACCACATTTGCCATCATATGGCGAAGCTACTGAATGTGTTTGACATGACTGAAAGGCCTTATTTGTTTGTTTCAGGTGTACAGGTCCTCCTTGCCATTGATGGCAGAGTTTGAGCTCGCTTGAAGCTTTCTTTAGCACCTGCAGCTCCAGGTGATATGCCCCAACCTCGCAGAAAGACTCCAGCCTTCGAAGTAGGGTTTCAATTGGGAGCTCCCCCTGCTGCAATTGCTCCAATTAGCCATGGATTCAACCGCAGCTACATACGCGAAGAAGGTGGGACATTTATTCCCACCTCGGAAACCAATGGAGCTATTACCCCAAATAAGAGGAATTTATGACACCGGCTCTTCGCCTCAAGTCACACAAGGGGGTGAGGTCCCCCACACCTCACACATGCCTCACCCGTGATACTCTGCACGTGGGCCTGGTCTACCCAATTACCCACCTACTCTTGCTCACACCTCGGCTACTACCCACGGCAGGCAGCGTTGGTCCTGGGTGCGCTCATACCTGATTACCCGAATGCCTGGTTGCCCTCGCGATGGAGAAGAGAAGGGAAAGATAGAGAGATAGAGTGAGGGTTAGGGGGTTTTGCTTTTCTGTGCATTGGCTAACACTTAGCCAAAATTCAAGCCCTTGCCCCTGTGTATGAAGTGAAGAAGAAGAGGAGGTTGAAGAAGAAGGCTTGAAGAAAGAAAAGAGGAAAAGGCAGAGAGGAGGAGGCTGAAGAAGAAGACAGGCAAAGCAGAGAAAGAAGAGAAGAGGGAGAAGTGGAACAGTGCCCTCTTGGCACTGTAGCAAGGATGACGTAAGCCATCTGAATGAGAGCTCTATCATCTAATGGAGTGCACTGTGCACTGATGCTTACATGGATTTAAAGTGGTTGATACTATGCAAATATTTAGATCATTAAGTGCTCGACGCGTAATTCACATTTTGAAAGTTATTTAGTTGTAGTATAGCACGGAAATACATTGACAAATGAATTTATAAAACTCTGGTGAGTACCAGGTTGTTCGCAGGGAGGCAATCTCGATTTTTAACAGAAGCTTTTCAGAAAAATAGTTCTAATAGGTATTTATATATGTACAAATATATAAAGAGCAGATATCAAGCATTCATAATATCTGAATTTTATTGCATACATAAACAATCTTCAAAGTAGAAAGTACTATGCTAAAGAGAGAGACTAGATAGATAGAAGGAGAGGGAGATAGACAGAGAAAAAGAGAGAGAGAAGAAAGTGGCAGAGAA
The DNA here is from genome assembly GCA_037157565.1 of Thalassia testudinum. Classification (NCBI taxonomy): domain Eukaryota; kingdom Viridiplantae; phylum Streptophyta; class Magnoliopsida; order Alismatales; family Hydrocharitaceae; genus Thalassia; species Thalassia testudinum. Next base: position 75,547,136 of record JAZHRO010000073.1, on the reverse strand, counting down.
ACAATGCCGCTTGTAAGATGCTTGTATGAGATGCGGCAACACCTCAGATCCAAAGCACCAGGATGGAGAATTGTAGAGAAGATGGTAGAAGAGATCTAGAGTTGATAGGAGAGAGAGATTCTAAGTTGATGCGTTCAATTAAGGGGCCCTAGGTCTTCTTATAGTTTTGATGGAGGGAAAAAAGGGTATTTTGGCCTTAAAACCATCCAACAACCCTTATTTGATCAGCTCCGTTGATCGGCAGATCAATGACTCTGATTTGGCCTCAAAATACCTTCATTTGTGCCTAAAACACTCAGATTCAACTCGGTGGTGACACGTGGCAGCCGTTGCGTCATCGATCTTCGATCACCCGGCTCTGATTCCTCCTCACACATGTGCTTATCTTCTTCGCCCACTGCTCGCCTTCAAAACCCGCCTCAATGTCAGTCATCCAATAGTAACTAGCATCGCTGCCTTAGCGTCGAAGCAATCACGTGAGATCACATGTACCCGCTACGCGCTCTGCACAAGCAATTGCACCTACGTGCGCTCGCTTCAATTTTGCGCAGCACATGGCTCGAACCCGCATCCCGCGCTTGCATGGACACGCGCGAGCCAATGCGCTGCACAAACCTTTTGTTATATGTACTTGCTTGTTCGTATTTTTGTTTATCCAATCTGGATGGGCGATGTGGCATGCTCGTGGCCATTGGATAAAGATCCAACGACCCACAGCGTGCGGTGCAGCCTTCCTAGATGGGGCGGTGGTAAGGAAGCGGTTGTGATGGCGCCACGTGGTGCCATAATGGCCATCCATCTTCTTTTCTTTGTATTTGGTGATGTAGACCTCCGATCAGGTTGATTTTTGTGCCATTGGACTGTGATCGTTGATCTGGATTAATCCGTGAGATTGGATTCTTCATCTGAGGCTTGGATTTTTGTCCTTTCGCTCCATCATCTCTATTCTTCTATGGACAACACACCATGCTCTGGTTGTATGATTGAGACGATTTTGGAAGCGTTGGACTCACATCCTCACTCTGATCAGATCTGTCCGATTTGATCTGGCATCCATAGCTTTGAATCATCTGTGATTAAAACATCTCACTTTTAAGTCATAAAATGACGATATTATCCATATGACTAATAAACTAGCTATTATGCAAATTACGATGCCTATTAATGCATTATTCCTAAGTTATGCTAGAATCTAGCTTAATTCAGGTGATTTAGGTTGCATGATTGCTGTGCAATCACACCCCCATGCCTAAATCTTGCTAGTCCCTAACAAATGCATGACTAAATGCAAAGTGGTCCTACATGCGTAATTTTTATCAAGAGATTGACTAGAGGTTTATGCCTTTTTGTTTTTATCTCATGTTTTAGTAATCTAGATAATCATGATTGTGTTTTGTTGTAGCTTATGCAACGAATCCAAGTGAAAAGTCAATCCACATCTAAGGCTCGTACTTGACCCTTAGTAAAAATCTATGGGGATAGGCAGACTTCTCTCCTTATGGTTATAAGGTAACATATATATTCAGCCCCGGCTTTTAGGTTAGGTAGAAGATTTTTGAGTCAAGTGGATTTATTTTTGGTGGCTCACACTCATCTTGTGCTATATATAAACTACTACTTTAGAACCTAAATTTCCAGATTATTAAAAAATTCAACTCAGAGAGGTGGAGAAACTATGCTCTCTTTAGTTCCTTTGTATATGTTCTCTCTCTTTCTTTCTCTCTCATTTTCTTTTCTTTCTTTCTAAGCTCACAATCTCACTAGATTTATCTGTATATTTGGTGGTCTCTCCTGGCACTAACACTTTGATTAGGTTCAGATAACTCTACGACTAAGGCAACATTCCTCAGCCCGTATTCAAGTGGCCAGAAATACAAAAAAGTGGGTCAAGGCTATTTTTGGTGGATCGTGAGTGTGATAGGTGTTGTTGCCTTAATACACTTAAAATAAACTCTAAAAACACTTACAAACTTTTTTTTCCTTACCTTTTCTTTTCTGCTTTTTCTTTCTCTCTTTTCTGCTCTTTTTTTTTTGTATATGTATATTTTTTTCTATATGCATAGACATATATACCTCTTTTCTTCTCTTTAGCATCTAGACATCTACTAATGCAACACAGTAACACATACAACTTTTATTCATGAGGCATTATTCAGGAATGGGGGATGTTCAAGAGGATATCGTGTGGCTTATTTGGTGGAAGTGTCTATTCTCGGCACCAGGAAAGGAATGGATAGGATAGTGTATTTCTGACCTTGACATTAATGCCATCCTTCAACCGAGGTTTCCATAAAGGATGGTCGTGACCATCCACCTCAGTCCTAATTTTATCAGAACCCGCTCTCTTCATATTTGCCTTATTTGGTGGCTCTCAAGAGATTCGCACTCAGAACTTGTACACAAAAATCAAGATCGAAAACTACGCCTAACTCCAAGTATCATTATCTCATTATCCAGAGTTTAAGATTCCTCATACTAGCCTTAGAGCACCAATAGACTTTCTACTCCCACCTCACACTTGTTTGGTGGATCTATTAGAAGATAGTTTGCCTGACTCCCTAATTACCATCCAAGGGCTTAAGTGAAGAAGCACTGCTTCTTCTTGCTAAACTAAAGATGTTTATCGGTCATCACAGAGGATCCATTGCAAATTCTATGTGTAAGTGTGAAATTGTACTGGATTCTAAACTCAGGAATCCACTTAAAAATAAATCCCTAATAAAACCTTAATAAAAATTCTTTATGCCTAAATGCAATTTTTTTTTTCAGACATAAAGATAACACATGCAATGTCCACCCCCCGCCCCCCCCATGCCTATTTATTACAATGTCCTCATTGGAATGTATGCTTGAAAATCAAAATATAATAAGCAAGAGGAGGGGATATTACCTGACTATGCTTGTTAATCTAGGTCAGTATGGATGTAGAGGATGTAGATCTACCTGTACAAAGTACTAGGTTGCCTCCCAGCCAGTGCTATGTTTAACGTCATTTGTCGGACTTAAACCCAAAAATATGTAGTTCAAATAAATGGGTTGAGTCAAGATTAAATTGAAGATGTGATCATGTAATGCAAGGATCAGTGATCCACAAATGCTGATCAGCTGATGGTGCATACCAAGCACAAAGGGCCAGAAAAATAAAGTGAATGGGCTTGCAACAATTTGCAACCAGATGCTACAAAAGAGAGGAATATTAGTGCAAGTGCCAAAGTGGAAAGTAAATCATGGCAACCTTAGGATGTGATGCATGAGGAAGGCAAATGAGGTGGATACAAGGTTGTTTGTGGGGAATAAATCATTTGGGCCCTGAAAGTAATGGGAAATGAAAGGAGGAACCCGAGTGGTGTAGTCTGAAAGGGTATAGGAAACCACTTCGCAAGTCAAGTTAGGTATGGATGGATGTCGAGTAGGTGAATCAAATAAGATCTAGTGGTCCATCTCATCCCTGGGGTGATCAAAAATCTCATTCGAGTCTCCCAAATCATGTTTTAATTCATTTTTCCTTAGAACCATTTCCCCGGGAGGAGTAAGATCAAGGTTCGGAATAGTCAACGCCTCATATTCTTTTTGGACTATATCTTCTAAGGGAATGTATTATTGTTTTTCATTAATCAAATCAAACTCCTTAGGATTCCATGATTCAGCTAAATTCCTTGCTTCCTCAGATAGATCCTCATAAGTCATCCCTAGTAATTCTGTAATTTCTTGAACATCTTTTTCATAAGGGGATTGTCCATTTTGTTCAATCTCAAGATGTTGGGGATAATGGTAATGTTTTTTGTCAGGACTCTGGTGGATGGGATCATTTAAGCACATCTGATCATGGTAATCCTTAGACGAGATGACATCAGAGCCATCCAATCGTGCTTGGCTTGGAGTGTCACTATCCCCAATCTTTCTCTCTCTTGATCTTGCTCTGATTCTCCCAAATCATCCAAGTTGTCCAGTTGTGTGTCTTTAAACATAAAAGACTCATACTCCAGCTCACTATGAATTGGCTCCTCAAAATAGAATGGTTGCAATTCAAGGCCTAAATCAAGATGTATTTCTTTAAGTGAGTCTTCCTCTTCAAAGTCAATTTTTTGGATATCAAAAAGGATCTGTTCTGTATAATCACAGGGCTGGTGGGTGTGTTTAGTGTATGTAGAGGTTGGGATTAGATAGGATGTCACGCTTAAGGTTGGATCCTCAACCTTGAGTGGCTTACCACCAACTTGTGGCATACTCGGACCAGGTTTGTCTCTTTGTGCTTTCCGGATTCTATTGAACTATTTTGTTAGATTATTTGTATTTCTTTTATTTGCTTCTCTCCTCCCCTGGACTACTTGGAGTAATTGGGTGATCTCAGGATCACCTCCATGGTCAGGGATTTGATCAGGCTAAGGATAATAATTTTCAGAGTTTCTGACCTTAGTCAAATCAGAATATCCATCATTTGAATGCCTAGGGTAAGAATCATATCCTTGGTTGCTTGGTGTAGGGTTATCCCAATGAGAAGGTAAATTTATTTAGGTAGCATTGGGATAATTTGAATAGTGATTTCGAGGATAGGATTGGTATTGTAGGTATTGGGAATCTGAGGCATATCGAGATGAGTTTGGTTGAACCAGTCAAGATAATTGGTCATGTCAGCCAGGTGCTGGTCCTGTATGGAGAGTGACCGGGTCGATCTTTCGCTTTTAAGTCGTTTGTAGTTTAATGTGGTGGAAAAATCGACTAATCAATTTTTAATAAGAAATAACCACTCGCAGAGGAGCGGGTCGTTTCCACAGGGAGGCAATAACGTATTAAAATTCGCGCCACTTAAAAATGTTTGTTCGGAGTCAATTTGGACAAGAACCAAGCCAAGATTGCCTTTAGATTAAGGTTTAAGCAAGAAATAATGCTGAAATGGCAATTATGATAAACTATAGGATATTTTCCGCAATGCAGACTGAATAGAATATGAATAAAATCTGGCAATGGCAGAAAATGTAAATTTTAATCAATGCTTTACTGTAGCAAAACAGGGGAATTTTTTCCCCGTTGTCTTGCGCGACAAGGAGCCGATGGCTGGGCGCGGGAAGCTCGGCGGAGGTCCCTTGGATCAAGGGCTTCGAATCGGTGGTGACGGCGAGTCGCGCGGCGGCCGGAGGTGGCCGGACGAGCTCCGGCGGAGGTGCTGCAGGCGGTTGTGCGTGGGCGCGCGGAGGGTCTGCGGAAGGCGCTGGCGCGCGGAGGCGTGGCTGCGGTGGTCTGCAGGCGGGCGCTGGTGTGTGCGGTGGAAGCTGCAGAGGGGGTTGCTGGCGGTTGGCGTGTGGAGGTGTGGCTGTGGTGGTCTGCAGGCGGGCGCTGGCGTGTGCGGTGGAAGCTGCAGAGGTCGGTTGCTGGCGGTTTGCAGATGGCTGTGCGTGGGCGCGCGGAGGGTCCGCTGAGGGTGCTGGCGCGCGGAGGCGTGGCTGCGGTGGAAGCTGCAGAGGTCGGTTGCTGGCGGTTCTGCAGACACAGTGGTGAACGGCGTGGACTGCAGGCGGTTGTGCGTGTTTGAGCTGAAGGTTGACGGACGTGGGTGCGCTGAAGGTTCTGTAGGTGCGGGAAGGGGTCTGCAGGCGACTTCAGGCGTGTGCGGTGAAGTGAGCGGGTAACTTCAGACGTCTTAAGTTACTGAGAGGGTGGCTGATCAGTAGGTTGGTGACGGTGGTCGGCGACGACGGCGAGGGAGTTGCACGCTAAGGTGCTCACGGTAATGCGGGCGAGCTCCGGATGGCGGTGTGGCCTGTCACACCACACGCCCACGGTGGTGGAGACTCGCCGCCACGGTAGAGGCCGGCAGTGTGGAGTGGAAGAGAGAGGATCTCTCTGCACAGTGGTGGGTCGGTGGCGGAGGCCTGCTGCAGCCGGCAGCTTCCGTGCTCCTTTTATAGTGTCTTGAACAATTTTGAAATCAGCCGCCGACCAGATCCACCACATCCGCTCCCCCTTGAATGGCTTCATCACTGCAGCAGCCGGGCGTTGGAGCGGCAGCCAGCCGTTCTGAAAGAAGACGAATAAAGCAAATATTATTAAAATATTAGGGTTATTTATGTATAGACCCTCAACTTCTATGTTAATAAAAATAATATACCTAATTGGTTATCTAATTAGATGAATGCTATTCTAAGCTAATTCTAAATGCACTTAAGATATGAATGCAATGTATGGATTATGTAATTAGATTAAAACTATGAATTAATCTATTTACATCCTAATTTATACTAAATAAATGTTAGAATTAACCTAATGTGTAGGCACTTAAATACTTAAATAACCCACAACTATGGGCTAATCAAATACCCCCATGCCTAGTTTTTGCTAGTCCCTAGCAAAATTAAGCGAAACCTAGCACTCTAAGTAGACTAGTCAACTCACTTAGTCTTCCTTCAGAAGCATATTAAGTTCAGGTTCTAAACCCAAGGTTCCTAAGTAGTTGCTAAGTTACAGACTAGGTCGGCTAAAGACGAGTTGCCAGCACAAGTTTCCCTGATTTCTGACTCTACCCTAAAGTTTATTGATCCCTGAGATTAAAGCATCCGTGCTTTTGCATTGGTCCGAGTTATTTGAGTTAAAGGAATTTTTTTTTTTTTTTTTAATAAATATACTTTTTTTTTTTTGTTTGATTCTTCTAAGTCTAACCTCAGATCAGCTATCAACACGGTCTATGTCGGATTCATTGTCCCCATTACCATACCTCGAAGGGTGCCTGGCTTTCGATGCTTCGAGATAGCACCGCCCATAACGACCCCAAGAACTCCTGGCAATCGACACTTCGAGATAGTATCGCCCATGGATTTCTTAAGTGAATTCAGGCCTATGGCAATCGGCACTTCGAGATAGGGCCACCCATGGTACCTGAACCGTGCAATGCGCTTACATGCCCCCAGTAGGATGGATATCCTAAGAGACAAGCGCCGAGGAGGTAATATGTTACCATCGCATCCTCAAGGTGAGTATATACTCGACCTCTCCTGCGGCGGGAACTCTTCCAATCAAAATATGTTTTCAAGCCTTTCTTAAGTCAAAACTAAGAGAACCAAATCTCTTTTCAGAAATTAAGTTAATTACCAGCCCAAGTGTGAACAATTTGGATGCTTGGGTTACAAGGACCTGTAAACCAAAAGGTAGAATAAGACTCCAGGTACTACCCCACCTTTTAACTCAAACCCTAGCTTCCCTTCCTCAACCTCTTGAAGAATGGTCCGCAACTTAACTCCTACTTAAGTTTTTAAGTCCACAAAGGACCCTAAAGGTCTAAAGCTAGTAGCTTATTTAGCTTCTAAAGTTTGACCCTAGAATTAATTTAGTCTACGCTAGAGTTCTGATTTGCTTAAGAATGTAGGACTTAGCCAGTTAAGCTCAAAACTTTTTTTTTTTTTTTATGTACAAATGTATGCAATTATGCTATGTATATCCCCAAGTACACCCCCCCATGCCTAAAATCTGCAATGTCCTCATTGCATAGAAGGATATTACCTGGGTCAAGGCTGGGCTGAATAGCCGAAGAACCTGCAAATCAGGTTCAAGAATTGCAGAAATAGGCCCTAAAAATGAGCAAAGCAAAGTTGGCCTAGAAAATAGGTAACCTAGGATGTTGGCGAGCTGATGATGAATCCCGATAGCAAATGCTCGCCCAACTAAAATGGGAATGAAATCTTCCCAGGTCACCAGAAGAGGTTCTAAAGGATAAACAGTTAAAATAACCTCCAAAGGGGTAGGGGTAGGATGACAAGGATCCTCCAAAAAGAATGGGGAAGGAATGGTATAGAGATAAACCCCCAGGGTAATGGACTGACTAAAGAAATCATCAATCCATACCCGATACTCCATTACAGAAAATATTGGTCTGTTAAGCCCCCTAGTCAGAACAAAACTGAGCAATTCTCTAAGGCAAGGATCGTCTAGGGTGTCCAAGTTACGAGGTTGTGGGATGGCCATAAGATCTCGATTGGGTTTAATCAGCTTGGTGTCCATCCCAAACACTCTTTCTAAATCCTCAATTTCATCCCTAGCATTCCTTGCACCATCACGTGGATCTTCCTGCTCTTCATCAGGAGTCACAATTTCGCTTTCAGTTATAAGAGAATCAGAGGGCGACTTCGAAGTGAATGAAGGCAGGTTGGAAGCAACAGATCTAGGGATTATCCTATTAATGTCATCCCCGGGTTTTTGTTCTTTACTCACATCTTCCCCGGAGTCTATATGTGAATCCACATAAATCTTAGAAATTGCTTCCAAATTTTCCATCATTTTATCATGAGGAGAAATATCATCAATGGGTGTGCCAAGGAAACCTAATTTGGTCAAATTTGTGACATCCTCAGGGGTTAACTCTTCAAATAATACATAATCACCCTTAGTGTCACTCCAAATCTTGAATGTAGGTTCCTCATATAATTCATCTTCCTCCTCATCACACAATTCATCATGTACCCGAGGTCTAGAATCATTTAATATATCAGCAGATCCCCTAGGGTGCTCTATCTGAGGTAAATTATTTACATTGGTTACATCAGACTCCTCAGATAGGTCAATTTCTTTAGGGTTAGGTTCCCTAAGGGTGGGTTTGAGTTCCATATCATGATCAGAAGGGAGGGTAGGATTAACAACTTGACTTTGACCCACTTCATCAAATGTCACGAAAATACTATCATCTGGGTCGAGGTCTTCCAATGGCACCATCATTCCCTTCTTTTGACTCCAATATAATTCAGGTGGATACTCAACCTTATCATCATCTTCCTCGGGTTGCCACCTTTCTTCATCCAATGCATAGCTACTTTCATGTGTACTTTCCTCCCACCTAAAGTGTAGATCTCTCAAGGAAGTGTCATCTAATGGGGAGGTTTCAAAATCGATCCTCGAAAAGCAGCTATTCTCCCCAGAATTTCCCTTCAACTTAAAGTGTAGCTTTCCCACGGGAGATGCATCTATTGTAGAGGGGTGTACGTCATCGTCAATGGGGCAGATTGGGTGGCTAATTTCATCTCTTTCTTGTTGGCCTGCTCTCAAAGATTCTCCTAACAATTCACTCATTTCATTTTGCATTTTCTGTATTTCCATCTTCAAAGAGGAGAGGTCATTTCTATCATAAGAGAAGTCAGGCTCAGGCTTATAGTACCCAGGAGTGTTTGTCCAACCATTATAAGTTTTCAGGGAGGGTGGGTTGGGTATTTCTTTGGTATGTGAGATATTGGGTAAAGCAAATCCCGCTCCTGAGTTCTGCTCACTAATTTGGGGCTTAACTAGGCCAATACTCCTATAATAGGAGTAAAACGGATCCCAATGATTGTCATTATGTCCATCAAGGAATGGACCATCTCGGCATCTGGGATCGAAGGATGCAGAGTGGGGGTGAGGGTGTGGGCAAGATGTGAAAGGATGAAAATCAATGTGGTCCATTCTAACTCACACTTCAATCAGAATTCCCCAAACAAGACACAATTCAAAAAGGACCTTTTAGGTCTTTCCCAATTTAGGCTTTTGATTTTAAGTCAGATTGCAGGTGACAATACAATTTGTTCAATCAATTTACGCACCTATTGTCGACCTACGGCTCGCCTAAAAAGACCTAGTTGGAGCTTAGGTGTTCTTCCCTAAATCTCAAATGGTCAAGTAAATCCAAAGACGGAAGATCGAGGGATGCAAGTAGGCCTAAGCCTTCCTTTGAAGCTGTGCTTTCGCGGTGCTCCTCAACTACCCCCAAAAATCCGTGACAGGGTATCCCCCTCTTGGATTTACAAAACCTTTGATCTCAAGTTCCGAACACTTCAGAATCCAACGAAAGGAGGGCTCTTGTCCTAGTATTTCCAAACCTAAGGAGTGTCTAGAAGCGTGCCGTGGTGCAAGTGAAATAAGTGTGCATATACCGTAAAAGATTTTGAACTTTGAATCGCACGCCAAGTTTGAAAATGAAATCCTTGGTTTTTTTAAAATGTCCTTCCTTTAACTAGTCCTTTTTCTAAAAAAAAAAAATGTGACCACTTGTTAGATTTATTCAGTACAGATTAGGTGGTCTTCGCATTAAATCCCAAATGCAATGCGTGATAAAAAAATAGGATGCAAAGTAAGAGAATGCGTACCTTGCCTCCAGCGATCTTCGATGCAAAAATGCACGCAATGCAGAAAAGCAAATCTAGAGGCTGCTCATACAGACCTAAATGGTTCGTCCTAGGGCAGGTAGCTTCTAGCAGGCAGCTCGTTTTTTTTTCTTTTTCTATTTTTTTTAGAACTACTTATGCACAAGCAAATAAAAGAAATAATAATAATAAAAATAATAAACCTAAATCTAAAGAAAAGGGAACAGGCTCCCAAAAATTACCCAACACGGGTCCAAAACAAAATCAGGGAACAAACCCCTCAAAATTTGCCCCAGAACAAGGGTTTCAAACTAACTGTAATGAAAAATTAAGTCTTCAGTCTTAATTCTATTCTAATTAAATTAGCGATTAAATACAGTGGTGTCCATCGCGTCCTTGTCCTTCTCCTCCTTTCAAAATTACTTGTCCACTTCTCGTCTGGTGACGTCAAGGGTCGCCTCTCACAGTGGCTGATTCTTGCACAAAATTTCTCGCACAGAAAAGAAAATAATAGATGGTCAAATCTCTGTGCAATTGACAAATAATCAAAATAAAATTAGGCGAAATTATTGCATCTGTTGCCTCCCCGGCAGCGGCGCCATTTGACCGGGTCGATCTTTCGCTTTTAAGTCGTTTGTAGTTTAATGTGGTGGAAAAATCGACTAATCAATTTTTAATAAGAAATAACCACTCGCAGAGGAGCGGGTCATTTCCACAGGAAGGCAATAACGTATTAAAATTCGCGCCACTTAAAAATGTTTGTTCGGAGTCAATTTGGACAAGAACCAAGCCAAGATTGCCTTTAGATTAAGGTTTAAGCAAGAAATAATGCTGAAATGGCAATTATGAGAAACTACAGGATATTTTCCGCAATGCAGAGTGAATAGAATATGAATAAAATCTGGAAATGGCAGAAAATGTAAATTTTAATCAACGCTTTACTGTAGCAAAATAGGGGAATTGTTCCCCGTTGTCTTGCGCGACGAGGAGCCGATGGCTGGGCGCGGGAAGCTCGGCGGAGGTCCCTTGGATCAAGGGCTTCGAATCGGTGGTGACGGCGAGTCGCGCGGCGGCCGGAGGTGGCCGGACGAGCTCCGGCGGAGGTGCTGCAGGCGGTTGTGCGTGGGTGCACGGAGGGTCTGTGGAGGGCACTGGAGCGCGGAGGCGTGGCTGCGGTGGTCTGCAGGCGGGCGCTGGCGTGTGCGGTGGAAGCTGCAGAGGTCGGTTGCTGGCGGTTTGCAGATGGCTGTGCGTGGGCGCGCGGAGGGTCTGCTAAGGGCGCTGGCGCGCGGAGGCGTGGCTGCGGTGGAAGCTGCAGAGGTCGGTTGCTGGTGGTTCTGCAGACACAGTGGTGAACGGCGTGGACTGCAGGCGGTTGTGCGTGTTTGAGCTGAAGGTTGACGGACGTGGGTGCGCTGAAGGTTCTGCAGGTGCGGGAAGGGGTCTGCAGGCGACTTCAGGCGTGTGCGGTGAAGTGAGCGGGTAACTTCAGACGTCTTAAGTTACTGAGAGGGTGGCTGATCAGTAGGTTGGTGACGGTGGTCGGCGACGATGGCGAGGGAGTTGCACGCTAAGGTGCTCACGGTAATGCGGGCGAGCTCCGGATGGCGGTGTGGCCTGTCACACCACACGCCCACGGTGGTGGAGACTCGCCGCCACGGTAGAGGCCGGCAGTGTGGAGTGGAAGAGAGAGGATCTCTCTGCACAGTGGTGGGTCGGTGGCGGAGGCCTGCTGCAGCCGGCAGCTTCCGTGCTCCTTTTATATTGTCTTGAACAATTTTGAAATCAGCCGCCGACCAGATCCACCACATCCGCTCCCCCTTGAATGGCTTCATCACTGCAGCAGCCGGGCGTTGGAGCGGCAGCCAGCCGTTCTGAAAGAAGACGAATAAAGCAAATATTATTAAAATATTAGGGTTATTTATGTATAGACCCTCAACTTCTATGTTAATAAAAATAATATACCTAATTGGTTATCTAATTAGATGAATGCTATTCTAAGCTAATTCTAAATGCACTTAAGATATGAATGCAATGTATGGATTATGTAATTAGATTAAAACTATGAATTAATCTATTTACATCCTAATTTATACTAAATAAATGTTAGAATTAACCTAATGTGTAGGCACTTAAATACTTAAATAACCCACAACTATGGGCTAATCAGAGAGTGCCTCCTTAGACTGTATAGATCCTTGATATCCAGATATTCATGTGGGGTTTGAGGTAGGCCTAGCTATACCTAGGGAATATGAGGCATAGGCAATGGAATCAAGTCCTGGGTATTGAGGAGAGTTCTCCCAACCTGAAGAAGTTGAAGTAAGGGAAGGGTTGCGATAGGGAGAAAAGGAGGAAGAGTGTGAGGCAAAGGAGTATGGGTTCATGGTTTCCTCCTCAATCAGTTCTTCCTCATGGAAATTGGATATTGGAGTGTATTCAAAAAATTTGGGTCTTCTCTTTAGTTTACTCCCTAAAGGTGGTTGTTAAGAGCGCTTAATCGAGTTTTAAAAAGGTCACATTGTAGTATACTCGAAAAGGAGTTCAAAACAAATATAATTTATTACTTGAATTTTAAAGTCCGAGGTCAAACACAGGGAGCAAATTAAGGTTTAGAAATCATGATCACAACTTAAGAATTTAAATATAATATGCAATAAAAATCAATGTTATAGTGCAAAAAGATAAATGTAAGCACAAAATATTAAAGAAATCAATGAATGTGAATAAGCACAAAAATGGACATCTGATTTGTGAATCAGATGCCTTAAAATGTGGATGCTACAGTGCTTGACTCTTCCTTCTTTCTTCTACTTCTTTTCTCTTCTCTGTCTCTAGCAGCTGCTTCCAAGCTTCTTCTTTCTTTCTCTTCTTCTGATTCCTTGCCTTAGCCTTTCTCTTCCTCTACCTTCTTCTCTATCTCGGACTTTAGTCTTCTTCTTCCTTCAGCTTCTTTTCTTTTCTTTCTCTTTCTCTTCAGCTCCTCCTTCTTCTGCCTTTAGCCCTTAGCTTCCTCTTCGGCCTTGTCTTCTCCTTCCTCTACAAAGCAAAACCTACCCCCTACCCATGCGAGCTCTCTTCTCTTCCTTCTCTCTTAGGTTCGCTCTCCCAGAGCCACTTTCCTGGGTAATCGGGTTAGGTGCGTGCCCGAAACCAGGCCCACCGGCGTGCGGTGGTGGGTGAGGTATGCTGGGTCAGGACGGATCACCAGGTCTGCAGGGGGTGGTCGCAAACAAGGCATTGGGTCGGGTGAGAGGGGACCTCAACCCGTGAGTAGGAGGAGAAGAGCTTAATGTAGAAAAACAATTTATGCGGGCGCAGCGCTTCATGCAATTCTGAGGTGGGACTATCTTCCCACCTTCCTCGCGCGCGTCTGTGCCAGGGAAACTTCATTCAATTGCAGCTGTAGTGATGGCGTTGGGCTTCAAGTAGATGGCAGAAGTGTTCATGAGAGTGCCCCGCGCAGCCTAGGACACAAGCCTGGAGCAGGCGAACCTAGAGCGAGCTGCAACCATGCTTCGAGCTTTGCTTCAATGGCGGCGAGTCCCTGGACCTGCAATCACGCAAACGGCCTTGTAGCCACATCAGAATGTTCAGGAGGCTTCACCAAGGCACGGCGAGTATGTTGCGAAGGTCAGCGTGGCATGGGACCGCCTGAGGGAGCGTGCCTAGGGTACACTGCAGCTGTGTGTGTGGGTGTGTTTGGGTGAGTGGCAGAGTGATTGTTGTTGTGGGAGATGATCAGTGGGTGTTGCAAAGGTCCTAGGGTGGTTGGTGAGGCAGGTGGAGGTGTAGAGTGATGGGGACGCCTTGCCGGAGGTTTGGCCAGAGGTGAAGGGGATGGTGGTGGTGGAGTGCAGTAGTGGTCGTTCGTGGTCGTTCGAGGGAAATAAAGAGGGAAAAATAGAGTAGAGGGTGAGAGGTCTTATCTGAGAGTGAAGAGATGAATGGGGAGGCAGGGATGGCGGCTGGCTCGTATCACTGACACCAGAGACGAAGGTCCTTAGAGAAGGTGGTCGGCAAGGACGAAGGGGATGTAGAGTCATCGGCAGGTACTACGCGACGCGGACGAATGTGAGGGAGAGGAACCTGCCACCAGTATTGTGGCTAAGCGACGAGGGAAATTAGGGAAGGTCACCAGAGCTTGATGAGCGAACTAGCTGGAGGAGGAAAGACGAATTTGAGGGGTTTTTCCTAGTCAATTTCAAGCTTAGGAGATGCGAGGTGATTTGGGGCGTATTAAATATGCCCTGGAGGTTGGTTTTGTGCTTGGAAGCCAAGCTTTCAAGCACGGCAAGTTCGCCGAAGATGGCAACTCGAAAGAGACCCAAATCTCTCATGCATTCGCATGGGAGATTGGGTACCAAGTAAGGCCTCAAATTAGGTTCACATTGGTGGAGATTTCTCATAGAATCTCCCTTTCAATTTTGAAGGGGATTCTTTGAGAGATCAGGGTGAAATCACCCTTTCAATCTCACCAGAGTAGCATTCCCTCCGCAATAATGGGGGAGGGACCTAATTGCAAAGAACGAAGAAGACGCTAGGGGGGTTACTGCAGAGGTTTTCGAAAGATAGGGGTAGAAATGTAATTAGGCTGGGCCTATTTGCAAAGTGGGCCAAGATGAATTTCTCTTAGGTCCAAATTTTGGTACAAACCTAATTTGGACCTAAGGAATCCAATGGTGAAGTTGGATTTTTGGTTTCACAACATTTGACTAGGCAATTTACGTAGAAATCCAATTTAGGGCAAATATCTAGCTGAGACCCCATTCTAGGTCAAATTAGGTTTCAATGGCCAAATTGAAGGCTCTAAACCCTAGAGAATATTTTCTATGATTTTAAGAGGGTTTAGGTGAATTTTATCCTGACCAGAACCTTGTTTAATCAAGTGAGTTTGTTTTAGGGTTACAAGAAGTCATTCAATTCCCAGAATTCATGTGAACACTATTTTGTATGATTCAACCCACTTATTATCTTGTTAATGTCATTTGACCTATGTTTAGCCCTCGAGAAAACCCGTTGTTATACTGTAATGGTAAAATTACAGTTTTACCCCTTGTTTCTTGCTTTTATCTCAGAATGATTATTTAGTGAATTAGGACCTCCAGTTGGTTATGTAGGAGCTTTATTCTCTTCTTTGGATCAAAATGAGCTGGTTAGGGCTCATGATGGTGTTCCCATCATACCACCATGCCTAGCTTTTGCTAGTCTTTTAGCAATATTTTAAGGTTTTAACTTCGATTCTAGACCATGAATTCTTTGATGTTCAAAACTATGATGAGTGCTTTCTTTTGATTAGGTTAAAATGCCGATGATTGACCTAGAGGTACTTAAATACCAACCAAGATCCGGACTTGACCAGCTCTAGCCTCAATCTGCCGGGAAGGTTTTTAAGGCCCACATGAACTATCCTAAGGTTCGTTGGACTCCACGGTTAAAGCACCCATGCTTATAACATATTTCAGCCTCGGTTCAGTTCGCAGTGCATTTTTGTAAGAGAGAGACAGAGGATTTCTTTGTTTGGAGAGTTTTCTCTCTCTTTTTTTTTATTTCTAGCTTTGGATTGGCTTCCCAACACGGTCTGTATCAGATTCCTAGTCTGCATCATCAATCCTCGAAGGGTTTCTAGTAATCAATGCTTCGTGATAGCACCGCCTATGGCAACCCCCAGAACCCTGGCTTTCGAGATTTTGTGATAATCCCACCCATGGCATTCTATAGCTAAATCCATACCCTAGCAAACGACATTTCGTGGAAATGATGCCCATGGCATCTGAACCAGCACAGGGTGCTTACATGCCCCCAGTAGGATATGTACATATCCTAGGAGACAAGCACCGAGGAGATGATATGTTATTGCACATCTTCGAGGGGAACTTCCTGCCTCTCCCCACCGGGAACTCGTCTAAATCAACTTGTGTTGATCGGCTGCTCCTAATCTAGGTGACTTTTTCAGAACAATTAAATGCTTTTGCGTGATTTTGATACTTATGTGCACCAAATCGGACTGTGTGTGGATTGGGGTGCTTAGGTTACCGAGTCCCGCAAACCAGAGGTTAGTTAACGAGGCCGAATACTCCCTATGCCTTAGACCTAATAGTTAAGCTTTGCATTTTCCCCGACCTCTTGAGGACTATCCAGATCTCAGCGGATACTTGAATTTTTAAGCCTAGGAGTCTAGCCCAGGAGGCTTAAGATCAGCATTCGTATTAATCTCTTCTGTGTTTCCTTAGCACTTTTTCTCCTTTCTTTTTTTTTTTGATATGGACTAAAACTTAGTTAATCCCTTAATTTCTTACTAATGACTATCTCTTCTTTTTCTTTTCATTTTATGCTCCTTTTTTTTTGACATTTTTCACTTTTCTTTTTCTCCTTATGATTTGTATGGCCTCAAAATTTTCTCTCCCCTAAAAATTTTTTGTTCTTTTTCAAGAATTTTTCATTTTTTTTAGTGTTTTTGTGATATGTGATTTTTTTGTTGAAACATTTTCTTGTGAGATGAGTTTTCACGGCATTTTGCACTTTCATACCCCCCATGACTACGATTTGCATTGTCCCCATTGTAAATTAGGTGGGTTCAAGTTCGGCTTAGATCATTCATTAGAATAGGTTTTGGGTGGGCGAACGGGTCGAGGTGACTGTTGCGAACGATTTCAAAACTCGGGTACGAGTACTTGAGGTGAGGTCAGCTATTCTAATGGATGAACCCTAAAGTGTAATATGAATTCAGCATAGGAATGTCAAGAAAGGTTTCAGGTTTTTCAAGAATGACGGGTTGCCTCCCGTTAAGCGCTGAGCTTTACGCCATCGGTTGGGCGCAATAAGCTCAGGGAGAATGAAGGGTAAAAGATATCTCAGCCAAATTTGTATCGGTCAAGTCAATGAACGGTTTGAGTCTCTGACTATTCACAATGAAAGGTTCTGAATCGTGGCTGAGAGGACTGATCTCAATGGCTCCATTTTCAAAGATTCATTGGATGAGGTAAGGTTTGATCCATTTTGATCATTGCTTTCCTGGAAACAGTTTAAGCTTGGCATCAAAGAGTAGGACTTTATGACAAGGGTGGAAGATCTTTCTGGATATGTGCTTGTAGTCAAAGGCCTTAACCCGCTCTTTGTAAATTCACGAGTTCTCATGCACGTCATGGCGTATTTCATCGATCTCGCTCATTTAAATCTTTCTATGGATTCCTGCCTTAGAAAGATCTAGGTTGCAGTTCCGTATTGCCCAATAGGGATGGGGAGGTGACATGCCTTCCCGTACACCAATCTGAAGGGAGACATACCTAATTATGTTTTGTGGGTGATCCTATAAGCCTGCAAAGCTTCCAGAAGTCAGGATGACCAGTCTTTCCTGTCAAGTCGAACAGCAACCTGAAGGATTTTCTTGATCTCCCGATTTGATAGCTCAGTTAGACCATTAGTTTGGGGAAGGTAAGGAGTAGAGATTCGGTGTGACACCCCAAATTTGGTCATCAGTGACCTGAGCTGAGAGTTAGTGAAATGGGTCCCTCCATAAGAGATTATAGAACGTGGAATCCTGAACCATGAAAAGATGTTCTAATGAATGAATTTGATAACTACCTTATGATCAATGGTTCAGGTCAGAATGGCTTTAATCCATTTGGACACGTAGTCAACAGAAAGTAGAATGTACTCGAAGCCGTCCGAAATAGGAAAGGGTCCCATAAAATCAATCCCCCACACCTCAAAGATTTCGCATATGAGAATCGGCTATAAGGGCAAGATAAATGCCAGTTTATCATTATTCTTATGCACTAAAACAAACCTAGCTCTTAGGATTTTACTCCGCAAATGGGTTTTTGGGCTGCATTGAGGCATTAACTAGGTTAGGCATGCATTGCATTTTCTTTTGTTATTTTAATGTGTTTTTGTGAGTGTTAGGGATGAAAAGATAAACAGATCCCTAAAACCCTAGCACTCAAGATAGCAACTGGTGAAGGAGTTCTGACTAGCTGGAACTCAGCTTAATCTAGCTCACCACAGTTGGAACCTAGCTCACTTAGACTAAGGTTAGCTCATCCCAGCTCCATTCAACTAATCTCAGCTGAATGGCAGCTCAAGTGAGTTTATCTTAGCTCACCCTCGCTCAAGTCAGCTCAGATCTAGCTCAACTTAGTTGAGTCTAGCTCATCTTAGCTCTCACTAGTCCACAAGGAGCTCTAGCTAGCTCAGCTAAGTTGACAGGAGTTCACCCCAGCTCAGATCTAGCTAAATCCAGCTCCACTCAACTCCAGCCAGCTGAAGAAGAACTCATCCCAGCTCAGGAAGCTCAAGTCCAGCTCCGGAGGACCCAGCTTAGCTCAAGCTAATTGAGCTAAGCTACCTTAGCTGTCTCAACCAGCTCAATCCTCCCCAGGAGCACCAGACCCAGCTCACCTTAGCTCCATTAAATAGAAGCCAGCTCACTTTAGCTTGGCTTAGTAGCTAGCAAAGAACTAGCAAGCTAAGCCAGCTAGAGTAGCCCCATGTTGACTTCTTCAGTAGCTGCCTGCTCCACTTCACCTCGAGATTCTTCAGAACCTGCTCCTCTCTCCAAACCCTAGGTCCAACACCTCCTCCTCTACTCCTCCATTAGCTAAGCTAGATTAGCTTAACTTAGTTATGCTCCAACTTCCTTGTCTTGTACCACCCAAAAACCCTACCTAACAACTCCACCCCACTTGCTCCACCTAAGCTCCACATAAGCTAACCTACTTGGCGCCAACCTAGCCTACCCACCACCTCCAAAAGACACCTAAAAGTGGTGCCAAAACCACCCTAACTACCCCCTTGTTGGCACCACTTTTCCCTCCAAGAAATCCCCTCCATCTCCACCATACATCTCCCCTTAAACCCATCTCCACCCTCTACATAACCCCTCCTTCTAGAACCTTTCTTGGAGCCACCTAAGACCCCCTTCTAGAAGCTATTTTGGCACCAGCTTCAAGGGTTGTCACCACCCATAACCAACCCCTAGGAGTCCCTTGGGTTGGCGCCAAATGCCTTTAGCCATAGGATCCCCAACCACCTCCATCCTTCCATCTTAGCCCTCCATTTCAAAAAGCACCTTAACCCCCCATCCTACCTTATAAAAAGACCACTACCCACCACCATTCAAAGCATCCTTGGCTAGCAAATTCACTCTCATATTCTACCTAGAAGCCCACGCCCAAGAGAGAAGAAGAAGAAGATTAAGCGGATATTCTGTCCCCTTGGTGCCTTCCCCTCTTCCCTTCTCTCTTGTGCCCACGCTAGCCAAAGGAGAAGCCAGGCAAGGAAGATCTTTGAAGGAGATCTTGAAGGTGGTCCATGCCACCTTGGAGGAGCTTTTGAGGGTGGTGCATGCCCACCCCTTGGAGGAGAGCATTGAAGGTGGTAGCATCCACCTTGGAGGAGCTCTCAAGGAAGGAGAAGAAGGAGGCCCTCTTTTCAAGCCAAGCAACAGCTAGTCTTGGAGCAAGAAGACTCCCTTCTTCACCAATTTTTGCAAGAGGATTTATGTTTCTTTTATTGCTTTTATTTTTTTTTATTTCTAGTAGAAGCATTCCTCTACTTGTCCTTGAAAAGAACACAAATTCTAGTTAGTCAAATTGCCTTCCTTTTAGTCTTTTGTTGCAATTGTTACTGTTGTTCTAGCACTTATTCTACTTCCACTCCCTAATTACTCTAGGTCTCCACTTCCCTAGAGTGAGCTTAGGTAGTGGACTTTTTAATGTCTTAAGTTTCAGCTTAGCATTTTAGGTGTTAGCACTCTTTCGTCACAATTCGCACTTTGCCCGTATTATTTCAAAACAAAAAATATATATATATTTAAAATACCAAAAAGAAAGTTGAGATGTGTTTTTAGCAAGAGAATTGAATTGCAATTTTTGTCTCCTTGGACGACCCTAGATACTCCCCTATCTAGGATATAAATTTAAAAGCGTATGCAAATTCGCGTGTTACAACGACGTTAAAAACCCGCTTTTACAAATCAAGCGTATTTCGCATCACTTTTTGCCATTGTTATCGGGGAGGCATGGCTTTGCTATTCTTTTTCCTCTTGCTTGAAGTAGATCTCATCCCCTTTTCTTTCTTCTCTTTCGTGTGTAGGAACTATTGCAGAAAGAAAGCGGGAATCTGGAAGCGAGAGCTCAAAATTCCTTTCCTTCCCGCAAAATTCTGGTGGTTCCTCTTCTAGTCACATAATTAATTAAAACTACCAAAAACATATTAAACTTGGCTTTCAGGATCCCAAACACTTTAATTAAGTGGAGTGGTTCCCATAAAAATCCATTGTTTGCTTGAATTTTTCTTTAACACCACTCCATTGCAAGTATTGGTGTTCTCTTTTTCGGGTCTAGATTTCTCATCAGACTTGAAAAACGTTTCCTAACCACAGGCCTCCTAAAATCAGAAAATTTCATATAGTGATTCCAAACTGAGTTAGGAACATCTGTTTCAAATTTCAGATTAATTGTCTTTGTATATAATTTTTAAAAATTCGTGGACTACAGATGGGTCACACCCTCTAATCTTCCTATTTTGCTACTGTCCACAAATTTTTAGAATTTTTATACTCATCAAATTTTTGTGAAATTTAGCTTTCTAGAATTCTTGTAAAATTTTACACATCAAATAAAATCATCAAAATTTTCTGAGGTATATGGTAATACTAAAAAGTCCAAAATACCCATAGGTATCATTTCTAGACTTTGACACCAATACAATTAAAAATTAAAAACAAATATCAAAAAAATTTCTAAAATCTTATAAAAATATTTTCTGGAATCCTTGTTTGATTTCACAAAAGGTAGTGGTGTTGTTTGCATTGTTTGGACCACCACCTATTCAGAAGCCTAAAAAAAATTCATTGGTAGTCATTTTCTTTATTAGGATTCAACTATAATTAAGGTTTCTTTCTTGTTTTTTTCTAGTCCCATAATTTAAAGGAAATATACAATCACCCATACAACTTGTTTTTCCTTTGATTGTGGATTTTCAAACTTTTTTGAAAATTTAACCAGAGAAATCCTAAAACACAGTCAATTAAATTAAATCCTAAAAGACAAATACAAAAAAAATTATGTGACAACTTGATTTTCATTGGAGCCACTATCCAATTCTTGCACACACAAAAAGAAAAAATAGAAATAACAGGGCAATAACCCAATTAATGCCCTCCACATTCCGTGTGCACTGTAATATCCTAGACCTAATTAAAACTTGTAGCAACTTGACCCCTAAGGCTTCATCAACTTAGGCTTGCTATTTAGGTCTTAAGTTTTCTTTAGTTAGTACTAATTCTGTCATCTATATCTGGTGTTCAGGCTGAGGGGCCATGTCAAACGACCAGGCACGGGTTTATACAAGCACCTGGGGTTTTCCGAGGGAAACGTTTGGGCCAAAACCTCCCCTTAAGCAACTTGGCTAGATTTGTTGACAGAACGGGTATTCACTATTGACTACTTATTTCCTACATAGACCAAGTCTTAGGTTTAATTTTGAGGGAGTCACACTTAAGTTAGGTCTAGCTTTGGTTGTTTGATTTGTACACTTTCTCTTATCTTTTTCTCTTCTCCTCCCCTCCCGTTCTTCCATTTTATGCATGGGCGACAGTCTCAAAATCTACACCTGGAAGGACCATTTGATTTCACCCCCCGCATAAAACGACCACTTTTTCTATCTTCTTCTTCTAAAAAAATGGAAAATCAACAAAATGGGTCCGCTAACCCTTCCACTTCCACCTCTAACCTTACCTCCAACCCCACTACTAACCCTAATTCTAACCCTTCCACCAAAAACCCACCCACCTTTAACTTCCCACACTTGGAGCTAGCTAATCTTAAATTGCCCCAAACACAACATCAAGACCCCCTGCCTGATCTTTTAAAATTCATGGCTGAGCAGATTGATAAATTAAATTCCAATCAACAAACATTGACTAGGAACATCCAAAACCTAGCCAATCAAAGGCCAAACCCACCACCCCGTCATCAGCCTGTTATTCCTCTAAAAGACTTTTATGATCTGTCTTATTATGAGGAACGACCAGGGGTGTTCATACCAGAGGTGGACTTCGAGATCAAGCCTGTAGTCCTGAACCTAATTAAACACTTTCACGGCCTTCCTATGGAAGACCCTTTCAGCCACCTTGAAGAACTGATTCTTCTTGCACAAACAACCCATTCCCGAAATGTGTAAGAAGACATATGGCTGATGCAGCTTTTTCCATTATCTCTTAAAGATAAGGCCGCTTATTGGTTCAGGACCATTGGCTGACCCATCACAACTTGGCCTCAGCTCAAGAGTGCCTTCCTCAAGAAATTCTTTCCCATAGGTCGTACAAATTCCCTATGAAGATCTATTACGACCTTTCACCAAAAATCTGGTGAGACCTTCCACGATTCTTGGGAAAGTTTCAATATCTCTTAAGAAGTTGCCCGCACCACGAGATTCCTTTATGGCAGCTCGTGCAAATCTTTTAGCATGGATTACAAGATCAAATCTGATTTTTTGTCGATGCCTCGTGTGGCGGCAACTTCTTAAATAAAGATGCTGAAAGTGCCTATGACCTTTTTGAAGAAATGAGTGAAAACTCATTCAATCAAGCTTCCATGAACACATTTTGCAGAACTCAAAACCAACAGTTCGGTGTTCATGAAGTAGGCACTCAATCTATCCCTATCACCCAAGACGATCTTCAAATGATCGCTCAAAAACTCGACCAGATGCATATTAATCAAAAGAAAATCGAGGAAAGACTAGCCACATTAACCCAAGCTCCACGTAGTCCACATCTAACCCAACCTAACTTTCCACGAAGAGAAAATTTGCATAGTCTCAACACTACTACTGATTATTACCAATATTCTGAGGTTGCCCATGATTCACTGGGGAATTACAACTATCCAGATCTTAACCCCACTCATAATATTTCTGCCATCCAGGAGCTCATTAAAAATTCTTCTAATTGGAAAAATTACCTGAACTACTCCTGGAATAATCAGGTTCTTGGTGTTGGACCCGAATAGGTTGTTAATATAGTGATTTTATCATTGAAGTGTGTATAGTGGTTAACCTAAATCGGACATAACCATCTCTTTACAAAATTTTTTTTTAACCTGGCCTACTTGATTTTATCTTGGTCACTTTTAGGCCCAGGGTCGAACTCAGGGAAGTGGGGTTACGAGTCAAGTTTCTACGCCTTTCCTACAAGTCTCTTCTGTTCGTTTATTGTGTTTTTGGTGTTTTTTCTATTTAGATTTTTTTTCTGGTAATTCTTGTCCTTGAGGTACACCCTCAAAATTACGTTCTTGGCTTTGGGCCAAATCGAGGTTCCAAAATGGTCTTGGCTATTCGCAAGACAGATTACCTGCAAGTCAAGGATTATCTTTTCTCTTTTATATATATACTTTTTATCTTTTTATTGGCAGGAAAGAGAAATAGAAATAAAGAAAATATAGTATAGATATATATGTATATACTATATATGTATAAAGGGGTGGGGGTGGAGGCGGAGATGGAGTGTAGCACGGTGTCGAGTCGGTCGTCGTCTTGAAAGATGCAACCGACAGAGCGAGGTGCCGCATGGAGTGTAGGATGGAAGGCAGAAGATGTGTGCGACCATGCTTTTTGTACGTGTGTATCAGGGAATATTAGCAACTGGTGCAGATATTCCCGCAATACCACGTATGGTAAGTAACTTGAAAATATATATATACATATATGTATATATGTAAATATATCTATATATATATATATGGTTATAAATATAGGTATATATATGTAGTTAGATATGTATATATGTATATGTATATATATATAAGTATATGTATAGATAGATATATGTATAGATATATATATATATATGTATATGTATGTATATAATACTATATAGATGTATATATATATATGTATATATATATAGTAATATATGTATATATGGATATATGTAACTGGATATGTATATATATGTATATATAGTTATATAGTTATATAGATATATATGTATATATGTATGTATATTTATATATATATATATATGTATAAGTAGGTGTGTATATATGTATATATATATATCTATACTTATACTTAGTTATATAAGTAATATATATATATATAGATATTTGTATATAAATATATATTTATATATATGTATACAAATGTATGTATATATGTAAGTATATATGTGTATGTATATATATATATATAAGTATATAGATATATGTATATATATGTATATGTATATATATAGACTAATACATAGTTATATAAGTACTAATATATGTGTAGATATATGTGTATATATATATATATATGTATATGTATATAAGTACATGTATATATGTAAATATATATATGTGTATATATATAAGTATATATATATATATATACATATGTATGTATGTATACTAATACATAAGTATATAGGTACTACTATATGTATAAATATAAGTACATATATATGTATATATATATATATATATATATGTATATAGATATATGTATATATATCAATATATATATGTATACGTATATATATATGTATATAATAGCGTATAGGTGTGCGTGTGTATGGAAGTGTGAGTGTATGTGTGTGTGAGCGTCGGTAAAGAGAGTGTTGTGAGAGAGAGTGAGAGAGAGAGAGCAGGAGAGAGAGAGCGTTGCTGGAGGGTTAAGGCATCTGCAAATCGGTGGGCGTCGTCTGGAGGTCCTCAAGCGCACGCGCAGGCACGTATGCGCGCGAAGACGTGAGTGCTAGAGGGCGAGGGGCGCGGAGAGGTGGCCGCAGTGCACCGCGCTGCGCGAAGGGCTGGAGCGGGTGCTGGCAGTTACGTGTGCGCGAAGAGAGCAGGCGACGCAGGCAGGTGCGGGGCTGGCAGACGTGCGGGCGGGCCCTGGCAGAATGCGTGGCGAGATGCCTGTGCGGGCGAATAGTGGTTGCGGCACACCGAGTGACCGGTAAAGTGAGAAACTCATCGGTCACCCAACTGTAGCAACAGTGTTCTGCAGAAATGTGTGAACAGTGGCTACAGTGGTCGGGCGAGCTGCGCTACCAGGAGTTGCAGGTGCTGTGAGTGCGGGCGGCTTGCAGCTGGCGTGTGCGGGATGGCACACGAGGAAGAAGGTCTGCGGCGGCCGGTTGTGGGCGCGGAGAAGTTCGCGACGGAGAGCGCAGAGAGGGAGTTGGCGTGCGCGGTGGAGGGCGAGGGCAACCTGCTACTTGTGCGGAGGTGTGCGGGTGTTGCTTGGGGGCGCAGTGAGGCTTGGTCGGCCGCTGCAGAGGCATGCAGTGGCCTATTGCGAGCGAAGGAGAGAGCATGACAGGGCAAGGAGGCGGGAGGCGATGGTGCCTGCAGGCACATGTTGGAGGCGAGGGTGGCCTGCAGGCGTGCGTGGAATGGGCTAGGCGGCCACTGCTGCGTGCTGCTGCTGAGCTTCAAGCTTCTGACCTTGAAGCCTCTACTCCAATGGCTGAAGGTGGCTGGAAAGTGAAGAAATCAGGGAAGCACCACCACGCCGACCGGCTCTTTGAAGAGCTGGGCGGTGGTGTTCTCACTGCGGTGGGTGTTCACCACAGTGAAGGACTCTTGCCCGCAGGGTGTCTCCTTTGAGGAGGAGGTCCAGCATATGTAGGGAGAGGGAGGAGATGGTGGCCTGGAGAAGAAGGTGGAGCTGTTGTGGGTTCTTTGGCTATGGACCAAGTTGTCTGAAGAAGAAGAAGATGCCCTATATTTATAGAAGAACAAAGCCATGCACAACCATGCCATGCACGGCTCATGGCAGGGAGAGGTTGTCGCAGGGAAGGGCCTGCTGCAGAGCATGGTGCGAGGAGAAGGTGAGGCCATGCATAGCAGCCGCAGGAAGAAATATTTCAAAATCAAAAAGAAATAAAAATGGAGATGGAAATATTGCGAAGCAGCACTTGAAGAAAATGTGAATTGCGAGGCCATTTTATTCACTCTCTCCCCTCTCAATTAATTTCATGCATGCATGTATTTTTACAAATGCGACTATGGAAACCTAATTTTCACTGGTAATGTTAGGAAATAGCACAAGACGGCACAATTACAGGTGTATTTTTACGGTGCAATCATACCCCCATGCCTATCTTTTGCTAGTCCCTAGCAAAACATTTTTTTTTGTATTGTATTTAGAAATTATCTTTAAGCTAAAGATTTTCTCCTGAGGCAACGTAGGTGCATTTATTGTTGGATATTGTTAGAACCAATTGTTGAGAAGACTACTAATACTTTATGTCTCACATGACATAGATCATCTCTCGACTAACCAGGACTCTTGATATTTAAACCTTAAGTACGATTTCCAAGACCCAGGAGGTTTTTGCCATACTCGAGAGCTTAAGAGGTTATGGGTTGTACTTAGTGAAGGATCAAGACTGACCAGATGATCATTAAGACTCAAGCCCAGGGTTTCACAAATCTTTAAGTACAGGTTGGTCCCAGTTTCAGCTCGTGTCTTCGGATTGACCCTTAAAAAGATGATGGAAACTCAACTCCCATTTTCTGACATTTGTGGCTCACAGGAAAAGAGGGTATTTGTGACTTGCCCTAAAGAACCTTTTTAGGGTAGAGACTTTACAGACATTTGCGAGATATACTGACTTATTTGCAACCCCTTTTTTTTGTTTTTAGAAACACATGTCAGTATATCTCTTACAACATTATTTGGAGGAGCACACTTTTCTTTTTGGTGGGAGAGTTTCATTTTGGTGGAAAGAGTTTCTCCTAAACACAAGACTAAAACCTGGGATAAAAAGTCTACCTACGCGCACAGGTAAGGACTCCACCTTCCCTAATGAACACTAGGGTTGGATCTTATGTTCACCTGGTCATTCCTGATATGTGTAGTGTGAACCAAGTTTACTTAGGCTCTCAAGTAGAAGAAAACCAATGGATCCTGTACTGGTGTCTTAGGTACAAGAATACGTCCTTAGTTAGGAGAGATTCTGATCTATTTTGTCAATGCTCAAGTGAATTAAGCCCGAGCCTGAATAAATCAAGCTTCTGTGGCCTGGAAAGTCTTCAAAACAGAGGTTGAATATCCATAAACACTTATTGTATTTTTGTTTCAGCCTTTAGATCATTACTAAACACCATTTTCATTTTTCATTATATATATATGTAGAAACTGCATGATACCCTAAAATACCCAGATCCTAAGGATGCCTATCCACCCCCCCATGCCAAACAATGCTATGTCCTCATATGCATGCAGGGAAGGGTAGAGAAAGGATGAAAGATCAGATAACGAGAGCAAAAGTGCAGGGTATACAGCAGGGTGGTAGGGTGGGTGGGTGGTGAAGTGAAAAGTGAAGTGATCATGATGGTGAAGTGAAAAGTGATGGTGGATGGTGAGTGTTGTTGGGGTGCCTTCCAACGAGCGCTGAATTTAATGTCCCTAGTTGGACTCAAAATGAGGCAAAGAATTAGTTACCCTCCAGCAGGGCAACGGTTTCTCCAACTAGGGCAGGTTCATGAGTCAGATAGGGTTTCAAACGCTGCCCGTTGACCGTAAATTTATGCCCAGATTTGGGATCTTCAATCTCGATGGCCCCGTTGGGGAATGGTCTTGAGACCAAGAAAGGACCAGTCCATTTGGACTTCAATTTCCCAGGAAAGAATTTCAGTCGAGCATTATAGAGCCAAACTTGCTGAGATGGCTCAAATTCTTTTCGCCGAATACGGCTGTCGTGAAATGCCTTAGTGCGTTGCTTTAAAGTTAAAGCAGAATCATAGGCTTCACGACGGAGCTCTTCCAGCTCCTAGAGTTGGAGTTTCCTTTCTCGACCACACAGGTTTGGGTCGAGGTTACATTGGCGAATTGCCCAATAAGCATAGTGCTCCAACTCCACAGGCAAATGACAAGGCTTCCCGTAAACAATTCTATAAGGAGACATACCAAGGGGAGCCTTGAAGGCTGTCCGATATGCCCAAAGTGCGTCAATCAGCTTGTCGGACCAATCCTTATGGTCAGGTCGAACTGTTTTCTAAAGAATATGCTTGATTTACCAGTTCGACACCTCTGCCTGGCCGTTCGTCTGAGGATGATACGGGGATGCGATATGATGGTGGACTCCGTATTTCCTCAGAAGTGCCCGAAAAGCTGCATGGGTAATGTGGCTTCCTCCATCCGAGATAATGGCTCGAGGGATCCCAAAGCGCGCAAAGATGTGGTCTTTGACAAAGCGAGTGGATATAACATGGTCAGCATGGCGTGCGGGAATAGCCTCAATCCATTTCGAAACATAGTCAATGGCTATGAGGATGAATTCGAAGCCGTTGGATGGAGGAAAGGGACCTTTGAAGTCAATTCCCCAGATGTCGAAGATTTCCGTAGCTAGGATGGGCGGCAAGGGCATCATGTCATGACGTGACATTGACCCTAACAATTGGCACCTAGTGCAATGCTTGGCATAATTGTGTGCATCCTAGTGAAGGGAGGGCCAAAAGAAACCGCACGGCAACACCTTGGCTGCAGTTTTCCTCCTAGAGAAATGGCCTCCGCAGGCCTGATTGTGGCAGAAGGATAGCACACTAGGGAACTCGCTGTCTGGAATACAGCGACGGATGATTTGATCAGCACCTATCCGAAAAAGAAGTGGATTATCCCAGAAATAATAGTTTGCTTCTGCCATGAGACGCTTGCACTGATTTTTAGGCCAGCCATGTGGAAGGGATCCATAAGAAAGGTAATTGGCAATGTCGGCATACCACGGACCACTTGCCACATTTATTGCCAATAGGTGCTCATCAGGAAAAATTTCATTGATCGGCAGACTAAGTCCAATATGATTAGGGTCCAGTCTAGAAAGGTGATTAGCCACAACATTCTGGGCTCCGGCCTTATCGCGGATCTCAATGTCAAATTCCTGGTGCAGAAGGATCCAATGAATTAGTCTAGGCTTAGCATCCTTCTTATGCATGAGATGACGAATGGCCACGTGATTAGTGAAAACAATAACGTGAGAGCCCAGAAGGTAAGCGCGAAATTTCTCCAGCCCAAAGACGACCACCAGTAGTTCTTTTGCAGTGGTAGTATAATTACGCTGGGCCTCGTCCAACATCTTACTGGCAAAGTACACCACGAAGGGGCGTCTATCGCATCTTTGTCCCAGGATGGCTCCGACTGCAAGGTCAGAAGCGTCACACATGAGTTCAAAGTCGAGGGACCAGTCAGGCGGCTGGAGAACAGGGGCCTTGGTGACAGCATTACGCAGCTGCGTGAATGCTTGTATGCAATCGAGGCCCATATTGAAGGCCCATAGGAGATGAGTTAATGATAGAGAAATTTTGGAGAAGTCTTTGATGAATCTCCTATAGAAACCGACGTGTCCCAGGAAGGAGCTGATTTGTTTGACAGAGCCAGGCACAGGTAAATCAGTAATGAGATCGAGCTTGGCTCTGTCAACCTTGATACCCCTATCAGAGATGATATGTTCGAGAACAATTCCCTCGTGCACCATAAAATGACTTTTTTCCCAGGAAAGCACGAGGCTTACATCAATACATCTCCTAGGGATACGAGTCAGGTTGGCAAGACATTCGTCGAAAGATGGTCCAAAGATCGAAAAGTCATCCATGAAGACCTCGAGAAAGTCACCCACCATGTCATGGAATATCGCCAGCATACATCTCTGGAAAGTTGCTGGTGCGTTGCAAAGTCCGAACGGCCTTCTTCTAAATGCAAAGGTGCCGAAGGGGCAGGTAAAAGTGGTTTTCTCTTGGTCTTGGGGGTCAATTGCCACCTGGTTATATCCTGAGAATCCATCCAGGAAACAGAAAAATTTATTTCCCACTAATCGCTCCAGGATTTGGTCAATGAATGGTAGCGGAAAGTGATCTTTCTTGGTTGCAGCATTGAGTTTCCTATAACCCACACACACTCTCCAAGATGTAGGAGTGCATGTAGGGATGGATTCGCCCCTATCATTGACACGGATGGTGAGTCCTGCCTTCTTGGGCACAACGTGAATCGAACCTACCCAGGGGCTATCGCTGATCGGGTAGATTATGCCCACATCCAGCCACTTAATGATTTCTTTCTTAACGACCTCCCGCATGTTAGGGTTGAGACGTCGCTGCATCTCTCGGGAAGTTCGAGCCTCCTCCTCCGTATATATACGGTGAGTGTAGTAGGAGGGGCTAATGCCAGATAAGTCTGATAAGGACCATCCAATAGCTGCCTTGTGTTCTATGAGGACCTTAGTTAGTTTGCACTCTTTCTCCCTGGTCAATTTTGAACTGATGATTACAGGGAGAGTTTCATTTGGTCCCAGGAAAACATACTTAAGTGTATTAGGCAACTCTTTCAGCTCGAGAGTGGATGGTGAAAGGTCTGGCATTTCTTGGGACAAGAGTGTCCCAGGCAGGTTGGAGAACAAGTCAGGAGGAAGAAATTGGCCTTCAGATTGGCCAAGAAGAGAGGCTTCTTGGATAGATGGATCCAAAAAGGAATAGCCCCAGTGAGAAGTATATGGGCTCAAGGTCCCAGTGTGGATTTGCAAATCTGCCTGATTTGGCAGGGAAGAAAGGGCAATCCGGTCTTCAGGAGTGTGGACCGGTGGTGAGTAGCCTCTATATGACTCAAACCACGAGGTATGGGAAGCGGAGAAAACCTCGTCAGAAGTTTGGTCAGGAGAAGGTACAGGACAAGGGAGGGATGGGGGAACGTCACAGTATGTGCTGATCAAGCAGTCGTCAGTGTTTATAGGTAATCCGCAGCAGTCCAAATAGGTCTCAATTAGTCTGATACATGCACTGACGGCCATGTCCTCGTCAGACATGTCATCCTCGATGCAATCTCAATCAAAGTTCTTGGCTGCCTTGAAGATGTTAAGCTTGAGCTTTTCAGATCCAACGGCAATCTCAATACAACCCTACTCACAGTCGATATGGGCATGGGCTGTGGCCAAGAAAGGTCGACCAAGGATGATCGGACAATCAGAAAGTGAGCTAGGACTTCCATATCTAAAACAAGAAAGTC
This sequence comes from Thalassia testudinum, assembly GCA_037157565.1. Taxonomy (NCBI): domain Eukaryota; kingdom Viridiplantae; phylum Streptophyta; class Magnoliopsida; order Alismatales; family Hydrocharitaceae; genus Thalassia; species Thalassia testudinum. The sequence goes on along the minus strand of JAZHRO010000073.1, from coordinate 75,516,051 downwards.
AACAGGAAAATAGAGACTATTGACCCTAACCACCATGTCTTCCACCACACCCTTCGGGATTTTGACAGAACGATCTGCCAACTGTAACGTGACAGGGGTGGGTTTCAGATTTCCCAAGGAAAATTTTTTGAGCATGATGGTCGGTATAAGATTTATGGAAGATCCTATATCAAGTAGGGCACGATTAAAATTTCAGCCTTGGATGCTACAGGAAATAAGCGGTGCGCCCGGATCTCTCTACTTCGGTGTTAGGTTTGACAGTATAGCACAACTCACATGAGGCGAGAGAACCACCAGATTCTTGGTTTTCTTTGACTGTCGTCTAGGTGTTGTGTAGTCTTTGAAAAATCAGGTGACAGTAGGTATGTGGTCGATATCCTCGAGCAGGGATACCTTGATTTCTACATCCCTGAACAAATTACGTAGGTTATCAAAGACCTACATATCTTTCTTTTTGCCTTTTGGCTCCCTCAGTAGAGCCTCAGGGAATGGAATTGATTCTGGCACCAATTTGGGTGTATCGTCCTCTCGCGAATGCGGTGCGCATCCCGAATGAGAGGGCGATGAAGAAGACAGGCCAGGATCAGGTTGAGGCGGATCAACAGTCTGCTTGCCGCTCCTCATAGTGATAGCATTAGACAATGCGGGTCCATTGGGATCATACGACGGAGGAGGGTTCGCAATAGGGACATAAGAGTGAGGTGCTGCAGCAGGATTAGCCTAAAATCCAGGTGGAATGCTCGAAGCTTGCAAAATTTGATTAACCTGCCCCTGGGAAGGTCGTACCTATGGTTGAGGACCACGGGGTACGAAGTTTCGTGGGTTTGGAACAGGTTGGGCGGGAAGAGTGCCCTGAGATCAAGTCGCCATGCATAGTTTATTGATCTCAGCATTCTGCTGCGCCAATTGGTTCTAAAGAGAGGTCATGTTCTCTTCATGGCACTTTGACATTTCCGTCATCACTCGCATCAATTTGTCAAGAGGACATGATGCGTGTTCTGTTTGTGGTACGCAAGAACCTGATGGCAGATTCGCCATAGGATTAGACTGGGCCCTTGGGATGACGGGTGCGGACGGTCGCATTAGTCCACCCGTGGGGTTTTGGCGCTGCAAGTTGTTGGACCATGCGAAATTCAGATAATTATGCCACCCTGGGTTATAAGTGGTAGAGAACGGGTTGTTCCCCAAGGTGAAAGCATCTTCTACGCTAGAAGACGTGTCCGCATATAAGTATGCATCCGAGCACACGGAGGCTTGGTCCTCCATGTTGAAATACTGGCTCGCAGAAGCCAGTTCCACATGACTTACCGAGTCGTTCGACGCAACACTCGGTAAGGATGGTCTTACGGGGTTTCTCGGGATAAGCCTGGTGTTGGAAGAATTGGAATTGTGACGAAGTGGTGAAGTGGGGGTGTTTGCCATAGATCGAGCGGGGTTGGCCAGAAGCTCGTCCAGCTTCTTGTGCACGACGGAGACTTCATCCAGTTTTTGTGCTATAAGGCTGAGATCAGTGAATGAATGGAAGGGTCCTGTGTCAACTTCGTGGACATTTCGGGGCTGGCTAGTACAATTAAAGGTGATAATGGAAGCATTGTTCATTGAGTTTTCACTCATATTTTCAAACAATTCAAATGCTCCATTCTCATCTTTATTCATAAAGTTCCCTCCGCAGGAAGCGTCTGTAATCTGCTTCAAAGTCTCATTTAGCTCGTAGTAGAAAATCTAGGCTATATGCCACTTAGGCAGACCATGGTGCGAACACTTCCTGAGGTTATTATACTTCTCCTATGCCTCATGAAATTGTTCACCATTTTGTTGTGTAAATGAAGTGATAGCATGGCGAAGCTCATTGGTTCACCCGATTGGGAAGAACTTCTTGGGAAACGCTGTTCGCATCTCTTCCCAAGAGTGGATGGTTCTCCCAAGGGTGTGTAGCCACTGCGACGCTTTATCCCAAAATGAAAATGGGAACATTTTCGTGAGGACTGTAGGTAACTCGACATTTCTTGGTTTAACCGTTTCAGCCAGTCGGGTTAGGTCTTCCAAGTGGAGAAAAGGATCTTCACTTGTAAGACCATGGAAGTGAAAATTTATTAGGTCAATTATGTTCGATTTTAATTCAAAGTCGTCCCCACATATGGGTACCCGAATTTGTCCTATGGTCTCTGTAGTACTGGGATTCTGATAGGAGCTAAGAGACCTAGGCTACTCCCGTTCGGGAGGGTTCTGCATTTCCTCCAATGTTTTCCGAATGGCTTCAATTTTCTCATTATACATCTCCATTTGGGCTTGGAGGCGGGTTATGGGATCTAAGGCTCCACCACCTAGTGGGTTCTGAGGGCAGTTTCCTCCCTCGAGATTTGGGGGTGGGTGTGCAGCCATGTTTGTGGAGGAGGAGGACAATTCGGCATATTTTCTAGATTTATCAGTCAATTCAAACAGTTCAGGGTTTTTTGACCTCCTCCCAAACATGCACTACCGTAGGAAGAATTGGGGGGATAAGAAGGGAAAAGAGATGAGAGAAATGACGCTGCAAAGGTACACTTGATGACAAATCAGTACAGTCAAATTCCTAACCTCTACAGTGTGCCCTTAGATCTAAAGATCTAATTTACCTACTATCACGAACTACGGAACCGAATGCGAGCACCGCGGAACCACCAGGCCAGATTGAAAGGCCGTTTGCCCCAGTCTTAGACACTCGATAGCATGCGGGAACCCTCACCATCACGTAGGCGCTACACGTAGGTAGTTAGACCTCCAATCCTTAATAAGGGTCAAGTTACTACCAATTTTAGTTAGAGGCTTAGGATAAAGTGCTTTTGGAATATGAAGGGCGTTGTTTACGGGTAATGCCCAAGTGATTGATTTTCAGAGTGTTAAAACAAGCATGCAACGGGGAAATCTCCTTGAATTTAAGTTTTTATTGGTGAATGGTTTTTAGAGTTCAACCTTAAGTAGTATGGATTTTAGGATTTCGCTGAAATACCAATTCAACCAATCTCTGGGTTTTGCAAGAATACAAGTTTTCTTCTAGCCCAACAAACCCTTCTTCAATATCAGTTGGTTAATGCATGCTAAAATGCAATGGGCTACCCTTAATGGAGATTTCTATGTGGATGCGCGAATCATTTCTAGAGTTTATGTGAAAGGGAGCCAAAACACTTCAATTCAAGTGCTCCCAATCACCAGAAATGATTTCCACACACAAGGCTTCAACAAAAAGATAAAGAAAATCAAATTGTTGGGGTTGAAGTATTCGGGATCGAATCTTAGGCAAGTTGAAAAGTCGTGGTGGGGTTGGAATTAACTCAATTCCAAGTCTCCTCACCAAGGAGGTGATCCCGAACTATAGATAAGTGAGGCAAAAGAGGGGCGCAATCCATCTTTTTGTGTTTGGCTAAAAGAATACCTCACATGGTGAAAAATTCATGAATCAAGATTCTTGGATTTTCGCAATGCGAAGTAAGGCGGGAAATCCCAGGGCTGTGGGAGTAAAGGCAATCAATCAAACAAGTGAATTTTAATCCACTTGCCCCAAGAGATCCCAAGAAGTTTTTCTAGTTTTTTTTTTTTTAGTCTTATTAATGTGACAAGTTAACCTAAGTTGCTAAGAAAAGAAGACCTACTTGTTCGGCAACGTGTGCGAAGCTCCAATGCGGTGTCGGCGTCTTCATGTTCTTGTTCTTGCCTTGGATCTGCTTATGTCTTCGACTTCGCCTGCCTGCCTTCTCATTGCAATAGGTTCACCAGCACAGCAAGAAACAAAAACACCCGTGAAGAGAGAAGAGAAAAATGAAAGGAATGGAATAGAAACTTACTTGAAGGTGCACTTCCCCGGCAACGGCGCCAGAAAAGGTGTGGTGTCGGACCCGAATAGGTTGTTAATATGGTGATTTTATCGTTGAAGTGTGTATAGTGGTTAACCTAAATCGGACCTAACCATCGCTTTACAAATTTTTCTTTTAACCTGGCCTACTTGATTTTATCTTGGTCACTTTTAGGCCCAGGGTCAAACTCAGGGAAATGGGGTTACGAGTCAAGTTTCTATGCCTTTCCTACAACGAGTCTCTTCCGTTCGTTTATTGTGATTTTGGTGTTTTTTCAATTTAGATTTTTTTCTGGTAATTCCTGTCCTTGAGGTACACCCACAAAATTAAGTTCTTGGCTTTGGGCCAAATCAAGGTTCCAAAACGGTCTTGGCCATTCGCAAGACGGATTACCTGCAAGTCAAGGATTATCTTTTCTCTTTTATATATATATATATTTTATCTTTTTATTGGCAGGAAAGAGAAATAGAAATAAAGTAAATATAGTATAGATATATATGTATATACTATATATTTATAAAGGGGTGGGGGTGGAGGCGGAGATGGAGTGTAGCACGGTGTCAAGTCGGTCGTTGTCGAGAAAGAAGCAACCGACATGACGAGGTGCCGCGTGGAGCGTAGGATGGATGGTGGAAGATGTGTGCGACCACGCTTTTTGTATGCGTGTATCAGGGAATATCAGCAACTAGTGCAGATATTCCCGAGATACCACGTATGGTAAGTAATGTGAATATATATATATTTATATATATATATATATAAGTATATGTATAGATAGATATATGTATATATATGTATATGTATGTATATAATACTATATAGATGTATATATATATGTATATATATATATAGTAATATATGTACATATAGATATATGTAGAGATATATATATATGTATATGTATGTATATAATACTATATAGATGTATATATATATATGTATATATATATAGTAATATATGTATATATAGATATATGTAGCTAGATATGTATATATGTAAATATAGTTATACAGATATATATGTATATATGTATGTATATTTATATATATATATATATGTATGTATGTATACTAATACATAAGTATATAGGTACTACTATATGTATAAATATAAGTATATATATATATTTATATATATATGTATATCAATATATATATATGTATACGTATATATATATATGTATATAATAGTGTATAGGTGTGTGTGTGCATGGAACTGTGAGTCTATGCGTGTGTGAGCGTCGGTAAAGAGAGTGTTGTGAGAGAGAGTGAGAGAGACTGAGAGAGCGGGAGAGAGAGAGCACTACTGGAGGGTTAAGGTGTCTGCAGACTGGTGGGCATCGTCTAGAGGTCCTCAACCACACGCGCAGGCACGTATGCACGTGAAGACGTGCACGCTGGAGCACGAGGGGCACGGAGAGGAGGCCGCAGTGCACTATGCTGCACGAAGGGCTGGAGTGGGCGCTGGCAGGTGCGCGTGGGCAAAGAGAGCAGGTGACGCAGGCAGGTGCGGGGGCTGGCGAACACATGGGCGGGAGCTGGCAGAATGCGAGGAGAGACACTCACGTGGGTGAACAGCGGTTGCGGCGTGCCGGGTGACCGGTAAAGTGAGAAACTCACCGGTCACCCCACTGTAGCCACAGTGTTCTGCAGAAATGCGTGAACAGTGGCTACAATGGTATGGCGAGCCGCGCAACCGGGAGCTGCAGGTGCTGTGAGTGCGGGCGGCTTGCGGCTGGCGCACACAGGCTGGCACGTGAGTAAGAAGGTCTGCGCCGGCCGATTGCGGGTGCGGGGAAGTTCTCAACAGAGTGCACAGAGAGGGAGTTGGCATGCGCGGTGGAGGGCGAGGGTGACTTGCTGCTTGCGTGGAGGTGTGTGGGTGCTGCTGGGTGTGTGGTGAGGCTTGGTCGGCCGCTGCAGAGGCACGCGGTGGCCGGTTGTAGGTGAAGGAGAGAGCGTGACAGGACAAAGAGGCAGGAGGCAATGGTGCCTGCAAGCGTGCGCTGGAGGTGAGGGCGGCTTGCAGGCGTACGCGGAATGGGTTAGGTGGCTGCTGCTGCTGCCGAGCTTTGAGCTTCAGACCTTGAATCCTCCGCTCCAATGGCTGAAGGTGGCTGGAAAGTGAAGAAATCAGTGAAGAGCCACCATGCCCACTGACTCTTTGAAGAGCTGAGCAGTGGTGGTCTCACTGTGGTGGGTGTTCACCACAGTGAAGGACTCCTACCCGTAGGGTGTCTCCTCTGAGGAGGTCTTGCGTATGGAGGGAGTGGGAGGAGATGGTAACCTGGCGAAGAAGGTGGAGCTGCTGTGTGTTCCATGGCTGTGGACTAGGTTGTTTGAAGAAGAAGAACATGCCCTATATTTATAGAAGAAAGCCATGCACAACCATGCCCTGGCTGTGCATGGCTCATGCACGGCTCAAGGCAGGGAAGGGCCTACTGCAGAGCATGGCGCAAGGAGAAGGTGAGGCCATGCATAGCAGTCGCGGGAAGAAAGATTTCAAAATAAAAAAGAAATAAAAATGGAGATGGAAATATTGCGAAGCAGCACTTGAGGAAAATGTGAATTGCAAGGCCATTTTATTCACTCTCCTCCCCTCTCAATTAAATGCATGCATGCATGTATTTTTACAAATGCGACTATGGAAACCTAATATGCACTGGTAATGTTAGGAAATAGCACAAGACGACACAATTACAGGTGTATTTTTGCGGTGCAATCAGTTCCTTCCCAACCAGATCATTTTAAGGGGTATGGGTCAAATCCAACCTTCTATCCTAGGCCATCCCAACAAGACATCAATGCCCAGGTGATGCGAACCCTACAGGAAATGCAAACAAAAATGACGGAAGTAACCCACACCATCACAAATCTAAACAACTTGATTAGGGTTACTCCCATGCAAAGACCTGCAGGACATCTTCCGTCCCAACCCATGCCCAACCCTAATCACCAAGGGAACCAATATCCGGCCAGAACTCCACACTACCCGAATCAGCCTCCTCCTAATCCACCACCTCAGCAGCCTCCCAGGTTTCCGCAATCACAGGCCCCCCACCTCCTCCAAATAATAATCCGACTGCACATGCAGTTACTTTGAGGAGTGGGAAAACCACCACTGATCCGGGGCCTTCACAGAAACTTGGTGAAATTCCTATGCAAATTGACTCCCCACCTTTCCATCAGGAAGAGAAAGAAACACGACAATCTCAAGACACAATTCCTATCCCTTTCCCACAAGCACTCCAACCCACCACCACAAAAAAAAAGAAATCTGAGCCCACTACAGAAGAACTCATGGATCTATTTGGGCAAGTTCAAATCAATATTCCTCTCCTAGATGCCATCAAATATATACCTGCCTACCAAATTTTTGAAGGAGATTTGTACTCCTAAAAGGTAGGCCAAAAATCTAGGGCAGGTGCATCTTTCGAAGACAGTAAGCTCTGTCATATAGAATAAGCTGCCTCTTAAGATGAAAGATCCGGAGGCACCTTTAATTTCAGTAATTATTATTGATACTACCTTTAATCGCACCCTATTTGATCTTGGTGCTTTAGTTAATATTATTCCCACGATTTTATTTGAAGAATTTCAGATTGATGAATTAAAACCCGTCGAGGTTACCCTACAATTAGCCAACCGATCTACAATCAAACCTTATGGGATTGTCGAGGATGTTTTCGTCAAGGTCCAGAATTGTGTCTTCCCTGTAGACTTTCTGGTTCTTGACATTAAGGTACCTGAATCATTACTGGACTCCCCAATAATCCTTGGACGCCCTTTTCTGGCCACTGCAAAGGCAAATATCAATTGCCACACAGGCAAGATGGATATCACTTGTGCCGGCCAAACTGTTACTTTAGATATTTTCAAATCCTCCAGGAGATTCCATGATGATAAATTTTTTGAGGACTCAGATATGGAAATTTCCAATATGGTGGAGGAGACAATGTTGATAGATACCCTTACCGACCATAATTTTTTTGAGGATTCTGATTCCGAATCAATGGTCGACGAAATCTGTGATCTGGAGACTTGTCTTGACCCCAAATCCATTCCTGATGAACCCCATGATCACCCTAACCCACCCACTATTTAGGCACCTAATTTTTCCACACTAACTTCACCCAATCCTCACCATCCCTTCCCCAAATCCTTTCTTATGGACCTTCCACCAACCCCGCTCGAGTTTGGCATCCAACCTGATTTAAAACCATGGCCAGACTCAGGCTACACTTATCATTTTCCATCCAACTTTGATCCCAATATTGCTTCTAATCAATTTTCTAGGGATCTAGAAGAAGACACCTTTTTTGCGGGCATCCAAGTGTCCAACTATTTACATGATTTTCTGTCTTCCGTGCATACCTTCAAGCCCTGTTGAATGGCATAAAAGATAGCACTGGATGGGAGGTAACCCATCATTTTTTCCTACTTTCCTTTTTTCTTCTTTTTCCAGGCTTTGATCATCCTAAACCTGACCGTTCTTCACTAAGGTGATCCCTTTTCCTAATGCATGAGGACATGGCATATCTTAAGCATGGGGGGGTGTTTCTAAAATTTGACGATCGATTTAGGATTTTCAAAATCTAAAAACATGCATTTTTCTTTAGTTATTTTATTTTCCTACTTGCATACCCAAAAAAATAAAAATGTTGAAAACATTTTGAGGAAAAATTTTGAAATTGGGACTAAGGTCGAAAAAATTTACTTTTTGTGCAATGGGATTTAATCTTTAACAAACTAGGGAAGAGGATGTGGATCTGATCATTAAAATTTCAGGGTCTATTTTAGACTAGATCAGATATCCTTCTCTAAAAATTCCACCTGAACTCATGATAGTTCAGGTGACTTGATCCTATTTTGTAATGTGGAAAGTATTTGGCTTAGTTTCTGATTCAAAAACTTGCATATCTTGAGGAACTTCTTGTGTCAATTTTCACACACAAGCCAACACTTAAAAATAACTAAAAATTTGAAAAACTCCCTTGTTTGGACTTAGTAAAAGTCTGAGGTAGATCAATGGTTTGAGTTCCCATCGTTGAGAAGGAGGAAAATGCCTCCTTTGAGAACGCGATGTCAACATGTTACCGCCTCGGCACTGCTCCATATCTATAATTCATATCTTCAGACAGAGCATTAAAGCGCATTTTAGTAGCTCAAGTGTCTTGGACGGTGCTCTACCTATAGTGTCGGAGCAAGAGCTTGAGTTTGCTTGAAGCGCCCCTTTACACCACATTGTGTTTTGGGGTTGTGAGCCCCTGGGTGGTGTCATGGACAGTGCTATCCCGAAGTACTGGCGTTAGAGCCCCCTCGAGGATTGGTAACGGGAATGATGATCCTGACACATCTATTGTAAGACTAAGCTAAAAATAAGCATGGGGAGAAAAAAGTAATAATAATAATAAATTAATTAACATGCCCTTATAAATGTTGGCTTTTCACAAGCACAGACACAAGGTTTTAAAGGATTTCTGCAAGTTACGAATCAGATTCATGAGCCAGAAAAATCCTAAAAACAAAAATTTCAAGTCATCTAAATTAACAAGGGGTTAATTTGTAAATTTTCTAAAGGATATATTAATCCCGTTTTGTCTAATGGTTGGATCCAAAACAAATCCCAATGTTTATCTTTAGAAAATCCCGTACCTCCTGTGTTTAGATCGACCAAGGTCCCTTAATCTTTCTCTCCTCAAAAGTAGAAAAAAATTAGATTTCCCAAAAATTCTATTTTCCAAAAAAATTAAAGTTTTGCTAAGAGACTAGCAAAAGATAAGCAAGGGGGTGTGATAAATGCCAGTTTATCATCATTCTTATCCACTAAAACAAACCTATCCCTTAGGATTTAACTCCACAAACGGGTTTTTGGGCTGCATTTAGCCATTAACTAGGTTAGGCATGCCTTGCATTTTCTTTTGTTATTTTAATGTGTTTTTGTGAGTGTTAGGGATGAACAAATATAAAGATCCCTAAAATCCTAGCACTCAAGAAGGCAATTGGTGAAGAAGGAGTTTAGACTAGCTGGAAATCAACTTGATCCAGCTCACCACAGTTGGAACCTAGCTCACTTGAACTAGGGTTAGCTCATCCCAACTCCATTCAGCTAATATCAGCTGAATGGATGCTCAAGAGAGTTCATCTTAGCTCACCCTAGCTCAAGTCAGCTCAGATCCAGCTCAACTTAGCTGAGTCTAGCTCATCTCAGCTCCCACTAGTCCACAGGGAGCTCTAGCTAGCTCAGCTGAGTTGACAGGAGTTCACGCCAGCTCAGATCCAGCTACATCCAGCTCCACTCAACTCCAGCCAGCTGAAGAAGAACTCATCCTAACTCAGGAAGCTCAAGTCCAGCTCCTAGGGACCCAGCTTAGCTCAAGCTAATTGAGCTAAGCTACCTTAGCTGTCTAAACCAGCTTAATCCTCCCAGGGAGCACCAGACCCAGCTCACCTCAGCTCCATTCAATAGAAGCCAGCTCACTTTAGCTTGGCTTAGTAGCTAGCAAAGAACTAGAAAACTAAGCCAGCTAGAGTAGCCCCATATTGACCTCTTTAGCAGTTGCCTTCTCCACTTCAGCTCCAGATTCTTCAGAACCAACGCCTCCCTCCAAACCCTAGCTCCAACACCTCCTCCTCTACTCCTCCATTAGCTAAGCTAGCTTAGGTTAGCTTAGCTTAACTTAGCTTAGCTTAGCTATGCTCCAACATCCTTGGCTTGTACCACCCAAAAACCCTACCTAACAACTCCACCCAACTAGCTCCACCTAAGCTCCACATAAGCTAACCTGCTTGGTGCCAACCTAGCCTACCCACCACCTCCAAAAGACACATAAAAGTGGCGCCAAAACCGCCCTAACTACCCCCTTGTTGGCACCACCTTTCCCTCCAAAAAATCCCTACCATCTCCACACATCTCCCCTTAAACCCATCTCCACCCTCCACATAACCCCTCCTTCAAGAACCTTTCTTGGCGCCACCTAAGGTCCCCTTCTAGAAGCTATTTTGGCACCAACATCAAGGGGTGTCACCACCCATAACCACCCCCTAGGAGTCCCTTGGGTTGGCGCCAAATGCCCTTAGCCATAGGATCCCCAACCACCTCCATCCTTCCATATTAGCCGTCCATTTCAAGAGGCACCTTAACCCCCCATCCTACCATATAAAAAGACCACTACCCACCACCTTTCAAAGCATCCTTGGCTAGCAAATTCACTCTCATATTCTACCTAGAAGCCCACACCCAAGAGAGAAGAAGAAGAAGAAGATTAAGGGGATATTATGTCCCCTTGGTGCCTTCCCCTCTTCCCTTCTCTCTTGTGCCCACGCCAGCCAAAGGAGAAGCCAGGAAAGGAAGATATTTCGAGGAGATCTTGAAGGTGGTCCATGCCACCTTGGAGGAGCTTTTGAGGGTGGTGCATGCCCACCCCTTGGAGGAGAGCATTGAAGGTGGTAGCATCCACCTTGGAGGAGCTCTCAAGGAAGGAGAAGAAGGAGGCCCTCTTTTCAAGCTAAGGAACAGCTAGGCTTGGAGCAAGAAGACTCCCTTCTTCACCAATTTTTGCAAGAGGATTTGTGTTTCTTTTATTTCTTTTAAATTTTTTTTTATTTATAGTAGAAGCATTCCTCTACTTGTCCTTGAAAAGAACACAAATTCTAGTTAATCAAATTGCCTTCTTTTTAGTTTTCTGTTGCAATTGTTACTGTTGTTCTAGCACTTATTCTACTTCCACACCCTAATTACTCTAGGCCTCCACTTGCCTATAGTGAGCTTAGGTAGTGGACTTTTTAATCACTTAAGTTTCATCTTAGCATTTTACGTGTTAGCACTCTTTCGTCACAATTCGCACTTTGCCCGTATTATTTCAAAACAAAAAATATATATATATTTAAAATACCAAAAATAAAGTTGAGATGTGTTTTTAGCAAGAGAATTGAATTGCATTGTTTGCCTCCTTGGACGACCCTAGATACTCCCCTATCTAGGATACAAATTTAAAAGCATATGTGAATTCACGTGTTACAATGACGTTAAAAATCCGCTTTTGCAAATCGCACGTATTTCGCATTAGGGCATCATATCACGATGGCTCATGTTGCCTAATGTCTGGCAACGAGTGCATGCCCTACAGTGATTGTATGCGTCCTTGAAAATCGTTGGCCAATAGAAGCTGCACTGGAGGACTTTCGCTGCAGTTTTATGACATAAGAAATGTCCACCGCATTCCTGGTCATGGAAGAAGGATAATATGTCCTGAATTTCCACTTCTGCGACACTTCGTTGAATGATTTAATCAGCACCGATGCGGAAAAGATATGGGTCTTCCCAGAGGTAATACTTGGCATCGGAAAGCAATTTGTCCTTCTTGGCCTTCGGCCAATCGGACGGGATCTGATGTGATGCCAAGTAGTTTACTATATCTGCAAACCATAGAAGCCCCCTGATGGGTTCGGAAGGGTCGATGATCTCAGAAGGAAAGCAGGACAAGTGATCAGCTACCACATTCTATTTTCTAGCTTTGTCGTGAATCTCGAGGTCAAACTCTTGTAGCAGCAAGATCCAGTGGATTAATCGAGGTTTTGCATCCTTCTTTACAAGGAGATGCCTCACAGTTGTGTGACCCGAGTAAATGATAACATGGGAACCCAGGAGATATGATCTGAATTTTTCCAGGGCAAATACTACAGCTAGCAGCTCTTTCTCCGTAACCACGTAGTTACGCTGAGCCTCGTCAAGTGTCTTGCTAGCTAGTAGATGACCACGGGTTTCCCGTTAATTTTCTACCCAAGTACTGCTCCTACAGTGAAATCAGATGCCTCGCACATGATCTCAAAGGGTTGAGACCAATCAGGGGATTGTAGGCTCGGAGCTTGGGTAACTCGATCACGGAGGATCTCAAATGCTTGAGTGCATTCCTTGGAGATTTCAAAAGGTACATCCTTAGATAGTAGAGTGGTCAGGGGGCGTGTGATCTTTTATAAATTAGGAATGAATCGACGGTAAAAACTGACGTGCCCTAGAAAAGATTGGATGTCCTTGATCGAGCTAGGCATAGGGAGTTTGGAAATCAAGTTCACCTTTGTTCGATCGACCTAGATGCCCTTTTCTGATATGAGATGTCCTAGGACAATTCCTTCAGGCACCATGAAATGGCTCTTTTCCCAGGAAAGAACCAGATTCACGTCAATGCACTGCCTGAGGATTTGGACCAAGTGTAGGAGGCAATAGTCAAATGATTCTCCGAATACTGAAAGGTCATCCATGAAGACTTCCAGATAATCACCTACCATATCTGAGAATATGGCAAGCATGCACCACTGAAAAATAGCAGGTGCATTGCAGAGATCGAGCAGCATCCTTCAAAATGCATACGTCCCGAAGGGGCAGGTGAAAGTGGTCTTTTCTTGGTCCTCAGGATGGATTGCCACCTAGTTATAACCGAAGTACCCATCCAAAAAGTAGAAGAACCTATTTCTCACTAGTTTCTCGAGGATCTGATCAATAAATGGTAGTGGGAAATGATCCTTCTTCGTGGAGGAATTGAGTCTTCTATAAACAATGCAGACTCTCCATGAATATGCCACACAGGTTGGTATGATTTCTCTGGTTTCAGTCATGATCACAGTGAGTTCTGCCTTCTTAGGAACAGCCTGGATTGGACTCACCCATAGACTGTCAGAGATCGGGTAGATGATCCCTGCATCTAACCACTTGATGATCTCCTTTTTTGCGACCTCCTGCAGATTAGGATTCAGATGTCTTTGCATTTCATAGGAAGGTCGTGTGCCCTCTTCGGTGTAGATACAGTGTGTGCAGTAAGAGGGGCTTATACCAGTCAAATCATCAAGAGTCCATCCAATGGCTCTTCGATGTTGTTGGAGAATAGTAATTAAATGGGATTCCCGATCAGCTGTGAGTCTGGAGTTGATAATCATAGGAAATGTCTGATTGGAACCCAAAAAGATGTACTTCATATGGTCGGGAAGAGGCATGAGTTGCAAAACAGGGTTATCAGCAGCAGCGGGTAGTTTGGGTTGTGTGTCAAGAGCAAGGGAAGGAATAATGGGTGTATCTAGGTCAGGTTCGGACTCCTCAGATTGCGGGTTTTGATCCTCTTGTGGTTGATTAGAAGTTGTCAGGTTTTCCTCAATATATGGATCCTCAACCACAGCCTTGATATCACAAATTTGTTCTATAATACCACAATTAATCCCTTGTTGGGCCTTAAAGATGTCAATCTTTGGTGTTTGGTTCTCGAATTTTAGTTCAATGTGGCCCTCATCACAATTTATATTGGCCTGAACAGTGGCCAGAAAGGGTCTCCCTAGTATAATTGGTGTATACCTTTGATTTTCTGGAGCATCCATATCCAAGACTACAAAGTCCACCAGGAAATAGAAATCCTGCACCCTAATAATGACATCCTCAAGTACTCCTTTAGGTGACTTAATAGATCGGTCAACCAACTGCAATGTCTCCTCTATTGGTTTAAGCTCAGATTCCTCAAGATGGTCCAATAGGGATGTAGGTATTAGGTTTATGAAGGCTCCTAGATCTAATAAAGCTCTATCAAATTGGGTATCACCAATGGTACAGGAAATCAAGGGAGTACCTGGGTCTTTTGCCTTAGGTGGCAGTTTACTCAAAATTACAGAGTTGGCTTGCTCTGACAGTACGATCGGACTCCCACTTTTGGTTGGCAGCTTACGCTTGGGTGTACACACATCTTTCAGAAATCGTGCGTAAGCCAGTACATGGCGGATCACATCCATCAAGGGGATGTTTATATGGACCTGTTCAAAGAGCTTGACCAGATCCTCCTCAGGTGCCACGGGTTTATTTGTCCTCTTTCCCTTGGTCAAGGCCTCAAGAATTGGAACCTTGGATGGTTCCTCTAGAATAAGTCCAGGTTCTTGATCTAGGATAGGGGTGTCCTAGATAACTATCCTAGGGTTTGGGTTACTACTAGGCTGAAAGTGGCTTGGATAAGGTGAGTCTTGTGTTGCTTTGCCACTACGGGTTGTAACAGAATTCTGTCTTACCTAGTTTTGGTTCGGAGTTGGTAAAATAGGTGGCTGCTGCTGAAATCTCGCATACGATGTTGAAGCTTCCATCCCGTTGGGTGATGGAACAGAAGGGGCCTAATAAATCATGTGGGCTTGGCATGGATTTGGGTTCCTAACGTGCCTCTAGTTCAGCACGTTATTTGGATTTGGTAGAGATTGCGAAGGGAGTGTACCAGGTTGGCGAGAATTTGCCATCTTGGCGAGTTGATTGCAAACCTCTGTGATCTCATCCTTGTGCTATTCTTGCATAGCCGCATTCGTCTTGTGAATGTCAGCCAGAGTCTGAAGGATAAGAGTCATTTGATCTATTTGAGCTGGCCTAGATTGATAGGTGGGGTTAGGCCGAGGCTGAGCCGACTGATATGGACAACGATCTTGTGGACGGGGTTGATATGGTGGTCTTTGATTCAAATTATTTCCTGCCCACAGGAAGTTGGGATGATTCTGCCATCCAGGGTTATAGGTATTAGAGAATGGGTCATTCTGGATGGCGTTGAGGTCCTCGCAGATCTGAGCAACCTCAGGAACGTCAGAGTACGAGGGTTCATAGTTCCCCCAAGTAGAGTAGGTCGGATCGGAGCTTCCTCTGGTCCTAGAGTCAGACGAGGGTGGATACGGGTCCATCCCATGAGAAGATCGGTGATAGATGTTATGCACAGCTTCCCTCGTAAAAGGCTGCTGTGCAAACGGGTTTTGCTCAGAGGTGGCTCACTGCAGATGTCGAGTCAGCTCATCCACCTTCTCAATGATAGATGTTGAAGTGACGGGTTACTATGCTATCGAATTTGGTTTTGAAAACCTGTCATTACAGTTTGAATAGCGAAGAACTCAAGTTCAACAAATAAAATTTATACCGGAATAGAAATCCTGGGTCGAACTCATGGAGGTAGACATTTGATTAAAAATACGTGTTTGTGTTATTTATCACGAAATATCTATCTATTTAACAAATAATAAATAGAAGATAGAGAGAGAATATTACAAATAAAAGCAAAAGGGATGCAGAATAAACATGGACTTCATTATAAAAAATTATTCATTACAGTACTCATTACGACTAGAAAGCAGGAAATGATTACACTAGAAAGCAGTAAATCTACTCTAGAAAACAAGAAAAAGAATGGAGAGAGAGATATCCTCCTCGACGATCGCTTGGAGGATGAGTCGAACTAGACGAAGCTTGGAAGACGGCGAACGGAGCAGGAAGAAGGAGGATGAAGCAGGAAGAACGGGAATGAAGCAACACGTCATCGTCGTCATGGGATCCACTTCTCGAATGTAGAGAGAGGACAACCATAGGATGCTCCACGAAGGGGAATGAAGGTGGAAAAATTAAGATTTTTACTCTAGAGGAGCATCCTGGGTTTGGGACAAGCTCTTAGAGCTTTGGAAGAGGTGAGAGAAGAGAAGAAGGGATGAGAATTTCGTATGGAGGGGGTCGCCTTTTATATTTGCAAGGAGTGAGGCCATTTTTGGTCATTACATGTTGAAAATCATTAATTCAGGACATTTATTGACGGATGTAAAGGCCTGAATGTGGCCTTTGTGGGTGGCACGCACACTCCCGCACGCCTCCTTGCACCTCAACGCACGTTCACGTCCTTCAAATCTTGGCCCTTCGACCGTGAGATCGAACGGCTGAGAGCACTCCTCGTCGCGCCTCATCCGTGTGCCTCAACGCGTGAGATCCCGCGTCACCTCACCACGTCAGATGGCACGTTCATCTGATTAGGCGTGCACAGCTACTTGATCTCTATCTTATGGTCGATCGCACTTGCACACCCACTCCAATTGAGGCGTGTAGGGGCTCGATCCCGCGCCTCAATATCGCGTTAAGGCGCTCAACCAACGTGTTGTGGGCACATTTGTGTCAAGTGCTTAACTTAAGCGCACGCACTTCACAGCCATTGGATCTTGATCCAACAGCGGAGAAGCATTGGTGCAAGATGCTTCAACAGATGCGTGTAGCTAGTTGGGCTACCGAGATGGCACCACATGGTGCCATCTTGGCCATCCATCTTCTAGGTGATGTAGATGGTGCCACGGGTATCGGATTGAGTCTATTTTTGCACCGTTAGGCTGCGATCGTCGATCCGAATCCATTTGTGTGGTCGGATTTGTCATCTAAAGTGTGGATTAACACCATCTTTCCCTTGATCTTCTAGGGTTCCTCGGTCTCTATCTGATGCTACGGATATCCGATTAAGGCAATCTTAGAGTTGTTGAACTCCAATCGTTGCCTTAATTAGATCCGTACGATTGGATCTTCGATCTGAGGCCCAGATAAAAAGTCATCCTGTACTTAACCATAAAAAGAGACAATTAACCTCCATTTTATTCATAATAATCTAAATGCAAGATAATGCATGTTATGCAATATTTATAGTATGTAATGCAATTCTATGCATAAGAACATGCATAAATAGACATTTTATGTAATATAAACATGTTTACATCACACCCCCATGCCTATATTTTGCTAGTCCCTAGCAAAAACTACATGCTATTTATAAAAGAATTAGGTTGGATTACTTAAGCATAAGTTATTTTCAATATTAAGAAAATTTTTACTTAGGTCTGAACTTTCAAAAATGCAATAGCGCCTGGGTATCTGCCAAAATGTAGACTGCCTCAAGCCCTCGCCTTATTCAAAAAATTTTCTTTTTCTTCTTTTCTAATTTTTTGGATTTTTGAGTTTAGGGTTAACGAGTGGCTTTCTACGGTCATTCAACTCACCCAAGATTTGATGAGAACCCTAAGTTCTAAGCATCTTATTGTGAATGTGATGGACTTGTTGATCAGTAATTAGAATGGACTTCGGGTTTCTATGCCTTTAGGTGACCTTAAAAAGAGAGTTCTACCTAAAGGTGTATCTTTACGACCAGTAGCTTTCTCCGTACTTTTATTTTTATGGGGTCAACACAAAAGTGAATCCAATGTATATCTCCCCGGTTTATTCTACTTCTCCGCTTCTTCCAAAATGTTTTGGGAATTTTAAGTGCATTTCTTGAGCTGGGTTCTGGACAACCGATTGATGAGCTGTTACCACTGACAACTTGCCAGCCATACTCATGCAGCGAAGTGTGGCTTGTTTTTTTTTTCTTTTCTTTTTGACTTTCTTTTTCTTTTTTTTTTTTTAAAGTAGGTGGCTTCGCTGTTCTAAGATTTACCTAAAGGCAATAAAATGAGAATGGTCCAGTGACTAGGCTCTGGACAACCTACCTATGGGCTGTTACCCATGATAACTTGCCAGCCATATCACCCTAGAAAGTTCATTAGCTACCCGATTTCCGTTAAAATTACCGATCAACAAGTCAGTGAAAAGTTAGTGTGTAGATGCTTTAGACTTAAAGTTTCCTCAAATCTGAGGGTGGGTTGATAAGTCATGTACTTATCACCCAAACTTATTTAACCAAATTACAATAGAATTAGGATGGCGAGGACTCGAAAAATAAATCCACATTTTAGTGGATACACGGGCCGATTAAGTCCAAAGACCTGAAGGTCTTTGTGTTCAGATCCTAATGTAATATTTCCTAAGATTGAAAAGTCCTAATGTCCAAGTATTCCTTCCTAATTCCATAATTTTTTTTATTATATATAAATAAAAGAAAAATAAAATGAATGTACGGAGTTGACGAATTAATTCAGAGATGAATATCCACCCCCTCATGCCTATCTAATGCAATGTCCTCATTGTATTAAAAAGACATAAAATAGAGTGGAATAGAGTAGAAAGTACTTGAATTGCGTGAATGATGGGTCCGCCCCGAGATAAAGAAAAATTGTATATGTGCTGAATTTAGTGCCTCTAGCTAGGCACACTATACAAAGAAGAGAAATAAAGAATTCACAGGTGCAGGTCAGAATCAGAATAAAAAGATGAAACCTCTGACCTGCCAGTATATGTCCACAAATGTGGACCAGATTGTGGTGTAGACCCATACCCTATGATCAAGAATATCTATGGTTCTGGATAAAAATTACCCAAAACCTAAAATTAGTATGCAAGTGTGGTCGGGACTGCGATTTATGAGAATGCAACCCAAGACCAAAAGTCGGGTTACAGAGAAATCAAGCTCCAAAGAATAATTAATGAATGTGTGCTTGGGTCAGACATCCTCGGAACAAATGTCGTTAGAGTCCTGTTTGATGGTTTCAGCTTCATTAGAACCCTTAGACTTGGTCTTCTACTTCCTTCGGAGTTTGCTTCCCAAATTAAAATTTCCCAGCTCCTATCCTCCTTCAGAATGTCAAATTCTGGGATCTTTTGCATATTAATCACGCTGCCTGAAATTTCCAAGTCTAAAAGATGTGGGTGAATTAGAATTGACTTGAGTCTAGTTATCTCAAAAATAGATTCATCGGTAAGTTCAATGGGGGTGTAATTGATAATCAGGGCATTAGATTGAATGCTCCAGAAAATGCGATTCTGGATCCATCATGTGAGCCCCAATAAGATCAGTTTCCTCAGTTATTGGGCTATCAAATGATCTATCAGATTCCTCAGGCCCAATCATCTCACAGAAATCATGTTTTGTAAATTCACGTGAGACTTCGTAAACTGAATCTTTACCATCAGAATCAAAGAAATCAAAATCCATATTAATGTATGTCCCGAAATCATCCATCACTTTCTGATCCATGGAGACATACGTTTCCTCGTACTCTGGCTCAATGATCTCAGGTGAAGAAATCAGATCATCCTTGATTGGTTGCTCTAATTCAATCTGGTTAGCCTCATAACACATGTCCCCCCCAACAGGTTTCTGAGCGTGTTCTGACATAGGCTTTCCAGAAAGGGGTTCATCCTGGGAATCATCCCAAGATTGAACTAAAGCAACCACAAATCTCATTCACAATTTTGCTAACTTCCCAGGTAGAAACTCACCCGGGTTCTTATCCTTAACATCCTGGAGCCAATCCAACAAATACTTGTTCAGATCATCAATCATCTCAATCAGGGGCTCCAATTTTTAAATGCAAGGTATTGGCTGAACTTCTAAAGATTGTATAGTATTCCTCAAGTTAGCCAAAACCTTATCTTGAACCTGGTTATCCTAAACCAAATGACTTATTTCAGGGTTGGGCGGGTTTGGGATCAATGCAGAGTTAACGAATTGAGATTCGTGATACCCTTCCTGATAATGGGTCATTTTGGATTGTTCAAAAGGTGGTGATGACCTAAAGGCAGTGTATTCAAAGGATGGGTAAGGATCAATGTATCCTCCTTGATTGTAGATTGTATTAGGTTGTCCATGAAAGGGTGGCGATCTATAATTCATATGGCTCGGAGAGGGATAGAAATCACAATAATGGTGTTCAGGGTTAAAACCTAAACATGGAGGTCAAGAGCTGTATCCCCAATCCGAGTTATCCCAACTAACCGATGGTTGATTACAGCATGAGTCAAGATAATCGTCATGTTGAGGATATCTCATAACATGTGGGAAAGAGCGGGAATGCATATAAAATGTGGAAGGATTCACGATAGATGGGAGGAAGAAAGGTGCCCTGCAATACAAGTAATCAAACATGTCCTTAAGTTGGCTAGCCTAAAGACCTACAGACTCCTAGAACCCGTTTTGAGATAAAGAAACGATTTGATCTACTTCTGTCTGTTCAATCCAACCAGTTAGAAGGAGGGATTGGGGAGAAGGTTCTTCCTTCGGCTTGCGCCTCCAATTCCTAGTGTACCCCCAGTCACGATCGTTTGATTCTGCTCCCCTAGCTAGACATTAGATTGAATAGTAGAAATAGACTAATCGGAAATAATCTCGTTCTGGGCTCCAAAGAGCAAGTCGAATCCTTAAGGCCAACGTCTACTCTGTTTTATTTAGGGTTAGGTTTGAATGTGCTTTGGAATGTGATGGGTCTTTTATCTAGGTTGTGCCCTTAATGATTGATTGATGTGTGTGTGCGTGCACAACCAATGGTTTTCAAGCAAGATTATTTTTGATGTGGTGAATTTTAGGATTCAAATCTTACTTAGTAGCCTTTAGGATTCAACTTTAGGTATTTTCAAACAAGCTTTGTTGGCACACCAGGTTTTGAAAGCACAGGTGAAGATGTTTTCCTTTGAAACTTAAAAGAATGTGGAGTGCCTAGTAAATCCCTAAGAGTTGAACCCATGCGGCAGCTACTTGATGAGTTGATTTTAATTGAAGTGGTGTGGCCTAATCAACTCAAACAATTGGCCTATTGCAGCACTTAGTTAGGCACACAAGTGATTACGTAATATGATTTCTACTCAATTATGTGTTTGGATTTGTGTACCGATTCCAAAGATCAGTTTACCGGTAGAGTTTGAAAATCAAATGAGGTTGTGTACCTCTGTGAGATTTTTTTATTTTTCTTCTTAAATGTGGAGGTTGAGGTGGGTGTAGGTGTCAAACAAACAAACAAAACTAACCTTAGAGTTTATAAGAATACCTAGGATGATTTATGTTTGTGTTATTACATGGTGGAATGAAAATTAATGGGTGGGAGGAGGGGAAAAACTTACAGAACCTTCAACAGCACTTTGCTCCAATCTACTACTTTTGCTCATCTCAAAAGAGTACCTGCAACCACAATAAGAAAGAAGAGAAGTGAGGTAAATGATTCGTAAGTTGGAAAATGTGAAAAAAAATCAAAGAGCATCACCTCCCCACCAACGATGCCAAAATGTTGAAGCAACAGGTTACTACACTATCGAATTTGGTTTTGAAAACCTGTCGTTGTAGTTTGAATAGTGAAGAACTCGAGTTCAACAAATAAAATTTATATTGGAATAGAAATCCTGGGTCAAACTCAGGGTGGCAGACATTTAATTAAAAATATGCATTTGTTTTATTTATCATGAAACAGAATAGCTGCTTGAAAACTATATATCTATCTAACAAATAAAAAATAAAAGAGAGAGAGAATATTACAAATAAAAATAAAAGGGATATAGAATAAACATGGATTTCATTATCAAAAATTGTTCATTACACTACTCATTACGACTAGAAAGCGGGAAATTATTACACTAGAAAGCAGTAAACCTACTCTAGAAAGTAGGAAAAAGAATGGAGAGAGAGATCCTCCTTGATGATTGCTTGGAGGACGAGCCAGACTGGATGACTCCAAGAAAACGGGGAACAGAGTGGGAAGAAGGAGGATGAAACGGGAAGAACGGGAACAAAACAGCACATCATCGTCGTCACAGGATCCACTTCTCGAATGCAGAGAGAGGACAACCGTAGGATGCTCCACGAAGGGGGATGAAGGTGGAAAAATTAAAATTTTTACTCTAGAGGAGCATCCCAGGTTTGGGACAAGCTCTTAGAGCTTTGGAAGGGGTGAGAGAAAAGAAGGGATGAGAATTTCGTAAGGAGGGGTCTCCTTTTATATTTGCGAGTAAGGGCATTTTGGTCATTACATGTTGCAAATCACTAATTCAGGACCTTTAGTGGCAGATACATCTATCACTAAAGGCCTAAACATGGCCTTCGTGGGCGACGCATGATAAACGCCAGTTTATCATCATTCTTATGCATTAAAATAAACCTAGCTCTTAGGATTTTACTCCGCAAACGGGTTTTTGGGCTACATTTAGGCATTAACTAAGTTAGGAATGCATTGCATTTTCTTTTGTTGTTTTAATGTGTTTTTGTGAGTGTTAGGGATGAACAGATATACTGATCCCTAAAACCCTAGCACTTAAGAAGGCAAATGGTGAAGGAGGAGCTCAGACTAGCTGGAACTCAGCTTGATCTAGCTCACCACAGCTGGAACCTAGCTCACTTGAACTAGGGTTAGCTCATTCCAGCTCCATTTAGCTAATCTCAACTGAATGGCAGCTTAAGAGAGTTCATCTTAGCTCACCCTAGCTCAAGTCAGCTTAGATCTAGCTCAACCTAGTTGAGTCTAGCACATTTTAGCTCCCACAAGTCCACAGGGAGCTCTAGCTAGCTCAATTGAGTTGACTGGAGCTCATCTTAGCTCAGATCTAGCTACATCCAGCTCCACTCAATTCTAGCGAGCTGAAGAAGAACTCATCCCAGCTCAGGAAGCTAAAGTCCAGC
Organism: Thalassia testudinum; assembly: GCA_037157565.1. Lineage (NCBI taxonomy): Eukaryota > Viridiplantae > Streptophyta > Magnoliopsida > Alismatales > Hydrocharitaceae > Thalassia > Thalassia testudinum. The sequence continues at coordinate 75,493,106 of JAZHRO010000073.1, read as the reverse complement.
ACCCGGGGACCTAGCTTAGCTCAAGCTAATTGAACTAAGCTACCTCAGCTGTCTCAACCAGCTCAATCCTCCCTGAGAGCATCAGACCCAGCTCACCTCAACTCCATTCAACAAAAGCTAGCTCACTTTATCTTGGCTTATTAGCTAGCAAAGAACTAGCAAGCTAAGCCAGATGGAGTAGCCCCATGTTGACCTCTTCAGCAACTGTCAGCTCCACTTTAGCTCCGGACTCTTCAGAACCAGCTCCTCCCTCCAAACCCTAGCTCTAACACCTCCTCTACTCCACCATTAGCTAAGCTAGCTTAGCTTATCTTAGCTTAGCTATGCTCCAGCTTCCTTGTCTTGTACCACCCAAAAACCCTATTTAACAACTCCACCAACTAGCTCCACATAAGCTAAACCTACTTGGTGCCAACCTAGCCTACCCACCACCTCCAAAAGACACCTAAAAGTGGCTCCCAAACCACCCTAACTACCCCCTTGTTGGCTCCACTTTTCCCTCCAAAAATTCCCTTCATCTCCACCATACACCTCTCCATAAAATCATCTCCACCATCCACCTCACCTACTTTCTAGAAGCCCCATAGTTGGTGCCAAATATAGGTGCCCTTTCACCATCATAACCACCCCATGGCACCCCTTGGGTTGGCGCCAATTACCCTTAGCCATAGGATCCCCAACCACCTCCATCTTCCCATCTTAGCCCTCCATTTCAAGAGTCACCTTAACCCCCCATCCTACCCTATAAAAAGACCACTACCCACCACCATTCAAACCATCCTTGGCTAGCAAATTCACTCTCATATTCTACCTAGAGTCCACGCCCAAGAGAGAAGAAGAAGATAAAGGGGATATTCTACCCCATTGGTGCCTTCCCCTCTTCCCTTCTCTCTTGAGCCACGCCAGCCAAAGGAGAAGCCAGGTGGTGGCATTTTCGCAACCGCGGCTAGTCTTGTTTGTTTTAATGCTTATTACAGTAATATCGTTGTGGTATAAAATAAGATAGCTACGGTTGTCGTTGCCATTAAAATTTTACTCGGAAATATTTTTCCGAGGTCGAACTCAGGGAGCTACTGAAATTCTAGAAGTACAATGTTTCTTTATTACAAAAATAAGAGAGAGAGAGAGGGAGAAATAGATTTCTGTCTTTTGGCTTTTTCTTCTTCTATTCCTTCTCTCTTTGCTTGTATTCTTCTTCGCTTCTTTCTCTTTTCTTCTTTACAGGCCTTCTTCCTTGGTCTTCTAGTTGTCTTCAGTTCCTCTGCTTGTTTTCCATTTCCTTTCTTCAGTTCTTCTTCTTCTTTTCTTTTTCTTCTTCTCTGCCTTATCTCCTCTGAGGCTTTATCGTCGTCTGATATCGAATCAGACGACTTCAACGGCGGTCTGCTACAGTGCTTCCCCTCTCTTTTCTTCCTTTGCTACTCTTTCTTCTTCTCTTCTTCTTCTTCTTCCCGCTTCTTCTTCCTTGGTCTTTTGCCTTGCTCAGCTGCAAGGCTTCTTCAGAGCTTCTTCTTCTGCTCCTCTTCTTCTTCTTCCTGCGGCCAAGTGCTGAACCTTCTTCCTTCGCACCCTATTCCTGCACGAGGCACAGCAAAACCTAGCCCTTCCCTCTACATGCACGTCTCTCTCTCTGTAAACCACTCATAGGAAGCTCTCCCAAAGCTGGGTTATCGGGTCGGGTAGCGTACCCGTGACCAGGCGCACCGGCATGAGTGGTGCGGCAGGAGTGCAAGGAAAATGGGTCGTCCAGGTCCGCGTGGCGTGGGTCAAGGACGAGGCAGGCGAGTGGCCAAGGGGACTTCACCCTGTGTTCTGAGGCGCTTAAGTGAAAACACAAAATCAACTTAAATGGGTGCGGCACTTCGAAATCCCACGATGTGGGGCTAAACTTTGTCCCTCGAGCACGCGCGCCCGTAGGACGGACGCGACCTGGCCTCAGTAGCAACGCCCTCGTTTCTCTTTGCAGACCCTCTCCTTGCCTTCACCCAAGTCCCTCTAGTTCGCCTCAGCTAGAATCCTGCTGCTTCAGGGCCTGGAGCTCGCTTGGAAGCTCCTCGCCTTGTAGCCAATGGCAGTCGGGGCTAAAGATCTGCCGAACACAAACAGGGCCTCTCGGCCTAATCAGACCACAGGGGGACCTTCATTGTGGCATGGTGAAGGTAATGTGGGGTATAGCAGGTTGCGGGGCGGTGCCTGGCGGCAGCCCTAGGTTGGACTGCAACCGAAAAAATGGGTTTGATCGGGGGAGTGTTGTGGAGGTGTGGAGTGGCAGTGGAGGGGCGGGGGCTGTCGGGTGAGGTGAGGCGGAGCTTTTGGGGTAGTTGACGAGTTGTGTGGAGTGGTGGATTGACGGGGGCAACTCGCCGGAGAGTGGCCGGAGATGGAGAAGGTGAGGGCGGTCATGTGCGGTTGAGGGGTAATTGAGCGAATTAAGTTGGGGAAAAGGAAGAGGGGAGGAAGGGAAATAACTGTTACTTACCTATTGGGACGAAGGGGGCCGGAGCAGGGCGGCAGTCATACCAACTTTCGCCGGAGAAGAAACACCCAGAGGGGGAGAGCGGCAGCGAGGAAGAGAGCAGGAGGGCGCACGTTGGGTATGGCGCGACGCGGGAAGATCAGGCGAAGGTGGCTCTGCTGCTGGTATTGCAGCAAAGCGACGAGACTGAGGAGGAGGGGCCTTCGGAGCTGGTGGGTTTCTGTCGGAGTGGGAAGAGAGGAAGGGTTAGGGTTTTCTCCGTCAGGACCAAGCTGGGAGAATCGGCTGGCGACGTTGACCTTTTTAAAGGAGGTGGCGGAGGGGTGGGCGCAGGGATAGGCACAGGGAGGCGACGTGCCTCCATCGCTAGAGAATGGCCGGAAGTGTGACCCATACCTTCCGCGCATTCGCACGGAAGGTGTGGGCGTCGACAGATGGCATGGCGGTGTCCCTGCGACAGCAGACGTCGCAGGGAACACCGAGTTCAATCTGCAGGACACCTCCCTCACCCTGCGCGGCACCATGCTCCACGCAAATTCATCGAAGCATGGCGCTGCATAGAGACTTGCAGGAGGGACCTGAATGCAAAGAACGACAAACAAACTAGGGGCCAAAATGCAAGGGTTTTGAAAGTTGAGGGTCAAAAAGCAATAGATGAGGATCAAATTGCAAAGTCGGTCAAGAAGGTTTCTTCTTAGGCTCAAGTTTATATGCATGACTAAATTGGACCTGGGGATTTTAATGGTGAATTTTATTTCTAGGTCAGACCTTTTTTTACCATCCAATTTACGTAAAAACCCAAATTAAATCATTAATTTGGCATGGTTCTCAATGTAGGTCAAAATGGGTTTCCAAGGCCAAATTGAATGTTCTAAACCCTAGAGATTATTTTTCTATGAATTTTAGAGGGTTTCGTCAATTTTTACCCTACCTCGAACCTCGTGAATTGAAGTGGATTTATTTTAGGGTTACAAAATGTCATTAAATTCCTTGGAGTTGCTGTAGCTCTTGTTGGATCAGATCATCCCACTTTCCTTCTTATTAGGTTAGTTTAACCTATGTTTGGACCCTGAGTTACCCTGTTTGCAGATTGTGTTGGTGAAATTGCATTTTTACCCCTTATGACTTATTTTCTTCTTAAACTCAGAATTCTCTGAGTCAAGCCTTTCTTTGAGTTATGTAGGAGCTTTTTCTCGCATATCTAGGTTAGATTGTGCTAGTTAGGGTTCATGATGCGGTTCTCATCGTACCCCCATTCCTAGCTTTTGCTAGTCCCTTAGCAAAAACTTAAGGTTTAACCTTTGTTCTAGACCATGATATTTTTAATAATTTCATATAAGTGTTTTTTCATTTGAACTTAAATTAGGTTAGAATGCTGACCATAGGATTAAAAGGTACTCTAGTACCAACCAAGATCCAGATCTGTCTAGCCTCAGCCTCAGTCCTTAGCAAAGGTTTTTAAGGCCCACAAGAACTAACCTAAGATCTATTGGACTTTGTGGTTAAAGCACCCGTGCTTGAAATGATTTTAGCCCTGGATCAATTCGCAGTGCATTTTGTAAGAGAGAGAGATAGAAAATTTTTCTGTTTGGAGAGTCTTCTGTCTCTTTTTCCTTTTTAATTCTAGATTAGGATTGGCTTTTCAACACGGTATGTATCAGATTCCTTGCTCCCATCATCAATCCTCAAGGGTTCCTAGCAATCGATGCTTCGAGATAGCACCGCCCATGGCAACCCCTGGAACCCTGGCTATTGAGATTTCGAGATAATCCCTTCCATGGTGTTCCGTGGCCGAATCCAGACCCTAGCAATTGAGACTTCGTGATAATGCCATCCATGGAATCTGAACCAGCAGAGTGCTTACATGCCCCCAGTAGGATATGTAAATATCCTAAGAGACAAGCACCGAGGAGATGATATTTTGTTACGCATCTTCGAGGGGGATTTCCCACCTCTCCGTGCTGGGATCTCATCCAAATCAACTTGTATTGATCGGCCGCTCCTACTCTAGGTGTATTTTTCATAATTTTGCGACGCTTCTGCGTGATTTTGATTTTTACACTTACTGAACCAGGCTGTGTGTGAGGTTATGGTGCTTAGGTTACTGAGTCCCGTAAACCAAAAGTTAGTTAATGAGGTCAAATACTCCCTAAACCTTGGACCTAATACTTAAGCTTTTCATTTTCCTCAACCTCTTGAGGAATGTCTAGATCTTAATGGGTATTAAGAGTCTGTCCAAGAATGCCTAAGGTTTGCATTCTTACTAGTCTCACCATGCACTTTTCATTTCTTTTCTTGAATGAGGTCTAGAACTTAGGTCAATTCCTTAGTTTCTTACTAATGACTATCACTCTTTTCTTTTATTTTTTCACTCCTTTTTCATTTTGTTTCTTTTCCTTCTCCCACAAAATTTCCTTTCTCCTCTTATTCTTTTATTCTTTTTTGAAAAGAAAAAATTTTTAATTGTTATGGTGTTTTTGGCATATGTGAATTTTTTTGTTTAAAACCTTTTCTTACAAGTTTTACACTTTTATACCCCCCCATGCCTAAGGTTTGCAATGTCCTCATTGTGACTTAGGGGATTTTTATTTACTTAGTTCATTCCTTAGGACAAATGTTTTGATGAGTGAATGGGTCAAGATGATTGTTGCGGACGATTTCTAATCCCAGATGCAAGCATTTGAGGTGGAGTCGGCTGTCTATAAGGGCGGACCTTAAGTGCACAAAGGTGTCAAAAAGGTTTTAGGTTTTCAAGGAAAATGACGGGTTGTCTCTCGTTAAGCGCTGAGTTTTACGCCATCGGCTGGGCGCAATAAGCTGAAGGGGAATGGAGCATATAAGATGATTAAGCCAAATTAGTAGAAGTTACATCAATGAACAGCTTGAGTCTCTGACCGTTCACAATGAAAGGTTCGGAATCGTGGCTGAGTGGACTAATTTCGATGGCTCCATTTCCAAAAATCTGTCGGACCAAGTATGGTCCGACCCACTTGGATCGCAACTTTCCAGGGAAATGTTTGAGTCGGGCATCAAAGAGTAGGACCTTCTGACCAGGATGAAAGATCTTTCTCGAGATATGCTTGTCATGGAAGGCTTTAACCCGCTCCTTGTAGATTCGCGTGTTCTCATACGCGTCTAGACGTAATTCATCGATCTTGCTAATTTAAAGTTTTCTGTGGGTTCCAGCCTTCGAAAGATCTAGATTATAGTTCCGTACTGCCCAATAGGCTTTATGCTCCAGTTTGACGGGAAGGTGACACGCCTTCTCGTACACCAGTCTAAAGGGAGACATGCCTAATTAGGTTTTGTGGGCGGTTCTATAGGCCCACAAGGCTTCCAGAAGTCGGGACGACCAGTCCTTCCTGTCAGGCCGAACAGTGACCTGCAGGATTTTCTTGATCTCCCGATTTGACAGCTCAGCTAGACCATTAGTTTGGGGGTGGTAAGGAGTAGAGATTCGGTGAGACACCCCGTATTTGGTCATCAGTGACCTAAATTGAGCGTTTGTGAAATGGGTCCCCCCATCAGAGATTATAGCACGAGGAATCCCGAACCTTGAGAAAATATTTTGGTGAATGAATTTGAGAATGATTTTGTAATCACAGGTTCGGGTTGGTATGGCTTCGATCCATTTGGACACGTAGTCCACAGCCAGCAGAATGTATTCGAAACCATTCGAAATAGGAAAGGGGCCCATAAAATCAATTCCCTAAACATCAAAGATTTCGCATACGAGAATCAGCCGTAAAGGCATCATGTCGCGATGGCTCATGTTGCCCAAAGTCTGGCAACAAATGCATGCCTTGCAGTGACTGTATGCATCTTTGAATAGTGTGGGCCAGTAAAAGCTGCACTGGAGGACTTTTGATGCGGTTTTATGCCCAGAGAAATGGCCACCGCATGCCTGGTCATGGCAGAAAGAGAGAATATTGTTGATTTCCTCCTCCGAGACACATCTCCGGATGATTTGATCAGCACCTATGTGGAAAAGGTACGGGTCTTCCTAGATGTAATACTTGGCATCAGAGCGCAATTTGTCTTTCTTGGCCTTCAGCCAACCAGACGGGATCTGATGAGATGCCATGTAGTTTACTATATCAGCAAACCATGGAAGTCTACTACCAATAGTCAGCAGGTGTTCATCAGGAAAATGCTCCGTGATGGGTCCGGAAGGGTTGATAATCTCAGAAGGAAGACGGGACAAATGGTCGGCTACCACATTCTGCCTTCCCGCCTTGTCGAGAATCTCGAGATCGAATTCTTGCAATAGCAAGATCCATCGGATTAGTCGGGGCTTTGCGTCCTTCTTGGCAAGGAGATGCCTTACAGCCGTGTGATCCGAGTAGATGATGACGTGGGAACCTAGGAGATACGATCGGAATTTTTCAAGGGAAAATACTACGGCTAGCAGCTCTTTCTCCATAACCGTGTAGTTACGCTAAAACTCATCAAGTGTCTTGCTAGCGTAGTAGATGACCACGGGTTTCCCGTCAGCTTTCTGCTCTAGGACTGCTCCTACAGCGAAATCAGACGCATCGCACATGATCTCAAAGGGTTGAGACCAGTCAGGGGATTGTAGGATAGGTGCCTGGGTGACTCGGTCACGAAGGTTTTCAAAGGCTAGTGTGCATTCCTTGGAGATTTCAAAGGGTACATCCTTAGAGAGAAGAGAAGTCAAGGGGCATGCGATTTTCGAGAAATTAGGAATGAAACGACGATAAAAACCGACGTGCCCCAGAAAAGAACAGATGTCCCTGATCAAGCTAGGCATAGGAAGGCGAGAGATCAGATCAACCTTAGCTCGATCTACTTGGATGCCCTTCTCCGAAATTAAATGTCCCAGGACAATTTCCTCAGGCACCATGAAATGGCTCTTTTCCCAGGAAAGAACCAAATTTACTTCGATGCATCACCTGAGTATTTGGACCAAGTGTTGGAGGCAATCATCAAATGATGCTCCAAAAATTGAAAAGTCATCCATGAAGACTTCCAGATAGTCACCTACCATATCTGAGAATATGGCAAGCATGCACCGTTGAAAAAGTAGCGGGTGCATTGTAGAGACCAAAAGGCATCCTTCGAAATGTGTACGTTCTGAAGGGGCAGGTGAATGTGGTCTTCTCTTGGTTCTCAGGATGGATTGCCACCTGGTTGTAACCGGAGCACCCGTCAAGAAAGCAGAAGAACCTATTTCCCACTAGTTTCTCGAGAATCTGATCAATGAAGGGTAGTGGGAAATGATCCTTCTTCGTGGAGGAATTGAGTCGGCGATAATCTATACAGACTCTCCACGAGTTCGCTAATCGGGTTGGAATGACTTCTCCGGTTTCAGTCGTTATAGTGGTGAGTCCTGCCTTTTTAGGCATAACCTGAATTGGGCTCACCCAACGACTGTCAGAGATCAGGTAGATGATCTGGGCATCTAACCACTTGATGATCTCCTTTTTCACGACCTCCTGCAGATTGGGGTTCAAGTGTCTCTACATTTCACGAGAAGGCCGTGCACCCTCTTCTGAATAGATATGATGAGTGCAATAAGAGGGACTTATTCCAGTCAGATCATCGAGAGTCCACCCGATGGCTCTGCGATGTTGCTGGACGACAGCAATCAGACGGGATTCCTGTTTGGGATTGAGGTTGGAATTAATAATCACAGGAAGGGTCTGATTAGAACCCAGAAAGATGTATTTCAAGTGAGCAGGAAGGGGCTTTAGTTCGAGGATGGGGTTATCAGCTGCGGCGGGTGGTTCAGAATAGACATGAGATTCAAGGGTAGGAGCTACTGGGTTGTCCAAATCTGGATTTGATTCCTCTGTTTGTGGGTCAAGATCTTTCTGTAGTTGATGAGGTATAATCAGGTCATTCTGGAAGTGTGTTTCATCAACCAAAGCCCTAATGTCACAAATCTATTCGATGACACCGCAATTGATTCCTTGTTGGGCCTTAAATATATCAATTTTTAGGGTTTGATTCCCAAATTTGAGCTCTATTTGGCCCTCCTCACAGCTAATGTTGGCTCTAGCAGTAGCCAAGAAAGGTCTCCCTAGAATGATTGGTGTATCCCTAGGGTTCTCAGGTGCATCCATGTCTAAGACTATAAAGTCTACAGGAAAGTAGAAATCCCGCACTCTCACAATAACATCCTCGAGAATCCCTTTTGGTGACTTTATAGATCGATCTGCTAATTGTAATGTCACCTCAGTTGGTTTTAGCTCAGATTCTTCTAGATGGTTAAGTAAGGATGTGGGTATCAGATTTATGGAAGCACCCAAGTCTAGCAATGCTCTATCAAATTGGGTATCACCTATCTTGCAGGAAATCAGGGGAGTACCAGGATCTTTAGCCTTGGGTGGGAGTCTGCTTAGGATTACAGAGCTGGCTTGCTCTGACAAAACAATTGGACTCCCACTCTTGGTTCGCGGCTTACGCTGGGGTGTACACAAATCTTTAAGAATCGTGCGTAAGCCGGTACGTGGCGGATTGCATCCATCAAGGGGATGTTTATGTGGACCTGCTCAAAGAGCTTGACCAGGTCCTTCTCAGGTGCCACGGGCTTGGTAGTCTTCTTTCCCTTGGTCAAGGCCTCGGGAAACGGAACCTTGGTTGGTTCTTCTAGGATAGGTTCAGCTCTTTGATCTGGGACAGGGATAGGAACGTCCTGGATTACCATCCTAGGCTTGGGATCACTACTAGGCTTGGAGTGGTTTGGATAAGGTGGATCTTGGGTTTCCTTACCACTAGGGGTTGTCACGGAATTAAGTCCTGCCTGGTTTTGATTGGGATTGGGTAAGATGGGTTGCTGCTAATAGACTGCAAAAGAAATGGAAGCCTCCATCCCGTCGGGTGAAGGAACAGAGGGGGCCTGATAAATCATATGGGCTTGGCCTGGGTTTGGGTTCATAACGTGCCGTTGTGTTGGCACGTTATTCGGGTTAGGAAGAGGTTGGGAAGGAAGAGTGCCTGGTTGGCGAGAATTTGCCAACTGGGCCAGTCAATTTTGGACCTCTGTAAGCTCGTCCTTGTGTTGTTTTTGGATAGCTGCATTCGTTCTTTGAATGTCAGCCAGAGTCTGAAGGATAAGGGACATTTGATCTTGATTTTGCCCAGATGGATAAGTAGGGTTGGGCAGAGGCTGAGGCGGCTGGTAAGGACGAGGGGTTATGGGCGGGGCTGAAAGGGTGGTCTTTGGGTTTGGGAATTTCCCGCCCACTGAAAGTTGGGATGGTTTCGCCATCCAGGGTTATAGGTGTTGGAGAATGGGTCGTTCTGGATGGCATTGAGGTCCTCGCAGGTCTGAGGAACCTCCAGAGAGTCAGAGAAAGGGGGAATGGAATTCCCCGGGCTGGTATAGAAGGGATCGGATGACCCTCTGATCCGAGAATCAGATGATGGATATGGATCCATCCCAGGAGAAGATCGATGGAGAATGTTTTGCACAGTCTCCTGCGTGGAAGGAGGCTGTGCAAAAGAGCTATGCGCAGAGGTGGCTCGCTGCAGGTGCTGAGTCGGCTCATCCACCTTTTTTTCAATGATTAAGACCTTGTCCAATCGACTGGCCATTAATTCCAGGTCGACTGATGCGGACAGGCCCTGCGTCTCATGTGCTCCCCAAAGATTCGTCGATGCGCAGGTATTCGTCCTGTCGAATAATCCCATGGAGTCATTGTTGATGGAGTTCTCACACATGTTTTCGAGAATCTCCCACATGGTGTCCTCATGTTGACCCATGATATTCCCTCCACAGGTTGCATTGACGAAAAGACGGATGTCTTCACAGAGTCCCTGGTAAAAAGATTGGACTTGTTCCCATTTATGAACTCCGTGATGGGGGCACTTTCTCATGTGATCCTGAAAGCGATCCCATGCCTCATGGAGAGGTTCCCCTGTTTGCTGAGTGAAGTGAGTAATCTGATGGCGCAAGGCATTGGTCTGACCAACAGGAAAGAACTTTTTCAAAAATTCGGACTGAAGTTCTTCCCAAGTGTTGATCGGCCGGGTCTGGGTTTGATACCAATGAGTGGCCTTGTCCATAAGAGAGAAGGAGAACATCTTCATGAGAAGAATATCCCAATTTTGTGCATCTGACCCAAAAGTTTGGGCCAGATGCTTTAGCTACTTGATGTGCTGGAAGGGATCTTCGGAATTAAGCCCATGGAATTTAGGTATAGCATGAATCATATTGGGCTTCAATTCGGAATCAGGTCCTCCAGTCGGGATTCTGACTTGAGGCTCAATGGCCACCGCAGCAAGATTATAATGGTCCCTCATCATAGGACGCTGCGGTGGGTGCACAAAGTTTTGGAAGAGGTCATTGAGTCGCTGGAGCTGGTGCTCCAGATTGTTTTCTTCCTCAACTGGCTGAGCCATGATGGGGGAAGAAGAAGAGCTTGGTTCAGAATCAAATGAGAGAATAATGGGGTGGGGTTGCTGTGCAAACACGGGCGTCGAGGCTTGGTCTTGACGAGAGTGAATTCCAAAAGGAGGTCTTAAGGGTGGTCTTAAGGACCTCCTACCGTACATGCATTGTTGGAATAGATGAGTTTAGAAGGTGCTGGACCCAATCGAGACACCCAAAAATTGTTGGGTGACTATAGAGGTGCGGGGCAGATGGACCCCTTGATCAAAAAGACCGTCCACCTGAGAATTACCTGGGCAGCCAGAGAGGGTGAGTCCCGCGAAGACCCCTACACGGTAGAGTGTCCCCACGGGTTATAGGGTTTCCCCCACCCGACCTCTCTTGTCACTGCGGTTCTTGGTAGACCAGAATGGGGATCTTGACCTCTTAAGTCTACCTCTTTTACTTTAAGATCAAGGTGCTTAAGGTTCCACTTGAACTCTTAGGTATTTTGAGTGAAAAATTGACCTAATTTTAAGGTTGGTTGACCCAAGGGGTCAACTTCACCTCTTGTTTCTTTTGAAAACTTATTAGGTCTTGTCTTTTGGGGTTCAAGTGTTTAGAGAGCCAATTGTTTAGGGTTTCTCTTGTATAGCTCTTTTTCAAACAAGGTTTAGGCACACCTCTTTTTGGGAAGATCTTTTCTTTGTTAATAGAAGGTGTGTCTCTAGAAACCTTAGATTTTCAATCCTTGGATTGGTTCTAGTTGGTCCATTTTAGTTGCCTCAAAATTTTAGTATCTAAAGCTCAATCAAGAAGGTTTTAGCCCTAGTTACCTTAGTTGGATGAACAGTTAAGCATGTGTTGAAATAGGCAACTTTGATGAATTACTATGTATAACACAGGTAGCCCTAAGTTGATTCTTCTTTTGTTCCTTTTTCATATTTTAAGGGAGTTAAGAAAGGGCTAATGAAGATTACCTGTTTGTTGGAGTGTTTGTTGTGCGGCTGCTCTTCTTTCCTGTTCCTGTGCCTGCACAAGAGAGAAAAAGATTAGCAATTGTTTAAAAGAATTTCAAAGCTTCTAGAATAGCCGTTGCTCCCCGGCAACGGCGCCAAGAAAATGGTGGCATTTTCGCAACCGTGGCTAGTCTTGTTTGTTTTAATGCTTATTACAGTAATATCATTGTGGTATAAAATAAGATAGCTACGGTTGTCGTTACCATTAAAATTTTACTCGGAAATAGTTTCCCGAGGTCGAACTCAGGGAGCTACTGGAATTCTAGAAGTACAATGTTTCTTTATTACAAAAATAAGAGAGAGAGAGAGAGGGAGAAATAGATTTCTGTCTTTTGTCTTTTTCTTCTTCTCTTCTTTCTCTCTTTGCTTGTTTTCTTCTTCTCTTCTTTCTCTTTTCTTCTTTACGGGCCTTCTTCCTTGGTCTTCTGGTTATTTTAGTTCCTCTGCTTATCTTCCATTTCCTTTCTTCAGTTCTTCTTCTTCTTCTTTTCTTTATCTTCTTTCTTTCTTCTACTGCGGAACCTTTTCTTTTCTTTTTCTTCTTCTCTACTTTATCTCCTCTGAGGCTTTATCCGTCGTCCAATATCGTAATCAGACGACTTAAACGGCGATCTGCTACAGTGCTTCCCCTCTCTTTTCTTACTTTGCTACTCTTTCTTCTTCTCTTCTTCTTCCTTGGTCTTCTGCCTTGCTCAGCTGCAAGGCTTCTTCAGAGCTTCTTCTTCCGCTCCTCTTCTTCTTCTTCTTCCTGCGTCCAAGTGGTGAACCTTCTTCCTTCACACCCTGTTCCTGCACGAGGCACAGCAAAACCTAGCCCTTCCCTCTACACACACGTCTCTCTCTCTCTGTAAACCGCTCATAGGAAGCTCTCCCAGAGCTGGGTTATCGGGTCGGGTAGCGTACCCGTGACCAGGCGCACCGGCGTGTGTGGTGCGCCAGGAGTGCAAGGTAAATGGGTCGGCCAGGTCCGCGTGGCGTGGGTCGCGGACGAGGCGGGCAAGTGGGCGAGGGGACTTCACCCCGTGTTCTGAGGCGCTTAAGTGAAAACACAAAATCAACTTAAATGGGTGCGGCGCTTCGAAATCCGACGATGTGGGGCTAAACTTTGTCCCTCGAGCACGCACGCCAGCAGGACGGACGCGACCTGGCCTCAGCAGCAACGCCCTCATTTCTCTTCGCAGACCCGCTCCTTGCCTTCGCCCAAGTCCCTCCAGTTCGCCTCAGCTGGAATCCTGCTACTTCAGGGCCTGGAGCTCACTTGGAAGCTCCTCGCCTTGTCGCCAATGGCAGCCGGGGCTGAAGATCTGCCGAATACAAACAGGGCCTCTCGACCTAATCAGACCACAGAGGGACCTTCACTGTGGCACGGCGAAGGTAATGCGGGGAATAGCAGGTTGCGGAGAGGTGACTGGCGGCAGCCCTAGGTCAGACTGCAACCGAAAAAATGGGTTTGATCGGGGGAGTTTTGTGGAGGTGTGGAGTGGCAGTGGAGGGGCAGGGGGTGTCGGGTGAGGTGAGGCGGAGCTTCTGGGGTAGGTGGCGAGTTGTGTGGAGCGGTGGATTAACAGGGGCAACTCGCCGGAGAGTGGCCAGAGATGGAGAAGGTGAGGGAGGTCAGGCGCGGTCGAGGGGTAATTGAGCGAATTAAGTTGGGGAAAAGAAAGAGGGGAGGAAGGGATATAACTATTACCTACCTATAGGGACGAAGGGGGCCGGAGTAGGGCGGCAGTCGTACCGACTGTCGCCAATGAGGAAACACCCAGAGGGGGAGAGCGGTGGTGAGGAAGAGAGCAGGAGGGCGCGCGCTGGGTACGGCGCGACGTGGGAAGATCAGGCGAAGGTGGCTCTGCTGCTGGTATTGCAGCAAAGCGACGATACGGAGGAGGAGGGGCCATTGGAGCTGGTGGGTTTCTATCGGAGTGGGAAGAGAGGAATGGTTAGGGTTTTCTCCGTCAAGACCAAGCTGGGAGAATCGGCTGGCGACGCTGGCCTTTATAAAGGCGGTGGAGGAGGGGTGGGCGCAGGGAGGCGACGTGCCTCCCTCGTCGGAGAATGGCCGAAAGTGTGACCCATACCTTCTGCACGTTCGCACGGATGGTGTGGGCGTCGACAGATGGCATGGCGGTGTCCCTGCGACAGTAGACGTCGCAGGGAACACCAGGTTAAATCTGCAGGACACCACCCTCACCCTGCGCGGCGCCATGCTCCGCGCAAAGTCGCCGGAGCATGGCACTATGCAGAGCTTGTAGGAGGGACCTGAATGCAAAGAATGACGAAGAAACTAGGGGCCAAAATGCAAGGGTTTCGAAAGTTGAGGGTCAAAAAGTAATAGATGAGGACCAAATTGCAAAGTCGGTCAAGAAGGTTTCTTCTTAGGCTCAAGTTTATATGCATGACTAAATTGCACCTAGGGATTTTAATGGTGAATTTTATTTCCAGGTCAGACCTTTTTTGACCATCCAATTTACGTAAAAACCCAAATTAAATCATTAATTTGGCATGGTTCTCAATGTAGGTCAAAATGGGTTTCCAAGGCCAAATTGAAGGTTCTAAACCCTAGAGATTATTTTTATATGAATTTTAGAGGGTTTAGTCGATTTTTACCCTTCCTCGAACCTCGTGAATTGAAGCAGGTTTGTTTCACGATTACAGAATGTCATTTAATTCCTTGGAGTTGCTGTAGCTCTTGTTGGATCAGATCATCCCACTTTCCTTCTTACTAGGTTAGTTTGACCTATGTTTGGACCCTGAGTTACCCTGTTTGCAGATTGTGTTGGTGAAATTGTATTTTTACCCCTTATGACTTATTTTCTTCTTAGACTCAAAATTCTCTGAGTCAAGCCTTTCTTTGAGTTATGTAGGAGCTTTTTCTCGCATATCTAGGTTAGATTGTGCTAGTTAGGGTTCATGAAGCAGTTCTCATCACCAGGCAAGGAAGATCTTTGGAGGACGTCTTTAAGGTGTTCCAGACCACCTTGGAAGAGCTTTTGAGGGTGGTGCAGCCCCACCCCTTGGAGGAGAGCATTGAAGGTGGTAGCATCCACCTTGGAGGAGCTCTAAAGGAAGGAGAAGAAGGAGGCACTCTTTCCAATCCAAGGAGTAGCTAGGCTTGGTGCAAGAAGACTCCCTTCTTCACCAAATTTTGCAAGAGGATTTGTGTTTCTTTTATTGCTTTCAGATTTTTTCATTTCTAGTAGAAGCATTCCTCTACTTGTCTTGGAAAAGAACACAAATTCTAGTTAATTAAATTGCCTTCTTTTTACTTTCTATTGCAATTGTTGTTTTTGTTCTAGCACTTGTTTCACCTCTTCTTCCTAATTACTCTAGACCTCCACTTGCCTAGAGTGAGCTTAGGAAGAGGATATATCTATCTCTTAAGTTTTAGTTAAGTAATTATAGGTGTTAGTACTTTCCGTCACAATTCACATTTTACCCTATCTTTTCAAAATAAAAAAATTACATATTTAAAATAACAAAAAGAAAGTTGAGATCTATTTTGTAAGTAAGAGAATTAATTTTGCAAACATTTGGCCTCCTTGGATGACCCTAGATACTCCCCTATCTAGGATATAAATTTAAAAGTGTATGCGAATTCGCGTGTTACAACGACATTAAAAACTTGCTTTTATAAATCACCTGACTTTTCGCATCAACACACGTGCGCCAGCTTGCCTCCCCGTGCCTCAATGCGCATTCACATCCTTCAAATCTCAGTTGTTCAATCATGAGATCGAACAACTGAGAGCACTCCTCACCGTGCCTCATCCGTGCACCTCAACGCGTGAGATCCCGCATCACCTCACCGCATGAGATGGCACGTTCAGGCAATTGAGCACGCACAGCCGCTCGATCTCTATCTTGCAGTCGATCGTACCTGTGCACCCACTCCAATTAAGGTGTGCGGGGGCTCGATCCCATGCCTCAACGTCACGTTAAGGTGCTCGACCAACGTGCTGTGGGCGTGTTTGTGTCGAGCACGTAACTTAAGCGCATGTGCTTCATAGCCGTTGGATCTTGATCCAACGGCAGAGAAGCGTTGGCGCAAGATGCTTCAGCAGATGAGCGCAGCCGGTTGGGCGATCGAGATGGCACCACGTGGCACCATCTTGTCCGTCCATCTTCTAGGTGATGTAGATGGTGCCACGGGTATCAGATTGAGTCAATTTTCACGCCGTTATGCTGCGATTGTCGATTCGAATCCATCCGTGTGGTCAAATTTGTCATCTGAAGTGTAGATTAACACCATCTTGCCATGAATATTCTAGGGTTCCTCGATCTCTATCTAATGCTATGAATATTCGATTAGGGTGATCTTGGAGTCGTTGAACTCCAATCGTCGCCCTAATTAGATCCGTACGATTGGATCTTCGATCCGAGGCCCCAATAAAAAGTCATCCTGTCCTTAACCATAAAAAGAGACAATTAACCTCCATTTTATTTAGACTAATCTAAGTGCAAGATAATGCATGTTATGCAATATTTATAGTATGTAATGCAATTCTATGCTTAAGAACATACATAAATAGACATTTTATGTAATAGAAACATGTTTACATCAATAGAGATCTTATCCGACCAATTGGCCATCAATTCCAAGTCAACAGATGCAGACAAGCCCTGCGTCTCATGTGCTCCCCTTGGATTCGTCGATGCGCGGGCATTCGTGTGGTCGAATAAGCCCATGGAGTCATTATTGATGGAGTTCTCGCACATATTCTCAAGAATCTCCTATACAATGTCTTCGTGTTGACCCATGATATTTCCTCCGCAGGTTTCATTGACGAATAAGAGGATGTCTTCACTTCCCATTTAGGAACTCCGTGATGGGGCACTTTCGAATGAGATCCTGGAAAGGGTCCCATGCTTCATGAAGGGGTTCTCTAGATTGCTGTGTGAAGTGTGTGATCTGGTGTCGTAAGGCATTCATCCGACCAACTGGGAAGAACTTTTTCAAGAATTTGGATTGTAGTTCAACCCATGTGTTGATTTGACACGTTTGAGTTCGATACCAGTGATCTACTTTGTCCATGAGAGAGAAGGAGAACATCTTCATGAGAAGAATATCTCGATTTTGGACATCTGAAACAAAGGTCTGGGCCAGATGTTTGAGTTGTTTGATGTGTTGGAGGGGATCCTCGGAATTTAGCCCAGGAAACTTTGGAATAGCATGAATCATGTTGGGCTTGAGTTTAGAATCAGGACCTCTAGCCGAGATTTGGACTCAAGGTTCGATCACCACCGCAGCGGGATTATAGTGATCTCGCATCATAGGACGCTGCAGCGGGTTTATAAAGGCTTGAAATAAATTATTAAGGCACTGAAGTTGGTTCTCAAGGTTATTCTCTTCTTCTACTGGTTGTGCCATGATGATGGAAGAAGGAGAATTTGGTTCAGATGAATCAGAGGAGATGTCTATGTGATGGGGTTGCTGCACAAACACGAACATTGAGGCCTGGCCTCTGTGGGAGTGAATCACTAAAGGAGGTCTCAAGGATGGTCTTAAGGACCTCCTACCGAACATGTACCAATGGTTTGGATGAGAGTAGAATGTGCTAGACCCAATCAAGACACACAAAAATTTGGAAAACTATAGAGGTTCGGGGCAGATGATAACACTTAGTCAGAAAGCTGCCCACCTAAGAAATACCTGGGCAGCCAAAGAGGGAGAGTCCCGCAAAGAACCCTACATGATAGAGTGTCCTCACGAGTTACAGGGTTTCCCCCATCTGACCTCTCTTGTCACTGATGTTCCAGGTAGACCAGAATGGGGACTTTGACCTCTTAAGTCTACCAGTTTTATTTAAGAGCAAAGGTGCTTAAGATTTCACTTGAACTTTAGATGTATTGAGTGCAAAAGTGACCTAATTTCAAGGTTGGTTGACACAACATGGGTGTCAACATCACCTATTTATCCTTTAAGAAGTTTTAGGTCCTTTCTTTTAGGATTCAAGTGAGATTAAGAGCCTGAATTTTAGGGTTTTCTTGAATAAGTTTCTTCAACCAAGGCTTAGGCACACCTCTTTTTGGAGAGTTGATTCTTGCTTATGAAGTTGTGTCTCTAGAACCCTAAATTGAAATCCTTAATTTGGCTCTAATTTTGGTTCAATTTAGTTGCCAAAATATGTTATCTAGGGCTCAATCAAAAAGGTAGTAGCCCTAGTTACCTTAAATAGGTGCACAAATTAGTATTTGTTGTTGAAATCAAACCAAGCAACTTTCCTGAATTAGCTAGAGATGGAAAGTAGGTAGCCGTGATTGATTTTATCTTATTTTTTCCTTT
Organism: Thalassia testudinum; assembly: GCA_037157565.1. NCBI lineage: Eukaryota > Viridiplantae > Streptophyta > Magnoliopsida > Alismatales > Hydrocharitaceae > Thalassia > Thalassia testudinum. Next base: position 75,474,996 of record JAZHRO010000073.1, on the reverse strand, counting down.
TCAGAATGAGGGGCTTAAAAGAAGGTGATCAATCAGAAATTACCTACCCCGGGTGTGTTTGTTGTGGCTGCCTTTTTTTTAATCTTCTCCCCTGAAACAACCATAACAAAAAGAGATATATCAAGTTAGTACCAAATCAACAATTGTAATCAAGATTTCTAAATCGCCCGTTGCTCCCCGGCAATGGTGCCAAAATGTTCAGAGTGCTTAATCAAGTTTTAAAATGGTCGCATTGTAGTACAATTGAAAATGCATTCAAAACAAATATAATTTATTACTCGAATTTTAAAGTCCGAGGTCGAACACAGGGAACAAATCAGGGTTTACAAATCAAGATCACAACATGAGAATTTGAATGTAATATGCAATAAAAATCAATGTTATAGTGCAAAAAGATAAATGTAAGCACAAAATTTTAAAGAAATCAATGAATGTGAATAAGCACAAAATTGGACGTCTGATTTGTGAATCAGATGCCTTAAAATGTGGATGCTACAGTGCTTGACTCTTCCTTCTTTCTTCTACTTCTTTTCCCTTCTCTGTCTCTGGTGGCTACTTTCAAGCTTCTTCTACTTTCTTTCTCTTCTTCTGATTCCTTGCCTTAGCCTTTCTCTTCCTCTACCTTCTTCTCAATCTTGGGCTTTAGTCTTCTTCTTCCTTCAGCTTCCTATTTTCTTTTCTTTCTCTTTCTCTTCAACTCCTCCTTCTGCCTTCAGCCCTTAGCTTCCTCTTTGGTCTTGTCTTCTTCCTCTGCAAAGAGAAACCTACCCCCTACCCACGCGAGCTCTCTTCTCTTCTTTCTCTCTTATGTTCGCTCTCCCAGAGCCACTTTCTTGGGTAATCAGGTCAGGTATGCGCCCAGCACCTAGCCCACCGGCGTGCGGTGGTGGGCGGGGTGTGCCAGGTCGAGTTGGATCACCAAGTCTGCGGGGGGTGGTCGCGAACGAGGCATCGGGTCAGGTGAGAGGGGACCTCACCCCGTGAGTAGGAGGCGAAGAGCTTAATGCAAGAAAATAATTTATGTCGGCGCAGTGCTTCATCCAATTCCATGGTGGGACTATCTTCCCACCTTCTTTGTGCATGCCTATGCCAGGAAACTTCATTCAATTGCAGTTGTAGTGATGGCATTGGGCTTCAAGTAGATGCCTGGAAGTGTTCACGAGAGTGCCTCGCGTAGCCTGGGACACAAGCCTGGAGTGGGTGAACCTGTAGCGGGCTGCAAGCTTGTTTCGAGCTTCGCTTCAATGGCAGCGAGTCCCTGGACCTACAATCATGCAAACGGCTTCGTAGCCATGTCAGAATGTTCAAGAGGCCTTGCCGAGGCACAGCGAGTATACTGCAAGGGTCGGCGTGGAGTGGGACCACCTGAGGGAGCGTGCCTAGGGCACACTGCGGCCGTGTGTGTGGGTGTGTTCGGGGGTGTGTTTGGGTGAGTGGCGGAGTGATTGGAGTAGTGGGAGATGATCAGTGGGGTGTTGTGGAGGTTGTAGGGTGGTCGGTGAGGCGAGTAGAGGTGCGAACTGATAGGAACGCCTCGCTGGACGTTTGGCCAGTGAAGGGGATGATGGTGGTGGAGTGCAGTAGTGGCTGTTCAAGGGAAATAAAGAGGGAAAAATAGAGTAGAGGGTGAGAGGACTTATCTGAGAGTGAAGAGATGAATGGGGAAGCAGGGATGGTGGACGGCTCATATCGTTGACATCGGAGATGAAGGTGCTTAAAGTAGTTGGTCGACGAGGATGAAGTGGATACAGAGGAATCGGTGTGCACTGCACGACACGAACGAATGTGAGGGAGAGGAACCTACCACCGGTATTGTGGCTAGGCGATGAGGGAAATCAGAGAAGGTCACTGAAGCTTGATGAGCGAACTAGGCGAAGGAGGAAAGACGAATTTGAGGGGTTTTTCCTGGTCAATTTCAAGCTTAGGAGATGCGGGGTGATTTGGGGCATCTTAAATAGGCCCTAGAGGTTGGTTTTGTGCTTGGAAGCCAAGCTTCCAAGCACGACAAGTTCGTTGGAGATGGAAACTCGAAAGTGACCTGAATCTCTCATGTGTTCGCATCAGAGATTGGGTACCAAGTAGGGCCTCAAATTAGGTTCACATTGGAGGAGATTTCTCATAGAATCTCCCTTTCAATTTTAAAGGGGATTCTCTGAGAGATCAGGGAGAAATCGCCCTTGCAATCTCGTCAGAGTAGGATTTCCTCTGCTATAATGGAGGAGAGACCTAATTGCTAGGAACGAAGAAGAAGCTAGGGTGTTACTGCAGAGGTTTTTGAAAGATAGGGGTAGAAATGTAATTAGGCTGGACTTATTTACAAAGTGGGTTAAGATGAATTCCCCTTAGGTCCAAATTTTGGTAGAAACCTAATTTGGACCTAAGGAATCCAATGGTGAAGTTAGATTTTAGGTTTGACCATGTTTGACTGGGAAATTTACGTAAAAACCTAATTTAGGGCAAATATCTAGCTTAGACCCCATTCTAGGGCAAATTAGGTTCGAATGGATAAATTGGATGCTCTAAACCCTAGAGAATATTTTTCTATGATTTTAAGAGGGTTTAGGTGAATTTTATCCTGACTAAAGCCTTGTTTAATCAAGTGAGTCTGTTTTAGGGTTACAAGAAGTCATTTAATTCCCAGAATTCATGTGAACCAGGTTCTGTATGATTCAACCCACTTATTATCTTGTTAAGACCATTTAACCTGTGTTTAGCCCTCGAGAAAATCCATTGTTGTACTGCAATGGTAAAATTATAGTTTTACCCCTTATTTCTTGCTTTTATCTCAGAATGATTATTCAGTAAATTAGGACCTCCAGTTGGTTATGTAGGAGCTTTTATTCTATTCTTTGGATCAAAATGAGCTAGTTAGGGATCATGATGGTGTTCCCATTAGTGGTACCAAATTAGGGTTCAGAGTCCCTTTAGCATCCATGTACCAAAAGAAAGTTAATAAATGAGAGAGAGAAGATAGATGAGAGAATACCCTACCCTTTCAATACAAACTATCAAACTAGTCCTTAGAGTGCTAACCCTAAATAGACCTAATCCTAATTCCCCAAAACACGACTGCATTAGATCAACCCTTGAATTACCTAGCTAGCCAGAAGGGTGGGACACCTTAGGACACCCTACACGGCGGGACACCACTAAAGGTTAACGCGGTTACCGCACTGACCTTTCTTGTCACTAGTGGGTTCGAGTAGACAAGGCCTTGACCTTAGCTCAATCTAGTTTCAAGTCCCCAACTCTATTAGTCCTTCCTAGGGCACGTCTACTCAATTTTAGGTTTGTGTTTGATGTGCTTTTGGAATATGATGGGCATTAGGGGGTGTTTACCCATAAAGTTGATTTTAGAGATGTGAAGTGCATAGGCAAAGGGTTTACAAGCAAATTTTTATGATGAAGTATCTTTTAAGATTCAAATGCTTGTGTTAGCGTGTTTTACAGTTCACTTGATTAAATATTTTCAACCAAGGTTCTAATGAGGCACACAAAAGTTTTGCAAATCCCAATTTGTTTGATAGATTTCCTTTAAGTATGGAAATGCAGGTGTGCTCTATCCTTAGAGTGAAACCCTAAGTGCAGATAGTTCTAGATGTTCTTTTAAGTCAAAAATTAGATGAGTGGTGTGACCCAAGCAATGCAATCAATTTACCTTTTTGCACCATTAACTATGCACTCTGAAAATATTTTTCAAGAATTTTTAATGCACATTTCCTATTTTTTTCAGATTTAAGCTGTACTGAGGGTTTTGTAGTTTATTTTAACCCCTAGTTCGTGATCAGATAATTTGTGTAATCAAACATGCAAGAAATACTTTTCTCAGATTTTTATAAAATTCTTGACTTTCTCAGAAATTCAATGCCATAAATTTCATTTCAATCAGAGTTGCATAAAAATTCTTATAATATTTTGAATTCCAAATAATCCGGAACAATAACCGAATTGATAATAGATTAGTGCGTGAATTTTAAAAAATTTTTATAACTCCGATTTGTGCAAATTTTAGATATATTATTTCTAATTTTGAAATCTACATTCAGTAAAAATTTGAGAATTTTTGGACGTACAGATCTCCTAAAATTGAATTTTTAAGATAAAGTTTTATTTCAGCTCGAAATCAAGAGAAATATTTTTTTAAAATAAGTAAACAAATTATAACAAATCCTAAATTTAATTAATCTAAACTACGAGTACTTACCTGAGGTTTGAACCCGCACTTTCTCCGCTGTCGTGTTTGGTTTAGATTTCTTCATTTCCTACACATACGAAATAAACGAAAGAACTAGTGAGTTAGAAATCTCAAATATGCATAAAAGAAAGCTTCAAAAATCTCCATTGCCTCCCCGGCAACGGCGCCAACTTGTTTGGCGAGTAATTCACATTTTGAAAGTTATTTAGTTGTACTATAGCGCGAAAACACGTCGACAAATGAATTTATTAAACTTCGGTGAGTACCGGGTCATTCACAAGGAGGAAATCTTGATTTCTAATGGAAGCTTTTCAGAAAACTAGTTCTAACAGGTATTTATATATGTACACATATATAAAGAGTAGATATTAAACATTCAGAATATCATAATTTTATTGTATTCATAAATAGTTTTCGTAGTAGAAAGTACTATGCTAAAGAGAGAGAGAGTAGATAGATAGAAGGAGAGGGAGTTAGAGAAAGAGAAGAAAGTGGTAGAGAAATGACACCGCTTGTGGGATGCTTGTGCGAGATGCGGCAGCACCTCAAATCCAGAGCACCGAGATGGAGAATTGTAGGGAAGATGGTAGAAGAGATCCGGAGTTGATGGAGAGAGAGATTCCAAGTTGATGCCTTCAACTAGGGGGCCATGGGTCATCTTTTATAGTTTTGATGGAGGGAAAAAAGGGTATTTTGGCCTTAAAATCATCCAACAACCCTTATTTGATCAGATTCGTTAATCTGGAGATCAATGGCTCTGATTTGGCCTCAAAATACCTTTATTTGCGCCTACACATGGCAGCCGCTGCGTCGTCGATCTTCGATCGCTCGGCTCTGATTCCTCCTCACATGTGCATTTATCATCTTCGCCCACTGCTCACCTTCAAAACATGCCTCAACGTCAGCTGTTCGATCGTAACGAGCACCACTACCTTAGCGTCAAAGCAACCACATGAGATCACATGTACCTGCTACGCCCTCTACTCGAGCAATTGCGCCCACATGCACCCACTTCAATTTCGTGCAGTGCAGAGCTCGAACCCGCATCCTACACTTGCATACGTGTGCGTAAGCTAATGTGCTACGCAAACCCTTTGTTATATGTACTTGTTTATTTGTATTTATGTTTATCAAGTCTGGGTGGGCGACTTGGCACGCTCGTGACCGTTGGATGAAGATCCAACGGCCCACAGCATGTGGTGCGGCCTTCCTAGATGGGGTGGTGGTGAGGGAGAGGCTGTGATGGCGCCACGTGGCACCATCATGGCTGTCCATCTTCTTTTCTTTGTATCTAGTGATGTAGACCTCCGATTGAGTTGATTTTTACGCCGTTGGACTGCAATCATCGATCCGGATTCATCCGTGTGATTTGATTCTTCATCTGAGGCTCGGATCTTTATCCTTTGTCTCCATCTTCTCCGTTCGTCTATGCACTACATACGATGCTCTGGTTGTCTGATTGGGACAATTTCAGAAGCGTTGGACTCCCATCCTCATTCTGATCAGATCTGTCTGATCTGATCTGACATCTGCAGCTTTGAATCATCTGCGATTAAAATCATCTCTCTTTTAGGTCATAAAATGACGATATTATCCATATGACTAATAAACTAGCTATTGTGCAAATTACGATGCCTATGAATGCATTATTCCTAAGTTATGCTAGAATCAAGCTTAATTTAGGTGATTTAGGTTGCATGATTACAGTGAAATCATTAAGTAATTATTATATGTGTATCTAGGCTAATAATTGGTGATTCAAATCACCATTATTTTGCCTTAGATGTCTTTTTATCTCCTCATATACTCATGTTATACATTGCATATTAGTTTTTGAGTAATTAATTGTGCTCATTTATATTATTTATTGAGATTAGTACTTGAATTTCATATTTGCTCCCAGTGAATGACCACGAACTTCATTTTTGACATTTAAGTTATAAATATTATCTGTTGTTCAAGCTATTTTTGAAGAATTATTACTACAACGAACGCATCTTTTGAAACCTCAATCTTGCCATCCAACAAGCACAAAGACGAGATCACAGAGGTTTGAAATCAGCTCAAACAAATGGCATACTCTGGCCAACCTGGTGCACTTCCATATCAGCCTCTGCCAAATCCGAATAACATGTCGAACCAAAGGCACATTATGAACCCGAATCAGGGCCAAGCACATTATGTTTACTAGGCTCTTTATGCTCCATCATCCAACAGGATGGAGGCTTCGACATCATACTCGGGATATCAGCAGCAACCGCCACTTCTACCGACTCCAAACCAAAACCAGGTGGGACTAAATTTTGTTACCACCCGTAGTGGCAAATCGACCCAGAATCCACCTTATCCGAGCCACTCTCAGCTTGGTAGTTCATAACCTAACCATAGGTTGGTTATACAGGACACCCCTATCCCAGATCCAGAACTTGAACCAATTCTAGAGGAACCTACAAAGATTCCATTTCCTAAGGCCTTAACTAAAGGAAAGAGGAAACCCAAACCCGCAGCACTTAAGGAAGATGTGGTCAAGCTCTTTGAACAAGTCCAGATAAACAACCCCTTGATGGATGCGATCCACCACGTACCATCATATGTAAGATTTCTGAAGGATTTGTCTACACCTAATCATAAGTCGCAAAGCAAAGATGGGAGTCTGATCATATTGTTTGAGCAAGTCAGCTCAATCATTTTGAGCAAGCTCCTGCAAAAAGCGAAAGATCCTGGCACCCCTCTGATCTCCTGCAAAATCAGTGATCTAGAATTTGATCGAGCATTATTGGATTTAGGAGCCTCCATAAACTTGATACCCACATCCCTACTAGACCATTTCAAGGAAACTGAGCTCAAACCAACTATGGTGACTTTACAGTTAGCAGATAGATCAATCAAGTCACCTAGAGGAATTCTAGAGGATGTTCTTGTATGGATCCATGATTTCCAGTGGACTTCATTGTGTTAGACATGGAGACTCCTGAAAATCTGAGGAACACACCAATCATTTTAGGGACACCATTCCTAGCCACAGCCAGGGCTAATATTAACTACGAAGAGGGCCAGATTGAGTTAAAATTTGGGAACCAGACATTAAAGATTGATATCTTCAAGGCCTAGAAAAGAATAAACTATGGGGTAATCGAGGAAGTATGTGACATTAGTTCTATGGTTGAGGACCCACTTGTAGAGGAAGACCTGATTATCTCTGATCCTCAACCCCAAGAAAATCCAAACCTACAAATAAAGGAGCCCAAAGCTAATCTAGATTCACCCTTAGCTCCCACTTTATCTTTTGAGGCCCATTTCAAACCCCCACCTACTACTAATAACACAGTTATGGAGTTGAAACCCCTCCTAAATCATCTGAAGTATGTGTTCTTTGGTTCCAATCAAACATTTCCTATGATTATCAATTCCTGACTCACATCTGATCAGGAAACAAAGATGATTTCTATTTTTCAGCAACATTGGAGAGCCATTGAATGGACCCTCGATGATCTGACTGGTATCAATCCCTCCTATTGCACACATCGTATCTACACTGAAGAGGGCTCACGACCATCCCAAGAGATGTAAAGACGACTCAACCTGAATCTACAAGAGGTCATGAAGAAAGAAATTAGCAAGTGGTTAGATGCTGGTATTATCTACCCAGTCTCTGATAGTTGTTGGGTGAGCCCGATCCAGGTTGTGCCTAAGAAGGTAGGGTTCACTGTTATCAGGACTGAATCTTGAGAGACCATCCCGACCTGCATTGCAAATTCGTGGAGAGTTTGCAAAGGCTATCAAAAACTGAATGCCTTCGCGAAGAAAGACCATTTCCCGCTTCCATTCATTGACCAAATTCTTGAGAAACTGGCAGGAAATCAATTTTTCTGTTTCTTGGATGGTTACTTTGGATATAACCAGGTGACAATTCATCCAGAGGATCAAGAGAAGACCACCTTTACCTACCCCTACGGTACATACACGTTCAGCAGGATGCCATTCGAGCTATGCAATGCACCTGCCACCTTTCAGTGATGCATGCTAGCCATATTCTCAGATATGGTAGGTAATTACCTTGATGTTTTCATGGACAACTTCTCGATATTCGATGAATCTTTCGATGAATGCCTCCTACATTTGGTCCAGATCCGGAAAAGATGCATCGAAGTGAACCTAGTTCTCTCATGGGGAAAAAGCCACTCCATGGTTCTTGAGGGCATCATTCTTGGACATCTTGTCTCTAAGAGAGGTATCCAGGTTGATCGAGCTAAGGTGAATTTGATTTCAAAACTACCCGTGCTTAACTGGGTCAAAGATATCAAATCATTCCTAGGGCACGTTGGATTTTATCACCGATTCATACCTGATTTCTCTAAAATCGCATGCCCCTTGACAAATCTCCTCTCGAAGGACACAACTCTTAAGATATCTAGTGAGTGTATTCACATATTTGAGGTTCTGCATGATCGAGTCACCCAAACACCAATCCTGCAATCTCCTGACTGGTCTTAACCCTTCAAGATCAAATGTAATGCGTATGACTACGCAGTAGGAGCGGTGCTGGGTCAGAAAATCAACAGGAAACCAATGGTCATATATTATGCCAACAAGACATTAAACGAGGCTTAGCATAATTACACTATTACAAAGAAAGAGCTACTAGCTATAGTATTTGGCCTGGAGAAATTCAGGTCATATCTCTTGGGATCCCATGTCATAATTTACTCGGATCACATTGTAGTGAGGCACTTACACACAAAGGACACGATGTCGAGATTAATCAATTGGATCTTGCTGTTGCAATAATTCAATCTAGAAATTTGTGACAAGGCGGGAAAGCAGAATGTGGTAGCTGACCATTTTTCTCTCCTTCCTTCTGTCATTGACTCATCTAGCCCTAGTACTGAGCATTTTCTGGATGAGCATCTATTGGCTATTAGCGAACTTCCTTGATTTGCCGACATCATGAACTACTTGGTTACGGGGAAAGTCCCATTAGATTGGGTGACTTCCAGGTAGGACAAGCTGATTTCCGATGCTAAGTACTATGTCTGGGAAGATCAGTATCTTTTCCATATTGGTAATGACCAAGTAATCCAGAGATGCATTCCTGACGATGGGGTCAACGACATGATCTCATTTTATCATGACCAGGCTTGCAGTGGCCATTACCCTAGGTGTAAAACCGTAGCAAAGATCCTTCAGTGTGGGTTCTTTTGTCCCACAATGTTCAAAGTTGCATAATCCTATTATAAGGCATGTGCCTGTTGTCAGACCCTTGGCAACATGGGCCCGCTTGATATGATGCCCCTAAATCCAATCATTATGTGTGAAATCTTTAACATTTGGGGAATTAATTTCATGGGACCCTTTCTAGGATCTAATGGCTATGAATACATCTTACTCGATGTTGATTACGTCTCTAAATGGATCGAAGCCGTCCCAACTAGAACAAGTGACCATAAAGTTGTTCTTCGGTTCATTCAGGAAAACATCTTTTCCAGATTTGGGGTTCCAAAAGCCATCATTAGTGATGGTAGGCCTCACTTCAACAATGTGCACTTCTAGTCCCTGGTGAAAAAGTACGGTGTGTCGCATCATATCTCAATTCCTTATCACCCCCAGACTAATAAATTGGCTGAACTATTAAATCGGGAGATCAAGAAGATCCTTAAGGTTACTATTCGGCCTAACAGGAAGGATTGGTCTACCCGCCTTCCAGAAGCCTTATGGACCTATAGGATCACCCATAAGACCCAGTTAGGTATGTGATAAATGCCAGTTTATCATCATTCTTATGCATTAAAACAAACCTAGCTCTTAGGATTTTACTCTGCAAATGGGTTTTTGGGTTGCATTTAGGCATAAATTAGGTTAGGCATGCATTGCATTTTTTATTGTCTTTTTGATATGTTTTTGTGAGTGTTAGGGATGAACAGATATACAGATCCCTAAAACCCTAGCACTCAAGAAGGCAAATGGTGAAGAAGAAGCTTAGACTACTTGGAACTCAGCTTGATCCAGCTCACCACAGCTGGAACCTAGCTCACTTGAACTAGGGTTAGCTCATCCCAACTCCATTCAACTAATCTCAACTAAATGGCAGCTCAAGAGAGTTCATCTTAGCTGACCCTAGCTCAAGTTAGCTCAGATCCAGCTCAACCTAGTTGAGTCTAGCTCATTTTAGCTCCCACAAGTCCACAGGGAGCTCTAGCTAGCTCAGCTGAGTTGACTAGAGTTCACCCCAGCTCAGATCCAGCTACATCCAGCTCCACTCAACTTCAGCTAGCTAAAGAAGAACTCATCCCAACTCAGGAAGCTCAAGTCCAACTCCCGGGCACTAAGGTTAGCTCAACTCAGTTGAGCTAAGCTACCTTAGCTGCCTCAACCAGCTTGATCCTCCCTGGGAGCACCAAACCCATCTCACCTCAACTCATTATGGTAGAAGCCAGCTCACTTTTGCATGGCTTTGCAGTTAGCAAAGAACTAGCAAGCTAAGCCAGCTAGAGTAGCTCCATGCCAGCCTCTTCAGCAGCTGCCAGCTCCAATTCCAGCTCCAGACTTCTCCTCCTCAGCTCCTCTCTTCAAACCCTAGCTCCAATACCTCCTCCTCTACTCCATAGCTAGCTAAGCTAGCTTATCTTAACTTAGCTTAGCTAGCAACTAGCTCCTTGGCCATCCACCACCTTCAACTCAACCCTAGCTAGCTCCACCAACTTAAGCCCTACCTAAGCTAGCTATCCTACTCATTTTGGCGCCACCTCTTCACCACCTTTCACCCCTCAACTAACCACCAAAAGACACCAAAAGTTGGTGCCAAAACTAACCCTAACCACCTCCTTTTTGGTGCCAACTTTCAGGCCCTTTATCCACCCTACACCTACCCACATAACCCATCCTAGCCATCCACATGCCCCCTTCTAGAACCCTAAGGTGGCGCCACCTAATGGCCTTCTAGAAGGCCCATTTTGGCACCAATTCTAAAGGGCACCAAACCCTTAACTAGCCCCCTTAGCACCCCTTAGGTGGCGCCACTTATCCTTAGCCCTAGGATCCCCAACTACCCCCCATATCCTATCCTAGCCATCCATTCCAAGAGCCACCTATGCCCTCCTTCCTACACTATATATACCCACCTAACTTCCCACATTTTCTTCATCCTGCATTAGTGTGTACTTCCATTTACATCCACCTATACCTACGGCCAAGAAGGAGTAGAGAAGAAGATTAAGGGGGCACATCACCTGCCCTCTTGGTGCCTTCTTCTCCCCATTTTTTCTCCCTTGTGCCACGCCAAGGAGGAGGAGCACTCCCCCACTAGGAGGATGGCCAGGCAAGGAGGAGCAAGGGTGGTGCACGCCCACCCTTGAAGGAGAGCATTGAAGGTGGTAGCTTCCACCTTGGAGGAGCATCTCAATGAAGGAGGAGGAGCCCTTTTCAAGCCTATGAGCCCTAAGCTTAGAGAAAGGAGCTTCCCCTCTTCACCAACAATTCAGGAGGACTTGTGTTTTACTTTATTTATTGCAATTCTCTAGTAGTAGAAGCATTCATCTACTAGGTTTTTCTGTAAAACACTTTCTCATTAATCTAGTTGCCTTCTTTGAAATTTCTTTTAGTTGCATTTTGATTACTGTGATTCTAGTACTCTTCACTCCCTCTCCTTAATTACTCTAGGCCTCCACATGCCTAGAGTGAGCCTAGGAAGAGGAATTACTTGTCACTTAGGTGTTAGCTTAGTGATCGTAGTTGTTATTTACTTTTTCGCCAACAACTCGTGTTTTCTCTCGTTATTTCAAAACCCTAAAAAAATGATATAGTTGAAAAGACAAAAAAAGAAAGGTGATTTCTATTTCCAAGCAAGAGACCTAAATTTTGCAAACATATTGCCTCCTTGGACGACCCTAGATACCCTGCTATCTAGGTTTATAAATTTAAGAGTTGATCGATTTTGCGCGTTACAACGACGTATTTTACAAACTGTGTAAAATCTAATTAGTATGTCTCCCTTCAGACTCGTGTACGGGAAGTGAAAAGAGGTTTGGTCGAGCCCAGATAGGTTATGTTAATATGGTGATTTTATTGTTGAAATGCATATAGTGGTTAACCTAAATCGAGCCTAACCATCTCTTTACAAAATATTTTTTACCTGACCTATTTGATTTTATCTTGGTCACTTTTAGGCCCAAGGTCGAACTCAGGGAAGTGCGATTAGAAGAAGTTTCTATGCCTTTCCTATAACGAATCTCTTCCATTCGTTTATTGTGTTTTTGGCTTTATTTATCTAAGATTTTTTTCTAATAATTTTGTCCTTGAGGTACACCCTCAAAATCAGGTTCTTGGCTTTGAGGCAAATTAGGGTTTCAAAACTGGTCTTGCTATTCGCAAGACTGAGTACCTGTAAATCAAAGATTATCTTTTCTCTTTTATATTTTTTTTATCTTTTTAATGGCAAGAAAGAGAAACAGAAATAAAGTAAATATAGTATATATATATTTATATATTATATATGTATAAAGGGGTGGGGGTGGAGGTGGAGATGGCGTGTAGCATATTGTCGAGTCGATCATCGTCTAGAAAGACACAACCAACAGGACGAGGTGCTACATGGAATGTAGGATGGATGGGTGGAAAATGTGTGCGAAAACGCTTTCTATACGTGTGTATCAGGGAATATCAGCAACTAGTGCAGATATTCTTGCGACACGACGTATGGTAAGTGATATGAAAATATATATATGTATATATGTAAATATATATCTATATGTATATAGACATATGGTTATAATTATATAAGTGTATATGTAGCTATATATGTGTATATATATATGTATATATATATATGTAAATATATGTATATGTATGTATATATAACTATATATATATATATATATATATAGTAATATATGTATATAGGTGTATCTAGATAGATATGTATATATATATATATATATATAAATATATATATATGTATATATAGTTATATAGATATATATGTATATATGTATGTATATTTGTATATATATATATGTATATGTATTTGTATATATAAGTATATATATATATATGTATGTATATATATATATGTATGCATATATATATAAGTATATATTAAAGTATAAGTGAGAATGTGTGTGTGTGAGAGTGTGAGTGTGTGTGTGCAGAAAGTGAGAAAGTGCTGTGAGAGAGAGAGAGGGAGAGGTCTACTGAAGATGGCGTGAAGGAGTGCGGGTTAAGTCGTCTGCATGTAGCTGGCGACGTCTGGTGATCCACGCGCACGTGTAGGCACGTAGGCACGCAGAGAGGCGCGCGGTGGAGGGAGCAGGCGCGAAGGAGAGACCGCAGCTCACAGTGCTGTGCGGAGAGGTGGGTGTGGGCGAAGGCGCTGAGAGCGGACTTATTTGTATCTTTTTTTTTTTGAAACACGTGTCAGTATATCTCTTACAACATTATTTTTAGGAGCACACTTTTCTTTTCGGTGGGAGAGTTCTTTTTTTGGTCGAAAGAGTCTCTCCTAAACACTAGACTAAAGCCTGGGATAAAAAGTCTACCTGCACACACAAGTAAGGACTCCACCTTCCCTAATGAACACTAGGGTTGGATCGTGTGTTCACCTGGTCTTTCTTGATATGTGTAGTGTGAACCAAGATTACTTAGGCTCTCGAGTAGAAGCAATCCAACGAATCCTGTACTGGTGTCTCAGGTATAAGAATACATCCTTAGTTAGGAGAGATTCTGATCTATCTTGTCAATGCTCAAGTGAATTAAACCGAGCCTGAGCGAATCAAGCTTCTGTGGCCTAGAAAGTCTTCAAAACAGAGGTTGAATATCCATAAATACTTATTGTATTTTTGTTTCAGTCTTCATATCATTACTAAAGACCATTTATATATATATATATATATAGATGGAAATTTCATGATACCACAAAATACCCAGATCTTATGGATGCCTATCCACCCCCCCATGCCAAACGATGGTATGTCCTCATATGCATGCAGGGAAGGGTAGAGAAAGGATGAAAGATCAGGTAACGAGAGCTGAGGTGCAGGGTATACAGCAGGGTGGTAGGGTGGGTGGATGGTGGGTGGTGAAGTGAAAAGTGAGGTGAGTGTGATAGTGAAGTGAAAAGTGATGGTGGATGGTGAGTGTTGTTGGGGTGCCTCCTAACGAGCGCTAAATTTAATGTCCCCAACTGGACTCAGAATGAGGCAAAAAATTAGTTACCCTCCAGTAGGGCAACAGTTTCTCCAACGGGGCCAGGTTCATGAGTAAGATAGGGTTTCAAACGATGCCCATTGATCGTAAATTTATGCCTAGATTTGGGATCTTCAATCTCAACGGCCCCATTGGCAAATGGTCTCGAGACCAGGAAAGGACCAGTCCATTTGGACTTCAATTTCCCAAGAAAGAATTTGAGCCGAGCATTATAGAGCCAAACTTGCTGAGATGGCTCAAATTCCTTCCGCCGAATACGGCTGTCGTGAAAAGCCTTAGTGCATTGTTTGAAAGTTAAAGCAGAATCATAGGCTTCACGACAGAGCTCTTCCAGCTCCTGGAGTTGGAGTTTCCTTTCTCGACCACACAAGTTTGGGTTGAGGTTACATTAGCTAACCGCCAAATAAGCGCGGTGTTCCAACTCCACGGGCAAATGACAAGGCTTCCTGTAAACGATTCTATAAGGAGACATACCAAGGGGAGACTTGAAGGCGGTCCGATACGCCCAAAGTGCGTCAATCAGCTTGTCGGACCAATCCTTACGGTCTGGCCGAACCATTTTCTAGAGAATTTGCTTGATTTGTCGGTTCGACACCTCTACCTGGCCATTCGTCTGAGGATGATACGAGGATGCTATACGATGGTGGACTCCGTATTTCCTTAGAAGTGCCCGAAAAGAAGCATGGGTAAAGTGGCTTCCTCCATCCAAGATAATGGCTCGAGGGATCCCAAAGCGCGTAAAGATGTGGTCTTTGAGAAAGCGAGTGGATATAACATGGTCAGCACGGCACACGGGAATAGCCTCGATCCATTTCGAAACATAATCAACAGCCACGAGGATAAATTCAAAGCCGTTGGAAGGAGGAAAGGGACCCATGAAATCAATTCCCCAAATGTCGAAGATTTCCACAGCTAGGATGGGTTGTAAGGGCATCATGTCACGACGTGACATTGAACGACTAACACCTAGTGCAATGTTTGGCATACTTGTGTGCATCGTGGTGAAGGGAGGGCCAAAAGAAACTGCACTGCAACACCTTGGCTGCAGTTTTCCTCCCAGAGAAATGGCCTCCGCAGGCCTGATCGTGGTAGAAGGATAGCACACTGGGGAATTCGCTGTCAGGAATACAGCGATGGATGATTTGATCAGCACCTATCCGTAAAAGATGTGGATTATCCCAGAAATAATACTTTGCTTCTGCCATGAGACGCTCGCGCTGGTTTTTAGGCCAACCACGTGGAAGGGATCCAGAAGCAAGGTAATTGGCAATGTCGGCATACCAAGGTCCACTTGCCACATTAATTGCCAGTAAGTGCTCATTAGGAAAAATCTCATTGATCGGCAGAGTAAGTCCAATATGGTCAGGGTCCAGTCTGGAAAGATGATCAGCCACAACATTCTGGGCTCCGGCCTTATCGTAGATCTCAATGTCAAATTCTTAGAGCAGAAGGATCCAACGAATCAGTCTAGGCTTGGCATCCTTCTTGTGCATGAGATGGCAAATGGCCGCGTGATCAGTGAAAATAATAACATTTGAGCCCAGAAGGTAAGAGCGGAATTTCTCCAGCCCAAAGACGACCGCCAGGTGTTCTTTCTCAGTGGTAGTATAATTACACTGGGCCTCATCCAATGTCTTATTGGCGTAGTACACCACGAAGGGTGTCTATCGCGTCTTTGTTCCAGGATGGCTCCGACTGCAAGGTCGGAAGCGTCACACATGAGTTCAAAGTCGAGGGACGAATTAGGTGGCTAGAGAACAAGGGCCTTGGTGACAGCATTACGCAACTGCTTGAATGCTTGTATGCAGTTGGGGCCCATATCGAAGGGTACGTCGGTCGATAGGAGATGAGTTAGAGGTCGAAAAATCTTGGAGAAATCTTTGATAAATCTCCTATAGAAATCGACGTGTCCCAGGAAGGAGCTGATTTGTTTGATAGAGCCAGGCACAGGTAAATCTGCAATTACATCAAGCTTAGCTCTGTCAACCTCAATACCCCTATCAGAGATGATGTGTCCGAGAACAATTCCCTCGTGCACCATAAAATGACTTTTTTCCCAGGAAAGCATGAGGTTTTGTTGGGAGAAATCGTAGATCACATTTTTTATAAAAGTATCGTAGTATAGTTGTGAAATACGATCCAACAAAGATATTGTTTAGTAAAAATAACGAGACTTTGAGTCCCGGTCGTTCGTATCTGGGAAGCGTTGTTTTTGCTTTTGAAATCGATCTTAAAACCACTCTACTTTATTTAAACGACATGCTGGTGCGTAATATATAGGCAATTAAAGAACAAGCACTTAAATCACGCAAATATGATAATCATTCAGCTCGTAGTGATTTCAAACACATAAGAGATATATATATATAATGCAATTTCATTCATAATTGGAGAGTTGTTGCACAAGGAAATCTAGAGGAAAGCTTTTACATGAATGCTTAAAAATTAAACCTAACTACCAGAAAATGATTGCATACAAGAATCAACGGGGGGATTTCGCATGCATCATTGGAGGAGAAGTAAGACTATACTACTAAGCAGTAAATAAAAGCAGTAAATATACGAAGAGCATAATCTAAATCTAGCAGAATGGAAGGGCATTCAGGGGTGGTCCCCGATGGCCTTTGAGTGGTTGAGAGAAGGAGGGGCGGCCAATGGAACTTAGGTCGGCCCTTGGAGAGAGGTTGGGGAGCTGATCCAGCTTCCTGGCGTGGAGATGGTGGCCTCCATGGTGGTGCTCAACTCGTGGAGGTGGAGTGAAGATGGAAGTGGCTAGCCTAAGAGGAATGGATGCCAAGGAAGTGAATGAATGCAAATGGCCACCCAAGGGGTCTTTCTATAGACCTATGGGAAGCTCTCTAGAGAATTATGGAATTCTCTAGAGAGGCCTATGGTGGGAGCTCGTGGGAGAGTGAGAGAGAGAGGGTGGATGGCGGTTTTTAGATCCACCAAATGTGGATCTAAAAATTGAATGGCTCTTGGTTGCTATTTTTGGTAACCAAGGCAACCACACATGGTAGAGAGTTCTGGAGAACTATAGGCTAGATATTTTCGTGTGGATGGTGTGTGTGGGTGTGTGTGGGTCGAAACTTAGGTGGCTAGGTTGATTAGGTTAGGTTCTAGTGGGTATAGGTCAAGATATGTCTCAAATTAGGGTTATAAACCCTAATTCACTAAGGTAAAGCGCAATTAAACTTAATACAAGTTTAATTGGGTGTGTGAAAACTTAATTGAAAGTAAAACAACTCAATTAAATCAGGTCTAGGTCAATTGGACTCTCACTGAGTCCAATTGGACAGTGTGTGCTGAGATCAGGGCTCAATTGGACTCAATGAGTCCAATTGAATAGGCTGATGGAATTGACTAAGATCCAAGTCAATTAGGTTTAGTGAGGACCTAATTAGGTCCTTAGGGAGGTTTAGAGGTGATGTACTAAGGTTAAGGCACCTTAATTTAGGTTCCTATGGGGTTGGAATTGGGTTTAGGGACCTAGAGATCCAAGATCAAGGCTTAAATCTCAAAACAGGAATTGGAGAGCAGTATCAGACATCTAATTATATAATCAGACGTCTTATACTAAAAAATCAGAAGTCCAGACTTGTTGTCTGGACGTCCAATCAGAGTCAGGAAGGATTTCAGGTTCTGTTTTGGGTATTCTGCAGAAATTGGGCGTCCGACAAAGTGTCTGGACGTCCAATAACACTGCAGAAGTGGGTTTGAAGTGTGTGGGAGTTGGCTAAGGGTCCTGGACGTCTTAAAACTTATCTGGACGTCCAGAGAAGGGTTGGAACTAGGGTTTTAGGGCTTTCTAGGGTGTTGTGACCTAATCTAAGGGTGGCTAAGGCTTGGGGAAGTTTCTAGGCTATCCTAGGGCTAGGATGGACCTAAGCTCTTCACATTTTACTGCTTTATTTCTACTTAATAGAATAGAAAACCTTTAACCCCCTTACATTATTTTTCCTACATCTAAACTAGGCCTTCTACTCCAGCTCTGCTACAACTTCTGTTATTCCTGATCCAGCTTCAGATCCAGCTCCTGATCAGCTTATTCCTTGCAATCAGCACATTATAACATTATTTTATGCATAGCTAAAGGAAAGAAGTAAAGATGCAGATAATGTGTATGCATGCATGAATAACCCTAAGTCCTAGCTTAATCTAGGCCAATTAAGACCTATGATTGCTGTGCAATCAGGTTTACATCAATACATCTCCTAAGAATACGAGTCAGGTTGGCAAGACAGTCATCCGAAGATGGTCCAAAGACCGAGAAGTCATCCATTAAGACCTCGAGAAAGTCACCCACCATGTCATCGAATATTGCCAGCATACATCTCTGGAAAGTTGCTGACGCGTTACAAAGTCCGAACGGCATCCTTCTAAATGCAAAGGTGCTGGAGGGGCAGGTAAAAGTGGCTTTCTCTTGGTCTCGAGGGTCAATTGCCATCTGGTTATATCCTGAGAATCCATCCAGGAAACAAAAAAATTTATTTCCTGCTAACCGCTCCAGGATTTGGTCAATGAGAGGTAGCGGAAAGTGATCTTTCTAGGTTGCAGCATTGAGTTTCCTATAATCTACACACACTCTCCAAGATGTAGGAGTGCGTGTAGGGATGGATTCGCCCCTGTCATTGACACGGATGGTGAGTCCTACCTTTTTGGGCACAACATGAATCGGACTCACCCAGGGGCTGTCACTGATCGGGTAGATTATACCTGCATCCAGCCACTTAATAATTTCTTTCTTAACGACCTCCTGCATGTTAGGGTTGAGATGTCACTGCATCTCATGGGAAGGTCAAGCCTCCTCCTTATATATACGATGAGTGCAGTAGGAGGGGCTAATGCCAGATAAGTTTGATAAAGATCATCCAATGGCTGCCTTGTGTTCTATGTGGACCTTCGTTAGTTTGCACTCTTGCTCCTTGGGCAATTTTGAACTAATGATTACGGGGAGCATTTCATTGCGCCCCAGGAAAACATATTTAAATGTGCTAGGTAGCTCTTTCAGCTCGAGAGTGGATGGTGAATGGTCTGGCATTTATTGGGACGAGAGTATCCCAGGTGGATCAGAAAACAAGTCAGGAGGAAGAAGTTGGCCCTCAGATTGGCCAAGAAGAGGGGCTTCTTGGATATATGGATCCAAAAAGGAATAGCCCCAGTGAGAAGTATATGGGCTTAAGGTCCCAGAGTGGAGTTGCAAATCCGCCTGATTTGGTTGGAAAGAAAGGGCAATCTGGTCTTCAAGAGTATGGACCGGCTGTGAGTAGCCCAGATATGATTCAGACCACGAGGTATGGGAAGCAGAGAAAACCTAGTCAGAAGTCTGGTCAGGAGAAGGTACGGGACAAGGGAGGGATGAGGGAACGTCACAACATGTGTTGGTCAGGCAATCGTAAGTGTTTACAAGTAATCCGCAGCAGTCAGAATAGGTCCCAATTAGTCTGATACATGCGCTGACGGCCATGTCCTCATCAGACGTGTCATCGTCGATACTATCTCAATCAAAGTTCTTGGTTGCCTTGAGTATGTTAAGCTTGAGCTTTTCAGATCCAACGGCAATCTCAATACAGCCCGACTCGCAGTTGATATGGGCTCGGGCTGTGGCCAAGAAAGGTCGACCTAGGATGATCAAACAATCAGAAAGTGAGCTAGGAACTTCCATATCTAAAACAAGAAAGTCAACAGGAAAACAGAGACTGTTGACCCTAACCACCACGTCTTCCACCGCACCCTTCGGGATTTTGACAGAACGATCTGCCAACTGTAACGTGACAGGGGTGGGTTTCAGATTTCCCAAGGAAAATTTTTCGAGCATGATGGTCGGTATAAGATTGATGGAAGATCCTAGATCAAGCAGGGCACGGTTAAAATTGCAGCCTTGGATGCTACAGGAAATCAGTGGTGTGCCCGGATCTTTCTACTTTGGTGGTAAGTTTGACAGTATAGCACAACTCACATGGAGCGAGAGAACCACTGGATTCTTAGTTTTCTTTGACTGTCCCCTGGGTGTTGTGTAGCCTTTGAAAAATCGGGCGATAGTAGGTATGTGGTCGATAGCCTCGAGCAGGGGTGCCTTGATTTCAACATCCCTGAACAAATTACGCAGGTTATCAAAGGCATGCGTGTCTTTCTTCTTGCCTTTTGGCTCCCTCAGTAGAGCCTCAGGGAATGGGACTGATTCTGGCACCAATTTGGGTGTATTGTCCTCTCTCGAATGCGGTGCGCATCCCGAATGAGAGGGCAATGAAGAAGACGAACCAAGATCAGGTCGAGGTGGATCGACGGTCTACTTACCTCTCCTCGTAGTGATAGCATTGGACGATGCAGGTCCAGTGCGATCACAAGGCGGAGGAGGGTTCGTAATAGGGACATAAGAGTGACGTGCTGCAGCGGGATTAGCCTAAAATCCCGGTGGAATGCTTGGAGCCTACAGAATCTAATTAACCTACCCCTGAGAAGGTCGTACCTGTGGTTAAGGACCACGGGGTACGAAATTTTGCGGGTTTGGAACAGGTTGGGCAGGAAGAGTGCCCTGAGATCGAGTCGCCATGCGTAGTTGACTGATCTCAGCATTCCGCTGCGCCAATTGGTGCTGAAGAGAGGTCATGTTCCCTTCATGGGGCTTTGACATTTCCGTCATCATTCGCATCAATTTATCAAGAGGACTTGATGCGTGTTCTGCTTGCGATACGCAAGGACCCGATGGCAGATTTTCCATAGGATTAGATTGGGCCCTTGGGATGATGAGTGCGGACGATCGCATTGGTCCGCCCGCGGGGTTTTGGCACTGCGGGTTGTTGGACCATGCGAAATTCAGATGATTTCGCCACCTTGGGTTATAAGTAGTAGAGAACGGGTTGTTCCCCAGGGCGCAAGCATCTTCTATGCCAGAAGATGCATCCACATGTAAATATGCATTTGAGCACACGGAGGCTTGGTCCTCCGTGTCGAAATACTGGCTCGTAGAAGCCAGATCCACATGACTTACCGAGTCGCTCGGCATGACACTCGGTAAGGAAGGTCTTACGGGGTTTCTTGGAATAAGCCTGGTGTTCGAAGAATCGGAATTGTGACGAAGTGGTGAGGTGGGGGTGTTTGCCATAGAACGAGCGGGGTTGGCCAGAAGCTCGTCCAGCTTCTTGTGCACGACGGAGACTTCATCCAATTAATGTGCGATAAGGCTGAGATCTGTGGATGAATGGGAGGGTCCCATGTCAACTTCATGGACGTTACGAGGTAGGCTGGTACGATTAAAGGCAATAATGGAGGCATTGTTCATTGAGTTTTCTCTCATATTTTCAAATAATTCGAATGCTCCATTCTCGTCTTTATTCATGAAATTTCCTCCGCAGGAAGCATCTGCAATCTGCTCCAAAGTCTCATTTAGCTCGTAGTAGAAAATCTGGGCTATATGCCACTTAGGCAGACCATGGTGCGGACACTTCCTGAGGAGGTCATTATATCTCTCCCATGCCTCATGAAATTGTTCGCCATTTTGTTGCGTAAAGGAGGTGATAGCACGGCGAAGCGCATTGGTTCGCCCGATTGGGAAGAACTTCTTGAGAAACGCTGTTCGCATCTCTTCCCAAGAGTGAATGGTTCTCCCAAGGTTGCATAACCACTGCGATGCTTTATCCAGCAATGAAAACAGGAACATTTTCATGAGGACTATAAGTAACCCGATATTTCTTGGTTTAACAGTTTCAGCCAATCAGGTTAGGTCTTCCAAGTGGAGAAAAGGATCTTCACTCGCAAGACCATGGAAGTGAAAATTTATCAAGCCAATTATGTTAGGTTTTAATTCAAAGTCATCCCTGCCCATGGGGACCCGAATTTATCCTATGGTCTCTGTAGCAGCGGGATTCTGATAAGAGCTAAGAGACCTAGGCTCCTCCCCTTTGGGAGAGTTCTGCATTTCCTCCAATGTTTCCCTAATGGCCTCAATTTGTTCATTATACATTTCCATTTGGGCTTGGAGGAGGGTTATGGGATCCAAGGCTCCACCACCTGGTGAGTTTTGAGGGCGGTTTCCTCCCTCGAGATTTGGGGGTGGGCGTGTAGCCATATTTGTGGAGGAGGACGATTCGGCTTCTTTTCTAAAATTATCAGGCAATTCACATAGTTCATGGTTTTGTGACCTCCTCCTAAACATGCACTACTGCAGGACGAATTAGGGGGATAAGAAGGGAAACGAGATGAGAGAAATGACGCCGCAAAGATACACTTGATGACAAATCAATACATTCAATATTCCTAACCTCTACAGTGTGCTCTTAGACCTAAAGATCTAAGTTACCTACTATCACGAACTACGGAACCGAATGCGAGCACCGCGGAACCATCGAGTCAGATTGAAAGGCCGTTTGCCTCAGTCTTAGACACCTGATAGCATGCGGGAACCCTCACCAGTACGTAGGCGCTACACGCAGGTAGTTAGACCTCCAATCCTTAATAATGGTCAAGTTGCTACCAGTTTTAGTTAGAGGCTTAGGATCAAGTGCTTTTGGAATGTGAAGGGCATTATTTACGAGTAATGCCCAAGTGATTGATTTTTAGAGTGTGTAAACCAAGCATGCAACAGGGAAATCTCCCCGAATTAAAGTTTTAATTGGTGAATGGTTTTTAGAATTCAGCCTTAAGTAGTATGGATTTTAGGATTTCTCTGAATTACCAATTCAACCAATCTCCGAGTTTTGAGATAATGCAAGTTTTCTTCTAAGCCCAACAAACCCTTCTTCAATATCAGTTGGTTAATGCATGCTAAAATGCAATGGGCTTCCCTAGATGGAGATTTCTATGTGTGGATGCACGAATCAGTTTTAGATTAGTGTGAAAGGGAGCCAAAGCACTTCAATTCAGGTGCTTTTAATCACCAAAATGATTTCCACACACAAGGCTCAACCAAAAGATAAAGAAAATCAATTTGTTGGGGTTGAAATATTCGGGATCGAATCTTAGGCTCGTGAAAGGTCGTGGTGGGGTTGGAATTAACTCAATTCCAAGTCTCCCCACCAAAAAGGTGATCCCAAATTGCAGATAAATGAGGCAAAGAGGGGTGGCAATCAATCTTTTTACTTGCCTCGAAGAATACTTCACACGACGAAAGATTCAAGAATCAAGTTTCTTGGATCATCGCTATGCGAAGTTTGGCGGGAAATCCCAAGGCAGTGGGAGTGATGGCAAACAATCAATCAAGTGAATTTTAATCCACTTGCCCCAAGAGATCCCAAGAAGTTTTTCTAGTTTTGTTATTTATTTATTTATTTATTTATATATTTGGGTGACAAGTTAACCTAAGTTGCTAAGAAAGAAAGACCTACTTGTTCAGCAACGTGTGCAAAGCTCCAGTGCGGTGTCGGCATCTTCACGCTCTCGTTTCCGCCTTGGATTTGCTCACGTCTCCAACTTCGTCTGCTCGCCTTCTCCTTGCAACAAGTTCACCTGCACAGCAACAAATAAAAACACCCGTGAAGAGAAGGGTGTGAGAAGAGAAAAATTAAAGGAATGGAGTAAAAACTTACTTGAAGGTGCACTTCCCCAGCAACAGCGCCATGAAAAGATGTTTGGTCGAGCTTGGATAGGTTATGTTAATATGGTTATTTTATCATTGAAATGCGTATAGTGGTTAACCTAAATCGAGCCTAACCATCTCTTTATAAAATATTTTTTACCTGGCCTATTTGATTTTATCTTGGTCACTTTTAGGCCCAAGGTCGAACTCAGGGAAGTGGGATTAGAAGAAGTTTCTATGCCTTTCCTACAACGAATCTCTTCCGTTCATTTATTGTGTTTTTGGTGTTTTTCTATTTAAGATTTTTTTCTGATAATTTTTGTCCTTAAGGTACACCATCAAAATCAGGTTCTTGGTTTTGAGCCAAATTAGCGTTTCAAAACTAGTCTTGCTATTCACAAGAATGAGTACCTGTAAGTCAAAGATTATCTTTTCTCTTTTATATATTTTTTTTATCTTTTTAATGGTAGGAAAGAGAAACAGAAATAAAGTAAATATAGTATATATATATGTATAAAGGGGTGGGGGTGGAGGTGGAGATGGCATGTAGCATGGTGTCGAGTCGGTCGTCGTCTAGAAAGACGCAACCAATAGGACGAGGTGCTGCGTGGAATGTAGGATGGATGGGTGGAAAATATGTGCAAAAATGCTTTCTATACGCATGTATCAGGGAATATCCGCAACTGGTGCAGATATTCCCGCGACACCACGTATGGTAAGTGATATGAAAATATATATATGTATATATGTAAATATATATCTATATGTATATATATATATGGTTATAATTATATAAGTGTATATGTAGCTATATATGTATATATATATCTAGATATGTAAATATATGTATAGACAGATATATGTATATATATATATATATTTATTTATATGTATATGTATGTATATATAACTTTATAGATGTATATATACGTATATATATGTAGTAATATATGTATATAGGTGTATGTAGATAGATATGTGTATATATATCTATATCTATATATTGTTATATAGATATATATGTATATATGTATGTATATTTGTATATATATATATAGACGAATAAGTATATGTATATATGTAAATATATATGTATATATATATGTCTATATAAGTATATAGATATATATATATATATATGTATACTAATACTTAGGTATATAGGTACTACTATATGTATAGATATAAGTATATATATATATGTATATAAATATATAGATATATATATGTATGTATATATATATAAGTATATATTAATGTATAAATGAGAATGTGTGTGTGCGAGAGTGTGAGTGTGTGTGTGTATGTGTGTGCAGAGAGTGTGAGAGAGTGCTGTGAGAGAGAGAGAGGGAGAGCGTCTGCTGAAGATGGCGTGAAGGAGCGCGGGTTAAGTCGTCTGCATGCAGCTGGCGACGTCTGGTGATCCACTTGAACGCGCAGGCGCTTAGGCGCGCGGAGAGGCACGCACTGGAGGGACCGAGCGCAGGGGAGAGACTGCAGCGCTGCACGGAGAAGCGAGTGTGGGAGAAGGCGATAGGAGTGGGCACACGCAGACGCTAAAGTGGGCGGGCGTACGCAGGCAAAGGCAGACGTGCGGGCAGGTGCTGGAGCGGGCTCAGGGCGAGATGCAGGTGCAGGCTGAGGCCGGTTGCGACGCATCGGGTGACCAGATAAGTGAGAAACATATCGGTCACCGCAATGTAGCCACAATGTTCTGCTGAAACGCGTGAACAGTGACTACAGTGCCGGGTCGATCCGCTCGACCTGCCGTGCCTGGTTCTGTGAGTGCGGGAGGCGTAAGCGGCTGGCGCGCGTGCAGAGAAGCTGCGCTGGCTGTTGGCTTGCGGAGAGGCAGTTCACGACAGGGCGTGCGGAGAGGGGTGAGGGCGGCTTGCAGGTGTGCGTGCTGGCCTGTGTGCAGGTGCGTGCTGGCCTGCGCTGCTACTGCTGCAGAGCTTGTGGTGGCCGATTGAGCTTCAAAGCTTGAAGCTCCAATGGCAATGGTGGAAGTGGCTAAACGTCGAAACAAGGAAAAGAACCACCACGCCCACCGGCTCTTTGATGAGCTGGGCAGTGGTGGGACTCATAGTGGTGGTTGTGCACCACTATGAGGTGCTCCTGCCCACAGAGTGGCTCATCAGAGGGGGAGAGGCTACGTATGGACGAAGAGGGAAGGAGACGGCCTAGAAGGTGGGATGCTACTGTCTGTTTTTGGGTGGACCAGGCTCTCTTTGCAAAGAAGAAGCCGTGCCTTTTTTATAATGGAAGAAGGCATGCACAGCCATGCCCTGGCTGTGCATGGCTGTGCATGCGGCTACAGGTCAAGCTGCTGTAGGGAGTGCTTGCTGCAGAGAATGGCGTGAAGAGGAGGCTATCATGCTTTGTAGTTGCGGAGGAAATTCAAAGTCAAATAGAAATAAAAAATGAAGATGGAGATTTTGCAAGGCAGCACTTGAAGAATTTGTCAATTACAAGGCCATTTTATTGACTGTCCTCCCCTCTCAATTAAAAGCATGCATGCGTGTATTTTTACAAATGCGACTATGGATAGCTAATATGCACTAGTAATGCTAGGAAATAGCACAAGATGGCACAATTGCAGGTGTATTTTTACAGTGCAATCAGGAAGGCATGTCACCTCCCCGTAGAAATGGAGCATAAAGCCTACTGGGCAGTACAGAAGTGCAATCTAGATCTTTTGAAGGCTAGAATTCACCACCGGTTGCAATTGAGCGAGATCGAGGAACTACGCAATGATGCATACGAGAACTCACAAATCTACAAAGAATGGGTGAAAGCCTTCCATAACAAGCACATTTCAAGAAAATCCTTCCATTCTGGTCAGAAAGTATTACTCTTCGATGCCAAAATCAAGCTCTTCCCAGGATAACTTAGATCAAAATGGATTGGACCATTCCTTGTGAGACAAGTACTTAGAAATGGAGCTGTCGAAATCAGTGAACTCAGCCAAGAATCTAAACCTCTTGTCATGAACGGTCAAAGACTCAAACCATTCTTTGAACTCACCAACTCGAATTTGGCTACGGTGTCTTTTGATCTCCATTCTCCCTAACCTTCATTGCACCCAGTTGATGGCATTAAACATAGTGCTTAATGGGAGGAAACCCATCATCTTTGAAAAACTTGAAACCTTACTGACATATCCTTTTGCTGAATTCATATTGCACTTTAGGGTTGGCCCATTAGAACAGCTGACCCCACCTTTGATATTCATATCAAAGCTAGAAATCGTCTGCAACAATCATTCCAACCCGTTCACCACACACCTATTCTAATGGACGATCTAAATTGAACTCGAACCCTGATTGCACAGTAATCATAGGACTTAATTGACCTAGATTAGGCTAGGACTTAGCATAAGTTAGGGCTATTTATGCATGCATAAGCATTATCTGCATCTCCATTGCTTTACTTTAGCTATGTATGAAATAATGTTATAATGTGTTGATTAAGTGCATTATGTCGATTGCAGGCAATAAGCAGGAGCTGGATCCAGAGCAGGATCTGAAGTTGGATCAGGAATAACGGGAGTTGCAGCAGAGTTGGAGCAGAAGGCTTAGATTAGATGTAGGAATAATGATGTAAGGGAGTTAAAGGTTTGCTATTCTATTAAGTAGGAATAAAGCAGTAACATGTGAAGATCTTAGGTCCATCCTAGCCCTAGGATAGCCTAGAGGCTTCCCCAAGCCTTAGCCACCCTTAGATTAGGTCACAACACCCTAGGAAGCCCTAAAACCCTAGTTCCAACCCTTATTTGGACGTCCAGATAAGTTATAGGACGTGCAGGACCCTTAGGCATCTCTTGCATGCCTCAAACTCACTTCTGCAATGTTATTGGAAGTCTAGACACTTTGTCAGACGTCTAAATTCTGCAGAATACCCAAAACAGAACCTTGATTTCCCCCCGACTCAAATTGGACATCCATAACTAAAGTCTGGACTTCTGATTTTTGAGTATAAGTCATCTAATTACATTTTTGGATGTCTAGTACTAGTCTCCAATCCCTGTTTTGAGATTCAAGCCATAATCTTGGATCTCTAACCCGCTAGGTCTAATCCCAACCCCATAGGAACCTAAAGTAAGGTGTCCTAACCATAGTACATCACCTCTAGACCAACCTAAGGGCCTAATTAGGTCCACACCAAACCCAATTGACTTTGATCAAAGTCAATTACCTTCACCTAAGTCAATTAGACTCATTGAGTCCAATTGAGCTTAGATCTCAACCCAGATAAGTTCAATTGGACTTAGTGAGAGTCCAATTGACCTAAACCCAACCTAATTGAGTTATTTCACTCTCAATTAGGTTCACACTCATCCAATTAAACTTAGGTTAAGTTTAATTGCATTTTCCCCTTAGTAATTAGGGTTTGTAACCCTAATTCAAGACATACACCTACCAAAATCCCTTAGGAGCTAACCTAGACCACCTAGCCACATAGAGCACGACCACACACACACACACACACACACACTTCTCTAGAGTTCTCTAAAACTCTCTTGAAGTGGCGCCACCTCTTGGTTGCCAAATTTAGCAACCAAGAGGCATTCAAAATGAGATCCACATTTTTTGGATCCATAACCATATGGTCGGCCACTCTTGGACTCTCTCTAGAGATTTCCACACCTCTCTAGAGAGAAGCCCTTGGGTCTATAAAAAGACCGAATGGGTGGCCATTTGCACCCATTCACATTCTTGGCACCCACTCACGTCATTGGTTCCATACACGCCCACCTCCACTTAGGCTAGCCACTCCACCTCCACGAGTTCATCACCACCATGAAGGATGCCATGCCAGGATGCTGGATCACTCCTCTCTCTCTCCAAGCACCGACCTAAGCCCCATTGGCTGCCCCTCGTTCTCCTCCCGACCACTCCAAGGCCATCGGGGACCACTCCTAAGTGCCCTTTTGTTCTGCTAGACTTAGATTAATAGTTTTTGCTCTTCATAGTTTTACTGCTTTTTATTACTACTTTGTAGCGTAGTATTTATTCTCCCCCAATGATGCATGCAAAATCCCCCCATAGATTCTTGTATGCAATCATTTTCTGGTAGCTAGATTTACATTCTAAGCATTTCTGTACAAGCTTTCCTCTATCGTTCTTGTTGCAAACAACTCTCCCATTAAATGAATGAAAATTGCTTTTATATATATATATATATATCGCCTTGTTGTGAAATCACCATGAGCTTATTGATTGTTATCATAGTTGCGTGATTCAAGTTTCCTGCTTTTCAATTGTTTATCTATTCTTCAATAAGCATGTCGTTTCCTAAGAATATAGAAAATCTAACGATAGATGCATTCTCCGTAAATAGTCACGACCTCACTAGAATCGTGTGCACAAAAACTCATACATTCACCTTTGTTATTTATTTAACGCATGCCCATGTAATCAAAGTTCATAATAGAAGTGGTGAAATCTTAATCAGGAGATTGGAAACTGGTGTGCATTTTTAAATAGTGTAGAGCAGTAGAAGATTGAACTCTAAAGTAGAACAAACGCCTCCCAGAGACAAACGATCGGGACTCAAGTCTCGTAATTTTTTTTACAAACTTATTTTTTACGAACGTTTTGGTGCAACTATACTACGATTCCGACGACTTTCAAATGCGCGAAAATGGGCCTATCAAATGGTGTCGTTTCCGGGGAGGCAACATCATTTTCTTTGATTTCAATCTTTGAAACCAACACTGACAAATCTCTCTCTATTTTGTTTTTGATGTGCAGGACAACACGGAAGCAAAATGGGATCTGCACATGCAACGAGCATGGTAAAGAAAAAAATCAGGTGCACATCATCTCCCCTTTAGATTAGGTTTCCTTTTTGAACCTAGGAGTAGATTTAATTTTTGCAAGTTCTTTTGAAAAAAAAAAATCTTGACTCATTTTCATGAAGAAAAAAAATCAATCAAAAAAATTTTTGAAAAAAAAATCTAGATTAGGTTTCCTTTTTAAATCTTAGGTTAGTTCGAAAAAGAAAAAAAAATGATATTTTCTTTGAATCCTTTGAAAAATTCTTTTTGAAAAAAAAATGTGCAAAAGTTTTGAAAAAAAAAATTTTTTTATTTGGTGGAAAGCTTAGATTTCAAACTTAAACCTCTTTAAGAGCTTTTCCAGCATCTGATTTTCGGCTAGGTTGCAAGTCTGGATTAAAAATTCAATTGCCAAAAAACTAGTGAACAAAAAATTCTGAAATTCAGGCTAAACCTTCATTTTCAAACCATCTTTCAAACGCCACCATTATTTTGAAAAAAATATAAGTATACAATTTTCAAAAATTAGTGAAGTGCATGGGGGTCAGACTGACCCAGATTCAAGATTTTTCAAATTTCAAGAAGTAATTTCGAGCAATCCACGAATCTGTTTTGACTAAAATAGTGGGGTTTGAAAGTTGATCTAATTGGCTTTATTTTTCATATTTTTTATGAATTTTTGAAGGTCAATTGGTACTGTTTCAAAGTGAAAAATCGACCAGGGGTCAAAATTCCAAATCTAACCCCATGATGTTAAAAAATCCCTAAAAATTCGGTTGAAACATTAAAAATTTCAGAAAAATATTCTCTGGAAAGCTAATTAAAAAAGTAATCTACTCACATAATTTCAAGTTAATTGGATTCCAATTATTTTTAGAGGACAAACATTACTTTTGTGGTTTGCTGAAATAGAACAAACCCAAGTAGTGCATGAACCTTAGGTTGAATCTTTAGGGTTACAACTTAGAGACCACACTTGGGCTAACCTATACTTCATCAAGTCTAGTGCTTAGCCAGTGAGCTTGGTCACCTTGTGGGCCACTCACCACAAACCCCACTGAAGAAAATGGGTTAAAATTAATTTTAGAACATGAAATTAACCTGAATTCATTGTCATACTACTAGGTGTTTTTAACCTCTCTTGCCAAACCTGGTGACTAAGTCTACGGGGCAGTGTCAAATGACCATGGCTCGAGGGTTAACGGAACCAGAGGCATAAGCCAAAGGAAGAACCTTCCCCTTAGTTCCCTCGTAACCAGACTGGCTGAGTTAGCTTGAGAGGAGGGAATCACTTTTAGTCGGTTGAACGACAAATTTTTCTTCAAGAATTCGAACTTCTAACGAAAGATCTGGTCACCTAATCCATAAGGACCATTTGATTGACAGGGCCTTAGCCTTTTCCTGCATGGCTACACCAACCCAAGGGTTGGGTGGTGTATGCAAGGAAGGAGGTCACTTAGACCTCACTTGGTTGGACCTTGGGAGCCACTCTGAAGGAAGTGAGTCACCTCGCCCGGACCATCTTCTCCCCCCACTTCTTCTACTCCCAGAGCCACCATGGCAAATCCTGGACCTGGACCTAGACCAGGTCAGGATATCGAGAATCTGGACCCAATGGCTCGTCTGGAAGCCTGGGTAGCCGAATCTGAGGAGCGGCACCAGCAGAGCATAGATCACATCTTGACGACACTTGATAGGATGCATCACCTGCCACGAAGAGATCTGCGGGATTTCTGTGACGCAGCCGCACAAATCGTCACACCTTTAGTCAGAATTCTCGCAAGCGGAGATGCGTTTGAGCTCAAGCCCAATGTGATTGGGTTGATCAGCACTCATCTCTATGGGAACTCAAGCGAAGATCCATTCCAGCACCTTGAGGACCTGAGTCGACTTGCTGAAATGATTCGACCCAGGAATATCGATCTCGGGATTTTTCTAATGAAGCTTTTCCCATTCTCTCTGAGGGACAAAGCTTCATATTGGTTCAAGGCTGTTGGGAAGCCAAATGGAACCTGGCCAAAATTACGGTGTGAATTCCTACCAAAGTTCTTCCCAATCGGTCAAACAAATGCAATGCAACACGCAATCATGACTTTCTCCTAGGGAGCTAGGGAGACGTTACGTGAAGCATGGGACAGATTTCACGACCTTCTCCGGAAATGCCCACACCATGGTATACCCAGATGGCACCTGGCTTAGATCTTTTACTATGGGTTGGATGACACACATCGGTATCTGGCCGATGCATCCAGTGGCAAGAATTTCCTCGCAAAAGATGAAAACAATGCATTTGAGCTATTCGAATCATTAGTAGAGAACTCGATGAATGCCACATCCATGAACTAGTTCTAGCGGGTTGGTGTCCATGAGGCTCACACCGAGTCTATTCGAGCCAACATGGATATTATCGCCAAGCAGCTGGATAGAATAAACCTAATTGAGAAAGCGATTGACCAGATTAGTCAGGGTCAATTTGACTTGAGCTCTACTGCCTCAAGACCCTCCTATGCACCCCGAGACTTTCCTGCTCGAGTCAATCTACTCACTCGGGATGCATCTTCTCCGTATTTACGAGATCCCGCATATCAGGATCCCATAAATAATCCAGATCTGGCACCTTACGACCAGGGTTACGCACCACCTGTAGATTATAATGCGTATCCCCTTGATAGATATACGTTTCAAACATCTTCGGCCTACGAGGATGTCAATGCTATCCAAGGATACAGGTGTAATAACCCATATTCAGAGACATATAACCCTGGTTGGCGCCAACATCCGAACTTCTCCTGGTCTGGTAATTCACAGAGACCACATCAAGATCCACACTACTAGACCAGGCAATACAGGAATGCGCAAAACACGTACCCTAGGCAGCAGCCATTCCCGCATCAGCAGCAACCCTGCTCTTTATACCAGTCACTGCACCAAGCTACCAACCACCCTCCAAAGTGGGTTGACCCTTTGGAGGCATTGAAAGAGGAGCAGCAAGAATCAATGAGGAAATCAACACAAGATAGCTTGCAGATTATGAGGGCGATGGCTGATCAGATATAGACCATACAGAACATGTGGAACCAGCTGTTGTAGGAGCATAGGACTCAGGGAGCCTTGCCCTCCCAACCCATCCCAAATCCTCGATATGTGCAGAACCAAGGCTCCCCACCTAGGTTTCAGGCACCGCAAGGACAAGCACACACCAAACTACAGGCGCCTCCTGCACCACCCGGTTACATGCAAGGCCAGGCACCTTTGTATAACCCCACGTATTCTGCCCCTTCCACTCCCCCACCACCTCATGGACAGCAAGCCGATGCATATGCTGTCTCTTTGAGGAGCAGAAGAAAGACATTCAACCCACCACATAGGCAAGTGGGTCTTGATTTTTCCCACCCTTCACTGCAGGCGGGTTCGACTCCATCATCTCAGGAGTCACCTGCGGTAGATAAGGGTAAGAGGCCACTCAACCCTGAGATTCCTGTCCCTTTCCTTGAGGCTCTGACATGAAATGCAGTACGGAAAAAGGACACGTGGAATTTTGAGGACCTGAAGTCGATGTTCAAGGAAGTACATATTCAGGTCCCCCTCCTCGAGGCAATCAATCACATTCCCGCTGTCGCTAGGTTCTTCAAGGACTATTGTACCCCAAAGCGACATCCGAGCATTGGACAACAGGCGGTACTATCGAAAGAAGCTAACACCATGATTCTAGCTAACCTACCGTTGAAGAAGAAAGACCCTGGTACCCCACTCATATCTTGCTTCCGGCAGGATTCTCCATTTGATCAGGCCCTTCTAGATTTGGGCTCGTCCATCAACCTAACTCCCACTGCCGTATTTGATCGATTTCGATTTGGGGAGTTGAAGCCCACCTTGGTCATGATTCAGCTAGCTGACAGATCAGTCAAAACACCGAGGGGGGTGGTTGAAAACGTGATCGTGAAAGTCTGCAGGTTCTGCTTTCCCGCAGACTTTTTTGTTCTCAATATGGATGTTCCTCCTAATCTCTGAGATGCACCAACTATTTTGGGACACCCATTTCTGGCGACAACCCGAGCAAACATTGATTGTGCATCCGAGTGTATGGAGATAGCCCTAGGCAATGAGAGACTTCGACTTGACATTTTCAGGGCAACAAAGAACTTCGACTGTGATTGAATAGAGGAGGATGGTGAAGACGAAGATTTGGCATATTGTGGTAACATTGGGCTCCTTTGTGATGACCCCATTTCTCATTCGTCTGCACTATCAGGGTTCTTGGACCTCGATCCACACGGAACTGAAACCACTGCACTACACATATCTCCCCGAGGATCTAACTGTTTAGGGTGTGCTTCTCACCACAGCACCCATGAATCCAGCTATCCTGATCCATACATTACTGAATCGCCCTTGTTGTTGACAGACGTGACTACAGCCAACGAGTTTCTCGTTAATGAAGTCACAACCGATTA
This sequence comes from Thalassia testudinum, assembly GCA_037157565.1. Classification (NCBI taxonomy): domain Eukaryota; kingdom Viridiplantae; phylum Streptophyta; class Magnoliopsida; order Alismatales; family Hydrocharitaceae; genus Thalassia; species Thalassia testudinum. The sequence continues at coordinate 75,440,854 of JAZHRO010000073.1, read as the reverse complement.
TTCCACAGGGAGAGATTCAGCGAGAATTTATGTACACATGTATCAGCAGATTCCCACCCTCGATTCTACTCCTCCCACTCTCATTTCTAACTCTGACCCACTCGTAATTGAATTGAAGCCCTTACCTAACTCACTCAAGTATGTGTTCTTGGGCAAAAGTGAGACATACCCAGTCATTATCAATGCCCACTTAACCCAAGAATAGGAGCATCAATTGATTTCTATGCTTCATGACCATAGGGCTACTATCGGGTGGAGTATTATTGATCTCTGCGGTATTCGCCCCTCGTATTGCACTCATCACATTTACACGGATGAGGGGGTGAAACCTTCAAGACAACCTCAAAGACGGCTTAACCTGAATATGCTAGAGGTTATTAAGATGGAGATCATCAAATGGCTGGATGCAGGTATTGTATATCCAATCTCAGACAACCAGTGGGTGAGTCTGATCTAGATATTGCCAAAGAAAGCAGGACTCACCGTCATGAAGAAATGATATGGGCGAATCCATCCTGACCCGCACTACGACATCTTGGCTGGTCTGCATGGACTACAGGAAACTAAACATGGCTACCCAGAAGGATCACTTCCCTTTACCGTTCATTGATCAGATCTTGGAAAGGTTAGCTGGACATAGTTTCTTCTACTTCCTAGATGGATACTCCGGGTATAATCAAGTGGGGATTAGCTCGGAATATCAAGACAAGACCACATTCACATGCCCCTTTGAAACATTCGCTTTCAAGCGGATGCCCTTTGGCCTCTGCAACACACCAGCGACATTTCAGCGTTGTATGATGGCCATCTTCTCTGACATGATCAAGGACTAAGTGGAGGTACTCATGGATGACTTCTCCGTTTTAAAAGATGATTTCGACTCTTGTCTTGATAACCTCACCAAGATCCTAAAATGGTGTATTGAGGTAAACCTAGTACTATCCTGGGAGAAAAGCCATTTCATGGTGAGGGATGGCAGAGTACTAGGGCACAGGATCTCCAAAAATGGACTCGAGGTCGACCGAGATAAATCCAAGATTATTTCCCACTTACTGCCACCTAGCTCGGTCAAGCAGATCAAATCATTCTTGGGTCACGTTGGCTTCTATCAGAGATTTATACGCGATTTCTCGAAAATTGCACGGCCTTTGACAAATCTCTTGGTTGCCGATATCCCATTTGAATTTGACACCTCATGTCTCAACACCTTTGAGACTTTACGAAGCGCTGTCTCTGATTCATCGATTCTCCAACCACCTGACTGGTCACTCGATTTCGAGATGATGTGTGACGCTTCTGATTTTTCCATCGGTGCTATTTTAGGCTAGTGTCGGGAGAAACAACCCTTTGTCATATATTATGCTAGCAAGATGCTGAATGAGGCTCAGCGCAATTATACTGTCATGGATAAAGAACTGCTAGCAGTAGTATTCGGGTTGGAGAAATTTAGATTGTACTAATTAGGGTCCAAGGTCATTATCTTCATTGACCACCTCGCCCTCCAGCACTTGTTGGCAAAGAGGGATGCTAAACCACGACTCATTAGATGGATCCTTCTATTGCAAGAATTTGATATCGAAATCCGTGACAAAGTCAGAAAACAGAATGTTGTGGTAGATCACCTATCCAGATTGGGCCCAAACCACATTCCTTATTCCCTACCTATCCACGAGCAATTTCCGGATGAATCTCTTTTGGCAGTTCATTCTGTTGAGTTCCCCTGGTACGCGGATATTGCGAACTACCTTGCTGCAGGCAAGATTCCCACGAATCTATCCAAGTACAAGAAACTCAAATTCATTGTAGAAGCCAAATACTACCTCTGGGATGACCCACTACTCTTCCGCATTGGAGTGGATCAGATTATTCGTAGATGCATCCCAGACTCTGAGATCCCCAGTGTGTTATCTTTCTACCATAATGATGCTTGTGGTGGCCATTTCTCGAGATGGAAAATCGCTGCAAAAATTTTGCAGTCAGAATTTTTCTAGCCAACCATCTTTAGAGATACACACAAATACGCCCAACACTGCAAACGATGCCAGTTGGTCGATTCTATGACTAGGAGAGACATGATGCCACTCCAGCCCATCATGGTTGTAGAAGTGTTCGATGTCTGGGGCATCAATTTTATGGGCCCTTTTCCGAACTAGCATAGCTTCGAGTACATATTACTACCCATCGACTATGTCTCGAAGTGGGTCGAGGCCATCCCAGCAAGACGGGCTGACCATAAGACCGTCATTTCTTTCATATGGCAGAACATCTTTGCAAGATTCGGAATACCCCGTGCTCTGATTAGTGATGGGGGAAGCCACTTCATTCACACCCATTTCAGGTTGTTATTAAAGAAATATGGGGTACATCACCATATAGCCACCTCGTATCACCCGTACACCAATGGGCAGGCTGAAGTGTCTAACCATCAGATCAAGCTGATTCTCTAGAAGACGGTTAGACCAGATAGGAAGGATTGGTCTGATAAATTAGTTGATGCACTCTGGGCATATCGGACCACATACAAGGCCCCACTCGTAATGTCACCATATCGCATGGTATATGGCAAGGCTTGTCACCTTCCTGTAGAGTTGGAACACCATGCCTTTTGGGCGGTGCAAAAATGTAACCTTGACCTCGATGGAGGAGGTCAAGAACAAAAACTCCAGCTCAGCGAATTAGAAGAGATCCGGCGAGAGGCCTATGAGAATGCATTAATATACAAGGACAAGGCCAAGGCCTTTCATGACCACCACATTTGGAGGAAAGCATTCACGCCCAACCAGCGAGTCTAGTTGTTTGATTCTTGATTAAAGCTGTTTGCAGGGAAGCTCAAGTCCAAATGGGTTGGCCCGTATATTGTGATCCATCCATATCTTAATGGTGCAGTCCAAATCCAGGACCCAAAATCTGGGCATATGTTCATGGTTAGTGGCTAGCACTTCAAGCCATTTTTGGCCCAGGAACCTCCTCCACCTGACGAGATTTGTTCATCTTATTGAGGACATGTGATTGAGTGTTTGCCTAGCTGGAAGCATTAAATTCAGCGCATATAGATAGCATATCCCACATTCCACCATCATCTATACATAGCCATTTTTATACAAAGCATATTTTTCCTTTAGCATATTTCCTTTTCATATATTGCATGTTGATAGGTTGGTCGGTGCTGAACATATAATTTCAGGAGCAATTACAGGTGATTTCTACCCATTCTCTCCCTGCTGCATTTATTTTCTTCTATATTCATGCATGAGGACATGCAAGAACTTAGGCATGGGTGGGGTAGATAAAACAAAACTGAAAATTTTTATGCCAACATTTAGGAAAATCTTAGAGCTGCATGTAAAACATACTTTAGGACCCTAAATAAAAGAACAACTGACTCCACCTTCAATGCTCACATTGGAGCTAGAAATCGTCCGCAACAGCTATTTCTGACTCATCCTCTCACCTCTTATTCTAAATTTAGGGTCAAGCCGAATGTAACCCGACACGGGAATTTCACAAAGTACAAATTATATGAGGTTAATTGTTCATAGAATATATACATAGCGCATTCATGAATAAGATTATTTTATTAAGAGAATGCATTAAGGATTTTATCCTCTAGTTGATTCCTGTAATCTGGAATCCATTACAACTTTTCACACGCACATAGAATTTGCAATGGATTCACGGTGAAGGCTGATAAACATTTTTAGTCTATCGAGAAGAAGCAATGCTTCTTTTCTTGAACCCCTGGACAGTGTTTTGGGAGTCAGGCAAATTTTCCTCCAAAAATCCACCAAATAGTGTGAGATGAGAGTAGAGTGTACTGGTGCTCTAAGATTAGTGCAAGGAATCTGGAATCCTAGATAATTAGGTGTTGATGCTCAGAGATTAGGCATAGTTTCCGCTCTCGGTTCCTGCGTATACATTTTTGAGTGAATTTTGAGAGCCACCAAATGAGGCAAATACGAGGAGAGCAAGTTTTCATAAAACTAGGGCTAAGGTGGATAGTTACGACCATTCTCTACGGAATCCTTAGCTGAAGGAGGGTATTGATGTCAAGGTTAGAAATACACCGTCCAATCTGTCTCTCCCGGTGCCGTGAGTAGGCACTTCCACAAAATAAGCCACCCAATGTCTCTTGAGTACCACCAATCCCTAATAATGCCTCCTCAATAAAGTTTATGGATGTGTGCTAGTTGTGTTATGTTGAAAAAGAAAAAAAAGAAAAATAAAAAGAAAAAAAAGTGATGAAAAAAAAATGATGCAAAGAAAGAAAAAAATATGAGAAAAATTGGAAAAAGAAGAAAAAGTAAAGAAAAGAGTGAATATTTAGTTCAGTTCCATTGAGGCAATATTACCAAATAAATTTGAGAACCACCAAATATAGCCTTAACCTATTTTTCGTGTGTTTCTGACCGCCCAAATATTGGTTGAGGAATTCTGACTTAGTGTTAGGGTTATGTAACCTCAATTAAAGTGTCAATGCCAAGTGAGACCACCAAATATAGATCATAAATGTAAATCTAGTGAGGTTGTGAGCTCTAACGAAAAGAAAGAAAAGAAAAAGAAAAAGAGAAAGAGAGAATGAATACAAAAGAATCAGAAGAGAGCAGCAATCATAGGACTTAATTGACCTAGATTAGGCTAGGACTTAGCATAAGTTAGGGTTATTCATGCATGCATAAGCGTTATCTGCATCTCCATTGCTTTACTTTAGCTATGCATGAAATAATGTTATAATTTCCTGATTAAGTGAATTATGTCGATTGCAGGCAATAAGCTGATCAGAAGTTGGATCTGGAGCAAGATCTGAAGCTGGATTAGGAATAGCGGGAGTTGCAGTAGAGCTAGAGCAAAAGGCTTAGATTAGATGTAGGAATAATGATGCAAGGGAGTTAAAGGTTTGGTATTCTGTTAAGTAGGAATAGAGCAGTAAAATGTGAATACCTTAGGTCCATCCTAGCCCTAGAATAGCCTAGAGACTTCCCCAAGCCTTAGCCACCCTTAGATTAGGTCACAACACCCTAGGAAGCCCTAAAACCCTAGTTCCAACCCTTATCTGGACGTCCAAATAAGTTATAGGACGTCTAGGACCGTTAGCCATCTCTCGCACACCTCAAACCCACTTCTGCAGTGTTATTGGACGTCCAGACACTTTGTCAGACGTCCAATTTCTGCAGAATACCCAAAACAAAACCTTGATTTCCCCTGACTCAGATTGGACATCCATAACTAAAGTCTGGACTTCTGATGTTTGAGTATAAGTCGTCTAATCACATTTTTCGACATCTGGTACTGGTCTCCAATCCTTGTTTTGAGATTCAAGCCTTGATCTTGCATCTCTAACCCCCTAGGCCTAATCCCAACCCCATAGGAACCTAAATTAAGGTGTCCTAACCTTAGTACATCACCTCTAGACCTACCTAAGCACCTAATTAGGTCCCCACCAAACCCAATTGACTTAGATCAAAGTCAATTACCTTCACCTAAGTCAATTGGACTCATTGAGTCCAATTGAGCTTAGATCTCAACCCACGCAAGTTCAATTGGACTTAGTGAGAGTCCAATTGACCTAAACCCAACCTAATTGAGTTATTTCACTCTCAATTAGGTTCACACTCATCCAATTAAACTTAGGTTAAGTTTAATTGCATTTTCCCCTTAGCAATTAGGGTTTGTAAGCCTAATTCAAGACATACAACTACCTAAACCCCTTAGGACCTAACCTAGACCACCTAGCCACATAGAGCACAACCACACACACACACACACACACACCCATTTCACACACACACAGTTCTCTAGAGTTATCTAGAACTTTCTTGAAGTGGAGCCACCTCTTGGTTGCCAAATTTAGCAACCAAGAGGCATTCAAAATGAGATCCACATTTTTTGGATCTCATAACCATATGGCCGGCCACTCTTGGACTCTCTCTAGAGAGTTCCACACCTCCCAATTCTCTCTTGGGTCTATAAAAAGATTGAATGGGTGGCCATTTGCACCCATTCACATTCTTGGCACCCACTCACATCATTGGTTCCATACACGCCCACATCCACTTAGGCTAGCCACTCCACCTCCACGAGTTCATCACCACCATGAAGGATACCATGCCGGGATGTTGGATCACTCGTCTCTCTCTCCAAGGGCCAGCCTAAGCTCCATTGGCCACCCCTCGTTCTCCTCCCGACCACTCCAAGGCCATCGGGGACCACCCCTAGATGCCCTTTTACTCTGCTAGATTTAGATTAGTAGTTTATGCTCTTCATAGTTTTACTACTTTTTATTACCACTTAGTAGTGTAGTCTTTATTCTCCCCCAATGTTGCATGCAAAATCGCCCCATAGATTCTTGTATGTAATCGTTTTCTGGTAGCTAGATTTACATTCTAAGCATTTCTGTACAAGCTTTCCTCTATCGTTCTTGTTGCAAACAACTCTCCCATTGAATGAATGAAAAATACTTTTATATATATATCTCCATGTTTTGAAATCACCATGAGCTTATTGATTGCTATCATATTTGCGTGATTCAAGTTGCCTATTTTTCAATTGTTTATCTATTCCGCAACAAGCATGTCATTTCCTTAGAATATAGAAACTCTAACGATAGATGCATTCTCCGTAAACAGTCACCACCTCACTAGAATCGTGCGCATAGAAACTCACACGTTCACCTTTGTGATTAATTTAACGCATGCGCATGTAATCAGAGTTCATAACAGAAGTGGTGAAATCTTTATCAGGAGATTGGAAACCGGCGTGTGTTTTTAAATAGAGTAGAGCGGTATAAGATCAAATTCTAAAGTAAAACAAACACCTCCCAAAGACGAACGACCGGGACTCAAGTCTCGTAATTTTTTTTACAAACTTATTTTTTGACGAACATTTTTGTACAACTATACTACGATTCCGGCGACTTTCAAATGCACAAAAATGGGCCTGTCAAACCCACCTAATTTACAATGAGGACATTCCAAATCATAGGCATTAGAGGGGCATTAAAGTGCAAAATGTTTTGAAAAAAATGCTTGGAACGGTTTCATATCAAATAACAAAAAGGTTGAAAGGAGAAGCCAACTTGAATTGATCATAATGAAAAGAGGAGAAGTGGAAAAAAAAAGAAAAGAAAAAAAGGGAGCTAACAAAAGGAGAAAAAAATGAATTAGCCCCTTAAAATTGAGTATGGAACTTACCTAACTTCTAGGTTGGATCGGATGATGAATTAAGACCTAGAAGGATAAAACATAAGTGATTAGTAACGAGTACTGACCTTAGGCCTCTTGGATCTATTTTAGGATTTAAACACTCACATATTTGTTAAGATCCAGATTAGTCCTCAAGAGGTTGAGGAAAGTGCAAGGCTGATGTAGTAAGTCTAAGTCTTAGGGATTATTCGGCCCTGTTGTCTACCCTTTGGTTTGTGAGACTTGGTAACCTAAGTACCCAAAATGACACACTAGGTCAGGTTCAGTGCACTTAATAAAGAAAAAAACTGACAAAAGTGTTCAATTATGAAAAGCCATCTCAAAGATCTAGCTTAGGAGCAACTTGACAACACAAGTTGATTGGACACGTTCCCGACACAGAGAGGTGGGAAATTACCCTCGAAGATGCATCATAACATATCGTCTCCTCGGTGCTTGTCTCCTAGGATATCTTAATATCCTACTGGGGGCATGTAAGCACCTTATGCTGGTTCAGGTGTCATGGGCGAGATTATCCAAAAATGTCGATTGCCAGAGCCTGAATTTAACTACAGAATGCCATGGGTGGCACTATCTTGAAGTGTCGAAAGCCAAGGTTTTGGGGGATGCCATGGGCAGTGCTATCCCAAAGCATCGAAAGCTAGGGACCCTTCGAGGATTGATGATGGGGATAAGGAGTCCGATACCGATCATGTTTAGGGCCAATTCGAGGATGGATTTAGGGAAAAATAAAAAAGAAAAGAGAGAAAACTCTCCAAATGGAAAATCCTTCTCGATCTCTCTCTTATCAAAATGAACTGGCAAACTGAACCTAAACATGTTACGTTTACGCACAGGTGCATTAACCACTGGGGTCAACGAACCTCTAGGCAGGATTTGCAGGCCTTAGAAACCTTCATGACAGACTCAAGCTGAAGCTAGTCAGGTCTGGATCTTGGCTGGTACTTGAGTACCTCTAGGCCTATTGTTGGTATTTTGATCTAATTTGTAGAGATGCAGCTTAGTAAGGCATCGTGACAGTTATATCCGACCTAGAAACCTAGTTTGATCTATAGAAGTTTTGCTAAGGGACTAGCAAGAGCTAGGTATGGGGTATGATGGGAACACCATCATAGGCCCTAACTAGCCACTTTTAGTTAGGTTTAAAAGATAAATGCTCCTACATATCCATCTAAGGGTTACAACTCCACATTATTCTATTTTAAGGAAAGAACAGGAAACTAGGGTTAATTTTGTAATTTTAACAGCATCCCATGAACACAAAATATCCAAGGGGTTTGTTAGGGGTGAAATAAAGGTCAAATGAGCATTAAAGAATAATAAATGGGTCTACACAGACAGAAACGGGGTTTCATGCATTTCGAGAACCAATACAGCACCCGAAATCCTAATTTCAGACTTACCTAAATTACAGAGGTTTTGGTCAAGATAAAATTTATTTAAACCTTCTAAAATTCATATAAAAATACTCCCTGAGGTTTGGCATCCTTGATTTGACCTTTGCAACCCATTTTGACCTTAAACAAAGTCTCAGACGAAATTCTGCCCTAATTTGGGTTTTTGCATAAATTACCCTATCAAACTTGGACAAAACTGAAATCCAACCCCACTATCATATTTCTTGGGTCAAAATTATGTTTGTAGCAAAATTTGGGTGTAATTAGAGTCCATCTTGAACTAGTTTGCATTTTAGTCCATTTAAACTCTATTTCTCTCAAGTAAGCCCCTAACTTTTCAAATCTTCGGAATTAGGTCCCTAACTTTGTCATCTTTTCTTGCAAAACGTTCCCTGCCACCATTAGTGGGAATGCAATAGCTCTGTTGAGATTTGAGCGAGGATTTCTCGCTCGATTCTCAATCAAACCCTTCCACAATTGAATGTGGGAATCCTCATGAGATGCTCTACCGATTGGACCAAGAATTGGATCCTGATTCACCCTAGATTCTTCATTTGAATGCTCACAAATTTAGGGATCTTTTCATCCCTAATTTCCCAAGCTCACGAATCTTGTTTCCATGTTTGGACACCTCTCTAAGGTCTTTAAATAGATCCCTCTCGCTACTCTGAGCCTCTTAGCGAAGTTACACGCCAGAATACCCTCATCTTATCCTCTGACCGTCCGCACCTGCAACTCCGACGAGCTCCTCCGTCCTCTTCATCGAGCTGGCCAATGATCAAATTGGCCAGCCCACTATCTTCTCCTCTTCCCGATCGTCACCTGCCAACGCACGACCTCTCTCTCCCTTTCTTTCATTGCCACCATATCACTGTCAACACCTTCTTCTCGGGCTCCAATCCATCACAACTGGAGACCTCCGCCTGCCATCTCTCTCACTGAGTCCCTCTATCTCTCCCTCTTCCCTTTCTGACTCTCTCTAACCCCTTAGATTTTAGGTTTCACCCAAACCATCACCACACGACCCTCATCTTCCTCACCTCCGGCAAGTACTCCGATGAGCCTACGCCAACACCACAGACCACCAAACTTCATCGCGCCACCTCCATTTAACTTTGCCATGACTAGCCCACCAAAAGCCCTTAAGAAATTTAGGGTTTAGCACCCTTTACCTCCCCGTCGAACACACCCACCTTCCACCCTCATTCTTGTCATCGTCAGACCTCCTTACACACTTGCACGCAACGCCACGACCACCATCACGTTCACCACATCCGCACAAACCTCTTGAGCATTTCTGATGTGGCTGAGAGGAAATCCTCTTCATTTCAGGTCACCACCGAAGCACCGCCGCTACCTTCGTCATCTCTTGCTCCATCTGCCCTCCTTCAGCTGCGTTCTTCAGCATCAATACTCTTAGGCTATGCAGCTGAGTCCCAGGTTCTCTTCCAGAACCTCAATTGGAGCCTTCGACCTTGCCTTCACCCTCAATTGGAGACTCCAGTGCCTCCTATCATGTTGCGAGAAAACTATGTGGGATTAGTCCCACATCATAAGACAAACGTGACCCAACAGTGGATAAGAGTAATTTGTGATACCTATTGTTCGCCTCACCATAGGGGGTGAGGTCCCACTCACCCGCTACATGATGTGCATACATCTAAATCACCAAAAATGTCTATTACTGAATGTTCTTAGTACCATATTAGCATCATGCATTGTAAATATTGCATAACATGCATAATCATGCATTTAGGTCAAATTGTACAAATTGTATAGTAATTATCTTCTTTTATGGCCAGAGACAAGGCAACTATTAATTAGGACCTCGGATCAAGGATTCAATCATACAGATCTGATCAGGGAGACGACTAGAGCTCAACGACTCCAAGATTGCCCCGATCAAACATCCATAGCACCAGAAATAGTCTGAGGAAGCTCAGAAATTAAGGGCCAAGATGGTGTCAATCCGCACTTTATGTGACAAATCAAACCACATAGATGGGTTCGGATCGACGATCGCAGCCTAACGGCATAAAAATTGCTCCAATCCGACATCCGTGGCACCTTCTGGAAGTCACAAATGATGGACGACCAAGATGGCGCCACATGGTGCCATCCCAGCCTCCTAATCAGCCCAAGGAACCGCCATTGCCCTTTCTCTCCTCAACGAATTGATCAATCTCAGCCGTTGGATCTTGATCCAACGGCTGAGATCAATGCCAGCTGGTCTCTCTATCCTTGCGCGCCCTCTCTTTCTCTCCTAGCATGGACGATCGAAGCTAGGCCATTGTATCTTGATCCAACGGCCATGAGCATGCTCACCTTGGTGAGAAATGCGACAATCTAGCATGATAGCGCAATGGTCATGCAGCTGTTGGCGAGATAGAGGTTGCGCATTCGAGCCTCGTCAAGTGCCTCAATTCAGCTAGGAGTAAGGCGCGTTGATTTCGACCGTCAGATGAAGATCGTGTAGGCGAGGAGAGGGCAACGTCATTCAATGGATGCGCGCGGTTCACGCACACGTGATCTCACGCAGATGAAAATGCCCGATCAGATGCGGGGGGCACGATGCATTCTGAGCTGTTGGATGTGACATCCAACGGTTGAGGAGAGGTAAGAGCTAATTCTCAACGGCTGAAGAAGAGTTCAAGTGCTTTAAGCCGTCTGATCTCTTGATCGGGACGGCTGAGAGCACAAGAACGTGGGCATGCATTAGGCATGCGGTAGAGGAGGAGGCGGCAAGTGCAGGCAAAGCTACAGCGACGTGGGGTCTTTAGTGACACTTAATTCTATCACTAAAGACCCCCTCTTTTAATGTTTTAACTATGTAATGACCAAATTGCCCCCAATCCTTGCAACTATAAAAGGAGCCCCCTACCCTGCAAAATTATCATCCCTTCCTTCACCTCTCTTCCTCTCCAAAGATCTAGAGAAGCTTGTCCCACACCCGAGATGCTCCTTTAGAGCCAAATCCAAAGTTTTCTCGCCCCCGTTCCGAAAGTGGATCCCACGATGATGACAACGTGCTGCCTCGTTCCCACTTCTTCCTGCTTCATCCTCCTTATTCCCACTCCATCCTCCTTCCTCCAAGCATTGCTCCGTCCGGCTTGTCCTCCAAGTAATCATCGAGGAGGATAACATCTGTCTCCCATCTTTTTATCGCTTTCTAAAAAAGAATTTCCTGCTTTCTAACTGTAATCATTTCTCGTTTTCTAGTTGTAAAAATAATATTATTATATCAAGTGATTGTTCTCTCTCTCTCTTAGTGTTAACATCAATTCCATTGTAATTATCTCACTTTCAAAAAAAAATTCAAAAAAAATATAATTACAAATTTAAGATCGACATAGCCTCTCTGTGTTCGACTCAGAATTTCTTTACAAATTTCGATTAAATTTTATCTGTTGATGGATTGTGATAAACGCCAGTTTATCATCATTCTTATGCATTAAAATAAACTTAGCTCTTAGGATTTTACTCCGCAAATGGGTTTTTGGTTTGCATTTAGGCGTTAATTAGGTTAGGCATGCATTGCATTTTTTATTATCTTTTTGATGTGTTTTTGTGAGTGTTAGGGATGAACAGATATGCAAATCCCTAAAACCCTAGCACTCAAGAAGGCAAATGGTGAAGGAGGAGCTCAGACTAGCTGGAACTCAGCTTGATGCAGCTCACCATAGCTAGAACCTAGCTCACTTGAACTAGGGTTAGCTCATCCCAGCTCCATTCAGCTAATCTCAGCTGAATGGCAGCTCAAGAGAGTTCATCTTAGGTCATCCTAGCTCAAGTTAGCTCATATCTAGCTCAACCTAGTTGAGTCTAGCTCATTTTAGCTCCCACTAGTCCATAGGGAGCTCTAGCTAGCTCAGTTGAGTTGACTGGAGTTCACCCCAACTTAGATCCAGCTACATCCAGCTCTACTCAACTCCAGCCAACTGAAGATAACTTCATTCCTGCTCAGGAAGCTCAAGTCTAGCTCCCGGGGACTCAGCTTAGCTCAACTCAGTTGAACTAAGCTACCTTAGCTGCCTCAACTAGCTTGATCCTCCATGGGATCACTAGACCCAGCTCACCTCAGCTCATTATGGTAGAAGCCAGCTCACTTTGGCTTGGCTTAGCAGCTAGCAAAGAACTAGCAAGCTAAGCCAGCTAGTGTAGCTTCATGCCAGCCTCTTCAGCAGCTGCCAGCTCCAATTCTAGCTCCAGACTTCTCCTCCTCAGTTCCTCTCTTCAAACCCTAGCTCCAATACCTCCTCTACTCCATAGCTAGCTAAGCTAGCTTAGCTTAGCTAGCATCCAGCTCCTTGGCCATCCATCACCTTCAACTCAACCCTAGCTAGCTCCACCAACTTAAGCCCTACCTAAGCTAGCTATCCTACTCCAAGTTGGTGCCACCACTTAGCCATCTCTTCACCCCATCATCACCACCAAAAGGCACCAATTTTGGTGCCAAAACCTAACCCTAACTACCCCCCTTTTTGGAGCCAACATCCACCCCCACATCCACCATACACCTAACCCTACAACCCATCCTAGCCACCCACCTACCCCTCCTTCTAGAACCCTACTTGGTGCCACCTAAGCCCCCCTTCTAGAAGCCATTTTGGCACCAACTTGAAAGGGTGCCACCACCCATAACCACCCCCTAAGTGTCCCTTGGGTTGGCGCCAATTGCCCTTAGCCATAGGATCCCCAACCACCTCCATCTTCCTATCTTAGCCCTCCATTTCAAGAGTCACCTTAGCCCCCTTCCTACTCTATATAAACCCACCACCTACCAGCATTTTAGAGCATCCTCCATTAGTGTTTACTTCCACCTACATCCAGCTATACCTACGGCCAAGAAGAAGGAGTAGAGAAGAAGATTAAAGGGGCACATCACCAGCCCCTTTGGTGCCTTCTTTCCCCACTCTCTTCAACTTGGGCCACGCCAAGGAGGAGGAGCTTTCCACTTCAAGGAGGACGGCCAGGAAAAGGAGAAGAACCTAGGGTGGACGTCCATCCTTGGAGGAGCTACCACCTTGGAGGACACCATTTTCAAGGAAGGAGAAGGAGGATCCCATTTCAAGCCAAGGAGCCACTAAGCTTGGAGAAAGGAGCTTCTCCTCTTCACCAACAATTCAGGAAGATTTGTGTTTTATTTTCTTTGTTGCAATTATCTAGTAGTAGAAGCATTCATCTACTAGGGTTTGTGTAAAACACTCTCTCTTTTAATCAAAGTTGCCTTCTTTAATCTTTTTTGTTGCATAGTCTTGTAGAATTCTTGTTTAACCTTTTTCACTCCCTCTCCCTAATTACTCTAGGCCTCCACGTGCCTAGAGTGAGCTTAGGGAGAGGTTCTACTTGTCACTATAATAGTAGTGTAGTGGATTAGTATATAGAATTTTCTTGCTATCAACAAACCTGCCTTGTTCTCGTTATTTCAAAACCAAAAAGAAATCATATATATAAAACACCAAAAAGAAAGTTGAGCTCCATCTTTAAAGCAAGCGATTTTAATTTTGTAAACATTTGGCCTCCTTGGACGACCCTAGATACTCCCCTATCTAGGAATATAAATTTAAAAGTGTATGCGAATTCCCATGTTACAACGACATTAAAAACCCGCTTTTACAAATCACGCCAAATTTCGCATCATATTGCTTCGTAAATCGAACTTCAATGACGGGTTTTTCAAATCCAACTCTGATCGCATAGTTTACCGCTATCAACATTTTGGCGCCATACTAGGGAGGCAACGCTTTTCGATTTTCCTTCCACATTTCACGCACTTTATTATTTTCTAACTTGCTTTATTTCTCATCTATTGTTTTGCAGGTGCCTCAACAGGGAATCTTCAAGCGGTAGATCGAAGTAAAGTGCAGTTGAAGACAACTGTAAGTGTTCCCCATTCTTCCCCCTCCATAGATTTTTAATTTCACAACATTAATTCAAACCCCAATTAACCTAGGTGTTTGCATAAATCCTAGGGTTAGTTTGGTTGCTTGGATTTCCACTCACATTCATCTCACCCTCATAAAAAAAAAATCAACAAAAGGATACTTCTTGTGGGATAAATCAACATACACACTACATACACCCACATTCAAGGCACATAACCTAATTGATTTTTATCTACTTAACCGGGATTCTGATCTGTGAAACCGGTACATGCAAATCAACATATAAAAGAGTAGAAATTAGTCCAAGTTAATCATTTTGTGTGCCTAACTCAGAGATGCAATTTTGGCCAATTATTTGAGTTGTTTGAGCCACACCACTTAACCTAAAATCAACTCACCAAGTAGCTTCCCTTTAGGGTTTTCAATTTAGGTCAATACCAGGCACTCCACTTTACTTTTTGATTTTAAGGAGAAAAAGATCTTTACCCGTGCTTGAAAATCTGGTTTGCTTTTGAAACTTGATTGAATTAACCTAATTCTAAACCCTAAAAGCTACTTAAGCAAGATTTGAACCTTAAAATCCACTCATCAAAAATAATCTTGCTTGAAAACCCTGGTTGTGCATGCACTCACACATATTCAATCAATCATTAAGGGTACAACCCATCTTAAGGGCCCACCACATTCCATAAGCACTACAATGCTAGGCCTAAATAAAATCAAGTATATGTTGGCCTTAAGGACTGATTCGCTCTTTGGGGCTTAGTTTGAGATTATTTATGATTAACCTACTTATAACAATCAATTTGATGTCTAGCTAGGGGAGTAGCATCAAACGACCGTGGCTGGGGGGTACACTAGGAGTAGGAGGCGCAAGCCGAAGGAAGAACCTTCTCCCTAGTCCCTCCTAATTGATTGGATTGATTGGACACAAGTAGAGTAAATCATCTATAATCTTAAGATGGATTCTGAGAGTCTATAGATCCTTAGGCTACCCCACTTAAGGACAGGCTTGTTTTGTTTTGCTGTAGCATTCTTATCCCCAGTCTTTCCGACCTTTTCCTAGTTTATGCTTGGAAGGAGGTCATTGAATCCCCAATTGGAAGGACCACTAGAGCATTCTAGGAGGCATAGATTGGATTTTAGCTAAATTGATCCCATGGTCAATTAACAACCTCCTCTGCCTCAGAATCTGCAGGAGATGTTTCAAAGGCAGTTGGAACAAATGCAGAGAATGCAAGAATGGTTACAGAGAATGCAAGGCACTTAGCCCTTAAAGGATTTTTATGATCCTTCAAATTACGAGGAATGTCTCAATGTCCAGATTCCTGCCGGAGATGTAGAATTCAAGCCCCAGGTATTAAGCCTGATCAAACACTTTCATGGGCTTGGCTCTGAAGAGCCATTTCAGCACTTGGAGGACTTGACCCTTTGGTCCAAACCACCAAGGCACGAAACATGAATGAAGAGCAAATGATCATGAGGCTCTTTCTCTCTTAGGGATAAAGCCTCTCATTGGTACAAGACCATAGGAAGGCTGATCGCAACATGGAATGATCTGAAATCGGCTTTCCTGAAGAAATTCTTCCCTAGTGGACATACCAATGCTCTGAGACGGGCAATTACTACCTTCACCTAGCAGTCGGGGGAGCAATTTCATGTTGCCTAGGAGCAATTCTAAGACTTATTGCGAAAGTGTCCACACCACGTGGTGCTAAAATGGCAGCTCATGCAGATTTTCTACCACGGGTTGACTGAGCAACTCAGAAATCACATGGACACTTCTTATAGAGGCAATTTCCTCAACAAAGACAGATAGCACACACGATTTGCTTAAGGAGATGAGTGAAAATTCAATCAATCATGCCTCCATGGCTACTTTTAACCAGTCCCAACAACCCAGATCGAATGTTAATGAAGTCCACGACTCTCATTCATTCGATATGGAACTAATTTGCAATAAACTTGATAAGGTGGACTTGGTTACTAAAAGGATCGAGGAGTGGATGGCTAGAAACTCAATGAACAATTCTCGATCCGCTAAATCCCAAAATTCAAGATTCCATTCGTCACGAGCTCCTTCGAGACGGGAGTTCGTGAATAACTGGATGCGGCTCAACCTATGAGCCAACATTATTCGAAACCCACGGGTTCCCAATTGGGACCTTTGGTCCCAGTTTCTCTGATCCCTCCCTTTCTTTCTCTCCATCCTCGCCTTATGAGAATGTCTATGTTGTATAGGAGAACGTTAGGTCCAACCCTTACTCCAATGGCTACAATCCAGGTTGGAGGAACCACCCTAACTTCTCCTGGAAAAACCCAGGGCAGCAGACCTAATTCCGACTCAACAACTATGTTTTGCAAAGACCAATGGGTCAAGGTCATGTTTGCACTCAACTGCCCCTGAATCAGGTCAATCAGCTAGCTTGTAATGCCGTCAACCTATAGGGCAGGCTGATTTGAATTGTTAGATGATAGAGATGCAAGGATCTATGCTCTAGCTCATGCAGCAAATGAAAACCTTGCTGGACAACTTGCAAAGCAGGTTCATTACTAATTCCCATCAACTCGAATCTCTGCCATCTCAACCCGTACCCAACCCACGTAATATCCAGAATCCTGGCAATCAAGCCCAAGGGTATGGGAATTAGAGGGACCCACATGCACATGCTTAGGTGATTGAGCAGGGTCCTTCCTCTTCTACTTCTTCTTCAAATCAAAGGTTTCTGGCTAATAAAGCCCCTCCAATCTTTCCTAACCCTCCCCAAGACCCAAACTCGTATGCATCTGCTAATTCTGTTACCTTGAGGAGTGGAAAACAAACTTAGGATCCACAACCACACTATTCTGATCTACCAAATCCTGGAGAGCCTGAGGAGAGAAAGAACTCTGAAGAAGAAATCAAGGCTTAGGAACCTGATTCCAAAGATCTAACTCATGTTCCTTTTCCTGAGGCCTTGATTAAACCTAGGAAGAAGAAGCTTGTTGATAGTAACGAGGAGCTTTTGAATATATTGAAGAATGTCGAGATCAATATCCCGCTCCTCAATGCTATCAAACACATACCGGCTTACGCTAAATTTTTAAAGGATTTATGCACACAAAAGCGTAAGTCGAGGGAATCTATTCAGAGGAAGGTGGTACTCTCCGAGAAGGCGAGTTTTGTTATCCTGCATCACCTTCCTCAGAAAAAGAGAGATCCAGGTGCTCCTTTGATTTCTTGTGTCATTGGAGATTACACTTTTGATAGGGCACTTCTAGATCTAGGTGCATCTATTAACCTAATTCCAACTTCTCTTTAAGAGAAGTTCAGATTAGGTGAACTTCAGCCAACTTCAATAATGCTACAGTTAGCGGACCGTTCGGTCACAAATCCATGAGGCATTATTGAAGATGTTATTGTCAAGGTTATGGATTTCTATTTCTTGTAGATTTCCTTGTCCTTGACAATTTATCTATTTTTGGAGAATTGTTTGATTCTTTCCTGGCTAATCTTAAAACGATCCTTAAAAGATGTATCAAAACAATATTGGTCCTTAGCTAGGAAAAGAGTCATTTCATGACACAAGAAGGCATCATCTTAGGTCATGTAATCTTTGAACGGGGAATCAAAGTTGATAAAGCTAATGTTGATGCCAACTCTAAACTTCCTCCTCCCACATCTGTTAAACAAATTCGATCATTTCTTGGTCATATGGGATTCTATAGGAGGTTCATCAAGGACTTCTCTAAGGTTTCTCGACCTCTGAGCAACCTTCTCACCAAAGATACACCACTTAATTTCAACGAATCATGCCATAAGGCATTTGATTTTCTTAAAATGGCAGTCACTTGTGCTCCGGTGTTGTAACATCAGTTTGGATAGCCCCATTCGAGATCATGACCAACGCTTCTAATTACGTAGTTGGGGCTATTTTGGGTCAGAAGATCGACAGGAAGCCTTATGTCATCTACCATGCTAGCAAAACTCTAGACAAGGCCTAGAGGAATTACACTGTTACTGAGAAGGCATTGCTAGCTGTAGTATTTGCTTTGGAGAAATTTAGAACTTATCTCATAGGATCTCATGTCATAGTATATACCAACCACTCTACCTTGAGGCTTGGCCAAAAAGGATGCCAAATCCCAGCTTCTTCGATGGATACTTCTGCTTCAAGAATTCGATCTTGAAATCAAAGATAAATTCGAGGCATAGAATGTGGTGGCGGATCATCTTTCAAGACTTCTGAGTGACTCTTCTCATCCGGATATTTCGATCGCTGATACTTTTCCAGACGAGACTATCCTTGCAGTTTCAAGTGTCCAAACCCCGTGGTTTGCTGACATTGTAAATTATTTGGTCGTTGGTCAAATCCCTCAGGATTGGACCAAGCAACAACGAAATAGACTCAAATTTGAGGCCAAATATTACTTCTGGGAGGACCCTGAATTGTACCACATCGGCTCTGATCAGATTATTCACCGATGTGTTCCGGAGAATGAATTCAAAAGTATACTTGAGTTCTACCATGCATCTATGTGTGGTGGACATTTCTCCAGGAAAAGACAGCTGCAAAGATTTTGCAATCTGGATTCTATTGGCCGTCTTTATTCAAGGATGCCCAGGAATTCTCGAGGTCGTGTTCTTGATGCTAGGCACTTAGGAGCATAACCAAGAGAGACATGATGCCTCTAAACCCTATTCTTCTCGTCAAAATCTTTGATGTTTGGGGCATCGATTTCATAGGACCCTTCCTCCCTTCATTTGGATACCAGTACATTCTCGTCGCTGTTGATTACGTGTCCAAGTGGATCAAGGCTATTCCCACTCGAACAAATGACCATAAGGTGGTCATCAATTTTGTCAAGAAGAACATCTTCACTCGGTTCGAGATTCCAAGGGCTATCATCAGCGATGGTGGTACTCACTTTAGAAATGCCCAGTTCTGTAATTTACTGGCAAAATACGAGGTTAATCATAGAATCTCCACACCTTACCACCCCCAGACGAACAGACAGGCCGAGATCTCCAATCGGGAGATCAAGAATATTCTTCAGAAAACGGTTAGGCCTGATTGTAAAGACTAGACTCAAAAGCTTGAGGACTCTCTTTGGGCTTACCGTACGGCGTACAAAATGCCTATTGACATGTCACCATTTCATCTGGTGTATGGAAAGGCATGCCATTTACCCGTAGAAATTGAACATAGGGCATTCTGGGCAATCAAGTAGTGCAATTTAGGTTTGACTTTAGCCAAAAAGATCAGAAAACTCCAACTATCTGAGTTGGAGGAGCTTAGAAACAATGTGTACGAGAATGCCAAGATCTATAAGGCTTGGACCAAACCTCTTCATGACTAATTGATATCCCGCAAGAGCTTCGAGCTAAACCAAAAGGACTGGCTCTTTCATTCTCGACTTAAGCTCTTTCCCGACAAACTTAGGTCAAAATGGAATGGCTCGTTCATCATCGATCAGATATTTCTCAACAGAGCCATTCAGATCTCTGACCCAAAGATGGGTAATTCATTTAAAGTCAACGGTCAATGTCTGAAGCCTTTTATTTACCGTATTGTTCTAGAGCCCATCTAAGACACGATTGCTTTAATTACATTGTGATTTCTTTAGCTGGACTTCGCCTAGCTGATGGCATTAAACATAGTAGTTGTGCAGTCTGACTCAGAGCTGACCAAGAATCATATTCAGGTGATATCTTCTACATTCTACCCTTCCTTTTATGTCTTTTATTCTCAATGCGGACATTGCATCAGCTAAGTGATGCGAAAAATCCTGTGATTTGTAATTAGGGTTTTCAAAATCGTCGTAACACACGAAATCGCATACACGTTTAAAATTTATATTCCTAGATAGTGGGGTATCTAGGGTCGTCCAAGGAGGCAATTTGTTTGCAAAAGTAGGTCTCTTGCTCGGAAGAGGAAATCAACTTTCTTTTTGATCTTTTTCAATATATCATTTTTTTATTTTTGAAATCAAGGTAATATGCGAAGCAATTTGTGGGAAAAATTACTATACTTAGTATGCTACTCTAGGTGACAAAAATTATCCTCTTTCTAAGCTCAACCTAGGAACATGGAGGCCTAGGTTAATTAGAAAGGAGGAGTGAAACTACACTAAAGAGAAAGCAAGGTAATTTAATAAAAAGAGTGAAACAAGAAATCAAGGCAACTTTTTTTATATTAAAGGAAATTGTCTACAAGTAGATGAATGCTTCTACAAAAATTTGCAAGAATAAAATAAAGACAAATCCTTTAGATGATGATGGTGATGAAGAGGATGAAGTTCTTCTTGCTCCAAGACTAGTAGTTCCCAGGCTTGAAAAGAAACACCTTCTCTCTATAGCTCCGCTAGAATGTGTCCTCAAAAGCAAGCCCTACAGGGGGGCGTGCTTAACTCCTACAAAGTGGATGGATTTCCACCTTCAAAGGCCCCTCCTAAGGTGACGTGGACCACCTTTGATTTCACCTCCAAGGGTAGTAGTGTACCACCCACAAGTCCTCCAATTCCTAGGGTAGGTGTGTACCCAAGGTTGTCATCCAATGCTTGGCTTCCTTCCTTAGCTGGCATGGGCACAAGAGAGAAGAGAAGAGGGGAAGGCACCAAGGGGACAGAACATCCCCTTAATCTTCTTCTTCTTATTCTTTTCTTGACCTTCTATGTAGGTGGAAATATAGGTAGGAAAGTTGTAGCCAAGGGTGAAATTTTTTTGGTGGAATATGATGGGTATTTATAGAGGTGGAGAGGGGGGTAGTAGGCGTGGGTTAGGTGGAGGGCTAGGATGTGTTCAGGTGGTGGTTATGGGTAGTTAGAATGATCCTAGGTCTAGGGTTAGTTGGCGTCAACTAAAGGGGTGCCATGGGGTGGTTATGGTGGTGAAAGGGCACCTATATTTGGCACCAACTATAGGGTTTCTAGAAGGGGTCTTAGGTGGATGGTGGAGATGGGTTTAAGGCTTAGGTGTAGGGTGGAGATTGATGGGTTTTTGGAGGGAAAGTTGGCGCCAAAAGGGAAGGGTTCTAGAAGGTTACTTTGGAGGGAAAATAGGTGGCTTTTGGTGGTGGTGATGGGGTGAAGGGGTGTGATGGTGGTGGTGCCAACTTGGAGTAGGAGTAGGTAGCTAACTTAGGTGGACTAGTTGGTTGAGCTAGATAGGGTTGAGTTAAAGGTGGTGGATGGCTAAGGGAGTTGGAGTCTAGCTAAGGTAAGCTAAGCTAAGCTAGCTTAGCTAGTAGTGGAGTGGAGGAGTAGGCATGTGGAGCTTAGGGTTTGAGGAGAGGAGCTGGATATGAAGAGTTTGGAGCTGAATTAGAGTTGGCAGCTACTGAAGAGGTCAACATGGGGCTACTCTAGCTGTCTTAGCTTGCTAGTTCTTTGCTAGCTGCTAAGCGAAGCTAAAGTGAGCTGGCTTCTGCTGAATTAAGCTGAGGTGAGTTGGGTCTGGTGCTCCCGGGGAGGATTGAGCTGGTTGAGGCAGTTAAGGTAGCTTAGCTCAACTAAGTTGAGCTAAGCTAAGTCTTCGGGAGATGGACTTGAGCTTCTTGAGCTGGAATGAATTCATCTTTAGCTGGCTGGAGTTGAGTGGAGCTGGATCAAGCTGGTCCTGAGCTGAGATAAACTCCAGTCAACTCAACTGAGCTAGCTAGAGCTCCCTATGAACTCTTGGGAGATGAGATGAGCTAGACTCAGCTAGGTTGAGCTGGATTTGAGTTGACCTGAGCTAGGTGATTGCGCAGCAATCATAGGTCTTAATTGACCTAGATTAGGCTAGGACTCAGCATAAGTTAGGGTAATTCATGCATGCCTAAGCATTATCTGCATCTTTATTGCTTTCTTTCAGCTATGTATAAAATAATGCTATAATGTGTTTATTAGGTGCATTACGTCAATTACATGTAATAAGCTAGATCTAAAGCTAGATCAGGAGAATAGAAGAATAATGGGTGTTGCAGCAGAGCTGGAGCAGAAGACCTAGATTAGATGTAGTAGATAATAATGTAAGGGAGTTAAGGTATGCTACTCTATTAAGTAGGAATAAAGCAGTAAACTATAAAAAACTTAGGTCCATCGTAGCCCTAGGATAGCCTAGAAACTTCCCCAAGCCTTAGCCACCTTTAGATTAGGTCACAGCAACCTAGGAAACCTTAAAACCCTAATTCAAACCTTTATCTGGACATCCAGATAAATTATAGGATGTCTAGAACTCTTAGTCAATTCCCGCACACCTTAAACCCATTTCCGCAATGTTATTAGACGTCCAGACACTTAGTCAAACATCCAATTTCTGCAGAATACCCAAAATAGAACCTAAAATCCCTCCTGACTCTGATTGGACGTCTAGACAACAAGTCTTGACTTCTGATTCTTCACTATAAGACATCTAACACTTTTATTGGACGTCTGGAACTGCTCTCCAGTTCCTGTTTTGAGATTCAAGCCTTGATCTTAGATCTCTAGGTCCCTAAACCCAATTCCAACCCCATAGGAACCTAAATTAAGGTGCCATAACCCTAGTACATCACCTCTAGACCTCCCTAAGGACCTAATTAGATCCTCACTAAACCTAATTGACTTGGATCTTAGTTAATTCCATTAGCCTATTCAATTGTACTCATTTAGTCCAATTGAGCCCTGAACTCAGCACACACTATCCAATTGGACTCAGTGAGAGTCCAATTGACCTAGACCTAACTTAGTTGAGTTATTTTACTCAATTAAGTTTCCACACACCCAATTAAACTTGTATTAAGTTTAATTGCACTTTACCTTAGTGAATTAGGGTTTACAACCCTAATTTGAGACATACCTTGACCTAAACCCATTAGAACCTAACCTAATCAACCTATCCACCTAAGTTTCCACCCATACACACCATCCACAAGAAAATACCAAGCCTAGAGTTCTCTAGAACTCTCTACCATGTGTGGTTGCCTTGGTTGCTAAAATTAGCAACCAAGAGCCATTCAACTTTTAGATCCACATTTGGTGGATCTAAAAACCACCATCCATCCTCTCTCTCTCACTCTCCCACGAGCTCCCAACATAGGCCTCTCTAGAGAATTCCATAATTCTCTAGAGAGCTTCCCTTAGGTCTATAAAAAGACCTAAGGGGTGGCCATTTGCATCCATCTAGGTTAGCTACTCTCACATCCACTCCACCTCCACGAGGAGCACCATGGAAGCCACCATCTCCACGCCAAGATGCTAGATCATCTCTCCAACCTCTCTCCAAGGGCTAACCTAAGCACCATTGGCCACCCCTCCTTCTTATCTCAGCCACTCAAAGGCTATCGCAGCCACCATCGGATGCCCTTCTTTTCTGCTAGATTAGTAACTTAGCTCTTCATAGTTTACTGCTTTCATTTACTGCTTAGTAGTGTAGCTCTTATTCTCCCCCAAAGATGCATGCAAAATCCCCCCATAGATTGCTATATGAGATCATTTTCTTTTAGCTAGATTTATATTTTCAAGCTTTCCTGTATAAGCTTTCCTCTACATTCTATGTTGCAAACACCTTCCTAAATGAATGAATGAAAGAAATTTTTTTTTATATATATATCTCTGTGTTGAAAATCACCATGAGCTCATTGATTGCAAAATATTTCATGTGATTAAAGTTGCCTGCTTTTCATTATCATCTATTGCAACTAAGCATGTCATGTTTAAATATGTAATAACGATAAACCGCCATGCGACTATAAACAAGTAGAGCAAAAAGATCAATTTCAAAATTAAACAAATGCCTCCCAGTGACAAACGGTCAGGACTCAAAGTCTCGTTATCTTTTTATAAATATCTTTGTTTGATCATATTACGCACTATACTATGGTGCTTTTCCTATCAAAATGCACTTTACGACTCACAAACACTAGGGTAAGCTGAGATGAGCTCTCTTAAGCTGTCATTCAACTGTGATAAGCTGAATGTAGCTAGGATGAGCTGACCCTAGTCCAAGTGAGCTGGGTTCTAGCTAGGGTGAGCCGGATCAAGCTAAGTTCCAACTAGTTTGAGCTTCTCCTTCACCTGTTGCCTTCCTGAGTGCTAGGGTTCTAGGGATCTGTTAATTTGTTTATCCCTAACACTCACAAAAACACATTAAAAAGATAATAAAAAATGCAATGCTTGCTTGACCTAATTTATGACTAAATGCAACCCAAAAACCCATTTGCGAAGCAAAACCCTAAGAGCTAGGATTGTTTTAATGCGAAAGAATGATGATAAACTGCCGTTTATCACCTCCACGCTTATCTTTTGCTAGTCACTTAGCAAAACTTTAATTTTGACAAAATGGAATTTTTAGGAAATCTAATTTTTTAGACTTTTGAGGAAAAAGAGACTATGGGACCTTGGTTGGTTTAAACATAGGAGGTACGGGATTTGTTTTTGGATCCAAAAATTAGATAAAACAGGATCAATATATCCTCTAGAAAATTCACAAATTAACTCCTTGTTAATTCATATGACTTGAAATTTTTATTTTTAGGATTTCTCTAGCTCTTGAATTTGATTCGCAACTTGCAATGACCTTTAAAACCTTGTGTCCATGCTTGTGAAAAGCCAACATTTATAAGGGTGTGTTTTTGGTTTAAAACTTTTTTTTTGTCCCCCATGCTTATTTCTAGCTTAGTCTTACAACAGATGTGTCGGGATCATCATTCCCATTACCAATCCTTGAGGGGACCCTGGCGCCAGTACTTCGAGATAGCACTATCCATGAACCACTCAGGAGCTCACAACCACAAAACACAATGCAGTGTAAAGGGGTGCTCCAAGCAAACTCAAGTTCTTGCTCGAACACTATAGGTAGAGCACCGTCCAAGACACTTGAGCTGCTAAAATGTGCTTTAAAGCTCTGTCTAAAGATATGAAATATAGATTTGGAGCAATGCCGAGGCGGTAACATGTTGACATCGCATCCTCAAAGGAGGCATTTTCCTCCTTCTCGGTGGTGGGAACTCAAACCAAACATCTGCTTTAGACTTTTTACTAAGTCCAAAAAATGGTTTTTTTTCTAACTTTTAGTGATTTTTAGGTGTTGGCATGTGTGTGAAATTTGACATAAGAAGTTTTGCAAGAAATGCAAGTTTTTGAGTCAGAAACTATGCCAGATACTTTCCATATTACAAAAGAGAATCAAGTCACCTGAACTATCACGAGTTCAGGTGGAATTTTGGAAAAGGATATCTGATCTAGTTAAAAATAAACCCTGAGATTCTAATGATCAGATCCATATCCTCATCCCTAGTTTGTTAAAGATTATATCACATTCTAGCAAAAGTAATTTTTTTCAACCTTAGTCCATATTTCAACATTTTTCCTCAAAAAGTTTTCAATATTTATATATTTTTGGGTATGCAAGCCAGAAAATAAAGATGACTAAAAAAAAAGCATGTTTTTAGGTTTTGAAAATCCTAATTAGATTGTCAAAATTTTAAAAACACCCCCCCATGCTTAAGATATGCAATGTCCTCATGCAATGGGAGGGAAAGAGAGATTACCATAGTAAAAGGCAATCAGATTTAGGATAGTCAAAACACGGGGAAAAGAAAGAAAAAGGAGCATAAAGAAAATGATGGATTACCTCCCATCCAGTGCTATCTTTTATGCCATTCAGCCAAATGCAATGTGCATTAGTGATAAACTATGGTTGGTTCGGTGAAATCAAAGGATTCAGCCAAAAGATTCGGGGTATGATCAAAATAGGGCTTTAAACGTTGGCCGTTAACTTGAAATGTCATATTAGTTTTAGGATCAAAAAGATCAATAGCGCCATACAAATAAGTTTTGAGGACAATAAAGGGGTTGGTCCATTTGGATTTTAATTTGCCTGGAAAAAGATGTAAACTAGTATCAAAAAGCTAAACGCGTTGATTAACGTCAAAGTGTTTCCGAACAATGTATTTATCATGAAATTTCTTTGTTCGGTCTTTATAAATCCTCACATTTTCATAAGAAAAATTACATAATTCTTCCAATTCAGTTAATTGTAGTTTTCTATGGATACCGGCGTCAAATAAATCCATGTTTAGTTATTTTATTGCCCAAAAAGTCCTATGTTCTAGTTCTAACGGGAGATGGCATGCCTTCCCAAAAATCAGACATAAGGGAGACATGCCGAGCGAGGTTTTAAAAGCGGTACGGTAGGCTCATAAAGCATCATCCAATTTGGTGGACCAGTCTTTACGGTTGGGCCTAACAATCTTTTGTAAAATATTTTTTATTTCCCGATTAGGAACTTCTGCCTGGCCATTTGTTTGGGGGTAATAAGGTGTGAAAATTTTGTGATTAACCCCATATTTAGAAAGAAGGTGACGGAATTGTGAATGAGTGAAATGTGAGCCTCCATCACTGATATTGGCATTTGGAACGTCGAATCTTGAGAAAATATTCTTCTTAAGAAATTCAACAACCACACGGTGATCATTAATGCGGGTGGGTATTGCTTCTATCCACTTAGAAACATAGTCGACTGCGACTAGTATATATAAATACCCACTAGAGTTGATGAACGGTCCCATGAAGTCGATGCCCTATTGTTCTCACGTTTTTGTGCGGGTTTAAAGTGTATCACGTTGTACTATAACCGACAAAACGTTTAAACAAATATAAAGAATTTTATTACTCGAAAAACTAGAGTATCCGAGGTCGAACACGGGGAGCAATCTCAGTACTTTTTAAAACCAAAGAATACAACTGTTAAGTGAAAATAAGTGATTCAAAGAGAGAATTTTAAAAAGGATTTGTAAAAGAAAATAGAATTGGACGTCTGATTTCTGTATCAGACGTCTTAGATGTAATCCCCTTTCTCTCTTCTTCTCCTTTCTGCTTCTTTCTCTTTCTGCCTTTGCTTCTTGTTTCTTATTTCTGCTCCTGCCTTGCCTTGCCTTCCTTCTTTCTTCTTCTTCTTCTTCTGATCTTTGTAGAGTCTTCACTTGGCCTCTCTTCGTTCTTCTCTTTCTTTTTCCTTGCCTTCCTTCTTCTTTCTCTTTTCTGCTAAGGCTTCTTCTTCCTTGGTCTCTTCTCTTCTTCCTTTTCTGCAGCTACTAAGTGTTCACTTCTTCCTTTGCTTCTTCTTTCCTGCGCACACCACAGCCAAGGTAAAACCTACCCCCGTCCCTCTACCCAAACATCTCTCTCTTTCTCTGCAATTCGCTCAAGGACGCTCTCCCCAGAGCTACACCGGTAATCAGGTTGGCTTCGCACCCGGGACCAGGCACACCGGCAGGTGGTGATGCGCGAGGAGTGCTCAAGGATTGGGTCGGGGTTGGATACCGCCAGATCCGCGAGGTCAAGCCATGGACGAGGCGGGTGTGAGGGCAGGTGAGGGACCTTACCCCTGTGCTTACGGAGGCAGTGAGCTTAAAACACAAAAACAATTTATATTATACCTATGTTTCATGATTCCACGATGTGGGACTATCTGATCAGTCCCGATTTCATGCACGCCCGCAGAGCTTCCGTCGTGCAATTGCCCCAGCTGCTGGCTTTGCAGTGTGACTTGTTGGCCTCACTCGCTTCGCGACACTCGCGTGAGTCTGCTGCACCTGCAGCCTGGGCGCCCTGGTGCCTGAAGCTGCTACAAGCTCCTCGCTGCTTCGACCTTCAATGGCGGTAAGAGCTACGACCTGTCATACACAAGAACGGCCTTTTGGCCCAATCAGATTAGCTAGAAACCTTCGCCGTAGCACGACGAAGATTATGTGCAGTGCTGCAGGCCGCAAGTTGGCCTAGGCATGCGTGCCTAGGTCAACCTGTGGTCGAAGATGTGGGGTTGGTCGGGGGGTGATTGTGGAGGTCTGGAGTGGCAGTGGATGGGTGGACTGAGTTCCTGGTGGTGAGGCGGAGCTCACGGGAGGGTTGGTGGGCCGTGTGGAGGGGCAGAGTGGTGTGGGCGGCTCGCCGGATGGCGGTCGGAGGCGAGGACGATGGAGGTGGTTAGGCACTGTCGGGGGGGGGGTAATTGGATAAAATAGCAGGGGGAAAAGAGAGAAGAGAGGATGGAGAGGGTATTTGGGGTGATCTGGAAGGAATGGAGGCAGCGGAGTGGACGGCGCGTAACTGCCGTCGTCGGGGAAGGACCCTGAGGGAGGAAGCGGCGACGAGGATGAGGGCAGGGCCACGTGCGCTTGGTACGGCGCGATGCGGGAGGAAGCGGCGGAGTTGAATCTGCTGCTGGTATGGCAGCAGAGCGATGAGAAGGAGGGGAGGAGGTCGCCGGAGCTTGCGGGTCTTTTGGTCGGAGATCGGAGAGAGGAAATTTGAGGGGATCTCCGTCAAATTCAAGCTTGGGATCTGCGGCAGGGTCTGGGGAGTCTTTTATAGGTGCTGGCCGTCCCTTCTAGTGCATGGAGACCGCGCAGTTAACTCTGCTGGCTCACCGGAGATGGAAGGAGGGTGGATACCCAAATCTCTCGTGCGCTCGCACGAGAGATTGGGTTCATACCAGGGATCGCGATCTGCTTTAGATGGAAGGGAATTCCTCAGAGAATCCCCCTTCCATTTCTGGGAGGGAATCTCTGAGGGATTAGAGAGTAATCCCTCTCTAAATCTCGCCGGAGTACAGTTCTGCCCTAACAATGGCGGCAGGACCTGATTGCAAAGGGGGCGAAGAACTTAGGGGGCTCTCTGCAAAGATATTGAAAAGATAGGGACTAAATTATGATTTGGGTGTACTAAATTGCAAAGTAGGTCAAGATGACCTCTCCTTAGGTCCAAATTTTGGTATAATCCTAATTTTGACCTAGGGAATCCAATGGTGAGGTTGTATTTTAGGTTTGACTACGGTTGATTGGACATTTTGCATAAAAACCCAAAATAGGTTAATTGAAGAGCTGGGACCCTAATCTAGGTCAAACTGGGTTCCAAAGGCCAATTTAAGTGTTCTAAACCCTAGAGGATGTTTTTCCATGATTTTTAGAGGGTTTAATTGATTTTTATTCTGACCTGAACCTTGTTAATTTAAGCGGGTCTGTTTTAGGGTTACCAAGTGTCATTTAATTCTTAGATTGCACGTAAACCCATTTCTGATTGACTCAACCCACTTTTTATCTCATTTAGACCATTTGACCTATGTTTTGCCTCTGAGAAATCTCGTTACTGTACTGCAATGGTAAAATTGCAGTTTTAACCTTTATTTCATGTTTTCTTCTCAGAGCACTTGTTCCTTCAGTTAAGCCTTCTTCTAGGTTATGTAGGAGCTTTTATCTTCTTTATTGGGTCAAAATGAGCTAGTTATGGCTCATGATGAGGCTCTCATCACCTATACATAAAAAATTTCAACCTCTAAAATAAGATTAAGGGGCATCATATCCTTCAGAGTCATGTTGCCGATGCTCTGGCAACACACACAGGACCGAACAAAACTTCGAGCATCTTTATGCAAGCTGGGCCAAAAGAATCCCATATTAAGGATTTTAGCTGTAATTTTCTTGCCCGAAAAATGTACGCTGTAGGCCATTGAATGATAATGTGTCAGAATATCATGGATTTCAAAATCAGGGACACATCATCAAATGACCTAATCTCCACAAATGCGGAAAAGGTTGGGCTCCACCCAAAAATAGTATTTAATGTCAGCAAAGAACTTATCCCATTTTGTTTTTGGCCAATCAGCAAGGATTCGTTCTGTTGCTAAATAGTTCGCAATGGGTGCAAACCAAGGGAGGGTGGTGGCAGCTAAAGTGCTTTCATCAGGGAATTGATCAGGTGGGGTCATTATGTCATTCGGCATAAGACGAGAGAGATGGTTGGCCACTACATTTTGCGATCCTGCCTTATCCTTGATTTCTTTGTCAAATTCCTGGAGCAGTAGGATCCAACGGATAAGGCAGGGTTTCACATCTTTTTTTGTCAGCAAATATTTAAGTGCTAAGTGGCTAGTATATACAGTGGCATGTGACCCCAAAAGATAAGATCTAAATTTTTCTAAGGCAAATACAATGGCAGGAAGTTCTTTTTCAGTAACCGTGTAATTCCATTGTGCATCATCAAGAGTTTTGCAAGCATAATAGATCACAACAGGCTTCTTGCTAATTCTTTGCCCTAGAACGGTCCCCATAGCAAAATCTGAGGCATCTGTCATTAATTCAAAGGGACTATTCCAATCAGGTCCCTACAAAATTGGTGCCTCGGTGACTTCCTTCTTCAACCTCAAAAAACTCTCTAAGCATTTATCATTAAAATCGAATGGCTGGTCTTTACTAAGAAGCTAACTTAAGGGCTTGGAGATTTGGGAAAAATTTTGTATGAATCTACGGTAGACACCCACATGACCCAAAAAGGATCTGATTTGTTTTATAGTAGTGGGAGGTGGGAGATTAGATATAGCACCTATTTTTGCTTTATCTACCGCAATTCCTTATTTTGAGATAACATGGCCCAAGACAATACCTTCCTGAACCATGAAATGACTTTTTTCCCAACTGACTAGATTGACTTCTATGCATTTTTGGAGCGTTCTTTCAAGGTTCTTGAGATAATGGTCAAAAGAATCTCTAAAAATAGAGAAGTCATCCATAAAGACTTCTAAGCATTCACCTACCTGGTCCAAAAATATTACAAGCATGCACATTTGAAAAGTTACAGGTGCATTGCAAAGACTGAAAGGCATTCTTCGGAAAGCAAAGGTTCCGAAGGGGTAGGTGAAAGTTGTTTTGTCCTGGTCTTCAGGATGAACCACTACCTTATTATAGCTGGAATAACCATCCAAAAAATAGTAAAAATCTCATCAGGCTAATTGCTCGAAGATTTGATCACTAAAGGGGAGCGAAAAATGGTCCTTCTTGGTGGCGGTGTTTAATTTTCTATAATCAATACACACGCACCAAGAAGAGGCGATTCGAGTGGCTATATTCTCCCCATTGTCATTGGTGACAACTGTTAGTCCAGCCTTTTTGAGCACAACCCAAAAGCTGTCAGAAATGGGTAGGTGATATTGGCATCAAGCCACTTAATAATCTCCTTTTTTACCACCTCCTGCATATTAGGGTTCAAGGGCCTTTGTGGTTGGTGGGAGGGGTGAGAATCATCCTCTAATTATATACAATATGTATAGTAGGACAGATGAATGCCCTTAAGATCAGAAAGGGTCTAGCCAATAGCTTTCCTATATTTACTCAAACCTGGAGAAGTTTGTGCTCTTGTGCCCCAGTAAGTCCAGAATTTATAATCAGGGGAAGTGTCTAATTGGGTCCCAAGAAAACATATTTAAGGGAGTTGGGCAAGGGTTTTAATTCCAGTTGTGATCCCGGCTCCGAAAGAATTTCTACTTTTTGAGTTAGTGGTGAAGTGAGAGTGAAAGGGTCAGCTGGAGTGTTAGCTAAATGTGTGGTTAGGGTGGAAGGGTGAGAGGAAGTGGATTGTTTAGGAATCGTGTTAATGGCAAAATAGGAACCTAAATGTGAAATCTGCAAACTTTCCTCCACTATATTTTCCATTTCTGAATCCGAGTCATCAAAGAAATCAGGTTCTTGGAACCTCCTAGAAGCTTGGAAAATATCTAGGGTTATAGATTCACCGCCACACATGATCTTCATTTTACCAGAATCATAATAAATATTTGCACGAGCAGTGGCTAAGAATGGTCTTCCAAGAATTGTAGGGGCAAACTTTAATGCTTCTGGTACCTCTATGTCCAGGACTAAAAATTCTATTGCAAATAGACAATTTTTGACCCAGACAAGGACATCCTCAATAATTCCCCTTGGTTTAATTGTAGATCAGTCGGCTAATTAAAGAGTAAGCTCAATAGGCTTTAATTCACTGATCTTAAATTCCTCAAAAACAATTGTGGGGATAAGATTAATTGAGGCACCAAGATCCAACAAGATGCGATCAAAAGAAGTATCATTAATGATAACTTGAATCAGGGGGTGCCTGGATCTTTTCTCTTAAGAGGCAGTCGACTCTGCACAACTTAGCTGACTGTCTCAAGAAGGATCACCTTTCCTAAATTTCTGGGTTGTCTTTTTGGGGTACACAAATCTTTTAGAAATTTTGCATAGGCAGGAATGTATTTTATGGCATCTAGGAGAAGGATAATTTCAACTTGCCCAAATAAATCCATTAATTCCTTATCAGTGGGCTCGGATTTCTTATTTTTCTTATTTTGTGAAGAATGGAGGGCTCGTGGAAATGGTGCAGGGTTTCCCTGTTTTGCATTATTAGGTTCCTGAATAATGTTGGAGGAAGATGGGGAAGAGTTGATCTATTTTTCATTGAAATGAGTTTCTTTAACAGGCAGGGGGTCTTGAGTGGTTTTCCCACTCCTCAAAGTAATTGCATTTGTAGTTTGGTTGTTTCTAGGATGAGGACGGGAAGCCTGACTGTTATTGAAACCTAGGGTATGCTGAGGTTCTAGTTGAATGGGTGGAACTGATTCCTTTGATTATTCGGGTTGGGAATGGGTTGGGAAGGTAAATTCCCAATAGGTCGATGATCAGGAGTAACCTTAACTTGGTGTTGCAAGTTGGTAATCATGCGGGTTACTTCTATCATTTGATTCTGCATACCTTGCAAAGTTTTCATGACCTTAGTATTGATATCTTCCTAGGATGGTCCAGGTTGATATGCAGGTTGCCCGTAATTCCCAAAATGATTTTGTTTGGGAAAAGGAATCGGGTTCGAGTTTTCCAGGAGTGATTTGGGTTGGTCCTCCAGTTTTGATTGTAAGTGTTGGAGGGATTTCTAAATTGCTCCTGGAGAGTATAAATATTTTCTGTAGTGGGATCAAGAATATTTTGATTCAAATAATCAAAATTCTCAGTCAATTCTTGTGGGAAATCAGCTAGAAATTGCTGACCAGCAGGTGTGGCATCAATATTGTGCAGATTTTCTCTTCGAAGAAGTTGTGGAGTGTTAGTGTGTGGAGAGTTAAAGTGTGGAGCTGGTTTATTATTGAGCTTTTCTTCCATTTTTTTCTGGTGAATTTGCATCTGGTCCAATCATTGAGCTAACATATATAGGTCATCCTGAGTGACTGGAACAGAGGTGGATTTGGAGTCAATTTCATTGACTCTGTGTCTGGGGTTTTGTGTTCTACCAAAAGTGTCCATTGAAGTCATATTAAATGAGTTTTCACTAATTTATTTAAAGAGGAGATAAGCATTTTCGGCATCTTTATTAAGGAAATTGCACCCACATGAGGCATCCACAAATCGCTTCAATTGATCTTCTAATCCATGATAGAAGACCTACACTAACTGCCATTGTGGAATTTCATGGTGGGGACAACTTAAAAGTTCTTGGAATCTTTCCCAGGCTTCATGGAGGGGTTCACCAATTTTTTGTTGAAAGGTCATTATGGATTGATGTAAACACATTTACACTACTTAAAATGTCTATTTATGCATGTTCTTAAGCATAGGATTGCATTTCATAATATAAATATTGCATAACATGCATCATCTTGCATTTAGAATAGTTTGAATAAAATGGAGGTTAATTGTCCCCTTTTATGTGCTTGGACAAGGCAAATATTTTATCAGGGCCTCGGATCAAAGATCCAACCGTATGGAATTGATCAGGGCAACGATTGGAGTTCAACGACTCCAAGATCGCCCTAATCAGGCATCTGTAGCATCAGATAGTGACCTGGGAACCCTAGAAGATCAAGGGCCAGGATGGTGTAAATCCCCACTTCAGATGATAAATTCGACCGCACGGATGAATTCAGAATGACGATCGCAGCCTAGATACACAAAAATCGAGTCAATCCGACATCCGTGGCACCATCTACAACTTCCAGAAGATGGACGGCCAAGATAGCGCCACGTGGTGCCATCTCAGCCGCCCAAGTGGCTGCTTCATCTTGTGAAGGCCCTGCCCCCGATCGCTCTCCGCCGTTGGATCTTAATCCAACGGCTATGGACGCTCGCCTTTAAAAGCGTCCGCTCGACCATCCGCAGCCCATAGCGTAGTGGTCGAGCGCGCTATCGCGAGCGCGGGGCGCGAGTTCGAGCCGTGGCGAGGAGCGGCAGGCGCGAGTGATTGGGTGCGGGTGGAGCGTCAGATGGAGATTGGACGGCCGCGTGCGCCCGATAGCGTCGACGCGCGATTGGACGCGCAATCGGACGTGCAATCAGATGCGCGGGGGGCGCGCAACGCAGCGGGCGCGGGCGCATCTTAAGTCGTCCGATCTCGCGATCGGACAGCTGAAAAGAGACGGACATGCACAAGCCGTTGAGCGCGCGAGCCGGCCACGACGCCCACGTCGGGGCTTTAGTGACGGATTTATCCGTCACTAAAGACCCCTCTTTTATTATTTTGAAGTTGTAATCTCCATTTTGCCCCCACTCCTTGCAACTATAAAAGGAGACCCCCTCCATACGAAATTCTCATCCCTTCTTTCTCCTCTCTACCCCTCCAAAGCTCAAAAGAAGCTTGTCCCACACCCGAGATGCTTCTTGCGAGATAAAGTCCAATTTTCGTTCCCTTTCGGAAGTGGATCTCGCGACGACGACGGCGTGCTGCTCCGTTCCCGTTCTTCTGCTTCGTCCTCCTTCGTCCTGCTTCGTCCTCCTTCATCCTGCTTCGTTCTCCTTCGTCCAGGCGTCGTCCCATCCGGCTCGTCCTCCAAGCAATCGTCGAGGAGGATAACTTCTTTCTCCCATTCTTATTTACAGCTTTTCTAGTGTAGAATTTTCTTGCTTTATAGTAAAATTGATTTTCCACATTCTAGTGTAACTTTTATAAACAATTGAAATATTGAATGCATGTTCTCTCTCTCTCTCTTTTTCTCTCTCTCTCTCTCTTTTTCTCTCTCTCTCTCTCTCTTAGTTTGATAGCTCCATTGTAATTATATCGCCTTGCTTAACAAAAATCCTAAAAAAAATATAATTGCGAATATAGATCAACATAGCCTCCCTGTGTTCGACCCGGAATTCTTTTCGGTATAAATTTTATTTATTGAACACGAATTCTTAGCTTTCGAACTACAACGACAGGTTTTCCAAAACCAAACACGTAAGCGTAGCGATTCGCAAAACACGTTCAACATTTTGGCACCGTTGTCGGGGAGGCAACGATTTCCGATCTTTTCTTCGCATTTCTTGCACTTTATTTGTTTTCTATCTAGCTTTCTCTTGTGTCTATTGTTTTGCAGAGACCTCCATCAAGGAATCAACAAGCAGTAGATTGGAGTAAAGTGCAGTTGAAGACAACTGTAAGTGCTCCTCCATTCTTTCCCCCTCCATAGATTTCATTCGCCACATTAAATCCAAATCCCAATTAACCTAGGTGTTTGCATAAATCCTAGGAATAGTTTGGTTGTTTGGATTTTCACTCACATTCATTCCACCCTCATTTAAAAAAAAATAACAAAAAGATAATCTTGTGGGGTAATTTTCAACAAACACACAACACACACCCACATTCAAGGCACTTGATCAACTTGATTTGTTTTCTACTCAACCGGGTTCTGATCTGTGGAACCGGTACACATAAAGCAACACATAATAGAGTAGAAATCATTCTAGGTTAATCATCTTTGAGTGCCTAACTTAGTGGTGCATTTGTGGCCAGTTGTTTGAGTTGTTTGGGCTGCACCACTTTATTTAAAACCAACTCATCAAGTAGCTCCTCCTTAGGGTTTTCAATCTAGGTATATTCCAAGCACTCCACTTTCTTTCTGATTTTAAAGGAAAATAATTTTCACCCATGTTTTTCAACTTGGTTTGCCTAGAAACTTGATTGCAATTCACCTAATTTGAAACCCTAAAAGCTACTTAAGCAAGATTTGAACACTAAAATTCACACATTATCAATAATCTTGCTTGAAAACCCTTGTTGTGCACGCACTTACACAAATCTTAATCAATCATTAAGGGCACAACCCATTGTAAGGGCCCATCACATTCCATAAGCACCACAATCCCAGGCCTTAATAAAATTGAGTAGACGTTGGACTTAAGGTTTGATTCCCTCTTCAGGGCCTAGTCTGAGATTATTTTTTATTAACCTACTTATACTGATTAATCTGATGTCTAGCTAGGGGAGCAGAGTCAAACGATCGCGACTGGGGGGTACACTAGGAACCGGAGGCGAAAGCCAAAGGAAGAACCTTCTCCCCAGTCCCTCCTTCTAACTGGTTGGATTAAACAGACATAAGTAGAGTAAATCACTTATAGTCTTAAGGCTGGTTTTGGGAGTCAGTAGATCCTTAGGCTACCCCACTTAAGGACAACCTTGTTTTGTTGTGCTGCAGGGTCCCTATCCCCAGTCCTTCCGACCTTCTCCTAGTTTATGCTGGGAAGACAGTCATTGAATCCCCTATTGGAAGGACCGTTAGAACATTCTAGGAGGTGCAAGTTAGATTTTGGTCAATTTGATCCCATAGCCGAACAACAGCCTCCTCTGCTTGAAAATCCACAGGAGGAATTTCGAAGGCAGCTGGAACAAATGCAGAGAATGCAGGAATGGTTCCAGAGAATGCAGGGCGTTCAGCCCTTGAAGGATTTTTATGATCCTTCGAATTACGGGGAACGTCCCAGCGTCCAGATTCCAGCCGATGATGTAGAAATCAAGCCCCAGGTGTTAAGCCTGATTAAACATTATCATGGGCTTGGCTCCGAAGATCCGTTACAACACTTGGAGGATTTGACCACTTTGGTCCAGACCACCAAGGCTCGAAACGTTAATGAGGAGCAAATGATCATGAGGCTCTTCCCCCACTCTCTTAGGGATAAAGCCGCACATTGGTATAGGACAATAGGAAGACCAATTACAACTTGGAATGAGTTGAAATCGGCCTTTCTGAAGAAATTCTTCCCAGTCGGTCGTACCAATGCTTTGAGACGGGCAATCACTACCTTTACCCAGCGGCCGAGGGAGTAGTTTCATGTGGCCTAGGAGTGATTCTAGGACTTATTGCAGAGGTGTCCACACCATGAGGTGCCGAAATGACAACTCGTGCAGATCTTCTATCATTGGTTGAATGAGCAACTCAGAAACCATGTAGATGCTTCTTGCGGAGGCAATTTCCTCAATAAAGATGCAGATAGTGCACATGATTTATTTGAGGAAATGAGTGAGAATTCAATTAATCATGCCTCCATGGATACCTTTAACCGGTCCCAGCAACCCAGATCAAATGTCAATGAAGTCCATGACTCTCATTCATTTGATATGGAATTGATTTCTAATAAACTTGATAAGGTGGACTTGGTTGCTAAAAGAATGGAAGAGTGGATGGCTGGCAATTCTATGAACAACTCTCAATTTACTCAATCCCAAAATTCGGGATTCCATTCCTCACGAGCTCCTTTTGGACGGGAGTTCGTGAATCAACTTGATGCGACTCAACCTATGAGTCAGCATTTCTCGGAACCCCATGGGTTCCCAAATGGGGCCTTTGATCCCAGTTTTTCTGATCCTTCCCTTTCTTTCTCTCCATCCTCACCCTATGAGGATGTCTGTGCTGTACAAGAGAATGTTAGATCCAATCCCTACTCAAATGCCTATAATCCAGGTTGGAGAAACCACCCTAACTTCTCTTGGAAAAATCCGGGGCAACAGACCCAATTCCAACCCAACAACTATACTCCGCAACGACCAATGGGTTAGGGTCAAGTATATAGTCAGTTGCCTCCGAATCAGGTCAATCAGCCCGCTTGGAATGCCCGTCAACCCGCAGGGCAGGCTGATTTGAACCGTCAAATGGTAGAGATGCAAGGATCTATGCTCCAGCTTATGCAGCAAATGAAAAACTCACTGGACAACTTGCAATCCGGGCTCATTGCTAGCTCTCGTCAACCCGGATCTCTACCATCCCAACCCATACCCAACCTGCGAAACATTATAAATTCGGGCAATCAAGCCCAAGGGTACGGAAATCAGAGGGACCCGCACGCACATGCTCAGGTGGTTGAGCAGGGTTCCTCGTCTTCTTCTTCTGCTAATCAATAATTCATGGTCAATCAAGCCCCTCCAATCTTTCCTAACTCTCCCCAAGACCCAAATTCTTATGCTTCTGCAAATTCTGTCACTTTGAGGAGTGGTAAGAAGACTTAGGATCCACAACCACACTATTCTGATCTTTTGAACCCTGAAGAATCTAAGGAGAGAGAGGAGAATTCTAGAGGAGAGATCAAGGCTCAGGAACTTGATTCCAAAGATCTGACTCATGTTCCTTTTCCTGAAGCCTTAGCCAAAGCAAAGAAGAAGAAGTCTGTTGATAGCAATGAGGAGCTTCTGAATTTATTTAAGAATGTTGAGATCAATATTTCTCTCCTTGATGCTATCAAACACATACCGGCTTATGCAAAATTTTTAAAGGAATTATGTACACAAAAGTGTAAGTTGAGAGAATCTGTTCCGAGGAAGGTGGTACTCTCCGAGCAGGCTAGCTCTGTTATCCTGCACTACCTCCCTCAGAAAAGGAGAGATCCTGGTGCTCCTTTGATTTCTTGCGTTATCGGAGATTACACATTTGATAGAGCACTTTTGGATCTCGGTGCATCCATTAACCTAATTCTGACTTCTCTCTACGAGAAGTTTGGGTTAGGTGAACTTCGGCCAACTTCAGTAACGCTACAGTTAGCGGACTGTTCGGTCACAAACTCGCGAGGCGTTATTGAAGATGTTATAGTTAAGGTCAAGGATTTCTATTTTCCTGTAGATTTCCTTGTCCTTGACATGGATGTACTAGATAATCTGAGGAACACACCCATCATTCTGGGGCGTCCGTTCCTGGCTACCGCAAAGGCCAACATTAATTGTGAAAGCGGTAGCATGGAAATCGCCTTTAGGGACCAACGAATGAAATTAGATATTTTTAAGGTGATCAACAAATTTGAGGATTGTGGATTTATTGAGGAACTTGATGAGGATAATGTTAATATTGAAACTTGTTTGATAGTTTCTTTAATTGAAAGTTCCTCTTTGGTTGATGAATTTGACCCGCAACCCTCTGACCTGACATCTTCGGAAGAGGTTACTGATTTTGTTCACTCAAAACCTCTTCCTCTTGTTGAATCTTCAGCATTTACCCTACCATCAATCATTACCCCACCCCAGCTTGAATTGAAACCATTGCCTGAGAATTTAAAATATCAATTTTTAGGACCGTAGAATACGCTCCCTGTGATTATTAGTGCTAAATTGACAAAGGAGCAAGAGATTAAATTGATTAAGGTCCTAAAGGATCATAAGGAGGCAATTGGTTGGACCATTCATGACCTTAGGGGGATTGAGCCATCTTACTGTAATCATAGAATATTTTCGGAAGATGGATCCCGCCCTTCTCGCCAGATGCAGAGGAGATTGAATCCAAATATACGAGAAGTGGTCAAAAAGGAAATCATCAAGTGGCTCGATGCAGGAATTATTTATCCAATCTCTGACAGTCCCTGGGTAAGTCTCGTTCAGATTGTTCCAAAGAAAGTCAGGACTACTGTTGTGACTAATGAGAGAGGTGAATCTGTCACAACTCGTTCAGTTTCCTCTTGGAGAGTTTGTATTGATTATAGGAAGCTGAACACAGCCAATAAAAAGGATCATTTTCCCCTGCCCTTCATTGATCAAATCTTGGAAAAATTAGCTGGACAAAAGTACTTCTGTTTTCTTAATGGCTACTTGGGATATAACCAAGTTCCTATCCATCCCGAGGATCAGGAAAAAACTACTTTCACCTATCCCTACGGAACCTTTGCTTTTCGTAGGATGCCTTTTGGGTTATGCAATGCACCTGCGACTTTTCAAAGGT
The DNA here is from genome assembly GCA_037157565.1 of Thalassia testudinum. NCBI lineage: Eukaryota > Viridiplantae > Streptophyta > Magnoliopsida > Alismatales > Hydrocharitaceae > Thalassia > Thalassia testudinum. The sequence continues at coordinate 75,400,680 of JAZHRO010000073.1, read as the reverse complement.
GTATGCTAGCCATATTTTCCGACATGGTGGGAGAGTTTATGGAAGTCTTCATGGATGATTTCTCTATTTTCGGAGAATCATTTGACTCTCGTTTGGTTAATTTAGAAATGATTCTTAAGCGATGTATCAAGACACGACTGGTCCTTAGCTGGGAAAAGAGTCATTTCATGACCCAAGAAGGCATCATTTTGGGTCATGTAATCTCTGAATGGGGAATTGAAGTGGACAAAGCTAAGGTTGATGTTATCGCTAAACTTCCTCATCCCACATCTGTTAAACAAATCAGATCATTTCTTGGCCATGTGGGATTTTATCGAAGATTCATCAAGGATTTCTCGAAGGTTGCTCGTCCTTTGAGTAATCTTCTTGCCAAAGAAATGCCATTTGTTTTTGACTAATCATGCCGAAAGGCATTTGATTGTCTGAAAATGGCAGTCACCTGTGCTCCAATTTTGCAAGCACCAATTTGGACAGCCCCATTTAAGATCATGACCGACGCTTCTGATTACGCGGTCGGGGCTGTCCTGGGTCAGAAAATTGACCGAAAGCCCTCTGTCATTTACTACACTAGTAAAACTTTGGATGAAGCCCAGAGGAATTACACTATTACTGAAAAGGAATTACTAGTTGTAGTATTTGCATTGGAGAAATTCAGGGCTTATCTCTTGGGGTCTCATGTTATTGTTTATACCGACCACTCGGCCTTGAGACATCTCTTGGCTAAAAAGGATGCTAAACCCCAGCTTATTCGTTGGATTCTTCGTCTTCAAGAATTTGATCTTGAAATCAAGGATAAAGCCGGGGTATAAAATATGGTAGCGGATCATTTGTCGAGACTCCTAGGTAATTCTTCTTGTCTAGACATTCCGATTGCTGACACTTTTCCGAATAAAACCATTCTTACAGTTTTAGGTGTCCACTCCCCATGGTTTGCTGACATTGTTAACTATTTGGCCGTTGGTCAAATCCCCCAGGATTGGACCAAGCAACAACGAGATAGACTCAAATCTGAGGCCAAATACTACTTTTGGGGGAACCCTGAACTGTATCGCATCGGCTCTGATCAGATTATTCGCCGATGCATACCAGAGAATGAATTCAATAGTATACTCGAGTTCTGCCATGCATCTGGGTGTAGTGGACATTTCTCCGGAAGAAAGACGGCTACAAAAATCTTGCAATCTGGCTTCTATTGGCCATCTTTATTCAAGGATGCCCAGGACTTCTCAAGGTCATGTTCTCGATGTCAGTCACTCGGGAACATAACTAAGAGAGACATGATGCCCCTAAACCCTATTCTTCCTGTAGAAATTTTCGATGTTTGGGGCATCGATTTCATGGGACCCTTTATCCCTTCATTTGGACATCAGTACATTCTTGTTGCTGTTGATTATGTGTCCAAATGGATTGAGGTAATTCCCACCCGAACAAATGACCACAAGGTGGTCATCAATTTTGTCAAGAAAAATATCTTCAGTAGGTTTGGGATTCTGAGGGCTAGCATCAGTGACGGTGGCACTCATTTTACTAATGCCCAATTCCAGAATTTATTGGCCAAATATGGGGTTAATCATTGAATTTTCACACCTTACCATCCCCAAATAAATGGACAAGCCAAGATCTCCAATCGAGAGATCAAGAACATTCTACAAAAAATGATTAGGCCTGATCGCAAGGATTGGACTCAAAAACTTGAGGATGCTCTTTGGGCTTACCGTACGGCGTATAAAACGCACATCGGCATGTCTCCATTCCATTTGGTGTATGGAAAGGCGTGCCATCTACCCGTAGAGATTGAACACAGGGCATTCTGAGTAATCAAACAATGCAATTGAGATCTGAATCTAGTTGGAAAGACCAGGAAACTCCAACTATCTGAGTTGGAGGAGCTTAGAAATGTTGCTTATGAGAATGCCAAGATCTACAAGGCTCGGACCAAAGCTCTACATGATCAATTGATTTCCTGCAAGAGCTTTGAGCCAAACCAGAAGGTCTGGTTATTTGATTCTAAACTTAAGCCCTTTCCTGGTAAACTTAGATCTAAATGGAATGGCCCATTCATAATTGATCAGATTTTTCCTAATGGTGCCGTTTAGATTTCTGACCCAAAGACGGGTAACACCTTTAAAGTCAACGGTCAACGTTTGAAGCCTGTTGTTGACCGTAATCTTCCAGAACCCGTCTCAGACTCTGTTGCTCTTGCCATTCTGTGACTTCTTTGGTTGGACTTCGCCTAGCTGATAGCATTAAAATCAGCAATTGTACATATGACACAAGGCTGATACGAGCTTCATATCCATGTGACACCTTTCATATTCTACCCTTTCTTTCATATCTCTTTTTCAATGACATTGCATCAGCTAGGCATGGGGGGGTGGATTCATTCCTGAATTATTTGGTCAGCCTTGTGAAATCCATGTAAATTGTCTCTCTTCTTATTTAAAAAAATTTAAAAAAAAAAAATTAGGAAGGATTAGTTGGACATTAGGACTTTTCAATCCTAAGAAATTTTACATTAGGATCTGAACACAAAGACCCCTCAGGTCTTTGGACTTAATTAGCCTGTGTATCCACTAAAATGTGGATTTGTTTTTGAGTCCTCACCATCTTAATTCTTTCGTAATTGGAGTAAATAAGTTTGGGTGATAAGTACATGACTTATCAACCCGCCCTCTGATTTGAGGGAATTTTAAGTCTTAAGCATCTACACACTTTCTTTGCACTGACTCGTTGTTCGGCGATTTTAACGGAAATTGGGTAGCTAATGAATCTTCTAGGGTGATATGGCTGGCAAGTTATCGTGGGTAATAGGCTATAGGTAGGTTGTCCAGAGCCCAGTCACTGGACCTTTCTTAGTTTGCTGCCATTAGGTAAATCTTAGACTAGGGAAGCCACCTACTTAAAAAAAAAAAAAGGAGAAAAGAACAAAAAGAAATAAGCCACACTTCGCCGCACGAGTATGGCTGGCAAGTTGTCGGTGGTAACAGCTCATCGACCGGTTGTCCAGAACCCAGCTCAGAAAATGCACTAAAAAATTCCCAAAACACTTAAGAAGAAGCGGAGAAGTAGAATAAACCGGGGAGATATACACTGGATTCACCCTTGTGTTGACCCTGTAAAAATAAATAAATAAAAGTAGGGAGAAAGCTACCGGTTGTAAAGATACACTTTTAGGTAGAATTCTGGTTAGGTCACCTAGAGGCGTAGAAATCCGAAGTCCGTTCTAATTGCCGGTCAACGAGTCTATCACAATCACAATAAGATGCTTAAAGCTTAGGGTTCCCATCAAATTTTGGGTGAGTTGAATGGCCGTAGAAAGCCACTCTTAAACCAGAAAATTTGAAAATCAAAAAAATTAGAAAAGAGAAAAAGAGAAAAAAAGAAGAAGAAATTTTCCTTTTAATAAGGCGAGGGCTTGAAGCGGTGTGCATTTTGGCTGGTACCCGGGCACTGTTGTGTCTTTGAAAGTTCAGTTCCTAAGTAGACAATTTCTTAATGATTGAAAAATATCTCAAGTCCAAATAATCTAACCTAATTCTTTTATAAATAGCATATAGTTTTTGCTAGCGACTAGCAAAAGATAGGCATGGGGGTATGATGTAAGCACATTTTCACTACTTAAAATGTCTATTTATGCATGTTCTTAAGCATAGGATTGCATTTCATAATATAAATATTGCATAACATGCATCATCTTGCATTTAGAATAGTTTGAATAAAATGGAGGTTAATTGTCTCCTTTTATGTGCTTGGATAGGGCAAATATTTTATCAGGGCCTCGGATCAAAGATCCAACCGTATGGATGTGATCAGGGCGACGATTGGAGTTCAACGACTCCAAGATCGCCCTAATAAGCATCCGTAGCATCAGATAGTGACCTGGGAACCCTAGAAGATCAAGGGCTAGGATGGTGTAAATCCCCACTTCAGATGATAAATCCGACCGCACAGATGAATTCGGATCGACGATCACAACCAAACGACACAAAAATCGAGTGAATCCAACATCCGTGGCACCATCTACAACTTCCAGAAGATGGACGGCCAAGATAGCGCCACGTGGTGCCATCTTAGCCGCCCAAGCGGTCGCATCATCTTTTGAAGGCCCCACGCCCGATCACTCTCCACCGTTGGATCTTAATCCAACGGTTGTGGGCGCTCGCTTTTAAAAGCGTCCACTCGACCATTCGAGGCCCATAGCGCAGTGGTCGAGCGCGCTACCGCGAGCGCGGGGCAAGAGTTCGAGCCGTGGCGAGGAGCGGCAGGCGCGAGCGATTGGGAACGGGTGGAGCGTCAGATGGAGATCGGACGGTCGCACGCGCCCGATAGCATCGACGTGTAATTGGACACGCAATCGGACGTGCAATCTGACGCGCGGGGGGCGTGCAACGCAGTGGGCGCGGACGCATCTTAAGCCGTCCGATCTCCGGATCGGACGGCTGAAAAGCGACGGACGTGCGCAAGCCGTTGAGCGCGTGAGCAGGCGAGGAGGCGCGCACGAGCCGGCCACGACGCCCACGTCGAGGCTTAAGTGACGGATTTATCCGTCACTAAAGACCCCTCTTTTATTACTTTGAAGTTGTAATGTCCATTTTGCCCCCACTCCTTGCAACTATAAAAGGAGACCCCCTCCATACGAAATTCTCATCCCTTCTTTCTCCTCTCTACCCCTCCAAAGCTCAAAAGAAGCTTGTCCCACACCTGGGATGCTTCTTGCGAGATAAAGTCCAATTTTTGTTCCCCTTCGGAAGTGGATCCCGTGACGACGACGGCGTGCTGCTCCGTTCCCGTTCTTCTGCTTCGTTCCCGTTCTTTTGCTTCGTCCTCCTTCATCCTGCTTCATTCTCCTTCATCCAGGCGTCGTCCCGTCCGGCTCGTCCTCCAAGCAATCATCTAGGAGGATAACTTCTTTCTCCCATTCTTATTTACAGCTTTTCTAATGTGGAATTTTCCTGCTTTATAGTGCAATTGATTTTCCACATTCTAGTGTAACTTTTATAAACAATTGAAATATTGAATGCATGTTCTCTCTCTCTCTCTTAGTTTGATAGCTCCATTGTAATTATATCGCCTTGCTTAACAAAAGTCCTAAAAAAAATATAATTGCGAATATAGATCAACGTAGCCTCCCTGTGTTCGACCCGGAATTCTTTTCGATATAAATTTTATTTGTTGAACACGAATTCTTCGCTTTCGAACTACAACGACAGGTTTTCCAAAACCAAACACGTAAGCGTAGCGATTCTCAAAACACGTTCAACATGGATCTTCTTAAAGCATTAATTCAACCGAACGGAAAAAATATCTTTAGAAAAGCTCTCTTTAATTGGGGCCAGGTGATAATCGGGCACCCAACCGTTCTAAACCAATGTGAAGCTTTATCTTTTTGAGAGAGAGGAAAAAGTCTCATCAACCACATGTCTTCCCTCACATTGCTGGAATAAGTGGTTTGAGCGAGGACAGTTAATTCCTTGAGATGACAAAAGGGTCCTCTCTTGGAAGACCATGAAAATGCTTGATAAGATTTAGAATGGTTGGTTTGATCTCAAAATCCCCTTGTGGTATGACCCCCTCGAGTATTTCCTCATAATTGGAAGGATCATAGAAATCCTTAAGAAGAACGACAAACTGTTGGCAGGGTGGTGGGTTTTGCCCTTGGTTAGCTAGGTTCATTACAGTCCAAGCCAAATCCTTTTGATTTTGTTGTAGCCGAACCAAATGATCGTCCATCAAGGTAAAGGGGTTTGTATTTTGAGTTAGGATTGGAGGGCCACCTGGCCCTACAAGAATTTCTGGTTGCTCCAGATGAGGGAGGTTAGGGATGGGGAAGTCAACTTGTGGGTCAGTTGACGGGTTAGAAGCGGAAGCAGAATTTTTTTGTCAATTTCCTGGGTTTTCCATTTTTTTGAAGTGGAAGGAGAAGAAAACAATGATTTTTTGGTGCAGGGGGCAAAATTAGATGGTCCCTCAAGATGTGGTTTTTGGGACCTTCACCCGTGCATGCACTTTTTTGGAAGAATTAGAGGGGAGGAGAAGAGATGGAGATGAGAGAAAGTGTGCAATTCAAATAACAAATTCTAGACCTAACTTAAGTGTGACTCCTTAGAAAATTAACCTAAGACTTAGTCTATCTAGGAAATAAGTAATTACTAGTAAATACCCGTTCTGTCAATAAATCTAGCTAAGTTGTTTAAGGGGAGGTTTGGGCCCAAGCATTTCCCAGGAAAATCCCAAGTGCTTGTACAAACCCGTGCCTGGTCATTTGACACGGCCCCTTAGACTAAACACCAGATATAGATGACAGAATTGATATCAACTAAAGAGAACTTAAGACCTAGATAGCAAGCCTAAGTTGATGAAAACCTTAGGGGTCAAATTGCTACAAATTTTAATTAGGTCTAGGATACTAATGTGCACATGGAATGTGAAGGGCATTGATTTAGGTATTGCCCTGTTATTTCAATTTGTATGTGTGTGCAAGAATTGGAAGTTGATTCCAATGAAAAATAAGTTATCACACAATTTTTGTATTTCTGTTGTTTAGGATTCAATTTAATTTAATGTGTTTTAGGGTTTCTCTTTTTAAATGTTGAAACAAGTTTGAAACATCCACAATCAAAGAAAAACAAGTTGTATTAGTGATGGTCAATTTCCTTTAAAAGTGGTTTTCTAGTAATACAAAGGAAAACCCTAATGCAATTTGATCCTAGGCATAAAATTACTACCAATGAGTTGTTTTTAGGCTTTCTGTATTAAGTAGTGGTCCAAACAATTCAAACAACACCACTACTTTAAAGAAAATCAAACAAGGATTCTAGAAAATATTTTTTTAAGATTTTAGGAATTTGTTTGATAATTGTTTTGAATTTTTATTTGTGCTGGTATCAAAGTCTAAAAATGATACCTGTGAATATTTTGGACTTTCTGTACCACCACTGACCTCAAAAAATTTTGATGATTTTATATGATGTGTTAAATTTTACATGGATTCTAGAAAGCTAAATTTCATAAAAATTGGCTAACTAGAAAAAATCTAAAAATTCACAGATAGTAACAAAATAGGAAGAATAAAGGGTGTGACCCTTCTGTAGTCCACGAATTTTTAAAAATTTTTGGAACAGATGTTTCCTACTTGATTTAGAATCTTTGAGTGAAATTTAAAGATTTTAGGAGGCTTGTGGTGTTCGAAATTGATTTTTTAAGTTTGGACAGAAATCTGGATCCAAAAAATAGAATACCAACACTTGAATTAGAGTGGTGTTTAATGAAGCATACAAGTAAACAATGAATTTTAAACTTCACCACTCCACTTAATTAAGTCGTTTAATGTCCTGAAAGCCAAGTTTAATATATTTTGGTAGTCTTTTAATGCTATATGTGACAAGATAAAGGGTACCAACCTGAATCCACGGGAAGATAAGGGATTTGAGTTCTTTCTAGAATTCCAGCTTGCTTCTTGTAGTTCCTGCATACACGAGATAGAAGAAAAGAGAAGGGGATGAGATCTACTTCAAGCAAGAGAAAAGTGATAGAAGCAATGCTGTGCCTCCCCAGCAACAACGCCAAAAGTGATGCGAAAAATCGCGTGATTTGTAATTAGGGTTTTTAAAATCGTTGTAACATGCAAAATCACATACACTTTTAAAATTTATATTCCTAGATAGTGGGGTATCTAGGGTCATCCAAGGAGGCAATTTGTTTGCAAAAATAGGTCACTTGCTCGGAAGTGGAAGTCAACTTTCTTATTGGTCTTTTCCAATATATCATTTCTTTTTTGTTTTTGAAATCAAGGCAATATGCGAAGCTATTTAGGGGAAAAATTACTACACCTAGCATGCTAATCTAAGTGACAAAAATTATCCTCTTTCTAAGCTCAACCTAGGCACGCGGAGGCCTAGGTTAATTAGAAAGGAGGAGTGAAACAACACTAAAGAGAAAGCAAGGTAATGCAATAAAAAGAGTGCAACAAGAAATCAAGGCAACTTTTCTTATATTAAAGGAAATTGTCTACAAGTAGATGAATGCTTCTACAAAAATTTGCAAGAACAAAATAAAGACAAATCCTTTAGATGATGATGGTGATGAAGAGGATGAAGCTCTTCTTGCACCAAGACTGGTAGCTCCCAGGCTTGAAAAGAAACTCCTTTCTATAGCTCCGCCAAAATGGTGTCCTCAAAAGCAAGCCCTCGGGGGGCGTGCTTAACTCCTCCAAGGTGGATGGATTTCCACCTTCAAAGGCTCCTCCTAAGGTGGCCTGGACCACCTTTGATTCCTCCTCCAAGGGTGGTAGCGTACCACCCTCAAGTCCTCCAATTCCTAGGGTAGGTGTGTACCCAAGGTTGTCCTCCAATGCTTGGCTTCCTTCCTTGGCTGGCATGGGCACAAGAGAGAAGAGAAGAGGGGAAGGTACCAAGGGGACAGAATATCCCCTTAATCTTCTTCTTCTTATTCTTTTCTTGACCTTCTATGTAGGTGGAAATATAGGTAGAAAAGTTGTAGCGAAGGGTGAGTTTTTTTGGTGGAATATGATGGGTATTTATAGAGGTGGAGAGGGGGGTAGTAGGTGTGGGTTAGGTGGAGGGGTAGGATGTGTTTAGGAAGTGGTTATGGATAGTTAGAATGATCCTAGGGCTAGGGTTAGTTGGTGTCAACTAAACTGGTGCCATTGGGTGGTTATGGTGGTGAAAGGGCACCTATATTTGGCGCCAACTATAGGGTTTCTAGAAGGGGTCTTAGGTGGATGGTGGAGATGGGTTTAAGGCTTAGGTGTAGGGTGGAGATTGATGGGTTTTTGGAGGGAAAGTTGGCACCAAAAGGGATTTTGGAGGGAAAATAGGTGGCTTTTGGTGGTGGTGATGGGTTGAAGGGGTGTGATGGTGGTGGCGCCAACTTGGAATAGGAGTAGGTAGCTAGTTTAGGTGGACTAGTTGGTGGAGCTAGCTAGGTTTTAGTTAAAGGTGGGGGATGGCCAAGGGAGTTGGAGTCTAGCTAAGCTAAGCTAAGCTAGCTTAGCTAGTAGTGGAGTGGAGGAGTAGGCATGTGGATCTTAGGGTTTGAGAGGTGCTAGATATGAAGAGTCTGGAGCTGAATTGGAGTTGATAGCTACTAAAGAGGTTAACATGGGGCAACTCTAGCTAGCTTAGCTTGCTAGTTCTTTGCTAGCTGCTAAGCCAAGCTAAAGTGAGCTGGCTTCTGCTGAATTGAGCTGAGGTGAGCTGAGTCTGGTGCTCTTGGGGAGGATTGAGCTGGTTAAGGCAGCTAAGGTAGCTTAGCTAAACTAAGTTGAGCTAAGCTAAGTCCCCGGGAGCTGGACTTGAGCTTCCTAAGCTGGAACGAATTCATCTTCAGCTGGCTAGAGTTGAGTGGAGCTGGATCAGGCTGGTCCTGAGCTGAGGTGAATGCCAGTCAACTCAACTGAGCTAGCTAGAGCTCCCTGTGAACTCATGGGAGATGAGATGAGCTAGACTCAGCTAGGTTGAGCTGGATCTAAGCTGACCTGAGCTAGGGTGAGCTGAGATGAGGTCTCTTGAGCTACCATTCAGCTGAGATGAGATGAATTGAGTTAAGATGAGCTGACCCTAGTCAAAGTTAGCTGGATTCCAGCTATGGTGAGCTAGATCAATATGAGTTCCAGCTAGTTTGAGCTTCTCCTTCACCTGTTGCCTTCCTGAGTGCTGGGGTTCTAGGGATCTGTTAACATGTTTATCCCTAACACTCACAAAAACACATTAAAAAGACAATAAAAAATGCAATGCATGCCTAACCTTATTTATGACTAAATGCAACCAAAAACCCATTTGCGAAGCAAAACCCTAAGAGCTAGGTAATAAAATGCGAAAGAGTGATGATAAACTGCCATTTATCACTAGGCATGGGGGGTGGATTCATTTCTGAGTCATTTTCTTAGCTCTGTGGAATTCTTGTAAATTCTACTTATTTTTCTCAAAAAAAAAATGAATTAAGAGCAAATACTTGGGCATTAGTTCTTTTCAATCTTAGGAAATATTACAGTAGGATCCGAACTCTAAGACCCTTCAGGTCTTTAGGCTTAATCAACCCAAGTATCCATTAAAATGTGGATTTGTTTATCAAGTCCTCACCATCTTGAATTCTATTTCAATTTGATTAAATAAGTTGGGGTGATAAGTGCACGACTTATCAACCCACCCTCTAATTTGAGGGAACTTTAAGTCTAGGCATCTACACACTATTTGCACTGACTTGTTGCTCGGTGGTTTTAATGGAAATTATGTAACTAATGAACCTTCTAGGGTGGTATGGCTGGCAAGTTATCGTGGGTAACAGCCTATAGGTAGGTTGTCCAGATCCCAGCTTAAGAAATGCACGTTTAATTCCTAAAACACTTAGGAAGAAGTGAAGTAGAATAAGCTAAGGAGATATACACTGAATTCACCCTTGTGTTGACCCCATAAAAAGTAGTAGGGAGAAAGCTACCAGTCGTATAGATACACCTTTAGGTAAAATTCTTTTTAAGGTCACCCAGGGTCGTAGAATCCTGAAGTCTATTCTGATTACCGATCAATGAGTCTATCACATTCACTAAAAGATGCTTAGAACTTAGGGTTCTCATCAAGTCTTGGGTGGGTTGAGTGGTCGTAGAAAGCTGATCTGAAACCCTAAACTCAAATATCCAAAAAATTAGAAAAGAAGAAAAAGAGAAAGAGAGATCCTCCTTTGAATAAGGTGAGAGCTTGAGGCGGTCAGCATTTTGGCCGATACCCAGTTACTATTGTCTTTAAAGTTTAGGTTCTAAGTAAAATTTCTTACTGTTGAAAAGGACTTTTGCCCGAGTAATCCAATCCTAATTCTTTTATAAATAGCATGTAGTTTTTGCTAAGGACTATCAAAAGATAGGCATGGGGGTGTCATGTGCATACATCTAAATAGCCAAAAATGTCTATTAATCCATGCTCTTAGTACCACATTAGCATCATACATTGTAAATATTGCATAACATGCATAAGCATGCATTTTATCAAATTCTACAAATTGTATAGCAATTATCTTCTTTTTTGGCTAGGGACAGGGCGACTGTTAATCAGGGCCTCAGACCGAGGATCCAACTATACGGATCTGATCATGGTGACGACCGGAGTTCAATGACTCTAAGATCGCCCCAATCGGACATCCGTAGCACCAACAATAGTATGAGGAAGCTCAGAAATCAAGGGCCAAGATGGTGTTAATTCACACTTCAGATGACAAATCTGACCGGACAGATGGGTTCGAATCAATGATTGTAGCCTAACGATGCGAAAATCAATCCAATCCAAAATTCATGGCACCTTCTGGAAGTTACAAAAGATGGACGGCCAAGATGGCGCCATCCCAGCCACCCAATCAGCCCAAAGAACCATCTCTACCCTTTCTCTCCATAATGAATCGATCAATCTCAGCCGTTGGATCTTGATCCAACGACTGAGATCAATGTCCGCTGCCCTCTCTATCCTCACACGCCCTCTCTTTCTCTCCTCGCATGCACGATCAGATCTGGGCCTTTGCATCTTGATCCAACAACCGTGAGTGTACGTGCCTTGGTGAGAAACACGATAATCCAGCACAACAGGGCAATGGTCATTAAGCTGCAAGCGAGACAGAGGTCGCACGTTCGAGCCTCTTCGAGCACCTCAATTCAGCTGGAGAGTGGGACGCGTTGATTTCAGTCATCAGATGCAGATCGTGCAGGCGAGGAGTGGGTGACATGGTGCAACGGATGCGCGCGGTTCATGCACACATGATCTCACATAGATGCAAATGCCTAATCAAATGTAGGGAGAGGCACGATCATTCTAAAATGTTGGATGCGAGATCCAACGGTTGAGGAGAGGCAAGTGTTGACTCTTAACGGCTGAAGAAGAGTTTGAGCGCTTTAAGTCGTCCACTCTATTGATCGAACGGTTGAGAGCACACGAATGTGGGTGTGCATTAGGCACACGAGAGAAGAGGAGGCAGTAAGCACGCGTAAAGCTATGGCGACATGGGGTCTTTAGTGACGCTTAATTCCATCACTAAAGACCCCCTCATTTAATGTTTTAACTATGTAATGACCAAATTGCCCCTAATCCTTGCAACTATAAAAGGAGACTCCTACCTTACGAAATTATCATCCCTTCCTTCACCTCTCTTCCTCTCCAAAGCTCTAGAGAAGCTTGTCCCACACTCGGGATGCTCCTTTAGAGCCAAACCCAAAGTTTTCTCGCCCTCGTTCCAGAAGTGGATCCCGCGACAATGACGACGTGCTGCCTCATTCCCGCTTCTTCCGACTTCATCCTCCTTCTTCCCACTTCGTCCTCCATCTTCCAGGCGTCGCTCTGTCCAGCTCATCCTCCAAGCAATCGTCGAGGAGGATAACATCTCTCTCCCTTCTTTTTATCGCTTTCTATAATAAAATTTCCCTCTTTCTAGCTGTAATCATTTCCCACTTTCTAGTTGTAAAAATAGTATTATTATATCAAGTGATTATTCTCTCTCTCTCTTAGTGTTAATATCAATTCCATTGTAGTTATCTCGCTTTCAAACAAAAATTCCAAAAAAAATATAATCGCAGATTTAAGATCGACGTAGCCTCCTTATGTTTGACCCGGAATTTCTTTACGAATTTCGGTTAAATTTTATCTATTGATGGATTGCTTCGCAAATTGAACTTCAACGATGGGCTTTTCAAATACAACTCCGATCGCGTAGTTTTCCGCTATCAACACTACACCTCATAGGTGGCTCTAGACCTCCGATCGTATACCCGATTACTCAGTACTGTTCACCCAAGTATGAATTGAGAAATAAGAAAGAGAATCAGAGAGAGAGGGGGGGAGGGTTTTGCTCTTATGCCCTCATCTCCTCTCAAGACTTAGCATCCCTAAGCTTCATGAGGCCCTTGTGCTTTACACACAGGGCTGTTGTGCCTCTTCTGTGAGGCTTTGTGCTAGGCTCTTGAGCCTTGGTTGCTGCTGTGAAGAGGAGAGGACCTTGTGCCTCATAAGCCATCTGGAAACTTTGCATATCGTCTGAGGCCCTTACTTTGGATACTTAATTGACATGGAAATTTGGTTGTGGTTATTGTGCATTTATTTGAATAGTTGTGAGCGTAACTTTTGATGGGTTAATTTGGCGATTCAAATCAATATTTTAACCCAATCTTTTTGCACTATTATTCTGACTTTATTGACATATCATTTTGAATAATCATTGCTTTCAATTTCTTATATGTCTTATGATTGGTGAATTTAAATTGCATCTTTGCTCCCTGCGAATAACCTCAGACTCTATTTCCTGAATCTGAGCATATAAATATAAATGATTTGAGTGATTTTGTCCTATACTACAACACATTTCTTAAACAACGACAATTTCACCCTAACATGCTCATAGGTTTGATAACAGAGTATTTTAACCTTTTATTTCATATTTCATTTCAAGGCTTATAGGAATATGTGTATATATATATTGAAATAGAAAGGAAGGCTATCGAGTCACCGATAGCAATTTAGGAGAACTTTTATTTATTATAAAAAAAGATAACATTACAAGATCAATCCCCACGTGTATGAGAGACCAACAATTACTTACAATACGTTCCACACACACGGCCCTCTCATGAAATAAAAGCTCATTTCTTGCTCTCCACACACACCATAACACAACCACCATAGACACATGTGGCTTATTACATAATAAAATGAATCCCATAAATTTTCCCAAGTGGGGATCAATTCCCTATAATCAATCCCCCATTCATAATCTATCATCATGCATGAGGAAAAAATGGGTCGTCTACTATCATTATGTAATCCACAGTTGGCAGAACTGGGTGGGAGTTCCCATCCTTCTATGGTGCAAGTCCCCCTTTATCAAATTGTCTCTTCTTCACAGCCACGGAAAAATTTGTACCTTCAGGGGGACCTTGAAATTCCAAATTTTCCTTCCTATTGCATCCATTTCAGCCGATCGCGATAGTAATATAAGCATATCAAGCAATTGCCGATGGAGTGTTTATCGCGCTTGATCGGGTTTTAAAAGATAACACATTGTAATATAGCCGACAAAGGGTTCAAACAAATAGAGAATTTTATTACTCGAAAACCGAAGTATCCGAGGTCGAACACAGGGAGCAATCTGAGTACTTTTAAAAACTAAAGAATACAACTTTTAAATGAAAGATAATTGATTCAAAGAGAGAGTTATAAAAAGAATTGCTAAAAGATAACAGGATTGGACGTCTGATTTCTATATCAGACATCTTAAATGCACTATTCTTCTTCCTGTTTTGATTCTGTCTTGGCCTGCTCTGATTTTTGCTTTCTCTTCTCTCTTTTGCCTTCTTCTTCTTCTTCGTAGGCTCTTCTTCTTCTTTTCTTCTGATCTACAGGTCTTCTTCTTCCTTGAACTTCTTTCACTTCTTTTCTCTTTCCTACGAAGGCTTCTCCTTCCTTGGTCTTCTTCCTTCTCTCTACAGTCCTTCTTTCTTCTTTCTCTTCTCTGCCTCGCTCAGCCTCTTCTTCTACTTCTTCTTCTTTTTCTTCTTTGACTAAGTTTTTTCTCTTCAACACCCGGCCTGCCTGCACAACGAGGAAGCAAAACCTACCCTATCCCTCTACCCGTGCGTCTCTCTTTTTCTATGCAATTCACTCAAGGATGCTCTCCCTGCAGAGCCACGGGTAATCAGGTTGGATTTTGCATCCGGGACCAGGCGCACCGGCATGTGGGTGATGCGCGAGGTGTGCTCAGAATGGGTCGGGTCGGAGCCCACCAGATCCGCGAGGTGAAACCGCTGATGAGGCGAGCGTGGGTAAGGTGAGGGACCTCACCCCTGTGAGTTCGGAGGCGAATAGACAATAACACAAAAGCAATTTAAATCATACCTGCACTTCGCATTTCGCCGATGTGGGACTATTAGTCCAGCCCCGCCCTCGCGCGCACCCGCAGAAGATTCTTCTTCGATTGCCAAGGCTGCGGACGTCGCTACGCTCCTTGCTGGACCCGATGTCTTCGCACTCTCGCCCGAGTCCGCTACACCTGAAGGCTGGAGGTCCTGAAGCCTAGAGCTGCTCCGAAGCTGCTTCACCCGTCAATGGCGGCAGGGGCTGGAATACTGTCAAACACAAAACAAGCCTCTCGGCTTAATCAGACCAGCTGGGGACCTTTGTCGTGGCACGGCGAAGGTGGTGCACACTGAAGCAGGTCATGGGATGGCCTAGGCGTGCGTGCCTAGGTCATCCTGTGACCGGAAGTGTGGGGGTGTTCGGGGGGCTGTGGTGGAGGCGTAGAGGGCTGGTGGATGGGCGGAGGTTGTTCCTTGTGGTGAGGTGGAGCTTATGAGATGGTTGGCGAGGCGTGTGGAGGGGCGGAATGATGGGGGTGACTCGCCGGAGATCGGTCGGTGACGTGGAAGATGAGGGTGGTCAGGCAGTGTCGAGGGGCAATTAAATGAAATGTAAGGGGGAAAAGAGAGAGGAGAAGATGGAGAATGTATCTAGAGTGTTCTGGAAGGGAGGGAGGCAGCGGAGTGGACGGCTCGTAGCTGCCGTCGTTGGAGAAGAAGAACCCTGAGGGATGGAGCGGCAACGAGGATGAGGTCAGGGGAATGCACGCTTGGTACGGCGCAACGCGGGAGGAAGAGGCGAAGTGGACTCTGCTGCTGGTATGGCAGTAGAGCGATGAGAAGGAGGGGAGGTAGTGGCCAGAGCTTGCGGGTTCCTTGACCAGAGATGGAAGAGAAGAAAATTTGGGGGAATCTCCGCCAAGACAAGTCTGAAATTCATCGGCCGGGTTTGGGGATTCTTTTATAGGTGCTGGCCAAACTTTCTAGTGCATGGAGAGCACGCAATCATCTCCGACGGCTCACCGGAGAAGGAAAGAGGGTGGATACCCAAATCCCTCGTGCGTTCGCACGAGTGATTGGGTTCACACCAGAGATCGTGATTGGCCTTAGATGGAAGGGAATTCCTCAAAGAATCTCCCTTCCATTTCTGGGAGGGGACCTCTAAGGAATCAGAGAGTATTCCCTCTCTAAACCTCGCCGGAGGTCGATTCTGCCCTAACAATGGTGGCAGGACTTGATTGCAAAGGTGGCGAGGAAATTAGGGGGCTCTCTGCAATGATTTTCAAAACATAGGGGCCAAATTATGATTTGGGTGTACTAAATTGCAAAGTAGCTCAACATGACCTCCCCTTAGGTCCAAATTTTGGTACAAACCTAATTTGGACCTAAGGAATCCAATGGTGAAGTTGTATTTTAGGTTTGACCATGTTTGATTGGATATTTTGCGTAAAAACCCAAATTAGGTTAATTGATGAGCTAGGATCCTAATCTAGGTCAAAATGGGTTCCAAAGGCCAAATTAAGTGTTCTAAACCCTAGGGGATATTTTTCCATGATTTTAGAGGCTTTACTTGATTTTTATTCTGACCGGAACCTTGTTAATTTAAGCAGGTCTATTTTAGGGTTACCAAATGTCATTTAATTCCTAAATTGCACATGAACCCATTTCTGATTGACTCAACCAACTTTTTATCTTATTTAGACCTTTTAACCTATGTTTTGCCTCTGAGAAATTCCATTTATGTACTGCAATGGTAAAATTGAAGTTTTAACCTTTATTTCATGTTTTCTTCTCAGAGCACTTATTCCTTCATTTAGGCCTTCTTCTAGGTTACGTAGGAGCTTTTATCTTCTTTATTGGGTGAAAATGAGCTAGTTATAGCTCATGATGAGGCTCTCATCATACCCCCATGCCTAGCTTTTGCTAGTCCCTTAGCAAAATTTCAAGGTTTTAACTTCCGTTCTAGACCCAGAGTGTCTGTCAACAATCATGATAAGTGCTTCTCCTTTTCTTTTGTGTTTAGGTAGGAATGTCGACAGTAGGCCTAGAGGTACTCAAGTACCAACCAAAATCTGGACCTGACCAGCTTTAGCCTCAGTCCTCCGCAAAGGTTTCTATGGCCCACAAAAACTAACCTAGGGTTTGTTCGACTCCGCTGTTAAAGCACCCGTGCTTGAGACATTTTTAGCCTAAGTTCAGTTTGCAGTGCATTTTTTGTAAGAGAGAGATAGAAGATTTATTTGTTTGGAGAGCTTTTCTCTCGCTTTTCTTTTTATTTCTAGCTTCGGATTAGCTTCTCAACACGGTCTGTATTGGATTCCTCGTCCCCATCATCAATCCTCAAGGGTCCCTGGATTTCGAGATTTTGAGATAATCCTGCCCATGGCAACCCCCAGAACCCTGGCTTTCGAGATTTCGAGATAATCCCACCCATGGCTTTCCGTGGCTGAATTCAGACCCTGGCGATCGACATTTTGTGATAATGCCGCCCATGGTATCTGAACCAGCAGAGTGCTTACATGCCCCCAGTAGGATATTTAAATATCCTAGGAGACAAGCACCGAGGAGACGATATGTTGTTACGCATCTTCGAGGGAAATTTCCCGCCTCTCTGCACCGGGAACTCGTCCAAATCAACTTGTGTTGATTGGCCGCTCCTAATCTAGGTGACTTTTTCAGAACATTAAACGCTTTTGCGTAATTTGAATATTTATGCGCACTGGACCAGACTGTGTGTGAATTTGGGGTGCTTAGGTTACCGAAACTCGTAAATCGGAGGTCAGTTAATGAGGCCGAATACTTCCTAAGCCTTAGACCTAATACTCAAGCTTCGCATTTTCCTCAACCTCTTGAGGATTATCCAGATTTTAACGGATAATCTAGCTAACAAATCTAGAATTTTTAAGCTAACAAATCTAGCCCAAGAGGCCTAAGACCAGCATTCCCGCTAATCTCTTATTATGTCTCCTTAGCACTTTTTCTTTTTCTTGATTTGGTTTAGAACTTCAGTTAACCCCTTAATCTTTTACTAATGACTATTTCTTTTCATTTTCATTTTGTGCTCCTTTTTGTCATTTTACTCTTTTCCTCCTCTCATTTGTATGACCCTAAATTGTTCCTCCCCTCCATCAAGTCTTTTTTTGTTCTTTTTTTTCTCCTTTTCTTTTTTTTTTTTTAATTGAAACCCTTTCTTGATATGAATTTTCCTAACATTTTGCACTTTCATACCCCCCCATGCCTAACATTAACCCGTTCTTTGTAAATTCGTGATTTCTCATACGCGTCGTGGCATAATTCATCGATCTCGCTTATTTAAAGTCTTCTGTGGGTTCCAGCCTTAGAAAGATCTAGATTACAATTCCGTACTGACCAATAGTCTTTATGCTCCAACTCGATGGGGTGGTGACATGCCTTCCCGTACACTAATCTGAAGGGAGACATTCCTAATTGGGTTTTGTGAGCGGTCCTATAGGCCCACAATGCTTCTCGAAGCCAGGAAGACCAATCTTTTCTATCAGGTCGAACAGTAACCTGAAGGATCTTCTTGATCTCTCGATTAGATAGCTCAGCTAGACCATTAGTTTGGGGGTGGTAAGGAGTAGAGATTCTGTGTGACACCCCGTATTTGGTCATCAACGACCTGAACTGAGCGTTTGTAAAATGGGTCCCTCCATCGGAAATTATAGCACATGGGATACCGAACCTGGAGAAAATGTTTTGATGAATGAATTTTATAACAACTTTGTGATTGTTGTTTCGGGTCGGAATGGCTTCTATCCACTTGGAAACATAGTGAACTGCAAGTAAGATGTATTCGAAGCCATCCAAGATCGGGAAGGGTCCCATGAAATCAATCCCCCAAATATCAAAAATTTCGCATACCAAGATCGGCTGTAGAGGCATCATGTCTCGATGGCTCATGTTGCCTGGAGTCTGGCAACGAGAATATGCCTTACAGTGATCGTATGCATCCTTGAAATTGTGGGCCAGTAAAAGCCACACTGGAGGACTTTTGATGCAGTTTTATGTCTTGAGAAATGTCCACCGCATGCCTACTCATGGCAGAATGAGAGTATGTCTTTGATTTCCACTTCTGCGACGCACCGTCGAATTATCTGATTAGCACCAATGTGGAATAGATACGGGTCTTCCCATAGGTAATACTTGGCATCGGAACATAATTTGTCCTTTTTGGCCTTCGGCCAATTGGACGGAATCTGATGTGATGCCAGGTAATTAACTATATCAGCGAACCATGGAAGACTTGTACTGATAGTTAGGAGGTGCTCATCAGGAAAATGTTCTGTAATAGGTCCAGAAGGATCAATTATTTCAGAAGGAAGACGGGACAAGTGATCAGCTACCACATTTTGCTTTCCCACCTTATCGCGAATCTCAAGGTCAAATTCTTGCAACAGTAAGATCCATCGGATTAATAGAGGTTTCTCATCCTTCTTTGCAAGGAGATGCCTCACAGATGTGTGATCCGAGTATATGATAACACGGGAACCCAGAAGGTATGATCTGAATTTCTCCAGGGCAAATACTACGACCAGCAACTCTTTCTCAGTAACCGTATAGTTACGCTGAGCCTCATCCAGTGTTTTGCTGGCATAGTAAATGACCACAGGTTTCCCATCAATTTTCTGCCCCAAAATCGCTCCTACAGCGAAGTCAAATGCATCGCACATGATCTCAAAGGGTTGAGACCAATCAGGGGACTGTAGGATTGGGGCTTGGGTGACTCGGTCACGTAAGACCTCAAATGCTTGAGTGCATTCCTTGGAAATTTCGAAAGGCACCTCCTTGGAGAGAAGATTGGTCAGGGGGCGCGCGATTTTGGAGAAATCAGGGATAAATCGACAATAAAAACCGACGTGCCCCAAAAAAGATCGGATGTCCTTAATCGAGCTAGGCATAGGGAGCTTGGAAATCAGGTTAATCTTAGCTCGATCCACTTGGATGCCTTTCTCCGAGATTAAATGTCCCAGGACAATTCCCTCAGGCACCATGAAATGGCTCTTTTCCCAGGAAAGAACCAAATTCACCTCGATGCACCTCCTGAGTATTTGGACCAAGTGTTGGAGGCAATCATCAAATGATTCTCCAAAAATTGAAAAGTCATCCATGAAGATTTCCAGATAATCACCTACCATATCTGAGAATATGGCAAGCATGCACCGCTGAAAAGTTGCAGGTGCATTGCAGAGACCGAATGGCATCCTTCAAAATGCGTACGTCCCGAAGGGGCAAGTGAATGTGGTCTTTTCTTGGTCCTCTGGATGGATTGCCACCTGGTTGTAACCGGAGTACCCGTCAAGAAAGCAGAAGAACCTATTTCCCGCTAGTTTTTTGAGGATCTGATCAATAAACGGTAGTGGGAAATGATCCTTCTTCGTGGAGGAATTGAGTCTTCTGCAATCAATGCAGACTCTCCACAAGTTAGCTATTCGGGTAGGAATGACTTCTCCGATTTCAGTCGTGATGATGGTAAGTCCTGCCTTTTTAGGCACCACTTGTATTGGACTCACCCAATGACTGTCGAAGATCGGGTAGATGATCCCTGCATCTAACCACTTTATGATCTCCTTTTTCACGACCTCCTGTAGGTTAGGGTTTAGGAGTCTTTGCATTTCTCTTGAAGGTCGTGCGCCTTCTTTTATGTAGATTCGATGTGTGCAATATGAATGGCTTATACCAGTCAAATCATCGAGAGTCCATCCAATGGCTCTACGATGTTGCTGGAGAACAGAAATCAAACGGAGTTCCTGGTCAGGTGTGAGTCGAGAGTTGATAATCACAGGAAACGTCTGATTCGAATCCAAAAAGACGTACTTCAGACGCTCGGGAAGGGGCTTGAGTTCCATGACAGGATTTTCAGCAGCAGCGGGCGGTTCAGGGTTTGTATCAGGAACAAGGGTAGGAGTCATAGGTGTGTCTAGATCATGTTCGCACTCCTCTGTTAGCAGGTTTTGATTCTCTAGTGGTTGATCAGGGATGATCAGGTTGTCCTCTATATGTAATTCATCAACCACAGCTTTGACATCACATATTTCCTCTATAACTCCGCAATTAATCCCTTGTTGGGCCTTAAAAATGTCAATCTTCAGGTTTTGACTCCCAAATTTTAATTCTATCTGGCCCTCTTCGCAGTTTATGTTGGCCCTAGCAGTGGCCAAAAAGGGTCTCCCTAATATGATTGGTGTGTCCCTTGGGTTCTTAGGTGCATCCATGTCCAGTACTATGAAGTCCACTGGGAAATAAAAATCTCGTACCCTAACAATGACATCCTCGAGTATTCCTTTAGGTGCCTTGATGGATCGATCGACTAACTGCAATGTCACCTCAGTGGGTTTATGTTCAGATTCTTCAAGGTGGTCAAGGAGGGATGTAGGTATTAAATTTATGGAGGCACCTAGGTCTAGTAAGGCTCTATCAAATTGGGTTTCACCAATTTTACAAGAAATCAAGGGAGTTCCAAGGTCTTTAGCCTTGGGTGGGAGTTTGCTCAAGATGACAGAGCTGGCTTGCTCTGACAGTACGATTGGATTCCCATCCCTGGTTCACGGCTTACGTTTAGGGGTACATATGTCTTTCAAGAATCTTGCGTAAGTCGGTATGTGGCGAATTGCATCCATCAATGGGATGTTTATCTGGACCTGTTCAAAGAGCTTGACCAGATCCTCCTCGGGGGCCACGGGTTTAGTTATCCTTTTTCCTTTGGTCAAGGCCTCAGGAAATGGGATCCTAGCTGGTTCCTCTAGGATAGGTCCAGGTTCTTGATCTGGGACAGTAGTATCTTGGATGACTATCCTAGGGTCTTGGCTATTATCAGGCTTGAAGTGGTTCGAATAATGTGGGTCTTGGGTTGTTTTACCACTATGTGTTGTTACAGAGTTCAATCTAGCCTGATTTTGGTTTGGGTTAGGTAGGAGGGGTGGCTGCTGCTGAAATCCCGCATACGATGTCGAAGCTTCCATCCCATCTGGCGATGGAGCAGCAAGGGCCTGATAAATCAAATGTGCTTGGCCTAAATTTGGATTCATAACGTGCTTCTGGGTTAGCACGTTATTTGGGTTGGGCAAAGGTTGCGAGGGAAGGGTGCCAGGTTGGCGGGAATTTGCCATCTGGGCCAGTTAGTTGCGAACCTCTGTGATCTCGTCCTTGTGCTATTTTTGCATTGCCATATTTGTCTTTTGAATGTCAGCCAGTGCTTGAAGGATAAGAGTCAGTTGATCCTGGTTTTGCCTGGATTGGTAGGTGGGATTGGGCCGAGGCTGAGGCGGCTGATATGGACGAGGGGCTTGTGGACAGGGTTGATATGGTGGTCTTTGAGAATTTCCCGCCCACTGAAAGTTAGGATGATTTCACCATCCAGGGTTGTAGGTGTTGGAGAATGGGTCATTCCGGATGGCGTTGAGGTCCTCGCAGTTCTGAGGAACCTCAGGAAAGTCAGAATACGAGGGTTCAGAGTTCCCCCAACTCGAGTAGAATGGATCGGAGGTCACTCCGGTCCGAGAGGTAGACGGGGGTGGATATGGGTCCATCCCCTTAGTAGATTGGTGATAGATGCTTTGCACAATTTCCCTTTCCAGAGGTGGTCATGCAAAAGAGTTTTGCACAGAGGTGGCTTGCTGTAAATGCCGAGTTAGCTCGTCCACCTTCCTTTCTATGATAGAAACCTTGTCCAACCGACTGGCCATCAGTTCCAAGTCGACAGAATTGGACAGGTCCTGCATCTCATGTGTCCCTCTCAGATTCGTCGATGCGCGGGCATTCGACCTGTCGAATAAGCCCATGGATTCATTATTTATGGAGTTCTCGCACATGTTTTCGAGAATCTCCCACACCGTGTCCTCATGTTGACCCATGATGTTTCATCCGCACGTTGCATTGACGAATAAACGAATGTCTTCATGGAGTCCCTGGTAAAAAGACTGGACTTGTTCCCACTTAGGAACTCCGTGATGGGGACACTTTCGCATGAGATCTAAGAATCGATCCCATGCTTCATGAAGAGGTTCTCTAGGTTGTTGAGTGAAATGAGTGATTTGGTGGCGCAAGGCATTCGTCCAGCCAACGGGGAAGAATTTTTTCAAAAATTCAGACTGAAGTTCCTCCCATGTGTTGATCGGACGGGTCTGAGTTTGATACCAGTGTGCGGCCTTGTCCAAGAGGGAGAATGAAAACATTTTCATGAGTAGGATATCCTGGTTTTGTACATCTGACCCGAAGGTCTGGGCCAGATGCTTGAGTTGTTTAATGTGTTGGAATGGATCCTCAGAGTTAAGCCCGTGAAACTTCACTATGGCATGAATCATATTGGGCTTCAGTTCAGAATCAGGTCCTCCAATCGGGATTCGTACTCGAGGTTCGATCGCCACCGTAGTGGGATTATAGTGATCTCGTATCATAGGTCGCTGCAGTGGGTTTACAAAGTTCTGAAAGAGATCATTAAGGCATTGAAGTTGGTGTTCAAGGTTATTCTCCTCTTCAATGAGTTGTGCCATGATGGAAGAAGGAGAACCAGGGTATGAATCAGATGAAAGATTTATGTGGTGGGGCTGCTACACAAACAAGGGCGTCGAGGCTTGGCCTCAACAAGAGTGAATTTCTAAAGGAGGTCTTAAGGGTGCCCTTAAGGACCTCCTTCCGAACATGCACCAAAGGATGTGATGAGATTAGAAGGTGCTGGACCCAATCAAGACACCCAAAAATTTTTTGGTGACTATAGAGGTTCGGGGCAGATGGACCCCTTAGTCAGAAAGGTCGTCCACTTGAGAAATACCTGGGCAGCCAGAGAGGGAGAGTCCTGCAAAGACCCCTACACGGTAGAGCATCCCCACGAGTTACAGGGTTTCCCCCACCCTACCTCTCTTGTCACTGCGGTTCCAGGTAGACCAGAATGGGGACCTTGACCTCTTAAGTCTACCTTTTTTACTTTAAGATCAAGGTGCTTAATGTTCCACTTGAACTTTTAAGTATTTTGAGTGAAAAAGTGACCTAATTTTAAGGTTGGTTGACCCAAGGGATTAACTTCACCTTTTGTTCCTTTAAGAGCTTTTAGGTCCTTTTCTTTTAAGGTTCAAATGGATTAAAAGCCCGATTTGCTTAGGGTTCTTCTTGTGTAGATCTTTTCAAACAAGGTTTAGGCACACCTCTTTTGGGAAAATTTGTTTCTTTATTTAAGATAAGGTGTGTCTCTAAAAACCCTAGCTTTATAATCCTTAAATTGGCTCTAGTGGGTCCAATTTAGTTGCCTCAGAGTTTAGTACCTAGGGCTCAATCAAGAAAGTTTTAGACCAAGTTACCTTAGTTGGATGAGCAGATAAAAATGTGTTGAAACGAAAATCAGGCAACTTGATGAATTACTAAATATGAAACAGGTAGCCCTAAGTTGATTGTTCTCTTTTTCTTTTCAGATTTTGAGTGAGTTAAGAGGGAGGGCTTATGGAAATTACCTGTTCCTTGGAGTGTCTGTTGTGCAGCTGCTCTTCTTTCCTTTTTGCTTTCCCTGTAATAAGCACAACAAAAGAGAGGAGTTAGGTCAAATATTGGATAGAAAAGTTGTAATCAAAAGCGTTAAAAGAGCCCGTTGCTCCCCGGCAACGGCGCCAAAATGTTTATCGCGCTTGATCGGGTTTTAAAAGATAACACGTTGTAATATAGCCGACAAAGTGTTCAAACAAATAGAGAATTTTATTACTCGAAAATCGAAGTATCCGAGGTCGAACACAGGGAGCAATCTGAGTACTTTTAAAAACTAAAGAATACAATTTTTAAATGAAAGATAATTGATTCAAAGAGAGAGTTATAAAAAGAATTGCTAAAAGATAACAGGATTGGACGTCTGATTTCTATATCAGACGTCTTAAATGCAACTATTCTTCTTCCTATTTTGATTTTGTCTTGGCCTTCTCTGATTTTTGCTTTCTCTTCTCTCTTCTGCCTTCTTCTTCTTCGTAGGCTCTTCTTCTTCTTTTCTTCTGATCTACAGGTCTTCTTCCTTGAACTTCTTTCACTTCTTTCCTCTTTCCTGCGAAGGATTCTCCTTCCTTGGTCTTCTTCCTTCTCTCTGCAGTCCTTCTTCTTTCTCTTCTCTACCTCCCTCAGCCTCTTCTTCAACTTCTTCTTCTTTTTCTTCTTTGACTAAGTTTTTTCTCTTCAACGCCCGGCCTGCCTGCACAACGAGGAAGCAAAACCTACCCTGTCCCTCTACCCGCGCGTCTCTCTCTTTCTCTGCAATTCACTCAAGGACGCTCTCCCAGCAGAGCCACGAGTAATCAGGTCGGATTTCGCACCCGAGACCAGGCTCACCGGCATGTGGGTGATGCGCGAGGTGTGCTCAGAATGGGTCGGGTTGGAGCCCACCAGATCCACGAGGTGAAACCGCAGATGAGGCGAGCGTGGGTAAGGTGAGGGACCTCACCCCTGTGCGTTCGGAGGCGAATAGACAATAACACAAAAGCAATTTAAATCATACCTGCGCTTCGCATTTCGCCGATGTGGGACTATTAGTCCAGCCCCGCTCTCGTACGCACCCGCAGAAGATTCTTCTTCGATTGCCAAGGTTGTGGATGTCGCTACACTCCTTGCTGGACCCGATGTCTTCGCACTGCTCGCCCGAGTCCGCTACACCTGAAGGCTGGAGGTCCTGAAGCCTGGAGATGCTCCGAAGCTGCTTTACCCATCAATGGCGGCAGGGGCTGGAATACTGTCAAACACAAAACAAGCCTCTCAGCTTAATCAGACCAGCTGGGGACCTTCTCCGTGGCACAGCGAAGGTGGTGCATGGTGAAGCAGGTCGTGGGATGGCCTAGGCATGCGTGCCTAGGTCGTCCTGTGATCGGAAGTGTGGGGATGTTCGGGGGTTTGTGGTGGAGGCGTAGAGGGCTGGTGGATGGGCGGAGGTTGTTCCTTGTGGTGAGGTGGAGCTTATGAGATGGTTGGCGAGGCGTGTAGAGGGGCAGAATGATGGGGGCGACTCGCCGGAGATCGGTCGGTGACGTGGAAGATGAGGGTGGTAGGCAGTGTCGAGGGGCAATTAAATGAAATGTAAGGGTGAAAAGAGAGAGGGGAAGATGGAGAATGTATCTGGAGTGTTCTGGAAGGGAGGGAGGCAGCGGAGTGGATGGCTCGTAGCTGCCATCGTCGGAGAAGAAGAACCCTGACGAAGGGAGCGACGACGAGGACGAGGTCAGGGGAACGCGTGCTTGGTACGGCGCGACGCGGGAGGAAGAGGCGAAGTGGACTCTGCTGCTGGTATGGCAGTAGAGCGACGAGAAGGAGGGGAGGAGGTCGCCGGAGCTTGCGGGTTCCTTGGCCGGAGATGGAAGAGAAGAAAATTTAGGGGAATCTCCGCCAAGACAAGTCTGAAATTCATCGGCTGGGTTTGGGGATTCTTTTATAGGTGCTGGCCGAACTTTCTAGTGCGTGGAGAGTGCGCAATCATCTCCAACGGCTCGCTGGAGAAGGAAAGAGGGTGGATACCCAAATCCCTCGTGCGCTCGCACGAGAGATTGGGTTCACACCAGAGATCGTGATTGGCCTTAGATGGAAGGGAATTCCTCAGAGAATCTCCCTTCCATTTCTGGGAGGGGATCTCTGAGGAATCAGAGAGTATTCCCTCTCTAAACCTCGTCGGAGGTCAATTATGCCCTAACAATGGTGGCAGGACTTGATTGCAAAGGTGGCGAGGAAATTAGGGGGCTCTCTGCAACGATTTTCAAAACATAGGGGCCAAATTGTGATTTGGGTGTACTAAATTGCAAAGTAGGTCAACATGACCTCCCCTTTGGTCCAAATTTGGTACAAAACTAATTTGGACCTAAGGAATCCAATGATGAAGTTGGATTTTAGGTTTGACCATGTTTGACTAGACATTTTACGTAAAAATCCAAATTAGGTTAATTGATGAGCTAGGACCCTAATCTAGGTCAAAATGGGTTCCAAAGGCCAAATTAAGTGTTATAAACCCTAGGGGATATTTTTCCATGATTTTTAGAGGGTTCACTTAATTTTTATTCTGACCGAAACCTTGTTAATTTAAGCAGATCTCTTTTAGGGTTACCAAATGTCATTTAATTCCTAAATTTCACATGAACCCATTTCTGATTGACTCAACCCACTTTTTATCTATTTAGACCTTTTGACCTATGTTTTGCCTCTGAGAAATCCTATTTATGTACTACAATGCTAAAATTGCAGTTTTAACCTTTATTTCATGTTTTCTTCTCAGAGCACTTATTCCTTCATTTAGGCCTTCTTCTAGGTTATGTAGGAGCTTTTATCTTCTTTATTGGGTCAAAATGAGCTAGTTATGGCTCATGATGAGGCTCTCATCATGGAGTAAAAATCCCCTTGCATTTATATGCATCTTGCTCCTCTGGTGTGGGCTTAAAGGCCTTCAGCTCCTGCAATAGGCGCTCCTTGTCTTCCCAAGTTCTTGTCCCGATTTGGCTAACTTCATATGTGTTGAAATTCCATTGGCCAGATTCTACATCCCAATAGTCATTCACAGCTGCCTATTTGTCAATAGCATCAGAGAAAGCCAATGGATGTTTATCCTTTATCACCCCCATCGGGGTCCATTTCTCATGCCAAAAATGAAAATTTCTTCCATCCCCTAAGATCGGAGTTAGCATATTCCAGTTCTCAGATAAAGCCTTTACCACTGAAGCCCAAAAGGGAGAGGGTCTAACTGGATGCAATCTAGCCATCTAATCATTTGAAGCCCCATAACCATCTTTGATACTCTTTACCCAAAGCTTCTTCTCCCCTTGTAATAACTTTATTGCCCATTTCAAGAGTAAGGCTTCGTTGAACTCTTTGATTGACTGAATTCCCATACCACCATAGTCCTTGGGAGAACACAAAAGGTACCATTTGATAGGTTGAAAAAAATGGCCTTGATGAGAAGCACCCTTCTAAGAAAACCTCTTGCGCATAATATCAAGCCTCTTCCAAATTGACTTTGGTGCCTTGAAGACAGAAAAATAGAAGACTGGGATTGACGTGATTACCGAATTCAATAAGATGAGCCTTCCCCCTTTCGACAAGTAGTGGCTACTTCAACCTTCTAATTTGACTAATACTTTCTCAAACAATATGTTCCAATCACTCTTCTTTAGTTTAGTGCATTTCAAAGGTAGCCCAAATATTTGATTGGTAAAGAGACCAACGGGGTACCTAAAACAGAAGAGATGTAATTTTGTTCATTCTCGTTCATACCAAAACACACAAAAGGTGATTTTCCTCCATTTAGCTTTAGGCCAGGGATTTCTCAAAAAATGTTGACCATATATAAAGAGCTTGGGATTCCCTTAAACTACCTTCCACAAAAAAAATGGTGTCATCTGCACATATTGGAGAACAAGTGCCATAGCCCTTCTATTGGATAACGAGTAGCCCCTAATCTAACCATTCTTAGCAAGTTTACAAGCGTATCTGGCTAGAGTATCCACTACAAGATTAAAGATCAAACGAGCTAAGGAACATCCCTGCCATACCCCACATTATAGCTATACCCAAGCTCTGCATGGTTTCCCATTAATCAGGGGAGAATAAGAAGCTGTTGTGATACATCTCTTCATTCATTGGATCATTATTGGTTGTAACCTTCTCCTTTTGAAGATTTCCCATAAAAACGACCACAAAATTGAGTCATAAGCTTTTCTAAAATCTACCTTCCAAAGAAAAGCTTAGCATTCTTTTCTATGCCATCCCATCACCATCTCTTGGGCCACAATAAACGATTCTTGCAACAGTCTCCCTGGCAGAGAAGCAGATTGGACTGGCATGATCAGATTTTGTAGAACACCACGCAACTTGTTGGTAAGGATTCTACTTATAATCAAATATATAGAGTTCGACAAGGCGATTGGTCTATAATTTGCGAAACACTCAGCCAGAGACTTCTTTGGCAACATAAATAAGTATGACTTATTTATCCTTTCAAAACCAAAGTTCCCTTTTTCAAATTGATGAATAACTTCCATAACCTCCTCCCTCATAACACTCCACATTTCTTTATAAAAGAAAAATTAAACTCCATCTAGACCCCGAGATCCTTCATTATTTAGGTCCTTAATTGCATCCACAGCCTCCTCTTCAGAGATAGGAGCCACCAACACTTTTGATAGTTCCTCATTCACACAAGGAAAATCTATAGCAGTTATCTTCCATGTTCCCCTTGGAGCAGCCCTCGAAGCCTCTTTAAAATAGTGTCAAGCTTCGACTCTAATCTCCTGAATGGATGCGATTCTTCTATCTCCAATTTTAATTGAAGAGATTATATTGCTTCTTCTTCTAGCACTTGCAGCAAGGTGGAAGTATTTCGTATTGGCATCCCCCTCCTTAAGCAACAACTACCTCTATCTCTCTCTCTATTTCATTTCTTTTTTCAGATCTTCCTCGACGACAACTTCTTGCCAACATTTTCTCATTTCCTATTCTTGAAAACTCAAGGCCATCATAATTTCTTTGATATAAAGCTATTGCACAGCTGCCAACGCCTCAAATCTTTCTATTCACAAAGGGTCTGCACTACTTGTCCAACTCTTTCAGCATCACACGCATGTCTGAAAGCTTAGACACCAGCCTCTAAGTTGCAATTCCAGCACCTGTCTTGGCTATCCACCAATTCGTTAACATGTCTTTGAATCCAACTTTTCTGAACCAAGATCTCGTGAGTTTAAAATAAGATCCCACATAAACATTTTCCCCACTATCCCATACAATTGGTGTGTGGTCTAAAAAGGGTCTTTCCATACCCATGACTGAGGAAAGTTGAAATCTCTCCAATAAAGCAATGTTACCAAAGAATCTGTCAAGCTTGGAAAGCTGTCCACTCCCATTTTACCATGTAAATTCTACCCCATTGGATGGGAATTCATTCAGACCTAGGTTCTGTACAGTCAACTGAAATGCAGTGGCAGCACTGTCAATACTGCCACGAGGTCTATCTCCACTTGCCAAGGTGCAATTAAAGTCCCCACCTATAAGCCATGGCCTCTCTTGCACCATCTAATGGGCTACAGTTAGATCTTCCCAAAGCTCCATTCTAGCAGGTGCTGCATAGGGCCCATACACACAACTAATGTACCACTCCAAATTCCCTTGACCGTTCTGGCACCTACATATGCGCATATGCCTTGCCATAAGAACATCAACCACTTTAAGGCAAGATTTTCTCCACCAACTTGCCATCCCACCAGATCTCCAATTTGCTGCTAGAGCAATGTGATCAGCTTTGCCAGACTGCAAGAGCACATTCCATGCATCATCAGACCCTCTAACTGTGTCTCTTGAATAAGAGCACAGTCAATCTCCCATTCCAGTAGATATCTTGAAAAAGAAGCTCTTCTCACACTGCTGTGCATCTCACGCATGTTCCAAGATAAGATTCACATCCCTTAAATTGCATTCCCCCTTGTGCTACCTTCTCCAGGCATTCCACCATGATAGTTTTGGTAATGACATTCTCAACAATAGTACATTGGTTTTCCTTTCTCTTCCTTCTAAGAATATAAGGGGATCTCCCAACCCCTTCCTTTAGGCATGTGCCTTTCCCAAAGTTAAGGTGTTTAGGAGTGCAAAAAGGTACCTGGTTGTGATCACCTAGAATACTTCATTCCATACTATTACCACCCAGCACAATCTCCTTACTAGAAGCCTTGTCATTTAATGATTGTCCACTCCAGAACTTTCCCCCTCGATGTTCTCTTTCTAACCCCCATCAGATACAACATGATGATGGTCTTTCCTCTTCTTCGATTTTGGTGCCTCATCAGAAGATCTGCGACCATCGTTCCCCAAAATCTATTCATCACCTGCCACTTCCTCTGACATCTTATCCTACGTTTGTTGTTGATGTACTATCTCAAAAGCACCAAGAGCTAGCTGAATAAGCCACGAGCTTCCTCTGCACCTTAGTATAATCCTCTCTAGCATGGATCCACTTCTGAAAACTTCAATGCCGACCTTCAGCACATGAGCATCACCTTCCCAGATACCCACATCAGCACCATCAGATAATTTGGCAAAACCAGCAATCATTGAGGCTACCACACCTCTTGATCTTAGATGCAGAGGTTAACCTTTGAATCTCAAGATTAACATGCCTGGTTCCTATTCTCTGAGGAGGTCAATCCGGCAGTGCACCATGAAAGGGAGAAACCAATCTCCATAGCACTGTGATATTCTCAAAGCTACTTGATCGAAATCTAAGCCTTTCAACATCAATCATCCCCAACCCAAAGACAAGAAATCATGATGGGGATAAAGCTGTTGGCGCTAGAGCACCGCGATCATTTGTTTTGATGATAACAAAACACGTGTTATTTAACATTTACACTTGGAGTCTTAGATTTCAGGTAAATTGCAAATGTAGACGTGTTTAGACGGAATTCGAGCTCGCATCCAGCACGGATTGGAGGAGCTTGATGGAGAACAGAGGAGATTCGCGAGGAGTGCTAGATTGAAGATGGAAGGACAAGAAGAATAGGATAGAATTTTGTTTAATCCTTTCATGTACTTTTATCTTTATTTTGCTTGCTCTTTTTATTTCCTTAGAACATTATGTTAAAGAGCCTCAAAGTACCCTAATAGTAGTCCTAGGAACACCTGCACAACCCTAGGATACTTAGGTTTTCTGTAGAGAACTTAGAAAACCAATATAGGGTTCAAACAGCATTTCCAGACATCTAATTCCCAAATCAGACGTCTTATAAAGTGTTTTAAGACGTCTGACTGTTGATTCAGACGTCTGATAACTATTAGGCCAGACATAGTAGTTCTGTCTGATGAAATCTGACGTCCAGACCTTAGACCAGACGTCTTAGGAGACGTCTGATGACTTTGCCAGACGTCCAATTAGTGGACCGTTGGCTGGCTTAACAAACAACCAAGGATATGACCGTTAGAGCCTTATCAGACGTCCTTAGGCCTTTCCAGACGTCTGATAAATGACCGTTTTGCCTCGGCTGACCCAAAATCTCTTCTCAGAGATTTTCTAGCCGTTGCAACATTTGGAAATCCATTCCCACAGAAAAAGTAGGTTTCCAGACGTCCAGACATAGTGCCAGACGTCCTATATGTCGTCTGATGGACATGCACAAGAACCCTGTTTAGATTTGATTCAAGTCAGGAAGGAACCCGCCCGAAATCAGATGTCTGACCTTTAAATCAGACATCTTAAAGTGGTCTTCCAGACGTCTGATGCCAGAATTAGACGTCTGATTACCTTGTCAAGTGTAATCATTGTCCTGATTTCAGCCTGATTCTCTTGGGCTTTGCACCCAATGGCTACAGAACCTTTCCTAAGCCTTCCAAAGCCTTCCTAAGGCCTCTATAAATAGAGGGGAACCTTTGCAACACAAATACACACTTAGAAACACCAAGATACACAAGAAACACTTTGTAATACACTTTCCACTCTCTTCTGTCCTAGCTAGCTCTTGCTCTCCAAGCTCAAGTTCCATTCTCTTGAGAGCATCAAGCTGTTGCACACCCGCTCTCCCACCGTTGTTCACGAGAGCGACATTGCGCCGTCGCGTGGTACACGCATCTGCATCGTCAATGCACTCCTTTCAAAGGGAAGCATCCTATTTCCTATAGAAGCTTAGGTTAAAAATTATTTTGTTGGCTCTATATGATTACTTATTTATTTTATCTTTGTTATTTGGTTGGGTATTCGCTTTGCGAATTCCCGTCTCCTTCGCGAGACAAAATCCTTCTCATGAAGAGAAGGGGTTGAGGTACGCTACCCTTGTTTAAGTAGCGTGGTTGTATTGAGGTTGAATCACCCTCGTTTAAAGTGATTCGATTTAGTGGATTTTGATCAACTTGGTTGATCGAAAAATCCTAACTCGAGAGAGTTAGGTGGTGGTTTTCACTCGATTTGGGTTTCCACCTAAAAATTCTTGTGTACTTGTGTGATTGCTTATTTGTGAGATTATATTTCAATTCTGCAATTATTACGCCACCCCCTCCTGGTAGGGCCGAACCTTCAGTTGGTATCAGAGCAGGTCTCGCGTTATCGGCATTACAAACCGGCGAGGATCTAGATATGGAGGGAAAAGCATTCGTGTGCACTGAAGGACACGATACCTCCCGATCACCATACTTTGCAGGTATAGATTTCATTTATTGGAAAAATCATATGACTATGTGGTTGCAGGCCTACGACTTTCGGGTGTGGGAAAAATGCGAATCTGCATTTGTGATTCCCAAGAAACCTGCAAGAGGTTACTCAGAAGATCAGGTTCGGAATCTCAACCTCAACTCAAAGGCAATGAATGCCTTGTATTGCGCGTTGAGTCCGAAAGAGTTTGAGCAAATCCAAGAGTGCACTACCGCCCATGAGATATGGAGGAAGTTAGAAGACACTCATGAGGAGATGAGCTTGGAAGAAGATCTCGAGGAGAAGGAAACCGCGTGCCTTGGTTTCATGGCAATCGGAGAAAGTGACGACGACAGCAACAATGAGGTAAACTCGGATTTACAATATGCTTTTAATGAGTTGTATGAGCTTAGTAAATCACTAAAAATAGAAAACAAAAGCATGAAAAAGAATCTTAGTTTTCTTAAATCTGAAAATGATAGGTTAGAAATAAAACTTAAGGATCTAGAAGCTAGTGCTAAAAATGATAACCTATTATTAGAAAATCAAAACCTCATCAATGAAAATAATAAATTGATTGAGGAAAATGTTAATCTAAAAATAGAAATTTCTGATTTAAAGACTAAGATGAATATTATAGAAAATGAACTTGCATGTCTTAGGGAGAAATCAAATAAATTGATAAATAGGGTAGATAACCTATATAGCCCTAAGGTTGAGAAAGGATCTCCGTCAAGGAGACCCGCTAACAGATCCGGATCCAAGCTCACTTGGATACCGAAGAAAAATTTGCAATCTTGTTTTGTAGGGTTCAGGGATAATTACAACACAAAGGACTGGACCTACAAACTCAAAGCTGGTCAACTCAAGTTGGGAGAACCAAGGAGTAGACTAAGGAGGAGAACAAGAAGACCGACGAGACGGCAAACAAACGACGGACCCGCCGCACGTCGACCGCCAGACTGGAGACCGGCGCCAATGCCCGGGCCTCCAAGCTACGGATGGGAGCCCCATCCGATGTGGCATCCACCACCACCATTTGGCCCATTTTATTGGCCATGGTAGGTGAGGTAAAACCCTTTACCCTATCCTTTATCATTAGCATTTAGATAGGGGGAGTTAAAAAAAAAAAATTTATGAGCTAATTGTAAATTTTTAAGGGGGAGATATAAGGTAGCTAAATTTTCTTAGAAAGGGGGAGAAAAATAATAGCTATCTTGTTGTTATAAAAAGAAAAAAGGGGGAGGACATCACCTTTGTTAAAAGAAATTTATAGAAGAGCATGTCTTAAGGGGGAGTTATAGGAAATCTGTTAAATCTTTTTGATAATGTCAAAAAGGGGGAGGATTTTCTACATTATTATTTATGATTTTGTCATCATAAAAAAGGGGGAGATTGTTGGTGCTAGAGCACCATGATCATTTGTTTTGATGATAACAAAACACGTGTTATTTAACATTTGCAATTGGAGTCTTAGATTTCAGGTCAATTGCAAATGTAGACGTGTTTAGACGGAATTCGAGCTCGCATCCAGGATGGATTGGAGGAGCTTGATGGAGAACAGAGGAGATTCGCGAGGAGCGCTAGATTGAAGATGGAAGGACAAGAAGAATAAGATAGAATTTTGTTTAATCCTTTCATGTACTTTTATCTTTATTTTGCTTGCTCTTTTTATTTCCTTAGAACATTATGTTAAAGAGCCTCAAAGTACCCTAACAGTAGTCCTAGGAACACCTGCACAACACTAGGATACTTAGGTTTTCTGTAGAGAACTTAGAAAACCAATATAGGGTTCAAACAGCATTTCCGGACGTCTAATTCCCAAATCAGACGTCTTATAAAGTGTTTTAAGACGTCTGACTGTTGATTCAGACGTCTGATAACTATTAGGCCAGACATAGTAGTTCTGTCTGATGAAATCAGACGTCCAGACCTTAGACCAGACGTCTTAGGAGACGTCTGATGACTTTGCCAGACGTCCAATTAGTGGACCGTTGGCTGGCTTAACAAACAACCAAGGATATGACCGTTAGAGCCTTATCAGACGTCCTTAGGCCTTTCCAGACGTCTGATAAATGTCCGTTTTGCCTCGGCTGACCCAAAATCTCTTCTCAGAGATTTTCTAGCCGTTGCAACATTTGGAAATCCATTCCCACAGAAAAAGTAGGTTTCCAGACGTCCAGACATAGTGCCAGACGTCCTATATGTTGTCTGATGGACTTGCACAAGAACCCTGTTTAGATCTGATTCAAGTCAGGAAGGAACCCGCCCGAAATCAAACACCTAACCTTTAAATCAGATGTCTTAAAGTGGTCTTCCAAACGTCTGATGCCAGAATTAGACGTCTGATTACCCTGTCAAGTGTAATCATTGTCCTGATTTCGACCTGATTCTCTTGGGCTTTGCACCCAACGGCTATAGAACCTTTCCTAAGCCTTCCAAAGCCTTCCTAAGGCCTCTATAAATAGAAGGGAACCTTTGCAACACAAATACACACTTAGAAACACCAAGATACACAAGAAACACTTTGTAATACACTTTCCACTCTCTTGTGTCCTAGCTAGCTCTTGCTCTACAAGCTCAAGTTCCATTCTCTTGAGAGCATTAAGCTGTTGCGCACCCACTCTCCCGCCGTTGTTCACGAGAGCAACGTTGCACCGTCGCGTGGTACATGCATCCGCATCGTCGACGCACTCCTTTCAAAGGGAAGCATCTTATTTCCTATAGAAGCTTAGGTTAAAAATTATTTTGTTGGCTCTATAGGATTACTTGTTTATTTTATCTTTGTTATTTGGTTGGGTATTCGCTTTGCGAATTCCCGTCTCCTTCGCGAGACAAAATCCTTCACGTGAAGAGAAGGGGTTGAGGTACGCTACCCTCATTTAAGTAGCGTGGTTGTATTGAGGTTGAATCACCCTCGTTTAAAGTGATTTGGTTTAGTGGATTTTGATCAACTTGGTTGATCGAAAAATCCTAACTCGAGAGGGTTAGGTGGTGGTTTTCACCCGGTTTGGGTTTCCACCTAAAAATTCTTGTGTACTTGTGTGATTGCTTATTTGTGAGATTATATTTCAATTCCTCAATTATTACGTCACCCCCTCCTGGTAGGGCCGAACCTTCAAAAGCAACAATCTTCCAACCCGGCAAAGTAAGGGAAACATAACTCACTAGTTGATGAAAGCGTTCAAGTGATCAGTTCCCCATCATCACGTCTCCTGTCAATGCACCTCATAGCACCATCTCTGCTGATTGAATGTCTTCTGGCATCAGGACCCCAACATCAACCATATGGCCGAATTTCATAGGTGGTGCGGGAGACAGTGATGCATCAAAACCCTTCGATTTAGGGCACGGATGATTCTCCTTCACTTGATGCATACCAGCTTTTATGCACGAGTCACATTTGTGACCATGTCCACATGCCAAACACACAAGAGGGGAGCGGCAGATTGCAGCCATGTGCCCTCTTCTTCCGCATCAGTAGCAAAAGATGCCACCATTAGTCCTCCTCCTAACCTTTCCCATCCCATCCCTTGCATCCCTTCCCCGTTTGAAAAACCATCTACACCTTTCTCCTCTAGGATTTGGGTCTCCAAGTCCTCCATCCATCCTCCTCTCACTGCTTTCCAACCCTAGCCACCATTGCCCCTTCCCTCCATCGACCCAATCACTCCTAAATTCAGTCTTTTGTTATCTTATCAATATATTTTATTATTTTTGATAGTTTATTTGGGTACCCGATCTGTGGGTTTCCTATTTCCTCTTAGTAGAGGGATACAACTTTTCTTGGGGTTTGTCCAGGAAGAGGGGAATTGTAAGATTACTTTTTGTTAGTAATTCTTACTTGGGTAGGGGCAAAATCCTAGATTGAGAGATCTAGGTAGAGGTTTTTCCCATAAGGGTTTCCTCTCTAAATACCTATGTATTTTTTTGTTGCAATTGTTTGTAAATTTTATTACACAATTCAATCCCTCCTTATGTCACTAACATTTAGAATTAGAGCTTGGTTTATTGTTGTGTGTAGGTGTCCAAACCTAAGCAAGACGATCCAATGGCATCAAAGGTGGTAGCAACAAATAGTAACTATGGATTCTCAAACAAAACCTCCTTTCTTCAATGTTATGAATTACCCATACTAGAAGCAAAGGATGGAAGTTTTCCTTTAGTCTGGAGATTATACTCTCTGGGAAATGGTGGAAACACCATTTGAAAGGCCGGTGAAACCTGAAAATGGAGCCTTGACGAACGACGGCAAGAGGAAGTGATTGCATGGGTTTTGTGAGTTTGAAATCAAGGTTATAAGTAACCTGTCATCATAGTTGCAAAACTCATGGTCAAATAAAATTTATACCGAAACTCCAAGAGAGTCCCAGGTCAAACAAAGGGAAGCGACATTACTTTAATTGCAAACCGCGTTTCGATTGTTTGTTTTTGGTATTTTAGGGTTTTGTTATTTTTTTTGTATTTTTGAATAAGAAGACAAGCAGAATGAATCACAAGAGATATGGAATAAATCTGATATATATATATCACTCCAATGTCAATTATAATAAACTATGAAAGCATAAAAAGAGAGGGGGGTGAGAAAAAATCTCCCAAATCGGCTGTTCGGCGAGACGACGGTGCTTGGTGGAAGCTCGGATGAAAGAGGTGAGGAGCAGGACGATAGAGGCGAGATGCAAGAGGGCGTCGGGTAGAGGAAAGCTTCGACGTGGCTCCGAAATGGAGGTGAGAATGCGGAGATGATCTGCTACTAGAATGGAGGTGGGAGGACGGCTCTAAGGCGACCTATGAATGGGGATGGGAAGAGGGATGAATATTTGGTGAGGCAGAGGTTCGCTACACTAATAGGAGCTGTGGGAGCCTAAGAGTAAGCTCTAATGGAGCGTTGGTAGGCTTGCTAGAGCTTAGGAGTAGGTGGGAGTAGAGTAGGTAGAGATGAAGAGGAATGGGGGCTGTAGGGGTGTTTA
This sequence comes from Thalassia testudinum, assembly GCA_037157565.1. Taxonomy (NCBI): domain Eukaryota; kingdom Viridiplantae; phylum Streptophyta; class Magnoliopsida; order Alismatales; family Hydrocharitaceae; genus Thalassia; species Thalassia testudinum. The sequence continues at coordinate 75,362,750 of JAZHRO010000073.1, read as the reverse complement.
TATAGTGGAGGGAAGAAGAGAGTCCCGTGCACAGGCATTCAATGACAGCTATAAGCGTCTCTAAAGGCCTCTTGAGCTATTGCTAAAGATCCGTGCCTTTTCATTACTTGGGCTAGCGTACGCTTTGTGTAGGCCATTTAGTGACAGCTGCAAGTGTCACTAAAGGCCCACCCTTTTGTCATTGTAAATCCCATGCCTACCACCCACGCCCACTGCTGTCATCGCGCACATAGGTGCGGATGCATCCTGACCGTCGGATGAAGGATTGCACGACTGAGAGAAGATCATGCCCTTTCACCAAATTTGAATCGCACGCCTCACCATCAGGCGTCAAATGCCGCACGCGTCAGATCGTGCGTTCCCAATGTGCGTTGGCACTTGCGTGCAGCGTTTGTGCTCAACTATGCATCCACGTAGCCACTTCCATCGCTGCCCGATCTTCCACCAACGACTCAATTTCCTCTCGCATGCACTTCAGCGGATAAAATCTGTGCACGGGGCTTCGAACGTATGGTCGCACGTTGAGAGTGGAGGCACAAACCACTGTGCTGAGGGTTGTCATGTGTTCTGTTTTGTAATTGAGCTTCTGCACCCACGACCATTGGATGGAGATCCAATGGTCGAGATGACTCCTTACTTGATCTACATGAGGCTAGCTAAGATGAGGCGCTTCTTCAGCCATGGAGCGCACATCTCAATCATTGGATTGAGATCCAATGGCTGAGATCTGATCTTGCGATGGGCTTGGGGGCGCCTTAGCTTAGGTGCGGTGGCCTAGATGGTGCCACGTGGTGCCATTTGGGTCGTCCATCTTCTTCTTGCGGTGGATGCTATAAAGCTTAGACTTGGGCGATTCCCGCATTGACGAACTACGATCGTTGCCCTGAATCCATCCGTACGATCGGATTCTTCATCTGAAGCCCGTAAAGATGTCACACTGCCTCTTGGCCATGTAAAATGATGTAATTAATGTACATAATATACAACTATCCTAGATGCAATGCAATGGATGTTTGTGCAATATTTATATCATGATATGCAATGCTATGCCTATGAACTATTATAAATAAGCATTTTATGATGAATTTATATGTGCTTATCATACCCCCATGCTTACTTTTTGCTAATCTTTAGCAAAATTATCCTAAATGTTATGTATAAACGTAGAATTAGGATTCGAGTATTAAGCAAAATTCATTGATTGCTTTAGAAAATCTCAACACCAAGACCTAATTACAAAAACTCAATAGTGCCCGGGTGCCTGCTAGAATGCAGACTATCCAAGCCCTCACCTTATTTGAGAAGAGAAGATACAAAAAAAGAATTTCTTATTTTTCTTCTTTTCTAATAATTTTTTCTTGTACTTTTACAGTTTGAGAGTTCAGGAATAACTTTTAATGGCTACTTGGCCTGCCCAAGACTTGAAAAGAACTCTAACTGCTAAGCATCTTGTGAAAATAGTGAAAGACTCACTAGATGGACATTAAAATGGACTTCGAGTTTCTACCACCCTAGATGACCTTACTTGGAGGTTTATCTTTTCGAACAGTAGCTTTCTCCCTACTTTTATTTATGGGGTCTACACAAGGGCGAACCTAGTGTATATCTCCCCGGTTTATTCTACTTCTCCGCTTCTTCCCTAAGTGTTTTGGGAATTATTGTGCATTGTTTTTGTGAGCTGGGTTCTGGACAACCGGTAGGTGAGCTATTACCACTGACAACCTACCTGCCATACTCATGCGGTGAAGTGTGGTTTTATTTATTTTTTTAATTTTCTCCTTTTTCTATTTTTTTTCTTTTCTTTTTTTTTACCTTTTAAGTAGGTGGCTTTCCTGATCTAAGATTTACCTAAAGGCAGTACAATGAAGATGGTCTTGTGACTGGGCTCTGGACAACTGGCTGATGAGCTATTACAACCGACAACTTGTCAGCCATGCCACCCTAGATAGTTCATTAGCTACCCAATTTTTGAAGAAATCACCGAAAAGTGAGTCAATGCAAAAAAAAAGTGTGTAGATGCTAAGGCTTAAAGTCCAACCAAATCAAAGGGCAGGTTGATAAGTCGCATACTTAACATCCCAATTTATTAGCCAAATTAAAATGAATTTTAATAGGCGAAGACTCAAGACTAAGTCCACATTCGAGTGGACACCCAGACTAATTAAGCCCAAAGATCTGAAGGGTCTAAGCATTCAGGTCTCAAAGTATCAATTCCTTAAATTTGCAACGCCTAATGCCTAAGTTCTTGTCTCCTAATTCTAATTTTTTTTTAATAGAATAAAAGAAAGTAGGAAATTACTGTTACAGCTAACAAAATGATTATATGATATTTCCACCCCCCCATGCTTATCTAGTTCAATGTCCTCATTGTTCAAAATGAAAGCATGTAAAAGAGTAGAAGTGGAAGAATAGCACCTGGTTTCCATGAGACTCTGGTCAGCTTGGAACAGTCTTTACATGTGCTGAGTTTAGTGCCTTCAGCTGGGCGATGATCGGCCCATGATAGTTAAGGAAAGGTAAGAGCAACCTTATCTGAGACAGATTCAGGGAGCACATGGTCAACAAAGGGTTTGAGACGTTGTCCATTGACCTTGAAAATATTACCATCTTTGGGTCAGAGATTTCGACAGCCCCGTTAGGGAAAATCCGCTTGATAACGAACGGGTCGTCCCACTTAGACCTGAGTTTTCCGAGGAAAAGCTTTAATCGAGAATCGAAAAGCTAAACCTTCTGGTTTGGCTCAAAGCTCTTACGTGAAATCATCTGGTCATGGAGAGCTTTGGTCCTTGCCTTATAGATTCTAGCATTTTCACAAGCATCATTTTGAAGCTCCTCCAACTCAGATAGTTGGAGTTTCCTGGTTTTTCCGACCAACTCAAGGTCCACATTACATTTCTTGATGGCCCAAAATGCCCGGTATTCAAGTTCTACGGGTAAGTGACATGCCTTACCAAACAACAAACGGAACGGAGAAATACCGATAGGCATATTGTATGCCGTACGGTAGGCCCAAAGAGCATCATCTAGTTTTTGGGTCCAATCTTTCCTATCAGGCCAAATGGTTTTCTACAAAATGTTCTTGATCCTCCGATTGGAGACCTCGACTTATCCGTCCGTCTGAGGGTGGTAAGGTGTGGAAATCCTATGATTCACCCCGTATTTCCCAAGTAAATTTCGAAACTGGCATGAGTGAAATGTGTGCCACCCCGACAACAGCACCAAAATGATCACACAAGTTTCGCGAGTTTCAAATCAGGGTTACAAGTAACCCGTCATTATAGTTGCAAAACTTATGGTCAAATAAAACTTATACCGAAACTCCAAGGGAGTATCGAGTCCAACATAGGGAGGTGACATTTACTTTAATTGCAAACCGCGCTTCGATTTGTTTGTTTTTGGTATTTTAGGGTTTTGTTTTTTTTTTGTATTTTTGAAAGAACACAAGCAGAATGAATCACAAGAGATATGGAACAAATATGATATATATATACTCCAATGTCAATTACAATAAACTAAGAAAGCATAAAAAGAGAGGGGGGTGAGAAGAAATCCCCGGAATCGGCTGTTCGACGAGATGACGGTGCCTGGCAGAAGCTCGAACGAAGGTGGTGAGGAGCAGAACGATAAAGGTGAGATGCAGGAGGGCGTCAAGTAGAGGAAAGCTTCGACGTGGCTTTGGAATGGAGGTGAGAAGGCAGAGATGATCTACTACCGGAATGGAGGTGGGAGGACGGCTTCAAGGCAACCTATGAATGGGGATGCGAAGAGGGATGAATATTTGGTGAGGCAGAGGTTCGCTACACTAATAGGAGCTTGGGAGCTTGAGAGTAAGCTCTAATGGAGCGTTAGTAGGCTTGCTAGAGCTTAGGAGTAGGTGGGTGTAGAGTAGGTAGGGATGAAGAGGAATGGGGGGTGTAGGGGTGTTTATATAGTGGAGGGAAGAAGAGAGTCCCACGCACAGGCATTCAGTGACAACTATAAGCGTCACTAAAGGCCACTCGAGCTGCCACTGAAGATCCGCACCTCTTCATTGCTTGGGCTGGCGCACACACTACGTAAGCCATTTAGTGACAGCTACAAGTGTCACTAAAGGCCCACCCTTCTATCATTGTAAATCCCGCGCCCACCACCCACGCTTGTTGCTGTCATCGTGCATGTAGGCACAGATGCATCCTGACCGTCGAATGAAGGATCTCACGGCCGAGAGAAGATCGCGCCCCTTTGCCAACTTTGAATCACATGCCTCGCCATCAGCTATCGATTGCCACGCACATCAGATGGTGCGTTCTCGATGTGCATCGGCTCCCACTTGCAGCGTCCGCGTTCAAGTGTGCGTCCACGTAGCCGCTTCCTTCGCTGCCCAATCTTCCATCAATGGCTCAATTTCCTCCTACATGCACTTCAGTGGATAAAATCCACATGCGGGGCTTCAAACGCATGGCCACGCGTTGAGAGTGGAGGCACTGACCACTGTGCTGAGGGTCTTCATGTGTTCTGTTTTGGAATTAACCTTCCGCACCCATGACCATTGGATGGAGATCCAACGGTTGAGATGACTCCTCTCTTGATCAACGTGAGGCTAGATGAGATGAGGCGCTTCTTCAGCCATGGAGCACACATCTGAGCCGTTGGATTGAGATCCAATGGCTGGGATCTGATCTTGTGGTGGGCTTAGGGGCACCTTGGCTCAGGTGGGGTAGCCTAGATGGCACCACATGGCACCATCTGGGCCGTCCATCTTCTTCTTCTTGCAATGGGTGCTATAGAGCTGAGATCTGGGTGATTCTTGCATCAACGGACTACGATCGTTGCTCTAAATCCATCCGTACGGTCGGATTCTTCATCCGATGCCCGTAAAGATGTCGCACTATCTCCTGGCCATGTAAAATGATGGCATTAATGTACATACAGCTATCCTAGATGCAATGCAATGGATGTTTGTGCAATATTTATATCATGATATGCAATGCTATGCCTAGGAGTTGTTATAAATAAGCATTTTATGATGAATTTATATGTGCTTATCAGGAAGCTCTCACTCAACACCAAGGCTATGAATGCCTTGTATTGTGCACTCAACCTCGACAAGTTGAATCGGATTTCTCAATGCACAAGTGCGTATGAAATCTAGAAAACACTTGAGGTTACTCATGAGGGAACGAAAAAGCTAAAAATTTCCAAAGCTATTTTACTAACCCAAGAATTTGATAAATTTGAAACGTAGGAAGATGAGAGTGTGAAAGATATGTACACCCGTTTCACCTTCATTGTCAATAACCTGAAGCCTTTAGGAAAGACCTTCATAAGAGGTGAGTTTGAAGGTAAGATTTTACGTTCTTTGACTAATATTTTTGAGCCTAAAGTCACAGCTATAGAAGAAGCCATGAAGTTGAGAACTTGAACATGGATCAACTTCTTCGAAATCTCATGGCATATGAGACCAAGTTTAATCAACAGAAGAAAGGGACAGAGGAAGGGAAGAAAAAGCAACTAGCCTTTAAAGTGTTTTCAAAATCCAAGGATAGTGATGAAGAAAATGAAAATCTTGCCATGCTTACTCGTAAGTTTAGAAATTTTCTAAGAAATAACAGGAATTTCAGGAAAAAGGGATCATGAAAGATGGAACCAATTATTTGCTATCAATGCAAAAAGAAGGGATATATTCGAAAGGATTGTCCTCTTCTTAAGAAGGATGGTGAAAGGAGAAAAAAGAAACAAGAGAAGGATTCAAAGAAGTCATTTAACAAGGACAAGAAAAAGAAAGCTATGCAAGCTACATGGGATGATTCAAATTCAAGTGAAAGTGAATCTGAGACTGATTCAACTGAGGAAGAAGCCACATGCCTTGGACTTATGGCATTGGAAAATGAGGTAAATGATTTATCTTTAGAAGAACTTATAGAAGTCTTTGATGATTTATATTATACTTTTAAAAAGACTAAGTTAGAAAATAAAGTTCTTAAAGAAAAATTTCAAGATCTTCAAAATGAGAAAGACAAGATTATGCAAGAAAAAGATTTTCTATGTGATGAGACTAATAGTTTAAAAGAAAAGATAGAACTTCTTGAAACTAATACTTAAGATCTTAAAGATAATTCAGAATATTAGATGTTGCTAGGTTTACTAATGGGAAGGAAAATTTAGATAAACTTTTATCATCACAAAAATCTCCTCCTTGCAAATTTGGTCTTGGATATTCTCACGAAGCTAGATCATCAAAAGTCAAGCAAAGTAGTTTTATATCTAGTCAAAAGGAAGTAAGGAAGTTTTCATATTCAACTATGAAAATAAAAACTAACCACAATGGACCCAAGAAAAAATGGGTACCAAAAAAACTTATTCAATCTTGTTTTGTAGGTCAAGAAGAAGTATATTTATCAAGATATATCTTTAAGAGAACCAAAGAAGGACTACATGCCTATAGAAAGATAGTAGAGCAGCCAAGAAGATCAACTCAAGGATGATCATATTTTGTTGGACAAAAGTAAAAGAACTTGGATCATGGACAGCGGATGTTCCAATCATATGACAGGCAACAAGGAACTCTTTATGGAGGTAACATACAAGGAGGGTGGTTCCATTACATTTGAGAACAACCACAGAGAATAGATTATAGGTACAGGTATTATTGGTATAGGTAATGCTTCTTTTAGTCATGTTGAATTAGTAAAAGGATTAAAACATAATCATTTAAGTGTAAGTCAAATTTGTCATAAAGGATATGATATTCTATTTATTGCTAAACTTTTTAAGATATTTGATAATATAACAAATGAAATTCTTCTAATTGGAAAAAGGTATAAGAATATATACATTGTTGAAATAGATAAAAATGGAACTTATGATTGTTTAGTAGCTTCCAATGATGAAATGTTTACTTAGCATAAAAGATTAGGCCATTTGCATTTCAAATACCTAAATAAATTAGTCAAGTATGAATTAGTTAAAGGATTGCCTAAGAAAAAGTTTAATTCAAATACTTTTTGTGATGCATGTATGTTGGGCCGGCCCGGATAGGTTGTTAAAATGATGTTTTTATTGTTGAAATGTCTATAGTGGTTAACCTAATTTGGACCTAACCATCTCTTTACAAAATCTTTAACCTGGCCTAATTGATTTTATCTTGTCACTTTTAGGCCCAGGGTCGAACTCAGGGAAGTGGGTTCAAGTCGAGTTTCTACGTTTTCCTCAAAACGTGTCTCTTCCGTTCGTTTATTATGTTTTTGGTGTTTTTCCTTATTTAGATTTTTTCTGGTAATCCTTGTCCTTGAGGCACACCCTCAAAATTGTGTCCTTAGCTTTTAGCCAAAACAGAGTTCCAAAACAAGTCTTACTACTCGCAAGACGGGGTACCTGCAAATCAAAGATTATCTTTTCTCTTTTATATATTTTTTCTCTTTTTACTAAGAAGGAAGCTAACAGACAGAAAGTAAATATAGTATCTATAGATATATATGTATATATATGTATTATATATATAAAGGGGTGGGGGTGGAGGTGACGATGGAGTGTACCACTATGTCGAGTCAGTCGACGTCTAGAGAGACGCAACCAGCACGAATAGGTGCCGCGTGGAGTGTGGATGGAGGATGGATGATGAATGGGTCCACGCTTTTGTACGCGTGTATTGGGGAATATCAGCAACTGGTGCAGATATTCCCGCAATACCACGTATGGCAAATAACGTGAAAATATATATATGTGTATGTATATAAGTAAATATATCTATATATATATATAAATGTATAGGTATATATGTATAGATATATATAGATATATATATGTGTGTATATATATATAGGTGTATATGTATATATGTATATACGTATGTATATAGCTATATATGTATATATGTATATAAATATATGTATATATATATATATATATATATATATATAATACTATATAGATATATATATATATATATGTATATAAGTATATGTATCTACATATATATGTATATAAGTATGTGTATATATATATATAAGTATATGTGTAAGTATATAGATATATATATATATATATTATATATATATGTGTGTATACATAACTATATAGATGTACTATGTATATAAGTATACATATATATATATATATAGATATATGTATATATATATATAAAGATGTTACTATATATATGTATATGTATAGATATATATATATGTTTATACTAGTGTTTATGTGTGTGTGGGTGTGTGGAAGTGTCGGTGAAGATGTGCGTGTGCGTTGGTGTAGTGTACTGAGAGTGAGTAAAAAAGAGAGAGAGAGAGAGAGAGGGAGAGAGCGGGAGAGAGAGAGAGAGCGGGCGGGAGTTGGAGAGAGAGCGGGCGATGGCGCGAGTTAAGACGTCTGCTGGAGGCAGTGGACGTCCGGACGTCGTGTCGTCTAGAGATGGCGACGGATGTTTGGACGTCGCGGGTGCAGGCGCGCCTTCGCGTGAGGATTCTGCAGGCTGGCGCGAAGGCGACGAGCGGGCGATGGCGCGGGGAAGCGAACGTAGAGGAGGTCTGCAGGTGGTCGCGGAGGGGCGCGGGGGCTGGCAGTGGATGGTGAGAGGGCCTGGCCGGCCACTGCAGTGTGCGTAGCGGCCGATCGCGGGTGCAAGGGCGTAGGCGACAGAACGGAGAACGGAGCGGAGGAGGCCCTGCAGGCGCGCGCGGAGGGCTGAGTGCCTACAGGGAAGGTCGCGGAGGAGGCAGGGGGTCCTGCTGCTGGCTGCTGCTGCCGTGGCTTCAAGCTTCGGAGCTTGAAGCGGTGGCAATGGCGTGAAAGGAAAAAAAATGAAACGAGGGAAGGCACCACGCCCACCGGCTCGTAGAAGAGCTGGGCGGTGGTGTTCCCACTGATGTGGTGTGCACCACAGTGGGTACTCCTGCTCGCCAGGTGCCTCCTCGACGAAGGGCCGACGTATGGGTGGGGAAGATGGTGGAAGAGGTGGCTGCGGGTTTTTGTTTCGTGCAGCCGCGTGTGTCTCGCGAGGAAGAAGCTGCAGCTTCTTATAGAGGAGGAGAGAGTGGCGTGCCGGCTGCAGCAGGGAGAGGGCGCGGGATTGGTAGCTATAGGGAGCGGCGTTGGCAGGGAGAAATGACGTGGAGTAAATGCATGCAGCTGCTGCGAGAAGAGAGGTGCAACCGCGAGAAGAGAAAAAAGAAAATCAAGAGGAGAAAATAAAAAAGATGTGGATTTTGCAATGAGGCACTTGAGGAAAAATGTAAATATGCAAGCCATTATTTTCAATCTTCTCTCCTCTTAATTAAATGCATGAATGCAAGTGTTTTTACAAATGCAACGTTAATGTTAGGAAATAGCATGAGAAGGCTTTATTGCAGGCATATTTTGAGGTGCAAACATATACCCCCATGCCTATCTTTTGTTTGTCCCTAGCAAAATAGTATTTAGAAATGATCTTAAGCTGAAGATTTTCTTCTGAGGTGATATAGGTGTGTTTATTATCGAATATTGTGAGAACCAATTGTAAAGAAGACTACTAGTACTTTAAGTCTCACATGACATAGATCATCTCTCAACTAACTAGGACTCTTGATATTTAAACCTTAAGTACGATTTCCAGGACCCAGGAGTTTTTGCTGTACTCGAGAGCTCAAGAGGTTATGGTTTGTGCATAGTGAAGGATCAAGACTGACCAGATGAACATTAAGACTCAATCTGAGGGTTTCGCGAATTTTTAAGTACAGGTTAGTCCCAATTTTAGCTCATGTCTTCGGATTGACCCTTAAGATGATGACGGAAAACTCAACTCCCATTTTCTGATTTTTTTTTTTTTTTGGCTCACAGGAAAACAATGGATTTGTAACCTGCCCTGACGAACTTCTTGTAGGGCAAAGACTTTATAGACATTTATGAGATATACTGACTCTTTTGCATTTTTTTTTTTTTGAAACACGTGTCAGTATATCTCTTACAACACATTCAGAAGGAGCACACTTTTTTCTTTTTGGTAGGAGAGTTTCTTTTTGGTGGAAAGAGTCACTCCTAAACATAAGACTAAAGCCTAGGATAAAAAGTCTACCTGCACGCACAGGTAAGGACTCCACCTTCCCTAATGAACACTAGGGTTGGATCTTATGTTCACCTGGCCTTTCCTGATATGTGTAGTGTGAACCATGTTTACTTAAGCTCTCAAGTAAAAGTAAACCAACGGATCTTGTACTTGTGTCTCAGGTACAAGAATACATCATTAGTTAGGAGAGATCTTGATCTATTTTGTCAATGCTTTAAGTGAATTAAGCCGAGCCTGAGCGAATCAAGCTTTTGTGGCAAGGAAATTCTTCAAAACAAAGGTTGAATATCCATAAACACTTATTGTATTTTTGTTTCAGCTTTTAGATCATTACTAAACACCATTAGAAACTGCATGATACCCTAAAATACCCAGATCCTAAGGATGCCTATCCACCCCCCCATGCTAAACAACGCTATGTCCTCATATGCATGCAGGGAAGGGTAGAGAAAGGATGAAAGATCGGGTAGCGAGAGCTAAAGTGCAGGGTATAGATCAGGGTGGTAGGGTAGGTGGATGGTGGTTGGTGAAGTGATCGCGATAGAGGCGTGAAAAGTGATGGTGGATGGTGAGTGCCGTTAGGGTGCCTCCCAACAAGTGCTGAATTTAACGTCCCCAACTGGACTCAGAATGAGGCAAAGAATTAGTTACCCTCCAGCAGGGCAACGGTTTCTCCAATGGGGGCAGGTTCATGAGTCAAATAGGGTTTCAAACGCTGCCCGTTGGGGAATGGTCTTGAGACCAGGAAAGGACCAGTCCATTTGGACTTCAATTTCCCAGGCAAGAATTTAAGTTGGGCATTATAGAGCCAAACTTGCTGAGATGGCTCAAATTCCTTTCGCCGAATATGGCCATCGTGAAAAGCCTTAGTGCGCTGTTTAAAGGTTAGAGCAGAATCATAGGCTTCACGACGGAGCTCTTCCAGCTCTTGGAGTTTGAGTTTCCTTTCTCGACCACACAAGTCTGGGTCGAGGTTACATTGGCTAACCGCCCAATAAGCGCAGTGCTCCAACTCCACGAGCAACTGACAAGGCTTCCTGTAAATGATTCTATATGGAGACATACCAAGGGGAGCCTTGAAGGCGGTCCGATACGCCCAAAGTGCGTCAGTCAGCTTGTCGGACCAATCCTTACGGTCAGGCCGAACCGTTTTCTGGAGAATCTGCTTGATTTGCCGGTTCGACACTTCCACCTGGTCGTTCGTCTGAGGATGATACGGGGATGCGATACGATGGTGGACTCCGTACCTCCTCAGAAATGCCCGAAAAGAAGCATGGGTAAAGTGGCTTCCTCCATCCGAGATAATGGCCCGAGGGATCCCAAAACGTGCAAAGATGTGGTCCTTGACGAATCGGGTAGAGATAACATGATCAGCACGGCGCGCGGGAATAGCCTCGATCCATTTCGAAACATAGTTGACGGCCGCGAGGATGAATTCGAAGCCGTTGGATGGAGGAAAGGGACCCATGAAGTCAATTCCCCAGATGTCGAAGATTTCCACAGCTAGGATGTGTTGCAAGGGCATCATGTCACGATGTGCCATTGACCCTAACGACTGGCACCTAGTGCAATGCTTTGCATAAGTGTGTGCGTCCTGGTGAAGGGAGGGCCAAAAGAAACCGCACTGCAACACCTTGGCTGCAGTTTTCCTCCTAGAGAAATGGCCTCCATAGGCCTGATCATGGCAGAAGGATAGCACACTGGGGAACTCATTGTCAGGAATACAGCGACGGATGATTTGATCAGCACCTATCCAAAAAAGAAGTGGATTATCCCAGAAATAATACTTTGCTTCTGCCATGAGACGCTCGCGTTGGTTTTTAGGCTAACCACGTGGAAGAGATCCAGAAGCAAGGTAATTGGCAATGTCGTCATACCACGGTCCACTTGCCACATTTATTGCCAATAGGTGCTCATCAGGAAAAATTTCATTAATTGGCAGAGTAAGTCCAATATGGTCAAGGTCCAGTCTAGAAAGGTGATCAGCCACAACATTCTGGGCTCCGGCCTTATCGTGAATTTCAATGTCAAATTCCTGGAGCAGAAGGATCCTACGAATCAGTCTAGGCTTGGCATCCTTCTTGTGCATGAGATGGCGAATGGCCGCGTGATCAGTGAAAACAATAACGTGAGAGCCCAGAAGGTAAGAGCGGAATTTCTCCAGCCCAATGACGATCGCCAGTAGTTCCTTTTCAGTGGTAGTATAATTACGCTGGGCCTCGTCCAACGTCTTACTGGTGTAGTATACCACGAAGGGGTGTCTATCGCATCTTTGTCCCAGGATGGCTCCGACTGCAAGGTTTGAAGCGTCACACATAAGTTCAAAGTCGAGGGACCAATCAGGCGGCTGGAGAACAGGGGCCTTGGTGACAGCATTACGCAGCTGCGTGAATGCTTGTATACAGTCAGAGCCCATGTCGAAGGGCACGTTGGTTGATAGGAGATGAGTTAAGGGTCGAGAAATTTTGGAGAAGTCTTTGATGAATCTCCTATAGAAACCGATGTGTCCCAAGAAGGAGCGGATTTGTTTAACAGAACCAGGCACAGGTAAATCAGTAATGACGTCGAGCTTAGCTCTTTCAACCTCGATACCCCTATCGGAGATGATATGTCCAAGAACAATTCCCTCGTGCACCATAAAATGACTTTTTTCCCAGGAAAGCACGAGGTTTACATCAATACATCTCCTAAGGATGCGAGTAAGGTTAGCAAGACATTCGTCGAAAGATGGTCCAAAAACTGAAAAGTCATCCATGAAGACCTCAAGAAAGTCACCCACCATGTCATGAAATATCGCCAGCATGCATCTCTGGAAAGTTGCTGGCGCGTTACAAAGTTCGAATGGCATCCTTCTAAAGGCGAATGTGCCGAAAGGGTAGGTAAAAGTGGTTTTCTGTTGGTCTCGGGGGTCTATTGCCACCTGGTTATATCCTGAGAATCCATCCAGGAAGCAGAAAAATTTATTTCCCACTAACCGCTCCAGGATTTGGTCAATAAATGGTAGCGGGAAGTGATCTTTCTTGGTTGCAGCATTGAGTTTCCTATAATCTACACACACTCTCCAAGATGTAGGAGTGCGTGTAGGGATGGATTTTCCCCTGTCATTGACACGAATGGTGAGTCCTTCCTTTTTGGGCACAACGTGAATCGGACTCACCCAGGGGCTATCACTGATCGGGTAGATTATACCCGCATCCAGCCACTTAATGATTTCCTTCTTAACGACCTCCCGCATGTTAGGGTTGAGACGTCGCTGCATCTCGCGGGAAGGTCGAGCCTCCTCCTCCGTATATATACAGTGAGTGCAGTAGGAGGGGCTAATGCAAGATAAGTCTGATAAAGACCATCCAATAGCTGCCTTGTGTTCTAGGAGGACCTTAGTTAGTTTGCACTCCTGCTCCCTGGTTAATTCTGAATTGATGATTACAGGGAGCGTTTCATTTGGTCCCAGGAAAACATACTTGAGTGTATTAGGCAGCACTTTTAGCTCGGGAGTGGATAGGGAAGGATCTAGCATTTCTTGGGATGAGAGTGTCCCAGACGGGTAGGAGAACAAGTTAGGAGGAAGAAACTGGCTTCAGATTGGCCAAGAAGAGGGGCTTTTTGGATAGATGGATGCAAAAATGAATAGCCCCAGTGAGAAGTATATGGGCTCAAGGTCCCAGTGTGGATTTGCAAATCCACCTGATTTGGCGGGGAAGAAAGGGCAATTCGGTCTTCATGAGTGTGGACCGACGGTGAGTAGCCCGGATATGACTCAGACAACGAGGTATGGGAAGTGGAGAAAACCTCGTCAGAAGTCTGGCCAGGAGAAGGTACTAGACAAGGGAGGGATTGGGGAACGTCACAGTATGTGTTGGTCAGGCAATCATCAGTGTTTATAGGTAATCCGCAGCAGTCCAAATAGGTCCCAATTAGTCTGATACATGCGCTGACGGCCATGTCCTCGTCAGACGTGTCATCCTCGATGCAATCGCAATCAAAGTTCTTGGCTGCCTTGAATATGTTAAGCTTGAGCTTCTCAGATCCAACGGCAATCTCAATGCAGCCCGACTCGCAGTCGATATGGGCGTGGGCTGTGGCCAAGAAAGGTCGACCGAGGATGATCGGACAATCAAAAAATGAACTAGGAACTTCCATATCTAAAACAAGAAAGTCAACAGGAAAACAGAGATTGTTGACCCTAACCACCACGTCTTCCACCACACCCTTCGGGATTTTGACAGAACGATCTGCCAACTGTAACGTGACAGGGGTGGGTTTCAGATTTCCCAAGGAAAATTTTTCGAGCATGATGGTCGGTATGAGATTGATGGAAGATCCTAGATCAAGCAGGGCACGGTTAAAACTGTAGCCTTGGATGCTACAGGAAATCAGTGGTGTGCCCGGATCTTTCTACTTCAGTGGTAAGTTTGACAGTATAGCACAACTCACATGAGGCGAGAGAACCACCGGATTCTTAATCTTCTTTGACTGTCACCTGGGTGTTGTGTAGTCTTTGAAAAATCGAGCGACAATAGGTATGTGGTCGATTTCCTTGAGTAGGGGTACCTTGATTTCTACATCCCTGAACAAATTACGCAGGTTGTCAAAGGCCTGCGTATTTTTCTTTTTGCCTTTTGTCTCCCTTAGTAGAGCCTTAGGGAATGGGACTGATTCTGGCACAAGTTTTGGTGCATCGTCCTCTCGCGAATGCGGTATGCATCCCGAATGAGAGGGCGAAGAAGAAGACGGGCCAGGATCAGGTCGAGGTGGATCGATGGTCTGCTTACTGCTCCTCGTAGTGATAGCATTGGACGATGCGGGTCCAGTGGGATCATACGGCGGAGGAGGGTTTGCAATGGGGACATAAGAGTGTGGTGCTGCAGCAAGATTAGCCTGAAATCCCGGTGGAATGCTCGGAACTTGCAGAACTTGATTAACCTGTCCCTGAGAAGGTCGTACCTGTGGTTGAGAACCACGGGGTACGAAATTTCGTGGGTTTGGAACAGGTTGGGCGGGAAGAGTGCCTTGAGATCGAGTCACCACGCGTAGTTGACTGCTCTCGACGTTCTACTGCGCCAATTGGTGCTGAAGAGAGGTCATGTTCTCTTCATGGCGCTTTGACATTTCCGTCATCATTCGCATCAATTTGTCAAGAGGGCTTGATGCGTGTCCAGTTTGTGGTACGCAAGGGCCTGATGGCGGATTTGCCATAGGATTAAACTGGACCCTTGGGATGACGAGTGCGGACGGTCGCATTGGTCCACCAGCGAGGTTTTGGCACTGCGGGTTGTTGGACCATGCGAAGTTCGGATGATTACGCCACCCTGGGTTATAAGTGGTAGAGAACGGGTTGCTCCCCAGGGCGCAAGCATCTTCTATGCCAGAAGACGCGTCCGCATGTAGATATGCGTCCGAGCACATGGAGGCTTGGTCCTCCATGTCGAAATACTGGCTCGCAGAAGCCAGTTCCACATGACTTACCGAGTCGCTTGGCGCGACACTCGGTAAGGGAGGTCTAACGGGGTTTCTCGGGATAAGCCTGGTATTAGAAGAACTTGGATTGTGATGAAGTGGTGAAGAGGTGGTGTTTGCCATAGATCGGGCGGGGTTGGCTAGAAGCTCGTCCAGCTTCTTATGCACGACGGAGACTTCATCCAGTTTTTGTGCAATAAGGCTTAGATCAGTGGATGAATGGGAGGGTCCCGTGTCAACTTTGTGGACATTTCAGGGCTGGCTGGTACGATTAAAGGCAACAATGGAAGCATTGTTCATCGAGTTTTCACTCATATTTTCAAATAGTTCGAATGCTCCATTCTCGTCTTTATTCATAAAGTTCCCTCCGCAAGAAGCATCTGCAATCTGCTTCAAAGTCTCATTTAGCCCATAGTAGAAAATCTGGGCTATATGCCACTTAGGCAGACCGTGGTGCGGACACTTCCTGAGGAGGTCGTTATACCTCTCCCATGCCTCATGAAATTGTTCGCCGTTTTGTTGCGTAAATGAAGTGATAGCACGGCGAAGCGCATTGGTCTGCCCGATTGGGAAGAACTGCTTGAGAAATGTTGTTCGCATCTCTTCCCAAGAGTGGATGGTTCTCCCAAGGGTGCATAACCATTGCGACGCTTTATCCCGCAATGAAAACGGGAACATCTTCATGAGGACTATAGATAACCCGACATTTCTTGGTTTAACGATTTCAGCAAGTCAGGTTAGGTCTTCCAAGTGGAGAAATGGGTCTTCACTTGCAAGACCATGAAAGTGAAAATTGATTAGGCCAATTATGTTTGGTTTTAATTCAAAGTCTTCCCCGCCCATGGGGACCCAAATTTGTCCTATGGTCTCTGTAGCAGCGGGATTCTGATAAGAGCTAAGAGACCTAGGCTCCTCCCGTTCGGGAGGGTTCTACATTTCCTCCAATGTTTCCCGAATGGCTTCGATTTGCTCATTATACATTTCCATTTGGGCTTGGAGGTAGGTTATGGGATCTACGGCTCCACCACCTGGTGGATTCTGAGGGCGGTTTCCTCCCTCGGGATTTGGGGGTGGGCGTGCAGCCATGTTTGTGGAGAAGGAGGACGATTCGGCTTCTTTTCTAGATTTATCAGTCAATTCAAACAATTCAGGGTTTTGTGACCTCCTCCCAAACATGCACTACCGTAGGAAGAGTTGGGGAGATGAGAAGGGAAAAGGGATGAGAGAAATGGCGCCGCAAAGGTACACTTGATTAGAAATCAATATAGCCAAGTTCCTAACCTCTACAGTGTGCCCTTAGACCTAAAGATCTAAGTTACCTACTATCACGAACTACGGAACCGAATGCGAGCACCGCGGAACCACTGGGCCAGATTGAAAGGCCGTTTGCCCCAGTCTTAGACACCCGATAGCACTTGGGAACTCTCACCAGTGCGTAGCCGCTACACGCAGGTAGTTAGACCTCCAGTCCTTAAAAAGGATCAAGTTACTACCAGTTTTAATTAGAGGCTTAGTGTTGTCAACGTTTTGTGCGGGTTTAAAGGATGTCACGTTGTAGTATAACCGACAAAACGTCTAAACAAATATAAAGAATTTTATTACTCGAAGATCGGAGTATCCGAGGTCGAACACAGGGAGCAAATGGAATTTACTACTAGTCAAAATGTAATTGAACACTCTAATTTACTCAAAATATCAATTCAACTATGAATGTATGCGATAAAAAGTAGTTAGGACAAAAAGAAATGAAATTGGACGTCTGATCTTGTGATCAGACGTCTTAAAAGTATGTTCCCTTTTCTTCTTGATTATTCTTTCTTCCTCTGCAGTCTCTCTATTTCTTCTTTTTCTGCTGCTGTGTTTGCTTTCTCTGTCTTGCTCCTTCTTCTCCTGCGAAGGCTTCTTTCTTTCTTCTTTGGTCTCTGTGTTCTTCCTGGCTTTCTTCTTCCTTCTCGTGACCAAGTCTTTCTTCCTCAACGTTCAGCCTGTGCCTACACAGAGCAAAACCTATCCTTTCTCCCTCTACCCACGCATCTCTCTCTCTCAAGCAATTCACTCAGGGACGCTCTCCCAGAGCCACAGCCATAATCGGGTCGGATTGTACCCGGGACCAGGCGCACCAGCAGGTGGTGTGATGCGCGAGGAGTGCGTAGGTTTAGGTCGGGTCGGATCCGCCAGATCCACGTGGTCAAGCCGCGGACGAGGCGGGTGTGGGGTGAGTGAGGGACCTCACCCCTGTGCTTACGGAGGCAGTGAGAGTAAAACACAAATTCAATTTATGGTATGCCCACACCTTGCGATTCCACGATGTGGGACTAAAGGTTCTGCCCTGCCTTTACGCGCGCCCGCAGACCTGCGCGCAAACGCCACAGCTGCTGGCTCTGCTGGCGCTCCTTGCTGGACTCACTCACCTCGCGACACTCGCGCGAGTATGCAGCACCTGTAGCCTGGGAGACCGAGTGCCTGGAGCTTCGTTGGAGCTTCATTAGAGGTCGTCCATGGCAGCAGGAGCTCAAACACTTTCATGCACAAAATGAGCCCCTCGGCCCAATCAGATCAGCTAGAGACGGCGGTGGACGATGCTGCAGGCCGCAGGTCGGCCTAGGCGTGCGTGCCTAGGTCAACCTGTGGCCGGAGATGGTGGGTTGTTCGGGGGGTGATTATGGAGGTCTAGAGTGGCAGTTGTTGGGTGGAGCGAGTTCCTGGTGGTGAGGCGGAGCTCTCGAGGTGGTTGGCGAGCCGTGTGGGGGGCTGGAATGGTGGAAGCGGCTCGTCGGAGGTCGGTCGGTGATGTGGAAGATGAGGGTGGTCAGCGTTGGTTGAGGGGTAATCAGATGAGATAACAGGGGGAAAAGAGAGAGGAGAGGATGGAGAGGAGTTCTAACCTAATTGTAAGGACGAAAGGCGACGGAAGGCGGACAGCAGTACCTGCTGTCGCCGGAGAAGATGATGCCTAGCGGGGGAGAACGGCGGCGACGACGGGGCTGAGGCGGCGTGCGCGGGTACTGCGCGACGCGGAGGGAAGTCAGGAAGCTAACTCTGCCACTAGTTTTGTGGCAGAGCGAAGAGGGAGGGGAGGGGGGCTCGCTGGAGCTTGCTGGGACTTTTGGCCGGGCAGGCGGAGACGAATTGGGGGTGGACACTCGGCCAAATCAAGCTCGCCTTCTGCGGCAGGGTCTGGGGGGTGTTTTATAGGTGCTGGCTGCTCTTATCAGTGCGTGGAGAGCGCGCAATTAGGTCTGCTGGCCTGCCGGAGTTGGAAGGAAGGTGGATACCCAAATCTCTCGTGCGTTCGCACGAGAGATTGGGTTCACACCAGCGATTGTAATTAGCTTTATAAGGAAGGGAATTCCTCAGAGAATCCCCCTTCCATTTCTGGGAGGGAATCTCTGAGGGATTAGAGAGAAATCCCTCTCTGAACCTCGCCGGAGCTCGGTTCTGCCCTAACAATGGCGGCAGGATCGGATTGCAAAGGGGGTGAAGAACTTGGGGGGCTCTTTGCAAGGATATTCAAAAGATAGGGACCTATTTGCGATTTGGGTGTACTAAATTGCAAAGTAGGTCAAGATGACCTCTCCTTAGGTTCAAATTTTGTATAAACCTAATTTGGACCTAAGGATTGCAATGACGAAGTTGGATTTTAGGTTTGACCTCGTTTGACTGGACATTTTGCGTAAAAACCCAAATTAGGTTAATTGAGGAGCTAGGACCCTAATCTAGGTCAAACTGGGTTCCAAAGGCCAAATCAAGTGTTCTAAACCCTAGAGGATATTTTTCCATGATTTTTAGAGGCTTTACTTAATTTTTATTCTGACCGAAACCTTGTTAATTAAAGCGGGTCTGTTTTAGGGTTACCAGGTGTCATTTAATTCCTAGATTGCACATAAACCCATTTCTGATTGACTCAACCCTCTTTTTATCTCATTTAGACCATTTGGCCTATGTTTTGCCTCTGAGAAATCTCGTTTATGTACTGCAATGGTAAAATTGCAGTTTTAACCTTTATTTCATGTTTTCTTCTCAGAGCACTTGTTCCTTCAGTTAGGCCTTCTTCTAGGTTATGTAGGAGCTTTTATCTTCTTTATTGGGTCAAAATGAGCTAGTTATGGCTCATGATGAGGCTCTCATCATACCCCCATGCCTAGCTTTTGCTAGTCCCTTAGCAAAATTTCAAGGTTTTAACTTCCGTTCTAGACCCTAAATGTCTATCAATAATGATAAGTGCTTCTTCTTTTGTGATTAGGTAGGAATGTCGATAATAGGCCAAGAGGTATTCAAGTACCAACCAAAATCCGGACCTGTTCTGCTTTAGCCTCAGTCCTCCACAAAGGTTTCTACGGCCCACAGAAACTATCCTAGGGTTTGTTGGACTCCGTGGTTAAAGCACCCGTGCTTGAGACATTTTTAGCCTAAATTCTGTTTACAGTGCGCTTTTTTTTTTTGTAAGAGAGAGATAGAAGATTTATTTGTTTGGATAGCTTTTCTCTCTCTTTTCTTTTTATTTCTAGCTTCGGATTAGCTTCTCAACACGGTCTGTATCGGATTCCTCGTCCCCATCATCAATCCTCAAGGGTCCCTGCCTTTCGAGATTTCAAGATAATCCCGCCCATGGCAACCCCCAGAACCCTGGCTTTCGAGATTTCGAGATAATCTCTCCCATGGCGTTCCGTGGCCGAATTCAGCCCCTGGCAATCGACATTTCGTGATAATGCCGCCCATGGTATCTGAACCAACAGTGTGCTTACATGCCCCCAGTAGGATATTTAAATATCCTAAGAGACAAGCACCGAGGAGACGATATGTTGTTACGCATCTTCGAGGGGAATTTCCCGCCTCTCCGCGCTGGGAACTCGTCCAAATCAATTTGTGTTGATTGGCCGCTCCTAATCTAGGTGACTTTTTCAGAACATTAAACGCTTCTCGCATGATTTGGATGTTTATGCGCACTGAACCAGACTGTGTGTGAATTTGGGTGCTTAGGTTACCGAATCCCGCAAACCGGAGGTCAGTTAACGAGGCCAAATACTTCCTAAGCCTTAGACCTAATACTCAAGCTTCGAATTTTCCTCAACCTCTTAAGGATTATCCAGATTTTAACGGATACGTGAATTTTTAAGCTAAAGGTACTAGCCCAAAGGCCTAAGACCAGCGTTCCTGCTAATCTCTTGTTATATCTCCATAGCACTTTTCTTTTCTTTTTCTTGATTCGATCTAGAACTTCAGTTAACCCCTTAATCTTTTACTAATGACTATTTCTTTTCATTTTCATTTTGTGCTCCTTTTTGTCATTTTTCTTCTTTTTCTCCTCCTTATACTTAAGTGGCTCACAAAATTTCCTCCCTCCCCCCATTTTTTGTTCTTTTTCTTAATTTTTTCCAATTTTTTTGAGTTTTTGACATATGCAAATTTTTTTGTGTGTGAGACTCCTGATTTTTTTCTTGGTTCTGTATGTATGCACTTTATCACCCCCCCATGCCTAAGTTTTGCAATGCCCTCATTGTAAACAGAGGGTGGGAATTAGTGTTGAGGTCAAGGGCTTAGAACAGGATATATCGGGTGGGTGAATGGGTCGTAAATGACTGATGCTGATGATTTCAAGCTCTGATACATGTACCAGAGGTGGGATCATCTATCTAAGGCTGGACTCAAGGTGCAAGAGACGTGGAGTCCAGATGGATAATCAGACGGGTCTCTGTGTTTGGGATGACGGGTTGCCTCCCGTTAAGCGCTAAATTTAATGCCTTCAGCCGAGCAGAAAATGGGGTGGAGAGGGAGTGGTTAAATCAATGGAGTTTTGGAAAACAAGCACCTTGATTAAGAGCCTGGTTGGTCCAACCAGGTGCTTGTTGAGATCAGTGGGCTGATGATGCAGCCCGAACCCAATAAGTCTGGTGGGTTGATAGATGTAGATCAGCAGATGCGGAACCCACCATATGCAGTGACGTTCTGATGGATATGGAAGTGAAAACTCGGGTTCAGGCTGAGTCGAATCAGCCTGGTCAAAGTAGGGTTCCGAAAAATTATCCATGTAAGGTGTGGAATCCCTACAGAGGTGATCAAAGGATGGAGGCTCCTGATTTGTGGTCTGATCAGTACCCGATACCTGGTCTAGATATGGAGTTGAATCATCTGCAAACGGCTCAGTGAGAGGTGAATCGGAAAAGAAATTGAGTCCGGTTGCCGGTCGGGGTGGGGAACGGGTTTTGATTGGTTCTGTATATGTGGAGCAGGTGGCTTCAAAGAAGATTGACATGTTATAATCAGGAGGCAGATTTTCTCCGATGTTATGATCAGATTCGAGATCGTCAGAGAGTTTGCGAAAATCAAAGTTTGAATGAGATTCTAGATCATGAGTTCCACCATAGAATAAATCATATGTTGTATATTCAGTAGCCTGACTGTTATCTAGCCTAAATGTTAATTCTGAGCTTAAAAGGGTATCCTTATCTGGTAGAGGCTCAGATTCTAAGCTAGTAGGGTAGACCCAATTGAAACCCTGCTCGTCCAACTCCTCGGTTTCTGTGTCGTAGATTGGCATGACTTTCGCAAAATCGATTCGTTCCTCTGAGGAGGTTGACAAGGGATATTCATCAAATCGAGGCCCAAAATCATATTCTTCATTAAGAGATTGATTTTCTTCATCTGGGGCCTTGAAATTTTCAAAATATGTTTCAGATCTAGGTTCTAGGCTTAGGATGTGGGTTGAATTACTAGAATTTAGGTCTGAATAACCTTCGAGGGCCACCTTATCAGAATAAGGGACGGAATTTACACCTTCGAGTGGTTCAGTTCTACTCTCATACTTGCAGGAGTCTTGGGATTCTAAAATGGGCTCATCATGGTCTTTTCTTGCATTTGGAGCTTCCCAACCTTCTTCAATATCAGGTGCATTATATTCCATCTGGGTTGGGAATCCACAACCATTTTGTGCCTCAAACCCGAGGTCAGATTTATCCTCGATGTTGTTCCAAGATAGCTCATCCTCTGTTGGTGGTATGTACGGGTATTTCTGATCAATCACTTGTTTTATTAATCTCATTATCTCTTCCCATTTTTCAAGACTATCTTGGCGTTGCTTCCAAAGTCGAGGATTTGTCATACATTGAAGGTATTCACTATTGTGCAATTTTTCTATCTCAATGTATGCAGTAATGAGCAAGTCACGGGTTGATCCTTTGTTGGCTTCTGCTAATAGTACTTGGGCACAAGTTATGACAAAGGTTGTGGTTGTTGGGACATCAACCTGAATGTTTCTTACTGTTGTTGAGGTTTCTTCATTTTCATAAAATCTCATGGCATCCTCAATCATTTTATCTCTCATGGATCTCCGGTATTCAGGTTTCTCGAATGGTAGTCCTAGGTGGTTCGGCTGCATATTTGGATCAGGTGGTGGAATCAAGATCAGAGTTTGACTCAAGATGTGTTATGAAGCGATCAGATCTGAATAACGAGTCCCACTGAAAATGAGTGTGTGTGCTCTAAAGAGAAAAGATGCAGGACTGGAGATGTTCTTGACCCAATCAAGACACCCAAAAGATGTTTGGATGACTATAGAGGTTCGGGGCGTATGGACCCCTGGATCCGAAGATCGTCCACCTGAGAATTACCTGGGCAGCCAGAGAGGGAGAGTCCCGCAAAGACCCCTACACGGTAGAGCGTCCCTACGGGTTACAGGGTTTCCCCCACCCGACCTCTCTTGTCACTGAGATTCCAGGTAGACCAGAATGGGGACCTTGACCTCTTAAGTCTATCACTTTTTATTTCAAAGGTGCTTTTAGGGTTCTCACTTGAACTTTAGATGATTTTGGTATTGTGACCTAATTTAGAGGTTGGTTGACCCAAGGGGTCAACTTCACCTGACCTGTCCTATAGATGGCAGAATGATTCTAAGCTCGGAGCCTAGAGATCACCCTGATTTGACTCCTAGGTTATTAGGTCAAAAAAATTTTAAGATTCAAGTGATTTTGGAGCTCAATTTTAGGGTTTGTCTTATTTAGCTTTCTTCAATCAAGGGCTTGGGTAGCACACTGATGCGGGAGGGTTTATTTCCTTTTACACAGGCATGTGTGACTAGTGCTTCAAGACCCTAATGTGGAAACCCTAATTTGGTTCTATTTCCAATCCTCTTTTTCTTTTTCAAAAGTTCTCTTTGGACTTATAAACAAGAAGTGTGTGGTCCGCCGAGATTAAGCGTTATTTCAATTAGGCACAAGAATTTGTGGGATGGAAAAAAAATCACTCGAACTTCAAGAATATTTGCAGAAATTTTTGCAAAATCAGGAAATGTTTTGCCTTAGAGATGGTGATTACTATATAAAGAAGGCAATTGATTCCTAAATTGATTTTCTTCCTTTTGTCTTTAAAAGATTAGGGGATGATTAAGGAAGAAAAGAAATTACCTGCCCTGGAGTGGTTGACTTGCGAGAGAGATTTTCTCATGAAGTACTTGCAAGATCACATTAAAGCAAAGTAGGGCAAGTTAGTGTTCAATATGATAAAAAGAATGTAGACACTAGTGGTAAATTGCGCATTGCTTCCCGGCAACGGCGCCAAAATGTTGTCAACGTTTTGTGCGGCTTTAAAGGATGTCACGTTGTAGTATAACCGACAAAACGTCTAAACAAATATAAAGAATTTTATTACTCGAAGACCGGAGTATTTGAGGTCGAACACAGGGAGCAAATGGAATTTACTACTAGTCAAAATGTAATTGAACACTCTAATTTACTCAAAATATCAATTCAACTATGAATGTATGCGATTAAAAGTAGTTAGGACAAAAAGAAATGAAATTGGACGTCTGATCTTGTGATCAGACGTCTTAAAAGTATGTTCCCTTTTCTTCTTGATTATTCTTTCTTCCTCTGCAGTCTCTCTGTTTCTTCTTTTTCTACTGCTGTGTTTGTTTTCTCTGTCTTGCTCCTTCTTCTTCTCCTACGAAGGCTTCTTTCTTTCTTCTTTGGTCTCTGTGTTCTTCCTACCTTTTCTTCTTCCTTCCCGCGACCAAGTCTTTCTTCCTCAACGTTCAGCCTGTGCCTACACAAAGAAAAACCTATCCTTTCTCCCTCTACCCACGCATCTCTCTCTCTCAAGCAATTCACTCAGGGACGCTCTCCCAGAGCCACAGCCATAATCGGGTCGGATCGTACTCGGGACCAGGCGCACCTGCAGGTGGTGTGATGCGCGAGGAGTGTGTAGGTTTAGGGCGGGTCGGATTCGCCAGATCCGCGTGGTCAAGCCGCGGACGAGGTGGGTGTGGGGTCAATGAGGGACCTCACCCCCTGCTTACGGAGGCAGTGAGAGTAAAACACAAATTCAATTTATGGTATGCCCGCACCTCGCGATTCCATGATGTGGGACTAAAGGTTCCGCCCTGCCTTTGCGCGCGCCCGCAGACCTGCGTGCAAACGCCACATCTGCTGGCTCTGCTGGCGCTCCTTGCTGGACTCACTCACCTCGCGACACTCGCGCGAGTATGCAGCACCTGTAGCCTGGGAGACCGGGTGCCTGGAGCTTCGTTGGAGCTTCATTAGAGGTCGTCCATGGCAGCAGGAGCTCAAACACTGTCATGCACAAAACGAGCCTCTCAGCCCAATCAGATCAGCTAGAGACCTTTGCCGTGGCACAGTGAAGGCAGTGGACGATGTTGCAGGCCGCAGGTCGGCCTAGGCGTGCATGCCTAGGTCAACCTGTGGCCGGAGATGGTGGGTTGTTCAGGGGGTCTGGAGTGGCAGTTGTGGGGTGGAACGAGTTCCTGGTGGTGAGGCGGAGCTCTCGAGGTGGTTGGCGAGCCGTGTGGGGGGCTGGAATGGTGGTAGCGGCTCGCCGGAGGTCGGTCGGTGATGTGGAAGATGAGGGTGGTCAGCGTCGGTCGAGGGGTAATCAGATGAGATAACAGGGGGAAAAGAGAGAGGAGAGGATGGAGAGGAGTTCTAACCTAATTGTAAGGATGAAAGGGGACGGAAGGCGGACAGCAGTACCTGCTGTCGCCGGAGAAGATGATGCCCAGTGGGGGAGAACGACGGCGACGACGGGGCTGAGGCGGCGTGCGCGGGTACTGCGTGACGCGGAGGGAAGTCAGGAAGCTAACTCTACCATTGGTTTTGTGGCAGAGCGAAGAGGGAGGGGAGGGGGGCTCGCCGGAGCTTGCTAGGACTTTTGGCCGGGCAGGAGGAGACGAATTGGGGGTGGACACTCGGCCAAATCAAGCTCGCCTTCTGTGGCAGGGTCTGGGGGGTGTTTTATAGGTGCTGGCCGCTCCTATCAGCGCGTGGAGAGCGTGCAATTAGGCCTGCCGGCTTGCCGGAGTTGGAAGGAAGGTGGATACCCAAATCTCTCGTGCATTCGCACGAGAGATTGGGTTCACACCAGCGATTGTAATTGCCTTTATATGGAAGGGAATTCCTCAGAGAATTCCCCCTTCCATTTCTGGGAGGGAATCTCTGAGGGATTAGAGAGCAATCCCTCTCTGAACCTCTTCGGAGCTCGGTTCTGCCCTAACAATGGCGGCAGGACCGGATTGCAAAGGGAGCGAAGACTTGGGGGGCTCTTTGCAAGGATATTCAAAAGATAGGGACCTATTTGTGATTTGGGTGTACTAAATTGCAAAGTAGGTCAAGATGACCTCCCCTTATGTCCAAATTGTGTATAAACCTAATTTGGACCTAAGGAATCCAATGGCAAAGTTGGATTTCAGGTTTGACCTCGTTTGACTAGACATTTTGCGTAAAAACCCAAATTAGGTTAACTGAGGAGCTAGGACCCTAATCTAGGTCAAACTGGGTTTCAAAGGCCAAAGTAAGTGTTCTAAACCCTAGAGGATGTTTTTCCATGATTTTTAGAGGGTTTACTCGATTTTTATCCTAACCGGAACCTTGCTAATTAAAGCGGGTCTGTTTTAGGGTTACCAGGTGTCGTTTAATTCCTATATTGCACATGAACCCATTTCTGATTGACTCAACCCTCTTTTTATCTCATTTAGACCAATTGACCTATGTTTGGCCTCTGAGAAATCCCATTTATGTACTGCAATGGTAAAATTGCAGTTTTAACCTTTATTTCATGTTTTCTTCTCAGAGCACTTGTTCCTTCAGTTAGGCCTTCTTCTAGGTTATGTAGGAGCTTTTATCTTCTTTATTGGGTCAAAATGAGCTAGTTATGCCTCATGATGAGGCTCTCATAACTTAGGGTCAAGTGCTTTTGGAATGTGAAGGGTGTTGCTTACGGGTAATGCCCAAGTGATTGATTTTCAGAGTGTGTAAAAACAAGCATGCAATGGGGAAATCTCCCCGAATTGAAGTTTTTATTGGTGAATGGTTTTTTAGAGTTCAGCCTTAAGTAGTATGGATTTTACGATTTTGCTGAATTACCAATTCAACCAATCTCCGGGTTTTTGCAAAAATACAGGTTTTCCTTCTAAAACCCAAGAAACCCTTCTTCAATTATCAGTTAGTTAATGCATGCTAAAATGCAATGGGCTACCCTAAATGGAGATTTCTAAGTGTGGATGCACGAATCAGTTTTATACCAATGTGAAAGGGAGCCAATGCACTTCAATTCAAGTGCTCCAAATCACCAAG
Source organism: Thalassia testudinum (assembly GCA_037157565.1). NCBI lineage: Eukaryota > Viridiplantae > Streptophyta > Magnoliopsida > Alismatales > Hydrocharitaceae > Thalassia > Thalassia testudinum. The sequence goes on along the minus strand of JAZHRO010000073.1, from coordinate 75,335,693 downwards.
AAGAATGTCCACACAAGGCTCAACCAACAGATAAAGAAAATAAAGTTGTTGGTGTTGAAGTATTCAGGATCGAATCAAAGGCAAGTTGAAAAGTCGTGGTGAGGTTGGAATTAACTCAATTCCAAGTCTCCCCACCAAAAATGTGATCCTGAATTAAAGATAAGCGAGGCAAAAGAGGGATGCAAGCAATCTTTTTCTTTGCCTCAAAGAATACTTCCCACGGCGAAAAATCCAAGAATCAAGATTCTCGGATTTTCGCTATGCTAAGTGTGGCGGGAAATCCCGGGGTAGTGGGAGTGAAGACAACCAATCAAACAAGTGAATTTGAATCCACTTGCCTCAAGAGATCCCAAGAAGTTTTTTTTTAGTTTTTTCTTTTTTATTGAGGTGGCAAGTTAACCCTAGTTTGCTAAGAAAAAGAGAACCTACTTATTCGGCAACGTGTGCGAAGCTCCAATGCGGTGTCAGCATCATCACGCTCTCGTTCCCGCCTTGGATCTGCTCACGTCTTCAGCTTCGTTTGCTTTCCTTCTCCATCCACCAGGTTCACCTGCACACCAAAAACAACAATACCCATGAAGAGAGAAGAGAAAAATTGAAAGGAATTTAATAAAAACTTACTTGAACGCGCACATCCCCAGCAACAGTGCCAGAAAAGGATGTTGGGTCGGCCCGGATAGGTTGTTAAAATGATGTTTTTATTGTTGAAATGTCTATAGTGGTTAACCTAATTCAGACCTAACCATCTCTTTACAAAATCTTTAACCTGGCCTAATTGATTTTATCTTGTCACTTTTAGGCCCAGGGTCGAACTCAGGGAAGTGGGTTCAAGTCGAGTTTCTACGTTTTCCTTAAAACGTGTCTCTTCCGTTCATTTATTATGTTTCTGGTGTTTTTCCTTATTTAGATTTGTTTCTAGTAATCCTTGTCCTTGAGGCACACCCTCAAAATTGTGTCCTTAGCTTTTAGCCAAAACAGAGTTCCAAAACAAGTCTTGCTACTCGCAAGACGGGGTACCTGCAAATCAAAGATTATCTTTTCTCTTTTATATATTTTTTTTCATTTTACTAAGAAGGAAGCTAACAGACAGAAAGTAAATATAGTATCTATAGATATATCTGTATATATATGTGTTATATATATAAAGGGGTGGGGGTGGAGGTGACGATGGAGTGTAGCACTATGTCGAGTCAGTCGACGTCTAGAGAGACGCAACCAGCACGACTAGGTGCCGCGTGGAGTGTGGATGGAGGATGGATGATGAATGGGTCCACGCTTTTGTACGCGTGTACCGGGGAATATCAGCAACTGGTGCAGATATTCCCGCAATACCGTGTATGGCAAATAACGTGAAAATATATATATGTGTATATATATATAGGTGTATATGTATATATGTATATATGTATGTATATAGCTATATATGTATATATGTATATATATATATCTAGATATATATCTATATATGTATAATACTATATAGATGTATATATATATGTATATAAGTATATGTATCTGTTGAACGATTACGAACCTACGCTAACGTGTTCGATTTTGGAAAAAATATCGTTGTAGTTCGAAAGCGAAGAATTCGTGTTCAACCAATAAAATTTATACCGAAATTAAAATTCCGGGTCGAACACAGGGAGGCAGACGTTTGATTTAAAAACTACGCGTTTCTTTTTATTTGTTACAGAATAATTCAATTTAGAACTATCTAATTATTTACAATAAATAGAAGAGAGAGAGAGTAAGAGAGAAAGAGAATATCACACAGAGAAATCAAAATGAGATGTAGAATAAACAAGTAATTTTTGTATTGAAGAGATTATTCATTACAACTAGAAAGCATAAAACAATTACTCTAGAAAGCGATAAATTTACTCTAGAAAGCATTAAAAGAATGGAGAGAGAAATGTCATCCTCGACGATTGCTTGGAGGACGAGTAGATTAATCTAGAAAGTAGTAAATCTATACTCGAAAGTGGTAAAAAGAATAGGGAGAGAGAAATCCTCCTCGACGGTTGCTTGGAGGACGAGCCGGACGGGACGACGCCTGGATGAAGGAGAACGAAGAGGGACGAAGGAGGACGAAGCAGAAGAACGGGAACGAAGCAGCACGCCGTCGTCGTCGCGGGATCCACTTCCGAAGGGGAACGAAAATTGGACTTTATCTCGCGAGAAGCATCCCGGGTGTGGGACAAGCTTCTCTTGAGCTTTAGAGGGGTAGAGAGGAGAAAGAAGGGGATGAGAATTTCGTATGGAGGGGGTCTCCTTTTATAGTTGCAAGGAGTGAGGGCAAAATGGACATTACAAGTTGAAAATAGTAAATGAGGGGTCTTTAGTGACGGATAAATCCATCACTAAAGCCCCTAACGTGGGCGACGTGGGCGGCTCACGCGTGCCTCCTCGCTTGCTCGCGCCCTCAACGACTTCGCACGTCCGCGAAGTCTCAGCCGTCAGATCGCGAGATCGGATGGCTTAAAATCGCGCCTTCACCATTGCCGCCCGCCCACCTGTGCGTGCGATCGCGCGTTCACGCGCGTGTCCAATCACGCGTCGGCGCTATCGGGCGCACACGGCTGTTGGATCGCGATCGTGCGGTCGATTAGAGGCATGCCACCGCTCCAATTTCTGTGGGGCGCGGCTCGAACGCGCGTCCCTACTTCGCGTTAAAGCGCTCGACCGCTGCGCTGCGGTCGCGTTTGTGTTGAGCGCTTGACTTCAGCGCGGGCGCGTCGTAGCCGTTGGATTGAGATCCAACGGCGGAGAGGAGACGGGTGCGCAGTCTTCACAAGATGCAAGCGACCGTTTGGGCGGCTGAGATGGCGCCACATGGCGTCATCTTGGCCGTCCATCTTCTGGAAGTTGTAGATGGTGCCACGGATGTCGGATTGACTCGATTTTTATGTCGTTGGGCTGCGATCGTCGATCCGAATTCATCCGTGTGGTCGGATTTGTCATCTGAAGTGCGGATTTACACCATCCTGGCCCTTGCTATTCTAGGGTTCCCCGATCTCTATCTGATGCTACGGATGCCTGATTAGGGTGATCTTAGAGTCGTTGAACTCCAATCGTCGCCCTGATCACATCCATACGGTTGGATCTTTGATCCGAGGCCCCGATAAAATGTTTGCCCTGTCCAAGCACATAAAAGGAGACAATTAACCTCCATTTTATTCAAACTATTCTAAATGCAAGATGATGCATGTTATGCAATATTTATATCATGAAATGCAATCCTATGCTTAAGAACATGCATAAATAGACATTTTAAGTAGTGTAAATGTGTTTACATCAGTATCTAGATATATATGTATATATATAAGTAGATAGATATGTATATATATATATGTATATAAGTATGTGTATATATATATAAGTATATGTGTAAGTATATAGATATATATATATTTATTTATATATTATATATATATGTATGTATACATAACTATATAGATATACTATGTATATAAGTATATATATATATAGATATATGTATATATATATATGTATATATATGTTACTATATATATGTATACGTATAGATATATATATGTTTATACTAGTGTTTATGTGTGTGTGGGTGTGTGGAAGTGTCGGTGAAGATGTGTGTGTGCATTGGTGTAGTGTACTGAGAGTGAGTAAAAGAGAGAGAGAGAGAGAGAGAGGGAGAGAGCGGGAGAGAGAGAGAGAGCGGGCGGGAGTACTCGCGCCAGAGAGAGAGAGCTGGCGGGAGTTGGAGAGAGAGCAGGCGATGGCGCGAGTTAAGACGTCTACTGGAGGCGGCGGACGTCCGGACATCGTGTCATCTGGAGATGGCGATGGACGTCTGGATGTCGCGGGTGCAGGCGCTTCTTCACATGAGGATTCTGCAGGCCGACGCGAAGACGACGAGCGAGGATGGCACGGGGAAGTGAACGTGGAGGAGGTCTGCAGGTGGTCGCGGAGGGGCGTAGGGGCTGGCAGGGGACGGCGAGAGGGCCTGGCCGGCCGCTGCAGTGCGCGCAGCGGCCGGTCGCGGGTGCAAGGGCAGAGGTGACAGAATGGAGAACGGAATGGAGGAGGCCCTGCAGGCGTGCGCGGAGGGCTGAGCGCCTGTGGGGAAGGCGCGGAGGAGGCGGGGGGTCCTACTGCTGCCGCGGCTTCAAGCTTCGGAGCTTGAAGCGATGGCAATGGCATGAAAGAAAAAAAAATGAAACGAGGGAAGGCACCACGCCCACCGGCTCGTCGAAGAGCTGGGCGGTGGTGTTCCCACTGTGGTGGTGTGCACCACAGTGGGTACTCCTGCTCACCAGGTGCCTCCTCGACGGAGGGCTGACGTATGGGAGGGGAAGACGGTGGAAGAGGTGGCTGCGGGTTTTTGTTTCATGCAGCCGCATGTGTCTCGCGAGGAAGAAGCTGCAGCTTCTTATAGAGGAGGAGAGAGTGGCGTACCGGCTGCAGCAGGGAGAGGGCGCAAGATTGGCAGCTGTAGGGATCGGCGTTGGCAGGGAGAAATGACGTGGAGTAAATGCATGCTGCTGTTGCGGGAAGAGAGGTGCAACCGCGGGAAGAGAAAAAAGAAAATCAAGAGGAGAAAATAAAAAAGATGTGGATTTTGCAATGAGGCACTTGAGGGAAAATGTAAATATGCAAGCCATTATTTTCAATCTTCTCTCCTCTTAATTAAATGCATGAATGCAAGTGTTTTTCCAAATGCAACTATAGAATCCTAATATGCAACGTTAATGCTAGGAAATAGCATGAGAAGGCTTTATTACAGGCGTATTTTGAGGTGCAAACAATGTACACTTGGAAAGTTGCATAAAAGTTCTTTCAAAAGTAAAAATATAGTCCCTATATCTAGACCTTTAGAACTGTTACAGTTAGACTTTTAGACCAACTAGAACATGTAGTTTAAATGATAGTAGATATTGTCTTGTAATTGTAGTTGATTATGTAAGATTTACATGGATATATTTTCTTAAACTTAAAGGCCAAACCATAGAAATTTTTAGCAAGTTTTTAAAACTTGTTCAAAATAAGAAAGGATATATGATTTCTCAATTTTGATCCGATCATAGAGGAGAATTTGAAAATCAAGATTTTTCTCATATTTGTGAAGAACTAGGAATAAAACATGAGTTTTCATTTCCTAGAGCTCCACAACAAAATGGTGTAGTGGAATGGAAAAATCAGACTCTCCAAGAATGTGCCCACACACTTATAGAATCTGGTCTTTCAAAGTATTTTTGGGCCAAAGCCACTAACATGGCTTGCTATGTGCTAAATAGAGTCATAATTAGGCCTATACTTAATAAAACAAGTTATGAGCTTTATTATAATAGAATACCTAAAATTAGTTGTCAAAATATTTGGAAGTAAGTGCTATATGCTTATCATTAAAGAAAATCTTGATAAGATTGATGCTAAGGGAGATGAATGTATATTCATAAGATATTCATCCCGAAGTAAAGCTCATCGAGTATTCAATAAGATAACTTTAACGGTAAAAAAAACTCTTCATATCAAGTTTTATGAAAATTGTTCTATAGGTAATAAACAAGTTAAAGTAGTAGAAAGTGTTGATGAGGACATACCCTTTATAGATGTATCAAATATTAAAGATCGAAATATTCATAATTTACCTAAAGAATGGAGTTTTCATAAAGATCATCCAAAAGAACAAATAATAGGCAAGATTAATGACAAAGTCAAAACTAGATCACAAGTTAACTTTGTTCTAACTGCTTTTGTATCTCAGCTTGAACCCAAAACTGTTGATCAAGATTATTTAGATTCTTCCTGGATACTTGCTATGCAAGAAGAACCAAATTAATTTGAAAGAAATCAAGTATGGGAATTAGTTCCTAAACCAAGTGATAATTCTATTATAGAGAGTAAATGGCTATTTAGAAATAAAACTAATGAAGATGGTCAAGTAGTAAAAATAAGGCCAAACTTGTTGCATAGGGTTATAATCAACAAGATGGTATAGATTATGAAGAAACTTATGCTCCTGTAGCTAGGCTTGAATCGATTCGAATGCTTCTTGCATTTGCATCCCATTTAGGTCTTAAATTATATCAAATGGATGTAAAATTTTCTTTCTTAAATGGATTTATAAAAGAAGTTTATGTAGCTTAACCTCCTAGGTTTATAAATTATGAATTTTCTAGTCATGTGTATAAGCTTAAGAAGGCTCTTTATGGTCTCAAGCAAGCACCTAGGGCATGGTATGAAAGATTAAGAAATTATCTCATTAAATCAAATTTTTTAATGGGAAAGGTAGATCCAACTCTTTTTATTAAGAATCAACTAAATCATTTAATAGTTATTAAAATTTATGTCAATGATATTATTTTTTGTTCTACTAATGATAGTTTGTGTAGAGAGTTTTCAAAGATTATACAGGATGAAATTGAGATGAGTCTCATGGGAGAATTAAAATTCTTCCTTGGACTACAAATCACTCAAATGGATGAAGGATTCTTCATATGCCAAATAAAGTATGCCAATGACACATTGAAGAAATATGGAATGGAAAATGTGAAGGGAAAAACCACAACGATAGCTACAAACATAAGTCTTAACTTGGGATGAAAATAGTAAGCAAGTTGATGAAAAGTTATACAAAGGTATGATAGGATCATTACTCTATCTTACTGCAAGTAGACCTGATATAATGTTTGCTACTTGTCACTGTGCATGTTGAACGGGATTCATAAATTGAAAATATTGAGTTGTGAAAACCCTATCGTTGTAGTTGCATAAAAATCTTTCAAACAAATAATTTAACCGAAACTCTGGTGAGTCCCGGGTCGAACACAGGGAGGTGTACGTTTGATCAAAAATTGCATTTATATTTATTAGCACGAAGTAGATTAGCCAGTTGAATTAAATCTACGCTAACTATTAATTGCACATCAATCATGGGTCCTAATCAACCTAAATAATGTTTGAACCTAGCTTAATTTGTGGATATTGCACTCATATCTTGCATATCATGCATTGCATCAGTCTATTTAGAATAAGATGAGATATCTTTCTCCTTAATGGTTTTTATTACTATTTGTAGGTAATAAAGTGATCCAAGATGAAGGAGATAGTGGAATAAAGCAATAAAGGAAGACGAAGACTGATCCAGATAAGAGGAGTGAGGAGGATAGCTTTATCCCTAGTTTTATGGTTGCACAAGTTTCACGAGTTTGAAATCGGGGTTACAAGTAACCCGTTGTCGTAGTTGCAAAGCACATCGATCAGATAAAATTTATATCGAAACTCCAAGGGAGTCCCGGGTCAAACATAGGGAGGCGACGTTTACTTTAATTGAAAATCGTGCTTCATTTTGTTTCTTTTTGGTATTTTAGGGTTTTATTATTTTTTTTGTATTTTTGTAAGAAGAAAGCAAGCAAAAAAATCACAAGAGAGAGATGGAACAAATATGGTATAGATATCACTTCAATGTCTATTATAATCAACTATGAAAGCATAAAAAGTGAGGGGGCTGAGAGGGAATCTCCCGAATCAATTGTTCGGCGAGACGACAGCACCTGACGGAAGCTCGGATGAAGGATGTGAGGAGCGAGACGATGGAGGTGAGATGTAGGAGGATGTCGGGTTGGGGAAAGCTTCTGCGTGGCTCTGGAATGGAGGTAAGAAGATAAAGATGATCTGCTATCGGAATGGAGGTGGGAGGATGGCTCCAAGGTGACCTATGAAGGGGGATGGGAAGTTGGAGGAGTATTTGGTGGGCCAGAGGTTCGCTATACTAATAGGCACCTTGGGAGCTTGAGAACAAGCTCTAATGGAGCGTTGGTAGGCTTGCTAGAACTTGGGAGTAGGTGGGAGTAGAGTAGGTAGAGATGGCTTGGAAGGGATGGGGTGTAGGTCCTTTTATAGTGGAGAAGAGGCAAAAATTGGGTAAAGGACCTTTAGCGACCTCCAGACCGTCTCTGGAAATGTTGCTGTAGACAGCTCACATCTGCTCACGCCCTTAGTTGGCTTTGCTGGCTTGCAATGAAGTAGCGACGGCTGTAAGCGTCGCTGTAGGTCAGCCCAGTTGTCACTGAAAGCTAGCACCAATCACGTATGCGCACGCGCTTGCGCTGCGTTGCCGCCCATCACGCCGCTGATCGCATGGCATCTTGCTGGTGTGCGTGCTAGTGTGCTCTAGCGCACGCACGCACTATGCTGCCGCTACTGCTTACATGCGCTGCTGTCTGATTGATTTGGGGATTGGGGGGCTCTACGAGGATTCAAACCTGTGCCCCTCCCTTGAGAATCGCTGCTCCTACCATTACGCCAAGTCCGCCAATGTGTCGTAAGGAAGAGTTGTAGCCGCGTGGTGAGGGCGAGCTCTTAGACGTTGGATTCTCATCCAACGGCTGAGATCACTTGATGATCGGCCTTTGGAGAAGTGGCGGGTGGCATTAGGCTCTCCAGATGGTGCCACGTGGCACCATCTGGACCGCCCATCCTTCCTTACTTGCAGAGGATGCCACGGTGCTCAGATCTAGGTGATTTCTACATTGTTGGACTACAATCGATGCTCTGGATCCATCCGTATGGTCGAATTTTTCATCCGAAGTGCGTATGAATGTCACATTGCCTTCTAGCCATATAAAATGAAGGAATTAATATACAAAACATACAACTATCCTAAATGCCATGCAATGGATGTTATGCAGTATTGATAACATGATATGCAATGCTAAGCCTAGGAACTATAATAAATAAGCATTTTATCATGAATTCATGTGTGTTTATCACCTTAGAAACCCTAAGACAACCTTCCTAAACCCAAAATGACCTCCATTAGGGCACCATAGCCTCAAAACCCAAGCATGGATAGCACTATCCATGTTCTTATCCACCCTATCCCTCTCCTAAACACTTAAGAGCCAAAACCCACCTTAGAAAACCTAAAACCAACTCTCCAGCACCTTTTTGGATGTCCAGACATCTGGCTGGACGTCTAATTTTTGCAGACAAACAATCCAGGAAGACAAAACTCATACTGACACATAATTGGACGTCCAATTTATTGTCTAGACATCCAATTTTGTAGTATAAGACATCTGACCACTATCTTGGACATTTGATATTGCTGTCTGGCTCCTGATTTTGGTACTAGAAACTTGATCTTGCCTATTTTGACCTAAGAACCCCAGCGAACACCCTAAGAAACCTAACTAGAGGCCTCCTAAGCCTAGTCCACTATCCATAGACCTACTTATCCTATCTCTAACCCAATTGAACCATCCCATACCTAATTGGGTGCATCTACAATTGATTGGGTGCACTTGAGCCCAATTAGATCCACCCAGGATCTAATTGACTCATACCTATTAGGATTACCCTAGCCTAATCACATGCACACAACTAATTAGACTTGACCTAGACCTAATTAGATTCACTCCTATCCTTTTAAACTTTCCTAAGCCTAATTAGGTCCATACCCACTTAATGTAGGTTAACCCAACCTAGATTCACCAAACCCACTACCCTACTCCATGAAAATTACACCTACACATACATACACTTTCCTAAATCCCACTTGCCTATTCTAGCCCTCATTAGTTGGTCACCAACCAAGATCCTACATTGGTGGCGCTTGCTATTTTGGGAGCCACCAAAAGTGGTGACCCATTTAAAATGGAGAGACCTTCCCATAAAAGCCAAGGAGAGAAGAGAGCCATGAAATTCATTCACTCTCCTCCTCTCTCAACTTGCGACCACACCTCCTCCTCTCCCTCTCAAGGCCATCCTCCTCCTCCAAGGCTCCCTCCATGGATGACTAAAGAAGAAGCTCCTCCAAGGCATCTTCATGTGGGTGGCAAGAAAAAGGAGAGCTCTATGGTGCAACACCCTCTTCTCCTCTCTTCACTTGGGTGTGTCCTTTCTTCTCCATAGAGAGGACGCACCCTCTTTTTCTAATTCTTTTTGGATGGCCATGAAGGCTCACCCATAGCCTCTTGTGGCCGGTCATCTCTTGTTGGTAGGCGTGTAGACGAGTTTGCATACCCAAGGTCTGCCTACACCCTCACACAAGGCCGATGTTCCTAGTGGCACCTTCCCGGCGTGAGGGATTTCTTCTATTTAAATGCTTTCTAGTATAGATATTGTGTGACATTATTTTGAGTATTCTATGTATGAATAATATTGTGTGATCATCGCTTCTGTGATTGTCTTCAAGTTTGTTTGCCTATTGCTTTTCAAAATAAAAATCAAAAACACAAAAAGACAAAAAAAAAATTAGGTTAGATTAAGCCGATCCAAATCTCGACTTGTTTTCACGCCTCCCAGAGACAAACAACCAGGACTCAAGTTTTCAAAGGAATAAAATCCATCGAGTTTCGATATTATAAATGTTTTTGTCAAGGGGATTTTGCGACTATACTACAACGTTGTTTTCCGAAAACTTGCGATTTTCACGCTTGTCAACTATCTACTTAAAGAATAATTAATAGAAGATAGAGAGAGAATAATACAAATAAAGACAAAATAGAGAGAGAATGAACAAATATTTCATTGCCACAGATTAATGTTCATTACAACTACTCGCTATGATAGAAAGAGGAAAATCCATACTAGAAAGTGATAAAAGAGAAGGTGGAGAGAGGTTATCCTCCTCGACAGCTGCTTAGAGGATGAGCTGTGTTGACAAAGTGCCTGGACGAGGGTGCTGAGATGACGGACGAGGGAGAACAAAGATGGAAGATGGAGGACGGGGTAGGGTGACATCATAGCGGGATCTTGTTCCTGAACGATGGTGAGAAGACAATCGCAGGCACTCCACGAACAGGGATGAGAAGATAGAAAAATTCTATTTTAAACTCTGATGGAGCATCCCAGGTTTACGACAAGCTCATAGAGCTTTGGAGGGGGTGAGAGAAGAGAGGAAGAGATGAAAAGAATGTGGTGGGCATAAGCCTTTTTATAGGTGTAGAGGTTGAGGAGAAAAATGTATTTTAAGGCTTAGAAGATTAAATGCATCAGCCTTTACTGAAGGATATAAACGTCGCTAAAGGCTGAACATGGTGTTGATACACGTGCACGCTCGCCTGCTCACCTTCAGCTGCTTCAATGCTCATCCATGATCAAGCGTTCTCAGCCATCCCATCGTGAGATTGGATGGCTTAAAATGCATCCATACCCTTCTTTAGCGCGCCTAACGTATACACGTTCGATCGTGCATGCAGCGGTGCATCTGGTTGCACATGCATGAACCACGCATCTGGGTGTGCCATGTCTCCACTCCCATGCTCGCACGATCTTCATCGCACTGTCAAAATTGACCATGCCCCGCTCGCTCCTTATTTGAGGCGCGCACGATCTCGAACCCATGCCTTTGCTTCGTGAAGAGGCACTTGCCCAACATGCCAAGCGGCCTCTTTGGTGGCATTTTGAATTTAACGCACACACACCCTCAGCAGTTGGATCTCGATCCAATGGCTGAGATCGCATCTTCATCGAACCTTCAGAGGTGGAGCGAAGGGCTTGGGTTGGCATTAGGGGGCTGGGATGGCACCATGTGACACCATCCTGGCCATCCATCTTCTCTTGCTTGTAAGTGGGGCGACGGATGTCAGATTGGACCGATTTTCACACTGTTAGGCTACGATCGTCGATCGAACCCATCTGTGCGATCAGATTTGTTATCTGGAGTATAGATTTACACCACTTGGCCCCTTGATCTCACATCTTTCTTAGACCGCTTCTGATGCTACGGAAGACCGATTGGGGTGATCTTGAAGTCGTTAAACTCTAATTGTCACCCTGATCAGATTCATATAGTTGGATCTTCAATTCGAGACCCGATTAGATATCGCCCTATCCCTAACCAAAAAAAGAGAGAATTATCCTAAAATTTATACAATCTAACCTAAATGCATGATGATGTATGTTATGCAATATTTATAATGCATGATGTAATTATACGCCTAAGAACATGCATAAATAGATAGTTTATGTGACATAGATATGTCTACATCACACCCCCACAACTATCTTTTGGTAGTCCCTAGCAAAACAACATGCTATTTATAAAAGAATTAGGATCAGATTTCTTGGGCAGAAGTTATTTTTCAATACTAGAAAATTTGTACTAAGACCTGAACTACAAAGACAACAGTGCCCGGGTGTCTGCCAAAATGCAAACCGCCCAAGCCCTTGCCTTATTCAAAAGCAAAAGGATCATTTCTTTTTCTTTTCTTTTTTTTTGGATTTTTTAAGTTTAGGGTTTCAAAGCAACTTTCTACGGCTACCCAACCTACTCAAGACTTAAAGAGACCTCTAAGTACTAAGCATCTTTTTATGTGAATGTGATAGACTCATTGATCGGCAATTAGAATGGACTTCGGGTTTCTACGCCTCTAGGTGAACTTAAAAAGGAATTCTGCCTAAAGGTGTATCTATACGATTGGTAGCTTTCTTCCTACATTTATTTTTATGGGGTCAACACAAGAGCTAACCCAGTGTATATCTCCCTGGCTTATTCTACTTCTCCGCTTCTTCCTAATTGTTTGGTATTAAACGTGCATTTTCAAGCTGGGATCTAGACAACCAGCCGATGAACTGTTACCACCGACAACTTGCTAGTCATACTCGTGCAGTGAAGTGTGGTTTATTTCTTTTTCTTCTTTCCTTCTTTTCTATTTCTTTTTCTTTGCTTTTTGGATATGTTTCTTTTTTTCTTTTTTTCCTCTAAGTAGGTGGCTTCCCTAATCTATGATTTACCTAAAGGTAGGAAGAAGGGAATGGTCGTGTGGCTTGGCTCTGGACAACCAGCCGATGAGCTGTTACCACTAGCAACTTGCCAGCCATAACACCCTAGAAGGTTCGTTAGCTACCCAATTCCATAAAAAAACATTGAAAAGCGAGTTAGTGTAAAGAGTGTAGATGATTAGGCTTAAAGTCCCCTCAAATCAGAAGGCAGGTTGATAACTCGTGTACTTAGCACCCCAACTTATTAACCAATTTAAAATTAAATTCAAAATGGCGAAGACTCGATAAGCAAATCCACATTTTAATGGACACCCAAGCTGATTAAGCCCCAAGACCTGAAGGGTCTAAGTGTTCAGATCCTATCTTATCATTCCATAAGGTTGAAAAATTCTAATGCGCAACCTCTATTCTCCTAATTCAATTTTTTTTAAATAAAGAGAAACTAAAAAGAACCTATGGAGCTAACAAGATGATTCAGAGATGAATATCCACCCCCTCATGCCTATCTAATGCAATGTCTTCATTGTATTAAAAAGACATGAAATAGAGTGGAGTAGAGTAAAAAGCACCTAAATGATGTGATTACCCGGTCAGCTCCGAGATGAAAGCAAACTGTATATGTGCTGAATTTAGTGCCTTCAGCTATGCACACTATACAAAAGAAGAAATCAAGAATTCACAGGAGCAGGTTAGAATCAAGATAAGAAAATCTATTTTTAGACCTGCCAAGAGAAGATGTCCACAGACGTGGACGAGGTTGTGATGCTGACCCATACCTTATGGTCAAGTGTATCTAAGGTTCTAGATAAAAATTACCCAGAACCTAAGATCAGTATGCAAGTAGGGTCAGGTCTACGGTTTCTAAGGATGCAACCCAAGTCCAAAAAATCGAATAATAGGAAAATCAAGATCAAAAAGTTATTCAATGAATTTGTGCTTGGGTTGCACATCCTTAGAATCAAAAATGTCATAAGGGTGCTGGTAGAAGGTTAGTAGTTTCAAGTCTATAGGCACCCTTAGACTCAAATTTCTACTTCCTCTGGAATTGCCTTCCCAAATCTTCATTTCCCAATTCCTATCTTCCACATTCAGAATTTCAAATTTCGGGATCTCCTGCATATTAATCACCCCATTTGAAATTTCCAAGTCCAAGACTTATGACTAAATCAGAATTGACTTGGGTTTAGTGATCTCAAAATCATAAACATCAGTAAGCTCAATAGGGTGTGATCGATGATCGAGGCTATGAATTGAATCCTTCATGAAATCCGGATCTAAATCTATCATGCTAGCCCCAATAGGATCAAATTCCTCAATTTTAGGGCCATCAATTGATTCATCAAATTCCTTAGGCCCAGTTGTCCCATTAAAATCATGTGCCTCAAACTCAAGTGAGACTTCATATAAGGATTCTTCACCTTCAAAATTAAAGAATTTTGAATCCGCATTAATATATGTCTTAAAATCATCAATCATTTTTTGGTCCATAGAGACATACCTTTCCTCATACCTCGGCTGAGGGATCTCAGGTGAAGAAATAAATTCATTCTCAATTGGTTGCTTGTTGCACGAATAATCCTAGGCAACAGCACCAAAATGTTGCACGAATAATCCCTGGCAACAGCCCCAAAATGTTGAGTTAGAAAATTCACGCAAAGAGTTGAGTTTGGAAAACCCATCATTGTAGCACGATTTGCAAGAAAAGAATCGTCAATAGATTCTAGGTCAAACATAAGGAGGCAAACGTTTGATTAAAAATTGCATTTGTTTTATTGTCATGAAGCAAATTAACTGGTCGAATTGAATCTAAACTAGCTATCTACTTAAAGAATAATGAATAGAAGAGAGAGAGAGAATATTACAAATAAAGATAAAATAGAGATAGAATAAACATGGATTTCATAATCAAGTGATGTTCATTACAACTAATCATTACACTAGAAAGCTGGAAAGATTACAACTAGAAAGTAGTAAATCTACTTTAAAAAGTAATAAAGAGAAGGTGGAGAGAAGTTATCCTCCTCGATGACTGCTTGGAGGACAAGCTACGTTGACGGAGCACCTGGATGAAGATGGTGAGATGTAGGACGAAGGAGAATGATGATGGAAGATGGAGAATGGGGCAGGGCAACGTCGCAGCAAGATCCACTTCCTAAATGCCGATAAGAGGACAACCGTGGGATGCTCCACGAAGGAGGTAAGAAGGTGGAAAAATTCTAATTTTAACTCTAATGGAGCATCACAGGTTTGAGACAAGCTCGTACAGCCTTTGAGGGGGTAAGAGAAGGGAGGAAGGGATGAAGAAAGTGTGGGGGTCGTAGGGCTATTTATCGGTGAAGTTTGAATGGGCAAATAGGTCATTTTATCTTAAAACATTAAATCGGGGTCATTAGTGGCAGATATAAACGTCACTAAAGACCCCACGTTGCTAAAGAATGTGCATGCGTGCCCCTACCCGTTTGTTTTCATGTGTTCAATGTTCCTCCATGTGAGCGCATCCTCAGTCATCCGATTGAAAGATCGGACAGCTTAAACGCGTGCACACCGCTTCCTCATCGTGCACTATGCACCGACACGACCACATATCCACCGTTCAATCAAGAATCAATGGCCTAGAACATATTATCGTGTGCCTTCACAAATCGCGCCACCCGCATGTCTGATCTCGTGTGAGATCAAGCATAATATCGTGCGTGCAGCTAATTGATCCATCTGAGCCGTTGGCTCTTAATTGGGCGGCTAGATTTTGCACTAGCGCGCGAGAAGGAAGGCGCAGCACGATGATTCAAATGCGTGCTCCTTGTGTCAGAACACCCTAACAATTGTGCTACGCAGCGATTTCAGGCACGTGAAGGTTTTTTGCACAACTGATCTCTGCCGTTGGATCTTCATCCAACGATCAAGATCAAGTGTTGATGATCGCTTAGAGTAGTGGAGAGGAATGCCTTGGCGAGCGTTGAGTGGTTGGGATGGCACCACATGGCACCATCTTGACCGTCCATCTTCTGTGAGTTGTTGATGGTGCCACGAATGTCGGATTGGACCGATTTTTGTACCATTGGGCTGCTATCGTCGATCCGAACCCATCCATGCGGTAGAATTTGCCATCTAAAGTGCGAATTTACACCACCTGGCCCTTTGACCTATGATCTTTCTCGGACTGCATCTGATACTACAAAAATCCAATTAGGGCGATCTTGGAGTCATTAAACTCCAATCATCACCCTGATCAGATCCGTACTGTTAGATCTTCAATCCGAGGCCCCGATAAGATATTGCCCTATTTCCTGACCATAAAAAGCAACAATTAACCTAACTTTTATAAAATCTAACCTAAATGCAAGATGATGCATGTTATGCAATATTTATAATGTATGATGCAACCATATGCCTAAGAACATCATAAATAAATGGTTTATGTGATATAAACATGTTTACATCACACCCCCATGACTATCTTTTGCTAGTCCCTAGCAAAACTGCATGCTATTTATAAGATAATTAGATCAGATTTCTTACGCAATAGTTACTTTTCAACACTTAGGGATTTTAATTAAGATCTGAACTACAGAGACACGATGACGCCCGGGTGTCTGCCAAAATGCAGACCTCCTCAAGCCCTCGCCTTATTCAAAGGATCTTTTCTTCTTTTCTACTTTTCTAATTTTTTTGAATTTTTAAGTTTAGGGTTTCGAAGAAGCTTTGTATGACCACTCAACCCACCCAAGACTTGATGAGAACTCTAAGTTCTAAGCATCTTTTTGCGTGAAGTGCTAGACTCATTGGCCGGTAATCAGAACAGACTTCGGGTTTCTACACCTTTAGGTGACCTTAAAAAGGAATTCTGCCTAAAGATATATCTATTTGATCGGTAGCTGATGAGTCCATTTTAATGGACTATTATTACGCCTAAGTACTTTAATTATAACATAGTATATTTCTTAATAATCACATTAAGTCATTAAATAAGTGCATGCATCATTACTTAAGTTTTTATTTATTTTACTGCATTTTATAGTATGTAATTATTTTATGTTTTGTTGCAGGAATGATATTGGAAAGAACAAGGAGGGGGGGTGAAATTCCCCTAACAAGTACCAGCTGCAACACAAATATCTCATCCTCCGGCCGCCCTGAATACTTCCCTCAACAAATGCAAATGGTGTTGGCCATATTTAGAAAAAGATTTTTGAAAAGCCCTTGGGAGGCGGAAGAGAAGAGATATAGAGGAGAGGCGGAGGGGATTGGAGAGGCTATCCATCAACCATGCAACCAGCTTGCACTGCGCACATCGCGCAATCACTGCCCCCCCCCCCCCCCACAGCCTGCCAAGCGCTCCCACACCGCACCCTTCAAGCCTACGCTCAGCACCCTCGTGCGGCAACATCCAACACCGCACCCACCGCCCTCACGTACTCAGGCCAGCCTGCACCCAATCCTTCCACCGTGCCCTGAATCTAGCGTTCACGCGTGCCCCCATCAGCACCTCCACCGCAAGCGCCCAGCCACCAGCGTTCCTCACAGCCGCCTGCAGGCACTGCGCCTGCATTGCCTATAGGCACGCCACCAGCTCTCCCACCGTAGCGTGCCCTCGCCTGTACCTGCGATCCCACTGCCCGTTGCACCAGTGCTCTTCATCACCCTCTACAGCGCTCTCCAGTGCCTGTCCAGCGCCCACAACAGTGCCCTCACCGTGCCCTCTGCAGGCGAAGGCCTCCCTATACCGGCGCTCTCTCCAGCGCACAGCGTTTTCACCGTGCCCCTATAGCCCCCTTGCGCATCCTGCCAACACCATAGTGCCCTCTAGCACCAGCGGTAGCAGCGATAGCCAACCTAGAGCAAGCTCCGTCGCCAGCCAACCTCTGCCTCCAAGATCCTCGCAGCCAGCCGAGCCTCTTCACGCGTGCAAGGCGGAGAGAGGAATTTTCCTCTGTTTTAGTGAAATTAAAAATTACTATTTGTGCCATTGCCAAACACTATTGCATTATTTAGTGGATTAACATATTTGAGTGAAATTGCATGCATGCCCTTACATGTTATAGTATTTCTTTCATGCACTTAACTTTTAAATGGTGATGTTATAAATGCATAAGATCTCATCCATACACTCACATGACCTAAAAGAGAAAGTCCCATGTTTTGAAATACAACTATTTTACATGCCATTACAAGTTATTTCATGAAAGGAAAATTATATCCATATCCCTACATTTCTAAGTAATTACGTGTTCCTTCTTTTCTCCTTGTTTCGCATCAAATTTGAGCACGGATTGTGCACGTGATTGAATAAGTACAAAGGAAAAAAAAATATTTTATGAACTTATTAATTTGTTCCTCCCAATGGATACGACATCCTTTATTGTGGTTTAAATTCATATCTATGTTAATTATTTGATTGAGAGATTTCCACCACATTAATTACAATGACATATCCTCTATTGCTATCACAAATAAGCAAAACTCTCCGCCAAATTGGTGCCATTGCCAGGGAGGCAACAGACGCAATAGATTCACTTCATTATTTTTTTGAATATTCTGAGTTACGCAATTATCTGATCAATTTTTTTATTGTGCGAGGAATCTGACGAGGCGACGAGGCGCAACAGAGCAGTGACAGCAACCAAGAGCTAAGCTGCATGAGGAAAAGACATAGGAGACTTGGATCTCGCTTTCACAAGGGATTCTCCGTCGTCACAAAATTTATTTCTTTCTTTTCGCTCTTGTAGTAATTGGGGCTGAATTTTTGGGGGTTTGTCCCCACATTCTTTAGCTACTAGGATTTACATTTGTTGCATGCGTGATTCTATTTTCTGCCTGCTTGCCTTTAAAACCAACAAAAGAAAATATCGAGCTGCCTATTTAGAAGTTGCATGCCCTTAGGTGTGCGCATTTAGAGGTGATTGAGCAGCACATTAGATCTTATTATTGCATTGCAAGCATATTAGCACGAAGATTGCTGGAGACAGGTACAGCTTTCTAACTTTTGCATCCAACTCCTGTTCATGCATTTGCATTCAAATTAAAATTCAAGACCACCAAGTTGTTTGAATTTACTAATTCAGTGGTCGCATAACTAAAAGTGGGACTGATAATTTGATTCAACCCTAAAATCAATTCACATTTGATCTAATTCTAAGGGACTTGTCTATGATTTCAAAAGAAATTACAAAGATTTGTGGTGTGTTGCACACTTCTGACACTAAGCACGCACATTAGGCACCGCACTAAGGCTCGATCCCTCAAGGCTATAGGCACCGATCTCTTTATCTGTGCTAACCCTCCTATTGTGCTTTGTGGTGGTGGTACTATCTTTTGACCAAGCGTTTTGATACTTCACGGAGGGGGACACCCCTTAAAAGAACAAAAGGGTAGTTAAGGGGCACAGCATACGCATCACCTCAAAGGAAGGGTTCACCCTACTTGCATCCCTTTGTTCGTCCTTGGAGTAACTTCTCACTTGATCACCTGGGAGTATCATCCAAACAAAGTATAGGTCCTAGGGCACTCGAAGGTTGAATTAAGGCACGTAATTGCAGTGAAAAAGTTGTTTGGCCATTTATATTAACTAATTCGACCTCCGCAACAAAGAAGGTTAAGATTTCAAGTCCACACCCCTCCTATACCATATACATGGGAATAGAGGGATAAGTCTTGATCTTTTGACTTATCTTTGGAGTGGAGGCTTCACTTAATAAGAACCTGAATTGTGTTTTGTATGCTTGGTAGATGCTCTCTTGAGGGTAGTCTAGTGTTTGATCCTGAGCCCGAGAGAATTCTTAGGAGAGCTCACCTAGGAGAGAAGAGAGAAGGAATGGCTGATCAAGGAGCAAATAAACAAAGGACCCTAAGGGAATATTTTGTTCCAACTAACCAACCCACACAAACACTAAGACGACTGGCAGGGGATAATCTGTATGAGATCAAGAGCAGTACCATATCTTTATTGCCCTCCTTTTATGGTACTACTAGGGAGGACCCCTACCGGCATTTGGAGGAATTCACCGAGGTCTGTTCCACGGTGAAGCTCCAGGGCTTTATTGATGAAGCCCTGATGAGGACTCTATTTCCTTTCTCCCAAAAGGATAAGGCCAAGCACTAGTATCATACCCTCGATGTAAGGGTAAATGATTAGGCCACCCTTAAGGGAGAATTTTTGAAAAAGTATTTTCCTATGAGTAAAACCAACCATTACAGAAGAGAGATTATGGGTTTTACTCAACAGGAAAGGGAGCAATTTCATGAGACTCGGGAGCACTTTGATGACCTTCTTAGGTTATGCCCCCACCATCAAGTGCCAAGATGGAAGTTGGTCGAAAGGTTCTATAATGGATTATCTGAAAGGCATAGGCAAATCATCGATGCAGCCTGTGTAAGAACCTTCATGACCAGAACTGAGAATGAAGCCTGGGCATTATTTGAAACATTAAGTGACAACTCCATACATCTATCCTCTGCCTATCAAGAAAGAAAACCATCAATCTTGCAGAGGAAGATAGAGGCCCATGAAGCCGGGGCTTCTCAGGATTTGGCTTATCAGATTCAACTATTGAATAAAAACTTTGATAGGCTTTTAGCAAACCCTGGCATGAACCTGCAAGCAACCTCTATATGTCAGGCTTCAAGAGAATGCTCCATTTGCCAAAGCACAATGCACGCCACTGTAGAGTGCCATCAGGCAAATCAATTCCCTGAGTTGATTCAGGCCAACTTGAACGTGGCCCAAGGTTTCCGCCCCCTTGCAATAACCCTTATTCCAATACCTATAATCCAGGGTGGCGGAACCATCCAAACTTCCCTTGGAAGCAAGGTGATGCTTCTAACTCAGGGAATACAAGACCCTTACCTCCCCAACCCATATACCAACATTCTTATGAAAACCCTCCTTAGAATAAGCCCTCTGAGATGGATGAACTAAAGGCCATGATGAAAGCAATGCAAGACCATTAGAATATGGTCATCCAATCTCAGAATAAGATGATTACTTATATGCAATCCCAAATTGGTTATCTTACTAAGGCAGTTAGGCAACATGATCCAGGGAAGCTACCTAGCTCTTCTGAGGAGAACCCTAAGGGTAAGGGGGTGGTATTCAGGGAGCACACCCAAGTAGTGACCGTGTTGAGGAGTGGAAAAAAGATTGACAAGCCTGATAACACTCCTACGGTTATGTATCAGAATTCCCCTTCCACAACTGACCCAACTTCCATCTCCACCGGGGAAGAGCCACACTACTCTCCCTCTCACAAAATCACCCACAATGTGGATGTCGTCCTTCCACCACCCCTTTCCCACCATGACGACCCCTCTACCCAGAAGCTGAGGGTGCCCTATCCAGAGCACCTATCTGCTCCTAGGGAATCTTCTGTTGGCTCATCTGGAGCCAAGGATAGGATGGAAGAGATTTTGGATACTTTTAAGCAAGTCCAGATTAACTTGCCTATATTGGAAGCTATTAAACAGATTCCATCCTATGCCAAGTTTCTGAAGGACCTGTGCACCCAGAAGCATCGATCTAGGAAACAAGTCCAAACCAAGGTCATCCTGCCTAACAATGTTAGCCCGATTCTCTAGCATGGAACACCCCCCAAAATGAAAGACCCAGGGACCTTGTATATTTCAGTGGTTATGGGTAACCAACAAATTGACGAGGCTCTGCTCGATCTGGGTGCGGGGGTGAACATTCTACCGAGCTCTGTCTACGACCTTTTGGGAGGAGGCAAGCTAAAGCCTAGTCCAGTAATCCTCCAAGTTGCAGACAGATCACTTAAGACACTACGGGGATTGTTGGAAGATGTCCTTGTGAGAGTGGAGGATTTCTTCTTCCCTGTTGACTTTCTAGTGCTTGATACTGACCCATCAAATAAGCCCACAAAGCCATCCATTATCCTGGGATGCCCCTTCTTGGCCACAGCCAATGCCTCTATAAATTATAGATCTAGGGAACTTAAAATGGGCTTTGGGAACAAGAAGATCCAGTTGAATGTTTTTGATACTTACAAGAAATCCGGATTTGAAGATTGTTCTCAGATTGAGGTCGTTGATGAAATAATTGAAGAGACTACTCCAGCACTCTTATGTAGAGATCCCCCTCAGAAGGTCATATCTAAGGACCATCCCTCGATTATTAACGAAACTGAAAGGGAAATGCCCGAATTAGAAGAGTTGCTGGGGATACACACTAAGTCTCTGTCCCCACCTTGGACTGTGAAGGTAGATCCGCTACCTGAGGTAGGGACATCTCAACTAAAACCCTCAATCCAAAAGGCTCCTGAGTTGGAGTTGAAACCCCTCCCGAGCACATTGAAATATGCTTTCCTTGGCCCTAATAACATGCTCCAAATTATTATCTCATCTGCATTATCTGAATTACAAGAGGGAGCTCTACTTGAGTGTTTACAAAGGCACAAAGAAGCAATTGCCTGGTCAATTGCTGATATTAAGGGTGTTGATCCCTCTCTTTGCATGCATCATATATACACAGATGAGTCTGTGAAGCCTTTCCGAGACATGTAGAGAAGGCTCAATCCAAATATGCGGGAGGTTGTTAAAAAGGAGATTCTGAAATGGTTGGATGCAGGGATTATCTATCCCATTTTAGATAGTAAATGGGTCAATCCTATTCATGTAGTTCCCAAAAAGGCAGGAATCACTGTGGAAGAGAATGACCAAGGACAACTGGTGACCACTAGACCCTCAAATGGTTGGAGGGTCTGCATTGATTACCGCTATTTGAACACAGCTACCCAAAAAGACCATTTCCCCTTACCGTTTATCAATCAAATTCTGGAACGATTGGCTGGGAACAAGAACTTTCATTTTCTTGACGGGTACTCTGGGTATAATCAGATAGCCATTTTTCCTGACGATCAGGAGCATACCACCTTCACGAGTCCGTATGGCACTTTTGCATTCCACCGAATGCCATTCGGGTTATGTAATGCTCCTACCACTTTCCAACATTGTATGATGGCTATCTTTTCTGATATGACTGATGAGTTCATTGAAATTTTCATGGATGACTTCTCCATTTATGGCTCATTGTTTGACTTATGCCTTTCGCACATTGATAAAGTCTTAACCTGTTGCGAAGAGGCAAAGCTGGTGCTTAGTTGGGAGAAAAGCCACTTTATGGTCCAGCAGGGCATTGTATTAAGGAAAATAGTTTCCGAGAGAGGATTAGAGGTGGACACCGCAAAAATCGATTCCATCTCTAAGCTTCCATTGCTCGCCAATGTTCGTCAGGTTAGATCTTCCCTTGGCCATGCTGGATTTTATAGGCACTTCATTAGAGATTTCAGTAAAATCTCTAAGCCACTCTACGACCTATTAGCGAAGGATGTCTCCTTCGATTTTGATGATAGATGTGGCGAGGCTTCCAAGTTTTGAAGAAAGCCCTCATTACCGTGCCGAATCTCCAAGCACCAGATTGGACCCTCCTGTTTGAGCTTATGTGCGATGCTTCTGATTTTGCAGTGGGAGTAGTCTTAGGTCAAAGGGTTGATGGCAAACCTCATGTGCTGCATTATGCCAGCAAGACCCTTACGGATCCTCAGTAAAACTACACGGTCACTGAAAAGGAACTACTTGCTGTAGTATTTTCTTTGGAAAAGTGTCGATTTTATCTTTTAGGATCCAAGGTTGTGGTGTTCATTGATCATTCTGCCATAAAGATCTTCTTGCTAAAAAGGACACCAAACCTTGCCTAATTCGTTGGATTCTTCTACTCCAAGAATTTGACCTGGAAATTAAAGACAAGAAAGGAGTTGAGAATGTGGTAGTAGATCATTTGTCTAGGATCCCTATTGAGGCATCAAACCCTGCTGGCAGCATTCAAGAGACTTTCCCTGAAGAGTCTCTGATGGCCATGGAAGCTAAAACTCCTTGGTTCGCTGACATAGTGAACTACCTGGTCACGGTTATTACCCCCAGTACTTGGGACAAGCAAAAGCGAGACAGGTTTCTTGCCAACGCTAAATTTTATCACTAGGAGGAACCCGAGCCTTTTAGAATAGGCCCTAACCAGCTTTTTTGCTGTTGCATCCCTGATGAAGAACAAAGAAGTGTTCTGAGTTTCTGCCTTGACCTTCATTGTGGGGGACATTTTAGTGGGAAGAAGACTACCCATAAGGTTCTTCAGTCTAGCTTTTGGTGGCCCACATTATTCTGAGATGCACATACGTGTGTGGGCACATGTCTACAATGCCAGCAGATGGGAACCATTAGAAAAAGGGATGAGATGCCCCAACAACCTATCCTCCCTGTTGAGATCTTTGATATTTAGGGCATTGACTTCATGGGTCCCTTTCCTATGTCCTTCGGATATGAATACATCCTTGTGGCTGTAGACTATGTATCGAAATGGATAGAACCCATACCCACGTGAACCAATGACCATTCCGTGGTCTTGGGCTTTGTTAAGGCTAATATCATTTCTCGGTATGGGTGCCCAAGGACGATCATAAGTGATGGAGGACCTCACTTTAGGAACGTACACTTCACAAGACTACTCCAAAATTTGGGAGTCAACCACATGATAGGCACACCTTATCATGCCCAAAGGAGTGGACAAGTTAAAGTGTCTAATAAGGAGATTAAGCGAATTTTAGAAAAAGCTATCAGGCCTGATCGGAAGGATTGGTCTAAAAAGCTAAATGATGCTCTTTGGGCCTACAGAACTGCGTATAAGACTCCCTTGGGCATGTCTCCTTTCTGTCTTGTCTACGGAAAAGCGTGTCACCTTCCCATTGAAATCCAACATAAAGCTTATTGGGCTATTAAAAACATTAACTTGAATCTAGATAAAGTGGGAAAGGCACGTATGTTAGAATTAAGTGAGCTTGAGGAGCTTCGTAAGGAAGGTTATGAAACTTCTCAAGCTTACAAGCAACGTACAAAAGTCTTCCATGATAAGCACATCATTAGAAAGATTTTTGAGCCCAACCAGTGGGTCTGGCTTTTCAATTCTAGACTTCAATTATTTCTTGGAAAGCTCAAGTCTCGCTGGGATGGGCCATACGTTGTTATCAATACTTTCCCTCATGGAGCTGTAGAAATTCGAATCCCTATTTTAGGTGTGAGCTTTAAGGTAAATGGCCAGTGACTTAAACCTTATATTACTCTTTCAGATGCCAGGTTTTGGACGCACTTCGGCTTGAGGAGCCTTAGCTCCTCCCACTCTCCTCCTCAAGTGATATTCTTCTATGTCTTCATTTTTCCAATGAGGACATTGTCAGTCTTAGGAATGGGGCGGTATAACCTAAGAATGTTTATAGCATTTATAAATATTTGCATACATATAACTATTTTCATACATATTTATATATATATATATATATATAAAATCGTATTTTCTTGAGCTGAGTAGGTTAGCCCCTAGCAAAATACCTTTGTCATTGAAGGATTTTCTTCTTGAATTATTTCTTAAGTTTATAATCCAGTACATTTATTTCACATGCACGTAGACTGGGCAATAGATCCTTGAAGAAAACCAGTAAGCTTTTGTAGTCTACTGAACCCTTGGATAGTTAATAAGGAGTCAGGCACACTATCTTCTAGTAGATCCACCCCATATTTGTGAGATGAAACTAGAGAGATTACTGGTGCGCTAAGTCTAGTGCAAGGACTCTTAAGTTTTGGATAATTAGATGATGATATTTCAGAGTTAGGCATAGTTTTAGCTCTCTGTTCTTGTGTGTGTACTTTGTGTGAATTCCTAAGAGTTACCAAATAAGGCAGATACACAGAGATGGAGTCTTAATAAAGCTAAGACTATGGTGGATGGTTACGACCATCCTTCATAGAGTCCTTGGCTGAAGGAGGGTAAAAGTGTCAAAGGTCAGAAATACGCCTGTCCTATCCATTCCTTCCCGGTGTCGAGAATAGGCACTTCCACCAATTAAGCCACACAATATCCTCTTGACCATCATCATCCCTAATAATGCTTCATAAATAAAAGTCTGTGTCGTATTATGCTAATTTATAAAAAATAAAAAGAGAGAAAAGAAAAGAAGAAGAAGAAGAAATAGAAAGAAGAAAAAGAAGAAACAATTATATTACAAAAAAAAAGGAAGAAGAAGAAGAAAAGAGAAGAAAAAAGTCCAAGTTTATAACGTAACATTGTTTCTTAGGCAACAGAACACCTATCGCGATCCACCAAATATGACCCATACCTACCTTTCAGTATTTCTGATCGCCTGAATACTGGCGAAGGACTCTAACTTAGTTGTAGAGTTATTAGGACTTTAATAGAAGTGTGGATGACATGTGAGGCCATCAAACAGTGAGTACAATTACTAAATCTGGCAAGATTTGTGATCTCAAAAAGAAAAGAAAGAAAAGAGTGAGCACCTAGGAATATCAAGAGAGCATAGTTGTTTAGCCTCTCTTTGAGTTGACTTGTCTAATAGTCTAAAGATCTAGAGTCTGTAGTACTAGACTACAAGTAGCACTAGATGAGTGTGTGCCACCAAATACAAATCCATTCGACTCGATATCTCCTACCTAAGCCAAACACTGCGGTCAAATTATATATTATCTTCTGCTTTATCCCCGAGGGAAGTAGTTGCCTATCCTGACAGCAATATTTACCAACGGTGAAGTATGAACTCCCAATGCGAATTGGTTTTTTCACTTGGATCTGTTACCTAGGCTATCATCACTTCACATTTGTCTGGATCTCTAAAGTTTTGAAATAAGAAAAGAAGAAATCTTCTGATTATTTTTATTATTTTTGCTAGGGACTAGCAAATGTTAGGCATGGGGGTATTTGATGAGTCCATTTTAATGGACTATTGTTACGCCTAAGTACTTTAATTCTAACATAGTATGTTTGTTAATAATCACATTAAGTCATTAAATAACTACATGCATCATTACTTGAGTTTTTATTTATTTTATTGCATTTTATAGTATGTAATTATTTTATGTTTTCTTTGCAGGAATGATATTGGAAAGAACAAGGAGGGGGGGTAAAATTCCCCCAACAAATGGCCAGCTACAACAAAAATATCTCATCCTCCAGCAGGCCTGAATACTTCCCTCAACAAATGCAAACAGTGTTGGCCATATTTAGAAAAAGATTTTTGAAAAGCCCTTGGGAAGCGGAAGAGAAGAGATATAGAGAGGTAGAGGGGATTGGAGAGGCCATCCATCAACCGTGCAGCTAGCGTGCACTGTGCACACCGCGCCATCACTGCCCCCCCACAGCCTGCCAGGCGCACCCACACTGCGCCCTTCAAGCCTGCACTCAGCGCCCTTGCGCGCCCCATCCAACGCCGCACCCACCGCCTGCACCCGCGTAGGCCAGCCTGCACCCAAGCCTTCCACTACACGCAAGAAGCAGCCTGCGCCCTGCATCCAGCGTTCACCCGCACCCCCATCAGTGCCTCCACCGTAAGCACCCAGCCACCATCGTTCCTAGCAGCCGCCCGCAGGTGCTGTGCCCGCACTGCCTGCAGGCACGCCACCAACGCTCCCACTGCAGCGTGCCCTCGCCTGTACCTACGATCCCACCGCCCGCTGCACCAGTGCTCTTCACCGCCCCCTACAGTGCTCTTCAGCACTTGTCTAGCACCCACGACAGTGCCCTCTACAGCCCCCTTTCACCCGCGCTCTCTCCAGCACACAGCGTTTTCACCGCGACCCTCCAACCCCCTTGCGCATCTTGCCAACACCATAACACCCTCCAGCGGCAGTAGTAACAGCGACAGCCAACCTGCAGCAAGCTCCGTCGCCGGCTAACCTCTGCCACCGGCCACCTCGGCCCACTTCGAGAACACCAACGTGAAGGCATCACTCTGACGCACCTTCCCCAGGATCCTCGCAACCAATCGAGCCTCTTCACACGTGCAAGGAGGAGAGAGGAATTTTCCTTTGTTTTAGTGAAATTAAAATTTACCATTTGTGCCATTGCCAAAAACTATTGCATTATTTAGTGGATTAATATATTTGAGTGAAATTGCATGCATGCCCTTACATGTTAAAGTATTTCTTTCATGCACTTAACTTTTAAATGGTGATGTTATAAATGCATAAGATCTCATCCATACACTCACATGACCTAAAAGAGAAAGTCCCATGTTCTAAAATACAACTATTTTACATGCCATTACAAGTTATTTCATGAAAGGAAAATTATATCCATATCCCTGCATTTCTAAATAATTACATGTTCCTTCTTTTCGCCTTGTTTCGCATCAAATTTGAACATGGATTGCGCACGTGATTGAACAAGTACAAAGGAAAAAAAAATATTTTGTGAACTTATTAATCTATTCCTCCCTGTGGATATGACACCCTTTATTGTTGTTTAAATTCATATCTATGTTAATCATTTGATTGAGAGATTTTCACCACATTAATTACAATGACATATCCTTTATTGCTATCACAAATGCGCGAAACTCTCTCCGTTAGTAGCTTTCTCCCTACTTTTATTTTTATGGGGTCAACACAAGGGCGAAACCCAATGTATATCTCCCTGGCTTATTCTACTTCTCTGCTTCTTCCTAAGTGTTTAGGAATTATACGTACATTTCTTAAGTTGGGATCTTGAAAACCTACCAATGGGCTGTTACCCACAATAACTTGCCAGCCATACTCGTGCGATGAAGTGTGCTTTTTTTTTTTTCTTTTCTCCTTTTCTATTTTTCTTCTTTTTGGATATTTTTCTTTTTCTTTTCTTTCTTTAAGGAGTTGGCTTCCCTGATCTAAGATTTACCTAAAGGTAGTAGGAAAAGAATGTCCATGTGACTGGGCTCTGGATGACCTACCAATGGGTTGTTACCCACGATAACTTGCTAGCCATACCACCCTAGAAGGTTCATTAGCGACCCAATTTCCGTAAAAATCGCTGAACAATGAGTCAGTGAGAAAAGTGTGTAGATGCTTAGACTTAAAGTTCCCTCAAATCAGAGGGCGTATTGATAAATCGTGTACTTATCACCCCAACTTATTTAACTAATTATAAAAATATATCTAGAATGGCGAGGACTCAATAAAGAAATCCACATTTTAGTGGACACCCAGGCTAATTAAGCCCGAAGACCTAAGGGGTTTTAGTGTTCAAATCATATAGTTTTATTCTCTAAGATTGAAAATTTTCTAAAGTCTAAGTTATCTTTCCTAATTCAACTTTTTTAAAAAAAATAAAGAGAAAATAAAAAGAATCAACGGAGCTAACAAGATGATTCAGATAATGATATCCACCCCCATGCCTATCTAATGCAATGTCCTTATCATATTAAAAAGACATGAAATAGAGTGGAGTAGAGTAGAAAGAACCTGAATTGTGTGAATAACAGGTCGGCTCTGAGATGAAAAGAAACTGTATACATGTTGAATTTAATGCCTTCAGCTAGGCACACTATACAAAGAAGAAGAAATAAAGAATTCAAAGGTGTAGGTCAGAATCAGGATCAAATGATTCACCTCAGGACTTGCCAATAGATGTCCACAGATGTGGATCAAATTGTTGTGCAAACCCATACCCCATGGTCAAGTATATATAAGGATCTGGATAAAAATTACCCAAAACTTAAGATCAGTATGCACGCAAGGTCGGGACTGCGATTTGTGAAGATGCAACCCAAGTCCAAAAAGTCGGATAACAAAGATATCAAGCTCAAAAGGATAATCAATGAATGTGTGCTTGGGTTGGACATCCTCTAAATTAAAGATGTCATAAGGGTCCTGGTAGAAGGTTGGTAGTTTCAGACAAATAGTCACCTTAGACTCAATCTTTTGCTTCCTCCGAAATTAGCTTCC
Source organism: Thalassia testudinum (assembly GCA_037157565.1). NCBI lineage: Eukaryota > Viridiplantae > Streptophyta > Magnoliopsida > Alismatales > Hydrocharitaceae > Thalassia > Thalassia testudinum. The sequence goes on along the minus strand of JAZHRO010000073.1, from coordinate 75,306,218 downwards.
CAAATCTTCATTTCCCAACTCCTATCTTCCATAATCAAAATTTTGAATTTCGAGACCTCCTGCATATTAATCACCCCATCTAAAATGTCCAAGTCCAAGATTTGTTGCTGAATCAAAATTGACTTGGGTCTAGTGATCTTAAAATCAAAATCATCAATATGCTCAAAGGTGTGTAATTGAGGAATAGGGCTATGAATTGAATCCTTCATGAAATCAGGATTTGAATCGACCATGCGAGCCCCAACAAGATCAAGTTTCTCAATTTTAGGGCCATCAAATGATTTATCAAATTCCTTAGGCCTAGTCATCTAACTGAAATCGTGTACTGTAAACTCAGGTGAGACTGCACATAATGATTCTTCACCTTCAAAATCAAAGAATTCTAAATCTACATTAATGTATGCCTCAAAATCATCAACCACTTTCTATTCCATGGAGACATACATTTCCTCATACCTCGACTTAGGGATCTCAGGTGAAGAAATCAGTCCATCCTTATTGAATTTCTCTAGAACAACTTGGTCAACCCTAGTCTTGTAAAATGTGTCCCCCCTACAAGTGCCTGAGCAGATTCTGACATCGGCTCTCCTGTCAGGGGTTCATCCTGGGAATCCTCCCAAGATTAGACTAGAGTAATCACAAATCTCATCCTCATTTTTGATAACTTCCCAAGTAAAAACTCACCTGGGTCCTTATCCTTAACAACCTGGAGACAATCCAATAAATATTTGTTAAGATCACCAATCATTTTAATCAAAGGCTCCAATTCTTCAGTGCAGGGAGTTGGCTGAGCTTCTAAAGATTAAATGGTATTCCTTAAGTTAGCCAACACCCTATCTTAGACTTGGTTCACCTGAACCAAATGGTTTGGTTCAAGGTTGGGTGGGTTTGGGTTCAATTTGGGGGAGTTAAGGAATTCAGGTTCTTGATATCCTCCTTGATAATAGGTCACTTCTGGTTGTTCATAGAGGGGTGGTGGCCTATATGCATTGTAATTTGGGGGAGGATAAGAGTTGTAATCAGGATATCCTTCTTGATTGTAGGTCAAGTTAAATTGATCAATAACGGATGGAGATCTATAATCATTATAGCTCGGAGAAGGATAAAAATCACAATCATGGTGTTCAGGGTTAAACCTTGAACACGGAGGTCCAGAATTGTATCCCCAATCCTAGTTATCCCAACTAGTAGATGGTTGATTACAGCACCAATTGGGATAATAATCATCAGATTGGGGATAAGATGTATCAGCAAGGTAAGAGTAGGAATGCGTGTAGAATGTGGAAGGATTCATGACAAATGGGAGGAAGAAAGTTTCTTTGCAATACCAACAATCAAATATATCCTTAAGCGGGCTAGCCTAAAGACCTACAGACTCCCAGAACCTGTCATAAGATAAAGAAATGATTTGATCTACTTTTATCCAGTCAATCCAACCAATTAGAGGGAGGTGCTAGGGAAAAGGTTCTTCCTTTGGCTTGCACCTCTGGTTCCTAGTGTACCCCCCAACCACGATCTTTTAATTTTACTCCCCTAGCTAGACATCAGATTGAATGGTAGAAACAAACTAATTGAAAAAAATCTCGATCTGGGCTCTAAAGAGTGAATCCAATCCTTAAGGCCAACGACTACTCTATTTTAATTAGGTTTAGGTTTGAATGTACTTTGGAATGTAATGGACCCTTTATCTAGGTTATGCCCTTAATGTTTGATTGATATGTGTGTGCGTGCACAACCAGTGGTTTTCAAGTAAGATTATTTTTGGATGAGATGAATTTTAGGGTTTAAATCTTGCTTAGTAGCTTTTACGATTCAACTTTTGGTGTATTCAATCAAGTTCAGTTGGCACACCAGGTTTTGAAAGCACAGGTGAAGATGTTTCCCTTTAAAGTTTAAAAGATTGTGGAGTGCTTGGTAAATCCCTAAAAGTTGAACCTATGTGATAGCTACTTGATGAGTTGTCTTTAGTTGAAGTGGTGCGACCCAAACAACTCAAACAATTAGCTTGATGCACCACTTAATTAGGCACACAAGTGATTTCCTAATCTGATTTCTACTCAATTATGTGTTGATGAGTGTACCGGCCCCAAAGATCAGGTTATTGGTTGAGTATGAAGAATCAAAAGAGGTTGAGTACGTCTGTGAGATTTTTTTTAAAAAAAAATTTCTTTATATGTAGAGGATGAGGCGGGTGGAGGTGACAACTAAATAATCAAAACTAACCTTAGGGTTTATGCAAGCTTGTAGGTTAATTAAGGTTTGTGTTATTAGGTGATGGAATGAAATCTAGTGGGTAGGGAGGTAGGGATAAACTTACAAACCCTTCAATAGCACATTACTCCAATCTACCACCTTTTCCCATCTCGAGAGAGTACTTGCAATCATAATAAGAAAGGAGAGAAGTGAGATAAAAGATAACTAAGCTGGGAAAACGTGAAAATCAAAGAGCGTCACCTCCCCAACAACAGTGCCAAAATGTTGTACGGATAATCCCCGGCAACAGCGCCAAAATGTTGTACGAATAATCTCCAGCAACGATGTCAAAATGTTGAGTCGAAAAATCTATGCAAATAAAGTTGAGTTTGGAAAGCCCATCGTTATAGCGTAATTTGCGAGAAAAAAATCATCAACAAATAAATTTAACCGAAACTCAAAAGAAATTTCGGGTTGAACACAGGGAGGCGGACGTTTGATTAAAAATCATGTGGGTTTTATTGTCACGAAGCAGATTAAATAGTTGAATTGAATATAAACTAGCTATCTACTTAAAGAATAATGAATAGAAGAGAGGGAGATAATATTACAAATAAAGACAAAATAGAGATAGAATAAACATGGATTTCATAATCAAGTGATGTTCATTACAACTAACCAGTACACTAGAAAGCTGGAAAGATTACAACTAGAAAGCGGTAAATCTACTCTAGAAAGTAGTAAAGAGAAGGTGGAGAGAATTTATCCTCCTCGACGACTGCTTGGAGGACGAGCCACGTTGACAGAGCGCCCAAACAAAGATGGTGAGATGTAGGACAAAGGAGAACGACGATAGATGACAAAGAATGAGGCAGGGCGACATCACAGCGGGATCCGCTTCCTGAATGGTGATAAGACAACAACCGCGGGATGCTCCACGAAGGAGGTGAGAAGGTGGAAAAATTATAATTTTAACTCTAATGGAGCATCCTGGGTTGGGGACAAGCTCATAGAGCCTTTGAGGGGGTGAGAGAAGAGAGGAAGGGATGACGAAAGTGTGGGGGTCGTAGGGCTATATATAGGTAATGTTTGAATGGGTAAATAGGTCATTTTATCTTAAAACATTAAATGGGTGGTCTTTAGTGACAAATTTAATCACTAAAGACCCCATGTTGCTGAAGAACGTGCATGCGTGCCCCTGCCCCTTCATTTTCATGTGCTAAACATCCTCCACATACGTGCATCCTCAAACGCACGCACACCACTTCCTCTTCATGCACTATGCACCGACGCAACCACATCTCCACCGTTCGATGAAGAATCAATGGCCCAGAATGCATGATCGCACGCCTTCACAAATCGTGCCACTCGCATGTCTGATCTCGTGCGAGATAGGATGTAATCTCGCATGTGTGGCTGATTGATCCATCTAAACCATTGGCTCTTGATCAGGCGGCTAGATTTTGCGCTCGCGCACGAGAAGGAAGGCACAGCGTGGTGATTCGAACATGCGCTCCTTGTGGCAGAATGCCCTAACCACTACGCTATGCAGTGATTTCAGGCACGCGGAGGTTTTTGTGCACAACCGATCTCCACCGTTGGATCTTCATCCAACAATCGAGATCAAGCATTGGTGATCGCTTGGAGCACTGGAGTAGGAGACCTTGGCGAGAGTTGGGTGGTTGGGATGGAGCCACGTGGTGCCATCTTGGCCGTCTATCTTCTATGAGTTGTAGATGGTGCCATAGAAGTCGGATTAGGCCTATTCTTGCACTGTTGGGCTGCGATCATTGATTCGGACCCATCTGTGCAGTCGAATTTGTCATCTAAAGTGCTAATTTACACCACTTGGCCCCTTGACCTCTGATCTTTCTTGGACTACATCTGATACTATGGAAATCCAATTGGGGCGATCTTGGAGTCTTTGAACTCCGATCGTCCCACTGATCAGATCTGTACGGTTGGATCTTCAATCCAAGGCCTTGATAAGATATTGCCCTATTTCCTGACCATAAAAAGAAATAATTAACCTAAATTTTATACAATCTAACTTAAATGCAAGATGATGCATGTTATGCAATATTTATAATTATGATGCAGCTATATGCCTAAAAACAAGCATAAATAAATGATTTATGTGATATAAACTTATTTACATCATTGCTTTAGAATAACCTGATCATCCCTGATCTCGTAAGACTTATCCCCCATTACAAGTGCCTAAGCAGGTTCTGACATTGACTCTCCTAAAGGGGGTACACCCTAGGAATCATCCCAAGATTAAACTAAAGCAACTACAAATCTCATCCTCAATTTCGATAACTTCCCAAGTAAAAAACTCACTCTGGTCCTTATCCTTAACATCTTGGAGCCAATCCAACAAATACTTGTTAAGATCATCAATCATTTCAATTAGAGGCTCCAATTTTTCAGTACAAGGTGTTAGCTGAGCTTCTAAAGATTGTATGGTATTCCTTAAGTTAGCCAACACCTTATATTAGACTTGGTTAACCTGAACCAAATGGTTTGGTTCAGGGTTGGGCGAGTTTGGGTTCAGTGTAGGGGAGTCAATAAATTGAGGTTTGTGATACCCTCCCTGATAATAGGTCATTTCAGGTTGTTCATAAAGAGGTGATGACACATATGCAATGTAATTTGGGGAAGGGTAAGGATCAGCATATCCTTCTTGATTGTAGATCTGGTTAAATTGATCATTAATGGGTGGAGATCTATAATCATTATAGCTTGGAGAAGGATAAAAATCAAGATCATAGTGTCCAGAGTTGGACCCTGAACATGGAAGTCCGGAATTGTATCCCCAATCAGGATTATCCTAACTAGTAGATGGATGAGAATAAGTCTGATTGGAATAATAATCATCTTGGGAATAAGTAGTGATAGGAGGGTAGGAGTGGAAATGTGAATAGGATGTGGAAGGATCCATAACTGAAATGGGGAAGAAAAGTGACTTGCAGTACAAACAATCAAACCTGTCCCTAAGTGAGCTAGCCTAAAGACTTACTGATTAGCCCATATTTGTGGGCTATTCAAGTATTTAAGTGCCTAGACATTAAGTTAATTCTAACATTTATTTAGCATGCATTAGGATGTAAATAGATTAATTCATATTTCTGATTTAATTACATAATTCGTGCATTGCATTCATAACTAAATGCATTTAGAATTAACTTAGAATTGCATTCATTTAATTAGTTAACCAATTAAGTGCATTGCATGCATTGTTTTAATTTAACATAGAAGTTAAGGGCTTATGCATAAATAACCATAATATTTTATTATTTTATTTTTTTCACCTTTGCATAGGTAACTCCTCCGGCTTCGGCTCCGCCTCCTCCTCCTGTGCATCACATTTACGCTATGGCATTTTGAGTTTGAAACGATGGCCGTGGCTACAAAAGGAGGGAGAGCTACCAAGCTTTGGAGGCCACCATCCCCGACCCACCACTGTGCAGAGAGTTGACCTCTCATCCGCTTCACCACCACCAGCCTCAACCGTGGCGACGAGCCTCCACCACCATGGGCGTGTGGCGTGATAGGCCACACCGCCATCTGGAGCTCGTTTGCATTACTGTAAGCACCTCAGCGTGCACCACCTTCACCGTCATCACCAACATCCACCACTGCAGCCACTGCAATTTCATCTCCCCCGTCAGTTAAGATGTCTGGGAAGTTTCCCGGACATCTGAAGCTTGGCCCCATATCTTCTTCTTCTTCCTTCTTCTTCCTCTGTTTCACTTCACCTTAAAAATAAACGCAACAACACGCCATCCCCACGTGCAGCAGCAGCTGGCCTCTCCTCTATCCTGTCCCATCACCAGCAGCCAGCCTCTCCTCTAGCCCTCGCCATCACCAGCAGCTTCTCCCTGCTCCATAAGACCAACCATCACCTACAGCCACGCGCGCAGAGTGCGCGCCCCCCCAGCTGCATGCACCCTCACCTCCGCCGCATGCCCTCCAGTTGCACGCACTCGCCCGTACTTCCAGCAGTGCGCCTAAGCCCCCTGCCATGCACCCACAAGCGCGCGGAAAACTTCTAGCCCGCGCGCACCTTCGTGTGTGCGCCTGCACTTTGCTACGCCACCTCCTGCAACCCTACGCAACACCTGCAGCCGCAGCCACACCCACGTCCGCGTGCGCCTGTGCACTTTGCAGACCGCCCGCGCGCCCATGCCTCCGCGTCTCCGCGCGTCAGCAACACCTCCAGCACCCATGTGCGCTGCTCTCCTTGCACCTGCAACACGCGCAGCAGCAGCTGCTCTTCCACCACCGCTACTCCTCTCCTTCGGCAGGCCAGCTCCAGCCACTTGCGATGCACCGCTGCCACCACCGCAACGGCCTCGCTTCAGCCAACCTCCTATGGGAGTCTCTCCTCGATTGAACCTCTCTCCCATGTGCAAGAAGGAGAGAGGTAAAATCCACTGTTTTTGTTTAATTAAAAATTACATTTGAATGCCATTGCCACAAAAATCAATTTTAATTTATGATTATTTTATTATGGTGAAATTGTGACTACATACTCATGCTTTCTGATAATTGCGTGGTTATTGATATTCACATGTTTTAATAATGGTTTTGGGATTAAAGTGTGCATAAATTTTCTCTAATACATGTCAATTGAAAATTACATAAAATCATCACATATTTATTGAATATTTCAGTGAGGAAAAATTACACATATACCCTTATATTTGAGTTATTGTGCATCTTCTTTCCATCACATTTCATGTCGGATTTGATTATGGATTTCGCACTTGATTGAAAGAATACGAAATAATCAAGATTTTATTGCATCATTGACTCCCTGTGGACACAACCTGCTCTTCTGTGAGTGGTAATTTTTATTGTAATTATTTTGTTAAGCGGTTTTCCACCACTTTGTTACTAAAACGACAGATCATCTTAATCACATTATTCGAAAGCGAAAACTGACTTATCAAATGGTTGAAGCGATGTAAGGAGACTGGTTTAGTCCTCAGATGGGAGAAAAGTCATTTCATGGTGAAGAAATGAATTATACTTGGGCATGTTGTATCTGAGCAAGGTTTGGAAGTAGATAAAGCCAAGATTGATTCTATTTCCAAACTCCCATTGCCCACGAACGTCAAACAGATTAGATCCTTTCTGGTCCATGTCGACTTTTATAGGTGCTTTATTAAAAATTTTAGTAAAATTTCTAGGCCACTTTGTGACTTATTGGCGAAGGAATCTTCCTTCAGTTTTGATTCAAAGCGTGCTGAGGCCTTTCAAACTCTGAAGGAGGCCTTGATCTCTGCACCTATTCTCTAAGCTCCTGATTGGACACTCCCATTTGAGCTAATGTGTGATGCTTCGGATTATGCAGTAGGAGCAGTCCTTGGACAAAGGGTTGAGGGAAGACCTCATGTGCTGCATTATGCAAGCAAGACTTTAACCGAACCTCAGCAAAACTACACTGTCACTGAAAAAGAATTACTTGCTGCAGTTTTTGCTCTGGAGAAGTTTAAGTCTTATCTGCTTGCGTCTAAGGTGGTTATTTTTACTGATCATGCGGCAGTGAAACATCTCATTACTGAGAAAGATTCTAAGCCACGTCTGATTAGGTGGATCCTACTCCTTCAAGAATTTGACTTGGAGATACGTGGAAAGAAAAGAGTAGAAAATGTTGTGGCTGACCACCTCTTGCCTTCCACTTAATGACTCTCTTTCTAGAGACATTCGCGAGACATTTCCCAATGAAACTCTAATGGCAGTAACACCAACTTTACCTTGGTATGCTGATTCCGTAAATTACTTGGTCATTGGACAAACTCCTAGCTCTTGGGATGAGCAGAAAAGAAAGAGATTCATTTCCCAAGCAAGATATTTTCATTGGGAAGAGCCAGAATTATTTAGAATTGGACAAGACCAAGTATTGAGATGTTGTGTACCTGAAGAGGAACAACAAAGTGTGCTGAGTTTTTGCCATGAACTTCATTGTGGAGGACACTTTGGTGCTAAGAAAACTGCTTTTAAGGTTCTCTAGTATGATTTTTGGTGGCCTTCCTTATTTAAGGATTCTCATAATTTTGTTAAGGCCTGTATTAGATGTTAACGAACTGGAACGATTGGGAAGAGGAATGAAATGCCTCAACATCTTATTCAATCTGTTGAAATTTTTGATGTGTGGGGAACTGACTTTATGGGCCCCTTCCCGTCGTCTCATGGTTATGAATATATCTTGGTGGCAGTTGATTATGTCTCTAAATGGATAAAGGCCATTCCTACGTGCACAAATGACCACTCTATGATTTTGAAATTTGTGAAAGCCAATATCATATCTCGTTTCGGCTGCCCCAAGACCATTATAAGTGATGGGGGACCTTATTTCCGAAACCACCACTTCAATCGACTAATCAGGAGTCTGGGAGTGACTCACAAGGTCGCTACGCCTTACCATCCTTAGATGAGTGGCCAGGTTGAAGTGCCAAATAGGGAAATAAAAAATATTTTGGAAATGACCATTAGACCTGATAGGAAAGACTGGTT